>JAJNNQ010000009.1:38925000-39525000 GCA_027886175.1 Phylloscopus collybita | reverse complement strand
ACAATATTTATGTCTCTACAAAGACATTATTTAAAGCATCATTTAGAGAAATGATACTCAAGAAACCAAAAGCATTTGTCTACAGAGAGAGTGCATTTGTTTGGTGCAATCAAGGAGACAAATAAGGGTTGCAAAGTGTCATCTCTATGGTGACACCATTAAGGCCCTTGTTCAGCATGCAGTCTGCTTTCACTCTCAAAAATTTGGGGGTGTTAACCCTGGCAGAGCCCTGTGAGCCAAGAATTACCACTTTGTGCAATATGTTTGAAAGCATTATTCTAATAAGTCTGTGTGTTTTAAACACACTTGGTTAGAATATCTCCACAGTGTATCTGTGTTATAGAGTAAATATAAACACTGTGTTTTATCTTAAAATTCGTTAAAGATCATATGATAAATCATGAGCTAGAAGTTTTATTTTCCTAATAAATTGTTCTAAAAGCTATTTAACATCACTAAGCAGCTTAAATTGTTTTTATTTTAATCTCTATTGAGAGCAATAGCTGCAGATCAAAAATGAGAGTAGTGAAATTTGTTGGTGCTTAGATATTTAAGAGAGAGACCTGGAATCTATGTCTGCTATTGATTTTACATGAAGAAAATGGTTCAGATCCATTTTAGTACTAGAAAAAGCCCACTTGGAGGTACAAAGTAGGCCATAAAATCTATAGACTGTAAAAAAGAAACCCCATTGAATACTGAGGGTTCCTTTATGAATAGATAGCTGATAATGGAAAAAACCCACATACCAATATGCTAAATTGAACTTTCCTTTGCTGCATAGGGGGCAAGGGGCAAGGCAGGAGGGCTTCTGGTCACCTGTGCAGGGCTCAGCTTTTGCTGGCATTTCTCATGGCCAGAGCTGCAGGATGTCAGGCTGTGGTAGCATGTTTTATGCAGCAGCTTCTCCTGTAATTGAGAGACACCTTAGATCTCCCTCCTCTGCTGCTGAAATCCAGACTGTGTGTTGGCACACAGCAGTGCCCTGGGATGTACCTACTCACATTGGGCAAGCCTATCCCAAAAGTCTGCTGCTTCCTGAGTAAGTACACACAGCTCTGCAGAAGGATACAAATTGCCCCTCAGTGCTCTGCATTGCTGCTGTTTTGGTAAGAACAAAAAGGATTTGGTTGCATGCTGTCAAATTCAGAGAAGCAATGTCACTAATACAGTGTATAGGTACAGCACACATCTCTTCATGGAGGTTACTCACATGTGCAAGACATACATGTGAACCCTTATTGGTGTATTCACAACTTGGACTCGCATCAGACTCATTTCAGCAGGAAATGTTTTTAGAGTACTGGCAGGAGATGTTAGTCAATACAGCATGGACAGTGTACATCTTCCCTGTACAGACTTTGCAGGGAAATTATCAATGAAGATTCAAAGTTTGACCTACAAAGGTGGTGTACAGCAGGAATGCAAAATGAATGTATTGAGGAATCAAAGGTGGTTTCAGAGGGTCTAAATGCTGCTGACTTTTGTCTCCCTGCATCATTTTGTCACAAAGGATCAGCCCCTAGAAATTAATAATTTATCAGTTTTGAACCAGGTATCAGTTCCTTTCAGAGAGGTCTGGTGCAGTTAGGCTTCTTATTTTCAATGGGTAGTTAGCTCAGTCAATTAGCTCCATCACCTTATTACACTTCCACCTACAGCTCTTTCTTATCCTGAATATATTCCTTTGCTTGGGAGCAGTTGTGAGTAGGAGGAAAACAAACAGGGACAGTTTGTTCTCTCTTTCTTCTCTGCATCCAGTGGAAGGATCAAATAAGAAAGTCTACCTCTCTGTCTTGCTCTTCTTCCCCCTGGGAAAGGTTAGGGGGAGGAGATAATCTCTTGTGTGTTTGGGAAGAGAACACCAGATGCCCATGAGGACCAAAAAGGGCAGCTGTTTAGAGCTGATCACCCTGGGGCTGGTCTTTTCTATTTGTGGGGGGGCTCCTGGTCAGCTGTAAATCCAATTTATCCCTGCAACTTACCTCAAAGGTCTTCAGGAAGCATGAAAGACCCCTTAAGCTCAAAAGCTGAGTTTTGTATGAGCAGATGTAAGTCTACGCAAATTTTATAACTGCAGAAAACTGGGGCTGAAACCAGATTCTGAAAGGTTTGTACACACACTTAACCCTGCTTCCTTGGTCCTTGGTCCATGGGCCCTCATTTGCAAATTCATTCCTGCTCTTTTGCCACCTTCCTGGGTTACAGCAAATGTTATACAACGTCCTTTGGCTCCCCCAAATTATTTTTCTTTCCTTTACTTCAGGAACCTGTGCGTCTGCTGTTCCATTCATTTTTCTAATCCCAGTTATACCACAGTTTTCCAGTTCCTGAGATTTCTTATTTCTGCTTGCTTTTCCTAGCAGTCTTGCTCTGTCCTTGGGAAGCCTCCTCCCTGCCAAGCAGGCTCATTTTCTCCCAGGAGAGACCAATTTCCCTTCCCCTCACTGTGCCCACTTAATGAATTATGTCTGTTTTCAACATGGTGTAGAACAGGAAAAACCCATGAATAACTTATATACTTCCTCTATTTTTGGTGTTTTAAGAAGGGTATACTTGGATGGATATACAGTGTTCAATGTAGACATGCTGCAGCATGTTGTAAGTGCACCTTAACTGTTGAATTAAGAAAAAGAAATGGTAGTATATTTTCATGAAGCCCTAAATAAATCAAAATCCTAGCCTATTTTGGGCTTCTAAAACTAATATGCTGTAAACATAACAATGTTAAATATAGCCATATCATCACATGTGAATTTGGATGCATATGTGTAAGAAAAATATGGTGCATGTCATATCCACATATATACATTTAAATTATTTCAGGAATCAAGCCATAGGACTTTTTATTATAACCTATTGGAAATATTAATTCAGCTGTAACTGGAGGTTCAAAATAAAGACTAAGACAAGTGGAATGGGGAAAAATTTAGGGTGTCTGAAGCCTGTTATCTGCATCTGCACCCTGTGTTTGGCATGAGGCTGACTAACATGCAGGTTTGCATAATTACCAGGGTCTGTAAGCATCTGTGAGCATACAAACCCTGTGGGATTCTGGTCACACAGAGGCTGCAGACCTGATGCTTTGTGTGTCTCTGCAGTGTTTGGGAATCATCCAGGCGGGATCTCTTCATGGCTCATATCACCATATTAGACCTCGCTTCCTCAAACAGCTCCTGCTGCCTCTCTGTCTGCTCTAGTCATGTGGGAAAATGCAGCCCACAGCCACTCAGCCCCCTTGAAAGCAGACATTGTATGGTGCCATGTAGCTTGCTTCAGTTTCTAATCTATCCACTATATTCTCTCTTGTTCCTTCCTTAGTCCGTGATCAATCTTGGCCGTAAGGATGATTCAGAATGAAACTGCAAAGCAGAGCAAAGCCTCTTTTCTGCCTTCTGCAACTCAGGTAATTTCATAGACTTTCAAAGTCTTTCCCACCTTAATGTGTGCTCCACTCTAGAAACATTTGCTGGTGAAGTCACTGGGTTTCCTCACATACCATCCAATTTTTCCAGGGTAGTGATGTTTGTGAGGTGACACATATGAAGGATGGGGGCTGGGCACCACAAATGGTTGGCATTGCTGGTGCTGCTTATCACTGGAGATGTCTTTCCTGAGAATGGAGTATGGTCAGGCTTCCTTGTTCTGTAATCATGTATAGCATCTGGGTCTAAAGACAAAGAGGTCTGAGAAACTCATATTTAAATTATTTTTGCTACTGACCTGTTTTAGTATGTTTTATTTTCATTTATCTTACTTATTAAGCAACAATTCTATATAGCTGTTCCACTTTGCAAGAGCATTGTACTTGTAACACCTTCTGTTAGAGTGCATCTCCAGCAGTGAGGGTCACATCTCTTTTCCTGCTCTAAAAATCTGGCTATTGAAAAAGCAGTGTGCCATGAAACAAAGCTAGTCTCCTGGTAAAAAGTAACTTTTTGTCCTTTTTGATTGGGTGCCTACCTGTTAAAATGGTGCTTTCAGTTTTATTTATATAAACATGTTCAGGAAATGAATATGTATTGGCCAAAATTATGAATTTAAAGTACCTTTGGTTTACTAAATTAAATTCCGTGATTTTATTCTAATCCACAATTAAATTGTCTTGAATTCAATTTAATTTATGTCAATTTAAAATATAGAATATAAAGTCATTTTGAATAACAAATCCCATTGATTTTAAAAGACTTTTCATGTCATCTACAGATGCATCTACAAGGAATTTTAGTGCAGAGTTATGAAAAGGTCTGGATTTATGGAATGAGGTGCTGTTTGTGCTGATCACATGCACACCCAGAGGGCAGAGTGTAGGAAAAGCCAAATGAAGCTGTGCTCTCCATTGCTGGTGATTCCACACAGCCTGAGCACCTGAGATTTCTTTGGTAGCAAGAGGGGAGGCTGGGGGGTAAGGCACAGAGCTGACCTCAGAGTTTCACTCCTGCTCGGGATCACCAGCAGCCTCTGCAGCACTGCTTCATGGTCAGTGAAGCACAGGAGCCCTGTGCTCTTAAGAGTCTGGATGGGCTAAATATAAATAAGTAAATCAGGTTTTTTCTTTAGCAACATAGAGAGCTAGAAACTTCAGCTCAAGGGTTATGATTGTGAGCTGTGTCTCCGCCCTGCGCTGACAGGACAAGAGTGTTATGGGAACTCATAAATCACCAAAGTCTCTGTAGCATCAGTTTACAGCCTGAGATTAGTATTGATATTTTTACTGCCAAAACTGGGGGCTGTTAGAGCTTGACAGCACACAAAGGCAGATTTTTGCCTTAATGGTTATTACAAAGCACTTGGATAATAACTTCAAATGAGATATCCCCATGCTGACCAAAATTCAGTATGACCAAGTTGTTGAGATCATGATTCTATCAGAAGCACAGTCTTGTTACCATTCCCATCATCACTTCTGTAACTGGGAATTTATAACGATTCTGCCTCTGAATATAATTTAGCCAGACAAACCCCTCACAGATTTCCAGCTGAGGAGGAAATATTTTTGACAAAAATATGAAGTTCCAGAAATATTGCATCATTATAGTGGAGCACAGGTCTTTCTTTGGACAACTAGAGTTCCTTCTGCACTGCCCTAAAGCTTTGTCACACAGAGAGAATGTAAAGCATAGTGTGGATTCAGGCCTCTGAAAAAGGCACAAGCCACATTTTTAGTCAAAAGGAAAAACATTATAAATGTGCTGAAAAAGTCTCCTACTGGAGCAGCAGTTGATGATGCCAGATGACTTCATTGCTGCTATAGATTTAAATTAATTCCCTGCTGATTTGCTGATATTTATGCTATTGCTTTAGGTAGTAGAGCTGTATTGATCCAGAGGCTGGAAAAAAAAAATCATCCTCCGAGCTATCATAGTTATCACAAAATAAAAACTAAAGTGCAAAACAGGACAGTGAGATTTCACATGGAGCTGTTCTTGAAAATGGGTGAAGCAAAACAGGAACAGATAGGAACTTTTTTGTGAAGCATTGTAGAACCAGAATAGTTTCTAAGTTTCTCAGTTAGTCATACTGAATTTACAAGTATAGATAATACTTGACTCCTATTCCTAGGCAAGGGCCTAATTTCCTAGCCATATGTTTTCTCATGATGCATATTAACTGAAGATAAATCACTGTGTGCAGGGACAATTAGGATGAAGATCACTCCAATACAGTTCAGAGTTAGACCAGCCTCAAAGTCAACAATGTTGTTTTGACTGTGTTGCATTAACAGGGAAGGACACCTTTTAAAACTGGATTCAGTCCTATTCAGCATGGGGCTAAAATTTAAGTATGGGTAGTCCATACAGTGGCTTCCTTTAACATCATATCCATATTTCCAGAATCCTGTAATCAGCAGCTGAGCTCTGAGGAGCAGGTACTACCTGAGTGCACTTCTGAGTTAATAGCTGATGCACAGCATGGTTCCAAGGCCTCTTCATTAAAGGGTCTTGCTAATTTATAGCATCTTCAGTGTTATTTAGAGATTGTGAGGAAATCTTCCTCACAATCAAGATTGTTTCACTAATCTAGTTTACAGCACAGCCTCAAAACAGTCACATTAGCACAAGTGCAGAGGCAGTGAACTGTGCCATAGGTGCAATAATAAAAAGCAGGAACCTCTAAATCCAGCTTTGCTGCCAGAGAAAACACAGTTTGGATTTGTGTCCTGATTTTTCCATCAGGTTTATTATTTTTCAGCTCTGTAGTCTGAACTGTCCTGTAACTGTACATTTACTTTTTCAGAGAAGAATCCACGCTAATTGCATGTGTTATTTTTCTGTCTGGGCTTCAGAAGAAACAATGTATTTCAATAATGGGTAGAAATTGAATTGTAATGTAATAGAAAGCCAAGCGGTCTCTCAGTGCATCCCAGGGTGTGATTAACATTCTGTAAGGAATTCCCTCTTGTTTGTTGTACAGAAAGCAAAGTTTAGACTTTTGTTCCTCCTTTCAGAAGGAAGGGAAAGGGTAAACAAAGGAAATCAATTATAAATGTTGCATTAACAAGGAAGAAGATAGAATATATTTGTCATTGGGAAAAACCCTGGCTTGATTCCCAAGGGACTGACTGCCTCTCAACAGTTTTGGCTTAGCAAAGGTGTTTCAGTGGGCTATTCTTGGTCAGATAAAGAGAGGCAGTGCTGGCAGCTCACACACTGTGCAGACTTGAAATCTCTGCAGTATGCTCCCTAGCTGGGTCCAGATGCACTGATTCTCCAGGCACAGGAAAGGACATATTTATTTGATCAAGCTTTTGGAGAAAGCTGTGGGTATATTCTCAGAATGATGAATGGAAGAGATGATAGTAAGAATGTCAATTATTTCAATAACACCGAGGCTGGTTTTCCTTTTGTTTCACTGTTACTCCTGAAATATTAATCATAAGCTAGGACATTAAATTGTACTTATACTAATGTAAATAAATAATCATATAAACCCAAGCAATCTTATTCCCCAGTAAGCACATATGCTAGGAGGGCATATTTAAAAGCACAGAAACAAATCTTTGCTAAATACAGAGCCACTGCTTAAATTTACAGCAGCCTTTAGGGAATCTCCTACTCCCTCAACAACAACAGAAATAGTTCATTCTACTGGCCAAACAGTAACTTCCAGATGGCATTAATGTGACCAGCTGAAACTGGTGGTAGGGATTGCTAGTTGTGCATATTTTGTGTAAAGTTTCAGAGAATAAAGGCCAACATTGGCCCTGTCACCCTGAGATGAACATCTTTAACCTAACTTAAACCATAGAAATATATAGCAAACACCATGAGTCGTGCTTGGTATTTCTCTGATTAACTCTTTTCAAATTAATTCCATGTGTGGACTTTTCTTTTTCTGGAGTTCCTGGTTCCAGTTTAAGTGAAACCTCCCAATTGCTTTCCAGGATACAATGGCCACAGCTGGTGTTATCTAGCAATAGCTATTTCATGATGGCTTAATGAAAAGCATAAGCAGGCCCTAGACATGTGTTTACAACAGAACCTATTAATTTCCACACAAGCTGAAGGTACTCTGTGATTTTGCAGGAAGAGTGAGCTGCTCAGAAAAGGTCCTAGAGCCCTAGGACTTATGATTCTAAATCACTGATAAGAAGGTTTTATATTACATTTTAAAACTGCTAAGTCAAGCCAGACAAAGTGCTAAATAATAGTTTTCGAACAAAAAAATAAAGAAATAATGAAAAGCTGTTCTTCTCTTACAGCCTATAATTTCATTGCTCCAAGTACAAATATGTGTCTCCACTCATCAGGGACAGCATAGCATCAGCAGTTCCTGCATCTCTTTGCTGTTTTTTCCCTTTGTTTTTTGCCTGTCTTTAGAGAAAAATACCTAGGGTATCTCAGCCTCCTGAATATACCCCTGCAGTCACGGTGTTCAGCTGCTTGGTGTAGGAATCCACCCTCTGAGAACTACCCTGGGCCATCATCTAACAAGAGGCACTGGTGCTGGATGGGATGCCATGTGCCATTTCCCAGCAGCAGTGCCAGTCCCTGCCCCTCCACCTGCCTACCTGCGGTGCCAAGGGCACTGAAACAAGTGCTTCTCAACCACCTGGCAAAATGTTTTGGGGTTTTTTCCTGGTTTATTTTTAACGCAGATCAGTTCACTGATCTCATTTTCCATGTGGCCTCAGGGGGTGCCTCGGGAAGAAAGAGTTGTGCCAAAACAAACAGTGTGAGGTGAGAACAAGTGGCTGAAGGTCAGCAGTGCTGAGCTGGCGTTGTCCCGAGGAGCCCTGCAGCCAGAGCACTGCTCCCATGGCGGGCACAGAGAGGTGAACGCCTTCGGGTCCCTGAGGCACTGGGTGCAAACCAGGGGCCACAGCCATCAGCAGATGAAGGCTGCTGAAGAAGGATGGTCAGAGCCTTCTGGAGGCTCTGACATCACAAATAAAGCATCAGTTGTGGCACTTGCATGGAATAGGGTGGTTCAGGCTCGTGTAGAGTCATGCTTCTTCTTTAGCACTTTCCTTTTTTATGTATATGTTATGAAGACAGAAATAACGGGGCCCTTAAAACACAAGAAGTATTCTTTTAATACCCCAGTTAGATATCTTCAAAAGGCAACTGCACTGTATCACCTGCATTGTACTTCAAGCACTATTTAACTCTGCTTTTTATTAGCTTATCATTATTTTCCTAAATTTCATTAAGAGCTTGAGGCTGGAAAAGTGCACAAGAAAAAAACCCCAAGCTCTACCTTCCTGTCAGCTGCTAACAGTCTTTCAAGCAGTTAATCAGAATGCTCTATGAGAATAACAAAAATGATATAGTGAATAAGTCCTGCTTGGTCAGGTTTATTACTTAGTTTACCGTCTTTGCTTCCTTGAGAAGATGGTTTCTGAGGCTGTATGAGAAGGTCAAGCCCCTTTTGACCTTAGGGTTTTCAGCTGGATCAGAAGATCAGTAGAAATTCTAGGACACAGCTGTAGAGGTATGTGAGTGCATTATTTTTTAAAAAATTAGATCATGACACAGGAGTCATATATTTTGTTGAAATCAGAATCAAGAAGCTTACAGATACTACTGCGTAAATAAATCCCATTTTATTTTTAAGGAATTATTTAAGGGATTAAAAAAAATAATAATCTTCTTATCTTTAAACCGCTGGAAATGGAGCAGTAAGCATAAACCTATCTGGAATATTAGGAACTCTGAACATAGATGTTTGGTTCTTTATCTAAAGAGTCCTACGCTGCATATGAAGAATATGCTAATCATGAACCGCTCGCTAACTTGTAAATCTGCAATAACACACTTGCTTCACTACATGCAACAGAGCTCTATAAATAATCAGGTGAATTCTACTTTTCCTTTTACAAGGTATCAGTGTCACTAATAGCAAGCTGTGCGTTCTCGATTAGCGATTACGTTGCCGAGATTAAGTTACTCCTGGTGCTTTAAAAATAACCTTGACTATTCCTCTTGTCTCAGGATTGCCTGGCACAGATCTTTCACAGCAGCGATGCCTGTGTCACACAATACTGTAGTGACATTATTGGATTAAAGACAGTCAGCAAGAGGAGTCCAAAGTACTTCCCAAGATAAGTTTCTCAGGAAAAAGTGCTTTCTACAGAAAACCTGTGCTCCTTAGAGAGTGTAATCCACCATCTACTGAGAATAACAGCAGCCTTACCATGGTAAGATAGAAAGCAGGGCAGAAAAACTCTTTGGCAGAAAAA
Source organism: Phylloscopus collybita (assembly GCA_027886175.1). Lineage (NCBI taxonomy): Eukaryota > Metazoa > Chordata > Aves > Passeriformes > Phylloscopidae > Phylloscopus > Phylloscopus collybita. Next base: position 39,515,318 of record JAJNNQ010000009.1, on the reverse strand, counting down.
CCTCTCAGGACAGCATGTGGCACAGTAGTTGGATTGAAATAAGGTTATTCAACTTGACATTTTTTCTGAAACTTGCTCAATTTTTTTAATGGTATTAACAATGCTACAGAAGAGTTGAGTAGGTAAACTGACAGGCTGTTCTCATCTCTGGGTGCTATTTATACAACTCATACCATGCAATTTTACCACTGTGTGCTCCTTCTGACAAGAGGTGGGGACAGGATCATGTTGGCTTTTAGTGAACAGACAATTCAGCAAACCCCCCAGATATTGTGCCACTGAACATGTCGGTCCTACACCTACATCTTGAATATCTTGTGCAGTTCTGATTCCCCACTCTTCTCAGTCTCATGAATTGATCTGTTAAAAGGAGAAAATATACAGAAAGGAGTTGTTGTGGATGTACTTATCTACTTGTGTCATTGTGTTAATCTTAACAGTTGAAAACTAACGGTAATCTAGAATCAAAGTCAATGTATTTGACTTTTTTCTTTTTTTTTCAGGAAGTTGACAGAAATGTCCTGTTCTCTCTCAGAAATGACTGAAAAAGGCATGGTATAGAGCTGCTAAATAATGACCTTTCTGAAGATTAATAAGGAGCAGTTGCAACATTTCATAAGCAAAAACCTAGAATCAAATTCCTAGAAACATATTTAAAAATCAAAGGGAATTCTTTTTTCACAGAGTTCATAGCTAATTTGAGTTACCTTCTGGCATAAAGGAGTTGCAAGGTAAAAACCTGTGAATGAGATTTATGAGCAATTCTGGCAAGGATATTAGATGATATGAATTCTTCATCTGAGCCCAAATTGCTGATTTTATGTTCCTGTGACTTGTACCTCAATATTAGAAGCTACTGCTGTGTATAGTTTGAAGAGCACATGTTCAGTGCTATTGGGGCACATATACTGTATTACAACTCAATTGATACTATCCAGATATTGGTTGTAGTATTTTGGTATTTAAGAAAGAAATAGAATATTGAAATGCAATTTGTACAATGCTTGTTTAATTATTACAAGGTATGAGTACCCTGAAATGTATCAGTCTCCAAATAAAATCATTATTAGCATGAGTCTATACACAGACCATCACTATAATATAGAAGCAGTTTCCAAAACACGTACAAATTCTTTTAATAAAGGTACATATTTTTGTTAGCCCATCAGTTATATTCTGGGTTCTGCTCGTTTACACTTGTACATTTGAAATTCAAATGGAACTGTAGTAGGATAACACTTCTGAAGCTGCTTTTAACTAGGAACCCTGAGAAATCCTTGCCTATGCCCAGCAGGAGGTTTTCATTCAGCCCCTGGAGCAGACCCTCATTTTCTCCTTGAACACTGCCAGGGCTTTTTCTTCAATATGGAGGTGCAGGGCAGGCTTTTCAGTAAGGAATGAAAACCGCTGGGCAAGGCATAAAAGCTTCCGCGTTGAAAAAACATCCAGTTCATGTTACTGTCCCCAGGTGTGCTTGCCTTCCTGTGCCTGGCACACAGTAAATAATCCCGTGTGCTTGGAAAATACCCAGACGCTGGATGCGAAAAATGTAAACATCGAAATTATGTGCGGTTTTTGTTTGTCGGTTCGTTTTTCTTTTTAGGCATCAGGCTGTCATGAAGCAAAGGCCATGGTGCCGTTTAACACACGTTCCTTTGCTGTGCTGCCCGTACCTCAATCACCGACCCGCGCTGTTTCCCGGGGCCCGCCGGCAGCGCCGGTCGGCGGGAGCGCTGCCCTTCCCCGTGCCCCGGCACCCGCAGCCCTGCTCCGGGCTGGAGCAAAGGGCTCCCAGAGCCCAGCACCATCCCCCGCCCCCCCTGTGCCTCTCTGTGCTGGCAGGGTGGGCCCTGTGGCCTCTCCTTGCCTGGGAGGGTCCAGCCCGCGCTGGCCCTGGGCAGCGGGGTGTGTGCCCATCACCGCGGCGATGCCCGCTCTTCCCCTGGTGCACTGTGACATTCCAGCCTCCCCCCTGTGCCAGTGTCCCTGGTGCACTGTGACATTCCAGCCTCCTGCCTGTGCCAGTGTCCCTGGTGCACTGTGACATTCCAGCCTCCTGCCTGTGCCAGCGTCCCTGGTGCACTGTGACATCCCGGCCTCCTGCCTGTGCCAGTGTCCCTGGTGCACTGTGACATTCCAGCCTCCTGCCTGTGCCAGCGTCCCTGGTGCACTGTGACATCCCAGCCTCCTGCCTGTGCCAGTGTCCCTGGTGCTGGCCTAGCCTGGTCCCTGCGCTGTGGCAGCCCTGGGGAAGCAGCCCCTGCAGGTGCCCTTGGAGAGCTGGCTCCAAGTGAGGCTCGAATCTGTTTCCCTGCATTTAATAAGTCTGCTGGAGACTGCCCACTGACATTTCAATTATTTGTCTTCAGGAAACTGGAGCTGTAGAGACCCTGACTTCCTGGGTTTCAGCTGCTATTTGCTGCTTCAGGGGGTCTTTGTCCAAAAAGGTGGATCCTGGGCAGCACCTGTGGCTCTTCAGGGTCTTCCACTCCATGAAATTGATCTGAGTGAGGACATGCAGGTCTTTTTCTAGAGTTAATTTTTCTGTGGTTCACTGAGTAATTTTGTTGAGATTTGGTTTTTTTTGGTGCTGGCAAAAGATATGGAACAAAGGAGCCCCAAACAAAAATCTGCCTGGCATGCCTGTCAGAGACGCCTTGATTTCTGCCAATCCTCCAGCTGTTGGTTCCATCTGTTGTCTCCTGATTTTTTTTATTTTTTTTTTCACTTGTAACCACCTTAGGGCACAAGCCACTTCTGTGTGTGTGAATCTAAAGGGGCTGGTATGACACAATACAAATCCTTAGTGCTTCAGCAGTGCTACATATGATGTTAAAAATGCTCAGGAAGAGATTTCAGTATATTTTCCAACCACATCCGAAATAAACTTTTAATCAATGAATAATCAAGAATATCAGTGTTGCTTACACTCTAGTTAAACATATGTGGCAGTTCTGATTTGTGTACTGAGGTGTCTTTATTGTCACATTAATAGTTTTCTTTTTCCCAAACATCCCTACAGGGCAGTTTCAGAGCATTTAATTGGCAGTGCCTGTCTGTGCATGCCCACTGGCACATGCTGATCTTCTGAGTAAGAAATGAGCTGGTGGACACTGACTTTGAACAACCAAGGGTTACTTGTTCATCAACATTTTGCTGCTGTTCTTCTCTTGACCCTTCAGCTGCTCCTCCCAGTGTGACTTGCCTCAGTTTCTCTTCCTCTTCCCAGTCTGGCCTCCCATTTTCACTCTTCCTCCCTTTCCCACAAGCCAGATTTTTTCATGCTCTGTCATGCAGGGCTGGGAGTCCACCCAGCCTCTGCCAGGCACATCCAGGGCCTGGTCACAGCCTCCTGTTGTCATCTGCAATGCTGTGCTGGGCTACCTTGCAACTGGGAGACAGCATACACAGGTAGGCTCAAAGGCTGGCCTCATCCTCAAGCCCCTGTCTTCATGAAAAAGTGTAGCCATTGAATATTGCAGTGAGGTTGAAGAGGTGTTATACTTACACAAGTGATGCCATGCTTGTTAGGTGTGCTTATGTTGCTACTGATTTTCATACAAGAAGGGAGGTAACCTTTATTTTTGTTCTCTATATTTATGCCATGCAAGCTTCTTCCAAAATTGATGGTGGTCCACAATTCTCAAAGTAAAAGACCACTCTTCTAGTTGGCATGCTTGTATTTTGTGTAGAAAAAGCCTAATAAATCACAGGTAGAGAGACGATGGGGAAATACAGCTGCGGTGTCATTGTACTACAGATGAAATCACATGATTTCAGAATTTTCAGCAACAACAAGAACAGCAAAGTCAGTAAAATCATTGCAGAAGTACATGCAGTTCTGAGGCAGCCACATGGTGGACATGAGGGCTTCCTCAAGCCTAACAAATAAGCTGTCTTGTTGGAGAGGTCTGTTTCAGAGATGGAAGGAGATATAAGGCACCACATGGTCTGTTTTTTTCTTTTTTTTCTTTTTTTTTTTTTTTTCTCTATCTGTGTAGGCTTGGTTGCTCTCTTTATTTTAAAAGAGCTTCAAAATGAACAACATATATTCCCCACGTAGGTGAATAGTTTTGTTTCAGTCCATGGTGTGGCATCTCAATTTCAGCTCAAAGACTTCGGCTCAAGATGCCAGGACTAGAACAGCTGAGATGTGGACACGTGCTCTTTTGCCATCCCTGCTGTGGAGAGGGGGAGGTCAGGAAATCAAATGTTGGGATTAGCAACACAATACATCACAGTAGGAAAACTCACCAGGGCTCATCTGCTGGATCCTGAGAGCGTATTCAAAGTCTTTTGCTTTGGTGTGGGGTTTGGGTTTTTTTTTAATTGGTTTGGTTCCTTGGGTTTTTTTGATTTCTTTTTTCAGTGGACTGAGGTCCTCTATGGATTTCACTGCAGGGAGCCGTGGAAGAGCTGGCCTGTTCTCCATGGGCTCATGGAGGAAACTGCAGGAAGAGAGAACAAGGACTAACAGAACTCTGAAGTAGATGACCTGCAGCCACATTAATTATTGATCATGTTAGCAGTTGATGAGTTGTGCTAAATTGATCTGTGGCAAGATAATGTGAATTAAAAGCTGCTTAAATATTTAGTTTTGGGCTCTCTATATGGCAGGAATTTGAATGAAAGGATACACAGGAGTCATGACTGGAATCAACTTTTCAGTAAAGACAAGCTGTCAGAATAAAAGGTACTATCTAAATGTAAATCATGATTTACTAGAGGAGGAATCTCTTGCAGGTGAACATTTTAATGGAGGACTGGAAATCTTTCCTCACAAAATTCTCTAAAGATAGATTAAGATTTTCTTTTTATTAGTTTATTTCCTCTGTATTTTACTTCAATTAAATGCTGCTGCATCTGAGGTAGTGCACAAAGCATTGTAGGGAAAAAGAGAGACTAAAAGCCTGTAGGAAGGGAAGGAGGACTATTGGCTGAAACCCCATATGTTTGTTGCAGCACTGCAATGCTGTACAGCTGGAGCACAGCTTGAGTGAAATGAATCCATAGATGACTGGTGAGAGGAAGTAAGGGGGCTAATTCTGACATTGGATACATATATGTGTGTGTGTATATGTATATATTTCAGGCAAAAGAATTTGCTGATGACTCTGCACAGGGGCTTGTAACAGAAGGGAACCAGTGCCCTGAGCTAAAGTGCCTTTGCCAGTGAGATAAGTCCCACTGAAGAAAAAGATTGGCATCACTCCCTCTGTAGGAGAGCTGCTCACATCCCCTCAGCATGTTCAGATCCTACTGCATTGCCTCACAAACTATTTTGGAAGACTTCATGATATCATTAATAGAGTTTTGAAGGCTGACATGCATTCTTGGTTGGTTTAGGTGCTGCAGTTCCAAATAAATCCTTCCCTGGCTTCTCCCAGCCTCTCTACAAAGAAACATCCTTAATGTAAAGCAGTCTTGGTCCTGAAGTAGAAATGTGTTTTATTTCACCAGTTTAGTGCAAACAGGCATGAGTTATCTTTAGTGAGAAGAGGAGGCTCCTGCCTACTGTAGTTCCTTCCTTACAGTTCGTCTCACTCCATTCCTGCATGTACCAGAGAGCACTTTGGTATTCAAGGGTATTTGTCTTGTTTTTTCTCACCCTTCACAAAAGCTGTCCTCTGCTTAACATGCACATTTTTCCTTCGGAGCCATTTTCCTCTGTAGGCTCTCTGAGCTGGCCAGCTGCCAAACAGTAGGGTGAGCTGCATGAAAAAGCCTTGATCATTGACAGGCTGCCTTACAATTTCTTTCTTGTATTCAAGATGCAGATGGATGTTATTAGAAAGGTTTTAACTTCGAATGTGCACGGCTTGTCCACATGGCTGAGATTAGTGCTCAATACTCATATAATGCTTTTCATCCTCAAAAGGACTCCAGCCCTCAAAACGCCCCCACAAGGTAGGTGCATGAGTTTTGTTATATGCCTTATAACAAGGAGGGACACATGTTAGTAACTTGTTCAAAGATGTATAGCACAGCAAACATTATAAAGGAAAGAATTATTTACCCTTTCCTAATGTTCTTCTGTGATGTGTGCTATGAAAAAAAAGAAATTAAAAGACTTCACCATGGCAACATGTCTTCCCCCATGAAAGAAGCGATTAGTGACCTCAAAAATTAAAATGTATCTCAGGTTATAGCACTACTAGATAAAAATGCAACTTCTCTAAAATTTATGAGGCCAAATATGCTACTGCACTAAGCTTCAATTAATACGGCAGAACCGGAGCCTACAGGGATCGTCAAAGAGACTCAAATTTTATAGAAGATTTGGAGCACTTGCCTCAAACCATACTTCAAAACAGAGGGAAATGATTATAGGAAGAATGATGAAAAATGCCTTCTCAGTTGAAAGGACAGTGCAGGATTATTTTTTTCCTCTGTTTTAACAGCATGAATATAATTAAAACAGCTCCAGTAATCTGAACAGTCCCAGTATGAACTCCCTTCCACTGAAACTTCTTGTAATATTGTACCTCATCTTAGTGAGGAGGCTGAAATAAGCTGTAGCTGTAAAAGATACCTTTATAATTGTGTATTTGCACTGAGCTTCTATTGGCATGACTAGGCTGACATGCTTTACCTTGCACAGACAAGCCAGTGGAAGTTTCCAGTGTTGACTAGCACACATAACCTGGCCAGGGCCACTCTGGGATGTGGTTTCCAGACTACGTTGGCAAGACCTTGTCTGATAAGCATCATTTAAGTTCTTTGTAACCTCAGTGGGCCTTAGGGCCTGAAAGGTAGCTGGAAAAGTTGGCTTGGAAAACAGTAGCCGTCCTGGGCCCATAAGGAATAGTTGATAAGGCTGTGAGATTGTGAGATTGAAACCAGCAGGGGCTAGCTGGGGGAATCTACAGTCACAAGGGTTTGCTCCACAGACATACACCTACTTTATGCTTTCTGGGTAAATTGCAAATAGCCTTTCTAGCCCAAGTCCTGAGGAGGGTAAAGCTTGATAGACTAAAGAAAGCGTATATTTTAATTCTGTTCCATCTTCCCTCTTTTTTTTGATGCAGCTTTGCTTTCTTTCGGACTTTTTTTTTTTCTTCCCCACTGAGTGAATACTTGCATAGTTACATCAATTAAATGAAGGACTCTGCAGCATCTCAGGAAAGAGGCTGAGTGTAACTGAACTCTCTGGTGTGTCAGGTAGGACTGTGTGGTTGCTGCTGCACACAGTAGGGTGAAGGACTGGAATGGTATAAACTAGTCATGCTTTTTTAACCCCCAAAATTTTTCTTATTTTTTTCCAGAATACTTTGATATTCCATCTTATCTCCCTCTTGTTTTCCTGGGAAAGGTATCTGGCCCCACAAAGTACTCTGGAGAAAAGGGAAAAGCGAATTATTTTCTGACTTTATGACTACTACACAGAGTTTCAGGTAAATTCAGGGAAATGATAGGCACATAAATTAATGAAATTTTTCTTAAGGGAAATTACAAGTGGAACAAGTTATCACATTTTTATGGTTCCTACATCCTTAGCCTTTAATGCCAGCTACCCTATTTCACTTTATAATTGTGCAAGTGAGTGCATCTAGGCCAATTAAGTATTTTCAGTTGCCTTCAGAGCTGTGTACTGCTTTGGATATCTTCAGTACTTTTATTTCTCTTTAAAATTTACTAAAACAAAGATCTGCAAGCACTGCAGAATGGGTTCAGGTCACCGTAGTCTAATTTTTCTCAAATGCCATCGCATCTTCTTCCACCTACAAATTCCTTTCTTATTTTCCACAAGATTAGCCTTGAAACCTTCAGGTTTGAGGCTCCCACATAGTGAAGTGTAACTTAATTCCCACATGCACAGAACTCTTAAGATCTAACCACAGGAGGAAAATACTTCCCCTAACTTCAGTATTGGTCTCCAAATTCAAATGAACTGAATAGCTGTAGCATTATTGATGGTTTAAAAAAAAAAGGATTTTTTTTTTTTTTTTGCTTGAAAGGCCCCTCTTTGCACTTTGAAGATCTGCTGACATTTGTTTTTAATCATTTGTATTTACATTGACCAGGAGTATCAACCCATTATCTGGGACAGTGATTTACATATAAGGTGAGAGGGACCCTCACTGAGAGTGTATTAGTGATGAGTGTGGTACTTCAGATAAAACTTCAGAAAGTCTATTTGAAAATAAACAAAATATACACACAAGTAGCTTCTGGAGCATTGAGAGTGTTTTTGTAACACAAGGGACCAAGACAGATTAATTAAAGCTGAAATTTTCTCCTGTACTTCAACTCCTCTGCTCCATAGCAAGAGGAATCTTAAGTTCATACCTGAATGCAGTAGTAATGCAAAGGCTTGAGGCAACATTGTTAGCTACTCACATCAACGGAATGAAGTTATACAGCTCACTTCCACCTGAGAGAAGAACTATTTTAACAGTTCGTGCGTTGCTAACAAGACACAGATGTCGCCATTGGGCAAACAGGGGCAAGATTGTTTTGTTCTTCGTCATGCAGCTCTTCCTGGGGCACAGCAGTGTGCACGTTAGAGAGGTGTCTCTCTCTGGGGATTTCGAGCAGTGCATTATTTATATTTTTTTTTAGCTAGAGACCATCCTCTGCTACAGCACTTTGAGAACTCCCTAAAAGTCCAGCAGGGATCAGTGACAGGGAGAGGGTCCTTAGCTGTTTTAAACTGTTGCTGTCATTGAAAGACAGGGACTGTAATCAGATGAGGACCTGGGCTATAAAATGAAGGTACACAGAAGCAGGAGACTGATCCACCCCAGCTCTTCTCCCACTGAAAAATCTGTTTCCTCGTGTGAATGCTGCTTGCGCACAAACAAGAGCATGTGGATGCCAATCTCCACCCTCCAGTTTATTTGCAGGAGGGTACTTGTGAAGTATTTCAAGACTTCCTTATCCCAAAGACTAAATACACAGGACTGTCTCCATTCCAGCTAGCTTGAGCTGAGGGAAGAGGATAAAATTTAAATATGGATAGCAGGAGTGTGGTTACTGTGGCAGTGCACAGGGCTCTCGTCAGGCCAGTCAGGTGCCCACATATGTCAGCAGTCTTGTAAGCGGCTAATATATTTAAAAAGAAAAAAAAGAAAAAAAAAAAAAAGGCAAATTCTTGGCAAATAGCTTCCTCCAACAAAATCTTTAAGGGTTCCTGTGTTTTTCAAAAGTTACATCTTCCAGAGAGTAATTTATTCGCCACAAAGCATTAATCTCAACTACCTCTTTCTGTCCAATTACTTCCCACATTTCAGTTTCTCTTCCTGACCTAGAAAACTTATTTATAAGATATACTGGGTTGGCTACAGATCTTCATCTGCAACTTCCCTTTGCTACTTGCTCTGCTAAGCACAGCAACAAAGACAGAGCCTTTTTCTTCTCGTTTTAAATTTTTTTCTAGAAAGGAAAAGTGAAATAGGCAGTGTGTTCCCATGTTTTTCTGCCAGTGGCACAAGAAGGCAATGGTGAATGTTCTCAGCACAAATCAGTTGTTGCAGGAGTAGGAAGATAGTGTTTATCACAGCTAGCTGCTGAATGTTTAAAGAGTATTATGAGTATCTGTTACATAAATGAAACAAATAACAAAATTAACATAAAAACCCCGAGGGAAAGTGATAAGTTATTGCTGTCTGTCTTAGATCCAAGAAACACAAGGAATACATTGTGTAAACTTCTTCCTCAGAGCTAGTAACTGCTTAAGAGTGCAGTACTGCTTATTTTCGTCTGGTCCTTCACATCTCTGCTTTTGTGTTACTGGAGGATTTCTTGTTCCAACTGAATTTAGTCCTTGACTTTATCGTTATGCATTTGTACAGAAGCCGAAGGTTACAGTGGAAATGGGGATCTTTTTGTATTAAGTCCATTACAAAAGGAAAGGAATAGAAAGTCTTAATTTTCACTGCTGACATTAACAGAGGTTGTAGAATCTGCAAAACAAATTTGCTCATAATAGTGTTTTGAACCTGAAGTGTGTAATTTTTTTATGATCTGTCTATAAAGAGTATTCATTGAGTACAGGTTCAGTGGGTAGCTCTACACACACAAGGTCAGGCATATTGTCATCCAATTGCCCAGAATGAGCAAAACAATTTCACAATAAGCTTAGATCACCTGGGTATCTTAACTCAGTGTCCATCTACCTGGAATATGCTTTCTTTGGATTGAGTAAAATCAGATTTTAAATCTCTTTTATTCCAGTTACTGGATGGTTTCTTCCTGGAAGAAGAGATGGAACACAAATCGATGGAATCTGGTATCCTTAATTTGTAAGTAACAAAAATACCAGCCTTTATAGAAGCACTGAACTTAAAGCTGATTCTATCCATTTAAATTGGTACCTAGTACTTGTCACATTATGATATAGGTGTGAATATGCTTTGCCAGGATATGTATGCAGAGCAGAGAAACATTCACTCAAGTACCCACCCACACATCCCCATATGCTTTGAACAGATCTAAATGGTGACTGAAGGATGAGGAAGGCTGAGCCACATAAACATTATCCACAATGACTATTAATTTCCAGGCAAGGCAATAATTTATAAAGGTTGTTAGGAAGCAATGTAAATGCAAATGCTCTTCTAATAAGTGCCGGGAGTCTTATGTTGGAACATGTTTGTGATTCACCATAGTGTGTTAAGCAGGGAAGAGCGTGGCTGATTTCTGTGGAAGATGGTGACAAGAGTAAAGAGGTGAAAACTGACAGGAATGTGGCGTTCGGGGACTCGGTCCAAGGAAGAGCTCTAGCATGGGCTGACTTAGCAGTGCAGCAAGCAGTGCTTGGTGCTGCAGTGAGGACAGGCAATATCTGGAATAATTAATCAATAATTCATTATGGAAAAATGCTACCAGCTGTAAACTTAATTTGTAGAATAATGCCCTCCAGTAATGCCAGAAGTTATAAATATATTCATATTTTTTGAAACAGCTAGTACAAGCTCAAGCCAAATGCTGCAATCATATACAATATATAATAAAGCTGACTTAAAAAAAAAAAAAAAAAAAAAAGAGGTTTCTGATGGCAGTCAGTGAAAATTAGGCAATTAGTATAGAACCCTAAGACTGAAAATAGCACATTTAGAGTGAAAGGTCTTGATAAAAATGTTAACAACAATTTTTTTCTCATATAAATATTTTATATCTTGGTGCAGGAATAAAGTTCCTAACTCCTATGTGTTTCATTTTCCTAGCAGAGCTTTACATATTTTATTTATCATTCTGCATGATCTGTTAGATAACTTTATCATCTAGTGTTTTATGAAAAGCACTGTTGTTGGATATTAATGATCATCTGGCTATCTATCATTAATATACATGAATCAAATTCTTTTAAAGACTTGGCCAGCTTTGAATAAATAGTAATCCTGTCTATATTTAGACAATTTCTAGTTTTGCTACTTTGGCACAATCATGTAATATTTGGGTTGTAGAAACTTCAAAAGATTTTTTTAAACAATGCAATTACCTTTATTTCAGAAAGAGTAAGCTTGTATTTTCATTTAGGAAATTTATTGGTTTAAAAGCAAAACACTGAAATGTAAGCTTGGGCTTTAATTCGTTCAGTAATCTAAAGTTCAAAGGCAATGAGTAAGAACCTTTTTTTTTTTCCTTATTTGGGGTGTCATTTACTGAAATATATTATTAGAAATACATGTGACACCAAATATATAGATCCTGAAACTGTTATGATGTACAGTCAACAGTTGAAATTGTTCCTTTGTATATCCTGCTTATATTAGTTCATGGATGACTATTTGGAAAGCAGTGGAGTCCATTTTTTTAACCTATGCATTATTCAGAAAGTATCATCTATCTAAAATGACACTGGCTTTAGTCTCTCTGATACCTTTGCCACTGTGTAGCAGGTGCAATCTGAGACCCACACAGAAAACCTCTCCACGCTGGCAGCCTGTCCCAGAGCACACCAGGACCGAAGCACTGACTTACTGCTGTGTGCTTTGTGCTGTCCCACCGAACCAACCTCTTTCACCACATGTCCTAATAATGGCAAAAGGTGCTATTTCACTCCTTCTTTCTGTGGTTCATTTTCTGTTTAAAAAAAAACCTTAAAATGCTGCTGCTACTGTTACGAGGAGCAACACTTTGCTGTGTTTCCCCTATGTCTCAGAATACTTTACCTAAGAAGTTTAGTTGCTACTTTTCTGTTTCTTTTCACAGAAGGAGAAGCTGGGGCAGATGTAGACATGAGATCTGGAGCACACCTGCCCAGTGGGGGTACCAGGATAGAAGACCTTCCATCATCACTTTTATTCCTGAGGGATGAGGAGCAGACCTGTAAGGTGGTCACAGGCACAGAGGAAGTTTGTGTAGATGTTCCTGAGCTTCAGAAACACATGCTTGACCTTCAAGAGTTGCTGCTAATTTGTTGAGTGTTCACACAGTGTGTTGCATAGGCCTCCTGCTATCCATCCTGTGCTGCTGCAGTACAGCCACCTTTCCTTTTGTTTGGGCACTTTTATCAGTACAGCTGAAGGGAACACTGTGTGGACTGTGAATTCCTTTCCAAGACCATGTAAATACTTGGACAGTACGTGCTGTTGCTCCTAGTATTAATCTGACTAGCTAAAGCTGCTTTGCATACATCTGCAGCTACAGTAAAAGTTTAATGATAAATATTCCCAAATGTAGCAATGCAAATAGTGGCAAATTCTGAATAAATGCATGAAATGCATTAGTAGTCAAAAAATTCTCTGTTTCTCCTTCAAGAAGAAGAAAAAAAAAAAAAAAAAAAAAAAAAAAAAGGATGATTTTTCCTTTATGGCCCAGGACAGGTTCTCTTTTGTAATCTTTACACTTTCATACATCTTATGAGTGTAAAAGGATCGTAAATCCTATGATAAACATTCAAGGATTCTTTTATTATGGTCTGTGTTAAGCTACTGATACCTTTCTATCCTGCCCTCTGGATCAGGGGTGCAGAGTGGATGTTCCATACTGTGCCCATACATAAGTGATTACTGGTTGACAAATAGCCACAGTAACAGAGGATGTTACATAAAAAATTAACAGACAAACCCACACAAACAAACAAACAAACTCACATGCCATTCATCATAGTGCAAAAGGTACTAAAAACTGGAATTGCAAATGGTAGCAATCCCAGCCATGTATAAATCCCAAAAGGTGAGAGACATGCCTGGAAATGGTGCCACCACTCCCAAACAGAGAGCATAGAGGCTAATCTTATTTGAAAGGTGAGATCATCTCCCCTTGGTAGTGGCCTTACTTGTACCTAAAATAATTCATCTTTGACTTAAAATCTGACAAAATTGGCTTCTGCCCTGTCCAAAAGGGATGGCTACTGTCCTCAAGGTCAGCTCTGGAGGGGCTCATCAGGGCAATACCTCTGTTCCCCTATAACTCTTCCTCCATGCATGTTTATAGAAGCAACTTTTTGTGGTTGCTCAGAAGGTGCCAGGAGAGAGCTGGGAAGGAGGGGGTCATTTCTGAGGGCTGGAGTTTGACTGCATAAATGTGCTTCAGCTGCCATGCCATCTCCAGGAGATAGATGAGGACAAGTACCTACCCAAAGAGCTTATAACCATACTGACTGTATATCATTTACTAAACTCCCTCAAAGTGCCAATGTTTTATTTCCTAGCAGGGCAGACTGGTGCATCCCAAGCAAACCAAGCATTTAACTGTGGGTGACAAAATGCTCCCAGAACTGCTGAATTTGTTTTCTTAGCATTTTAGTAACTGTTTGACCTGACCATTTCAAATTACCTCTTGAAAGAAATGGGCATATGCAGGGGGGCAGATACCTTGTATTTCTAAGGCAAAATACTTCTATAAAATAACCTAGTGATTACTATAGCTATCCAAAAAGATATTATGCTGAGCTGTCATATTTTGTGTTGCAGCCTTTTCATACTGTTGAAATATCAACACTGTATGTATTACATAGTTAACTCTTGGTTTCCTGGTATAAGATGGGTAGGAAAACTGTGTAATGTATAACAAGACCAGAAAAACACCCCCTCTCAAAAAAAAAAAAAAAAAAATCCGTTGTAAATAAGGGTAAGGCTAGATAATATAGCCTGAGGAGTAACCAACAAGCAAAATGAACGGCATGTCCTGGAATATATAGGCATTTTATATCATATTGATTTTTATTGAAGCTGAAAAACAGTGACACTAAGAGAAAATGTAAGTTGCAAAAACATTTGACACTGTAAATTATGTTTTGTTGAATACTTGTAGTGAAAAATAGGGGTTTCTGGAGATAATTGGATGTTTTCTCTAATAATAACTGTCCTTTCCCTGAATCTTGATGAGTATTTACTGATTTATTGTTTGGTTTTGGTTTTTTTTTTCTATTCAGAAAAAACTAGACTAATTTTAGCAAGAGAAAAAGCCAAGCATAAAGGACAGGCTAGTATCCACCATGGAGGATATGAATAATCACAAGTATTTGCATTATACAAATATGTTGCTTACAGACACTAAAAAAGGTGTTAACACAACACATTCTTAAATATTGAGAAATTGTTGAGTATATTTGTACATAGTTCTTTATGTACAATTCTCTTCTTTCATTCATTCATTCATTCATTCCCATTTATAACAATACATGTAGTGTGTGATAGGCCTTTGACACAGATCTATAAGCACTGAGATTTGTGACACTGATCAGAATACAATGAGAGCCCCCAAATCTCATCCTCTGAAGTGAAATATCCCTATGAATCACAGGTATTGTGTTACCAGACAGCGCAGCAAAAAAAAAAATAACCAGAGCACAACACTCGACTTGATGCTGTTAGAGCTAATAGGGCTGAAATGAAAGATAATTGCATATTAAAATAGAGTGGGTAGCTCTGTTTTGATGTAGAGATATAAAGATGTCAGGCAAGCTAGGCTGCAGCAGCAGGCAATGGGTGCCCTGAAGTGATTGAGGAGTGAAGCCCAAGAGAGCATTCCTCACATTCCTGTGGCACTCCTTCTATACATATGCCCCCCTAAAAAAAGGAAATTCCAGCACTCCGGATTGGTAAACTGAGCTTAAGGAAAGCTGGCACTTTTCTATAGCTGCAGGCTTGATTAATTTGAAGGAATTATTATCATCTCTGGATGATGAACACGAGGCATATTTAAACTGTTATTTTTTTAGGGCAAAGGACATGGCATTTCCAATCTGTTACTTTAAAAAAAAAAAAAAAAATCCCCCATAAAGACTTCTAGTAAGCACCAATAAGCGAGATGTAGAGAATGTGGAGCACTCCCTAGTATTTTCCCAAGATCTGCCCAGAATAATTGGTATTACTGCAAAAAATATTTTGCTGACACATATGAGTGGGATTAGCCCAAAGAGCTATCTTTGTTAATGAGCCAAATCTAGAAATTCAGTAGGTTTAGTAGATTACTGTCTGAAGACACAGCATTTTTGAGAGCTGCTCATGTCTAAAAGTGTAACATTTTTTCTCCTGAGACCAGCAGTGTATGTTTTGTAAGGAAAAGATGGTTATCCCTGGGAATTTTCACAAAAAAAAAAAAAAAAAAAAAAAAAAAAAAAAAAAAAAAAAAATCATCAAATAAAGATGACACTACCTTACTTGGAATTGAAATGTGACTGCTAGTGACTGGGAATGAAACAGATTTATTAGTGTTGACATTATTTACATTGCCCGATCCGTATCAGCGAAGGGTACACATCACTTGTGAAAGCAAATACATTAATAGTATTACCCCGCCGCTAATGGCACGTTAATAATACTTCCATGATTCGCGTTTGTCAGGCTGCTGCTGAGACGTGCTCGGTGTCGTGGTAAACAAAGAAAATCAGCTATGTTGCGAGACCCTTTATTCTTTAAAAACTTAAGTTCACGTGAGAAGGATCCGCCGCTGGATAACCCCCAGCACGGTGATAAATTAACGATTTCACACCCTTCCTTCCCTCGTTTTTACCCCAGAGAGCAGTGACAGAGGGGACAGCCGGCTGATACGGATTACTTTTGAGAAGCGTGACAACAGGTGGCCTCCCCGAAGTCACTAGATCCAGCAGATCAGCTCTTTATTTATTTATTATATTTTGGCGCCCAGCTCGCCCACCACCAGTATCCAGGCACGGGGTGCGCCGCCGAGGCTGCGATGCTGAGCGTCCCTCGGGACCATGGCGGTAGCCGCTCAGGCTCCTTTTCTTTTCGTGGTTAAAGCCGGCAAGGATGTGTTCCTCTCAGGGGGAGGATGCTGAGGCACCGCAGCCGGAGGGGACCCCGCCGGTCGCGACCCCCGACGACCCGCCCCCCCCCCCCCGTTCCCTCCTCCGTCCCGCCTCGGCCCGCCCCCCGCCGCTCCGCCTCCCCGAGCCGGCAACTTCCCCGTCGCCGAGGCGGGCGCGGAGCCCCCCATCAGCCCGGATGGGAGGAGGAGGAAGAGGAGGGAGGAGGCGACGACGACGACGGTGCCCGGGGGGATGCGGCGGAGCGGGCCGGCGGGTGGCGTAGAGCCGGGTCGAGAGGGAGCGCCGAGCCCTTGTCGCCGCCGCTGCCACCGGCGGGGCTCGGCCGCCGCCTGCAGCTCCGGGCGGCGGCGCTGCTGAGCCCGCGGTGCCTGCGCGCCGCCGCCTCCCCGCTCCTCGCCCAGCGCTCCGGCCGCGCAGCGCCAGGCCGCGGCCGCCCTCCCCCAGCGCCTCCCGGGCGGCGGCGGGAGGCAGCAGGGGCGCGATGGCGTCCTACGTGGATAACAGCTTCCGCCAGGCGGTGATGAAGAACCCGGCGGAGCGGAGCCCCCAGGTAAGCGCCCCTTCCCCGCGCAGCCCGCCGCTCCCGCAGACGGCGCGGGGGCCGCCCCGCGCAGCCCCGGCCGGGGCACCCGGAGCGCCACGGCCCCGCTGCGGGGCAGCGCCGCCGGGGCTGCCCCCTCCCACCCCCGCCAGGCTCCCCAGCGCTGAATTCCCGGCCGGCAGCTCCTGGGAAGGGAAGGGAAGGGAAGGCGCGCATTAAGGCGACAACTTTCCTTCTACTCCCTAATTTTGGGGGAAGGAGAGGGAGAAACGCCAGCTGGGTTTGTTTTGAAGGTTGCTTCCGGTAAAAAGAAAATGAACTTAGAGTATATATTTTTCCGTGATGTGTTTTTTCTTTTTTCCCCCTCTTTTCCTGTCCTTTTTTGTCCCCCCTCTGTGTGCGAGTGTGTGTGTATTTTGTTATTGCCCCGAAGTACGGGTGGCTCAGGATTTGAATTCAATCCCTACTTTTACATAGCTGGCTAGAGCTGGCAGCGCTGTTTCATAATGTAGGGGCTGAGGTCAGTGGTATTCTTGGCAAGTCCTTGCTCTCCAAAGTAGGGTGAAATCCTTACACAATGGCACCAGGCAGGAATTTTTTAGATACCTGCGCCGGGCTCCTGGAGCCCTCTTTGTCAGAGGAGTGCGTGAGTTGAAGCTGCTTGTAAGCGTAGTTGGGCTTCGAGAGGCTGAGAAAGGTTAAGCTGGGGACTGGAGTGCGTACAGAAACATTTTGACTTAACATGACCTGAAAAACAACTAAACTGAATGAGTTCCTTCTGCTCCCGAACGGTTGCTGCAGTGGCTGTTGCTGCCAACTGTCTAAAGACTAATAAGCTTTACACTGATCCCCACATCAAGCTGCGGTTCAATAGCTAATGATACAAGGAGTTACTTTGCTTGGAGTTGTAATGCCATCTGTCCTATTTTCTAAAGGCTTGTCCTGCTCTCTGAGCAGTCCCTGTGTTCGGGTTTTGGGGAAGAGATGCTGTTACTGATTGTTTTGGCAGGCGTCTGACTGGCTGGTGATGATTTCAAATTGGGGCAAAGAGGAAACCTTGACTTTCGGTCAGCACCCATAAGTCATTCCTCCTACTATAGATACGTCATTGTGGTAATGTTATTTTTATCCCCGTGCTCATGGAATATGTGTGAGAAAATAAAACTTTGCATGGAAAAACACACTGACTGCACAGGCATCATAAGTGGCATGCCTTTTTGGCAACTCTGTGGGTTTTTTTTTTTCTTTAATAATAATAAAAAAAAAGGAAGCTGCTTCTGGAGCATGTTTTTTGTGGTGCTAAAGTTGTTTCTCTGTCCTTGTTTGACCTTTTCCAAATGTCTGTTTGCCTTCAGTGCTGGACCCAGCCCTTCAGTGTGTTGTGAAAGCTGAAGGAGGCTGAGTGCTCTCTCCTGGGGAAGACACTCTTCTGCAAACTCGTAGCGAGGTCGCCTGAATTGGTAGAGGTGTAGATTCCAGCTGGGGGAGCCTACCAGCAGTGTCCAGCCTCAGGACATGGTTATTGAAGCACGGTGGGGTGTGCAGGAGGAGAGATGCTGGCAAATACTCAGAAACCACTAGGTCAGGCTATGGGGCCACCAGGCTGGGTTTGGGGGATGATGCTTCCCCTGTGGCATGATCTGTGCCATGTGAGCTGTTAAACTTTGTCATGTCCTTGCCAGTTGGCCTTGCTGTCTAGAAGGGATAATAAGGAAACACGAAAAGGCAGAGGGTAAGGAATGACGCAGTGAAGAATCCAGCCCGAATGCAGGGATAAAGCCCAGTGAAGGGCACGGAGCAGAGAGCTAAATTGGGAACACCAGGGCTGTGTTAGTGCTGTAAAACTTCCCGAATCAGCACACTGGCAGCCTGCTGTGGCAATCACCACAGGAAAAGAAGCCCACCCTTAAATCCATGAAACTGGCCCAAAATAATCCACAAATAAGACCAAATATGTGGGAAATCTAATGTGTTGTTAGCACTGGAAATACTTGAAACTGGTGGTGCCCTCCTGTTGCTGCTGGGGAGACTGGGCTTGCAGCAGCAAACTTTATGTTTTTGGAAATGGCTCATGTTGAGTTGCGTGATTTAGTTTTCTGCTGTTGGTTCTCTGTTCAGGAAGTTTGATTTTATTTTACAACAGTATTGGAATTTGAAAGAAATATGCTTATGCATATTATCTTTCATTATTACATAAAAAGGAAAAAAAATAAAGATACAAAGACCTTGTTTTTCCTTTTTTCCTTAACTTATTGTCTCTTCACTTGTATTTTCCTGTCCTTGCTATGCTATCTCCAAAAGATAGCTAGTTAATTTTGGCTTTTGGGAAGTCATGAGGCTTCTTTAAAATAGAGAGAGGGTTGGAAAGAGAAAATGTATTTATCATATTCATGTCAGTACAGGAAATAGCAAGAGAAGTATGTTAGTAGCATATTTGCTTCTTACTTGCGTAAACAAACTCTTTGGGGCTCAGCTTCTCCCAAATCACGATCAAGTAAATATCTGTTTGACATTACTATTCACCCTGGACTGTCAGGGTGCAAATTTGGCACCGTGCCTTCACTGCAGGCCCAGAGGACAGGAGTGACAGAATGATAACCAGTAGGTACAACTTGGAGAAGTAGGTCTGATAAACATTGTTGGGGAAAGCAAACTTAACTTGGCATGAACTTTTGTAATGCAGAAATCTCTTGATAATTTTGGACTGGATAGATTTTTTTTTTCTTTGAGGTACACAGTGTATTCTGCAATTGCTTTTGTAAATTCGTAACTTTATATCTCTTTGGTATATCCTTCTTTACAGAGTGTTCCTGAATTTTATGAATCACAACTCAGTATTCTGTTGGCTAAAGAAAATGAAAAATAAAAGAAAAAGATATATATGTGGCCTCTACTTTAATATGCCTATTGTGTAACTCTTCTCTTTAATTGATGTATTAAACTATTCATTTTCTCTTTGAAGACGTGAACTAGGAAGTTAATGTAGCTGCTTTGGGGAATCTAACTTTTAAATGTTCATAAATTACAAATGGGTTTATGCCCTTAAGCTGTGAGTAATAGCAATCTAGTTCTTTTCTCTCCTAACGTCCTCTTAGCATGGACTGTTACAGCTTTAAGTCTTTAGAAAACAAGTTCTTTTTGGCATCATAGGCCATTTTAGAAAGCATGCAGTTTTATACTGGTGTAGTTCGGTCTGAAAAAATAGGGCTGCTTTTGTTTTCAAACAAGAGAAACTGACCCCTAATCTTTCTTTATCCTGACAACTCATTTACATGGCATGGTATGTGAATAGCTAGTTGCTTCAGAAACTCTGCATACTGTTCACTGTTTTCATGCCATGTGGTGGTGTCTGCAGGAAGAAATTTTTTGAATGTGTGCCTTATATATGTTAGATGCCTAAGGTTTGCTTCTGGAAGCTGCCGGTGTGGTACATGAAGGCAGTTCAGTACAGCAGTAATGAAGAGCAGAGATGTAACAGCATCGGACCAGATCTTCTGGGCGGAGGGGAGAACTGTACAGTAGCCCTTAGTTTGATACTAATGCGTCACTTCATGTCAGAAGACATCTAAACAGGATGCTGTTGTTAAGCAGAAACTCCCTTCTTGAACACTTGAGAGGAAAAATGGTTTAATTATAGGATGTACCTATGCTTTTTCCAAATAAACTTTCAGCTTGTTCCTCAGTTGTGTTATTTTTATACTTGTAACCAGTGATAGCATGATTGTGTGCAATCTTCAGATAAGCCAGAAATGAACATTTCCTTCTTGCTACAGTGATCTCTTAAAAAATAAATACAAGGCTGTGTAGTTTAATGGGATCAGAGAAACTAAGCGTTTTATGTGTGAGTCTAGTGAAAGACTATTTAGTCTTTAAATGCGGGCTCATCGTGTGTCTGTATGTCAAATACACTAGGAGGCTAAAATGATCTTTTTCAAAAGAGCTTATCTGGGATTTCTTTCCTTTGAAAAACAAAAATATTTTGGATCTTGTGTTTTGCTTTCAGATTTTCTTCACTGTCAGCATGCTACTCTGTTGCCATCTTTTTGAGGTGAGCATTTACAGAGGAGGATAACCCCTGTTATCAGGCTGCCAGCAGCAGTCTAGTGCTGAGGACTGGTTCTGTTGCTAAATTCTGCTGGTTCTTGGTAGCCCTGAGAAGCGAGGGACTGTGACAGCTGATGTATTTGATGTGTTTGGCTGTATTACACTGATGTAGTGGTCTTTCCATAATGCATCGCAGGGCTTTGTTACGTGGTTTTTCAGGAGCAGCCTTACTTTGCAAGCTTGGACATTCTGTTTCTTTGGCCAACATTTGGACATTCCATTTGGCCAACAAAATTAGATTCCTAACTGTGCTTCCCATGGTGGTGGTCAGGTTTTCTGTTGACTGCAGTGACTAATTCCTAAGTGGGGTCTTGAGCCTGTTATGCTTTGTGTTAACATTGGGACCATCATTAGTAACGCAGCTTAATGAAGACAGGTTGTTGCTGGTTCTTGATCTGGGTTTCTTTCTTGCTCAGCAGTGGGCTTCAAGTAGAATTGCCATCATAAAGTCAACTGTAAGGCTAGTTGGTCTGAACAAAAAAAAACAAACAACCCAGCAAACCTCTAGATGCTGTAGGGTTTTGGAAACTTGTTCAAAATAGTTAACACACCCTGAATTTGTCTGAAAAACTGTAGGTTAAGTGGTGTCTTGTGGTGGCTCTTGGGCTGGTGAAGCAAGTTACAATAGACTAGTTTATCTGGAGATCTTTAATCATAGGGATTTTTCCTGCTGTGTTTCATAAAAACCAAAGGAACTATTGGGGAAAAGTGAGACCTTTACCTGACAAAGCAAATAACGTATTTATTTAGTACAGAATTAGTACCAGAGAATGTATTTTGGAAGTAAGTGTGCATTTTTTTTCGCTTAATGTTTTTCTCAAGCTAGTATTACTATGCAGCATTATTTCATGCCCAACAAACTTACTCGTATGAATATATCTTTTTGTGGCTGATAAGTAAAGCTGAAAATCCTTGCATAGCTCAGATTTTCTTGTGAACTCTCTAATCTCAGTCTGTTGAAACAGCCCTGGAATGTTTGATACTGAACTTGTGGTGTCAATTTTCATGTCATTTTCAAAACTAAGGGCATGTACTGCAATGGGCTGCTTAGTATCCTGTTTGTTTTGAAAGAGAGTGTGCTTATTTCCCAGTCTTTCTAATGGGGGTGTGTGCGTGTGTGTTTTCCCATAGCCATTCGTATCTTTATGGCCAAGAGCTTTGAGAATGGCAAGAGTATTGACTTTTTAATTTCTTTTGCAGTAGTTCTCTCCTGTCATAGCACTAGTACTTTCTGCATTAGTAGATTTCTGTATCTTTTAATGATACGAGTTTTGTCAGCTCTTGCAAAGGCCTCATTATGATCAGGAAGCCTTCACCTATGTTATAGAAATAGCTGAGTTGAAGCCTTATCCTAAACACTTGTGTGCTTTCTCACTGCATGGGGAGATTGCAGCTTGGTTAGCTGTAGGTATCTGAGCCGGTCTGAGACCGGGAAAGCGAGGTTTAACTGTAACGCCGATAAGCTCTGTGCAATTTCCTTCTTGATTAATTATCTGTTTGGTAGAGTTTGCTTTTGATTTCTGCCCTGCAGTGGCTGCAGATGTGTTTGCCCTGGGTTTGGGCTGAGTATGTTCCTGTGAGCAGGTTTTTGTCAGCCTTTGTAGACGCAGTCTCTTTCCTGCACTTAAAATTGGGAGCCTTTCCGTGGCATTCTTGCCTAGGAAATGTACTGTAGTGAGCAGTGCTGGGCCCAAAGCCCAGGGATCTTCTACTCAGTCCAAGCTTGTTTTGTCCACTTGCTTCCTGAGGTGCTGTTCAGACGTCAGAGCATGTGTCTGTACCCTCTGTGATGCCAAAGGGCTGGGAGCCTCCCACCCATCCTCACCCACCCACTGGTGTGTGGGGTGTAGCCAGTGGTGCTGCAGGAGAGGCTTTGGTGGAGGAGGATTATTGTAAAGTAAGACTTGCCGTGGATAGGCTTGCTCTTTTGCCAAAACTAGTAACGAGCAAAATCATCTGTTGGGCTTCTGCGACCAAAAGGACTGATAGCTCTTTCTTGTCTTGGGTGTAAAAGTGTAGGTCAGCAGAAGTAAAGGACACACAAGCATTTTCCCAAGATCCTGTTTTTCTTTAGTAAGAGGTTGGAGTCTCCTGTGGGTTGTCTGTTTATTCACAGAGAACCCTTGGTACCTGAGGGAAAAAAAAAGATAATTTAAGTGTAACCTCTAAAGATGATTCATTTGTTTTATGCTTATTACAATATCCCTTAGCTAAGATTTTTTTGATAAGTTATTGTTTCTTGATATCCATTGTTTTAAAAAGCTTGTATGTGTAAAAGTTTTTAAAAGTCTATGCTTATGCAAATTACTGAGTAGTAACTACTAGCACTAGCTATTCATTCTGTTGAACTACTGATGTGATTTTAATTTTTTTTTTCTCAGAACATCAGAATGTTGCTACTTAATCTGTTAGCATGTTTCAAGAATAACTATATGTACACTGAACAGTTATTGTGAGAACTTTGACTTCCTCATTGAGGGTTTTTTGTATCCTCATGAGAAAATATATTTTGGCTTGTGTTTTGGGAACTTTCCCACAGTAGGAGATCTAATTTTTGCGAGGTATTGTTTGGGAATTGAAAAGGAGCACTGGCAGAAAGATAGCTCTACAAAGATGCTTTGTGAAGGGCAGCTGAGCCTGCGCGCCTTGCTTGCTGCAGCCAGTGTTGCAGATTTAATTTGCTGGGTATATTTTGTGTGAAGGGGTGTATTTGAATAAGTCTCAAAATGGAAGTGGTGCTCTGCTTCCCTTTTTCTGAAGTTGGTGAAGTTGACCACTTTTCTTGAAAAGGGAGAGAGAGGAGCCCTACTGCGGTGCTTTTCTTACAGCTTTGTTTGCAGTTAAAATTAGCTATTTGTTCTCTCTGCGTATCTCTGTTACGCCCATAGAGCTGTAGATGTGTTTCTTTGTGTGTCTCTGTCTTGTCTGACCTGAGTAAGAGTGATTAAATATTTGATTTAGAGCAGTTCTAAGGAATTCTAGTCAACAGTAAAGGGCAGCATGCATATCATTACCTGAGCAAAACACTGAAGGAATAAGAAAAAATTAAAATATTTAAATGTTTTTAGAGGGGTGAAAAAGGGCACGAGTTTGCTTTTCAGCACTGATAAAAATTGAAGGAATACTCTGATATTAATATTTCTGTGGACGGCACATTTTTCCTATCTTTCTCTTATTTGTGTGTATTCTGATGAACATGAACAACACAGTGAAACAGCATCTGGTTTCAGTGTATATTACCTGGGAATGGGTATTAAGTTTCATGGAAGACACATTTGTGGAGCATGCCTGTTGTTGACTGTCTTTACTGAGCTGTTTGTTTCTGTTTGCTTGCTTTTTGTATGTCTTAAAGCTAAAATAAACTTTGCTTAATAAAAACATTTATTAGTTAGTTGTTTTGGGTTTCTGAAAGAGAAGGTGGTTCCTGTTATCCGTGGATTGTTTGCTTAGTAGTTTGCTGTTTTGTTTTTTAGTTTATATTTGCAGTTCTGTATTGTTAGGGATACTGGTCTCCCATCTTTATTTTCCTTTTACTGTAATTGGGAAAAAAATATTGATACAGCCTTTTCCATCTGAAATTAGTCATTCGCACTTTTTGCCCTGTTACACAAAAAATAACTCAAACCTTAGAGGAGTGAGAAAGAATGTTACACAAATGTGGTTTGTAAGCAGCTGATGGCAAAACAAGGCTGTACCACCAATATCTGCTTGAGGTTTGACTTGCTGAAACCAAAGGCTAAATCTTTTGTGGTACATCATATTTCTTTAGCAGCAAAACTAGTTGTAGTGGGCTGAATGCCAGGCACCCACCAAAGCTACTTACTCACTTTGTTTCCCCTGCTGATGTTCTCTGCTGCCTCATTCCTGCCTGTCCAACTGTTTGGGAGGCTACAATAAACACAGGGTAAGTGGTACAATCTTGTTAGCTGAACAGAAGAAAAGGATCTTACTTTTGAGATATAGTATAGTAGGGTTTTTGCTTTCTAAAATTTAAATGATTCAGTCTGGTTTAGACTGTGGCTTCATATGTTTGTGTTGGTGCAGCTGAAGGTGTGAAGACTTATGATACAAGAGATTGAAAATAAATGCTTATGGTTGTGTGTGGGAACCTCTGAAATAGCTTAACCTTTTTCAGAGAGTATATGGTGCTCCATTTTCAAATACTGTCTAGAAGTATAAAAAAAGTGAACTGGAAGTAATGTTATGACATTATTTATTCTTGATGAATTGTCTAAAATGGGATTTTTTTATTTTTTTTTACTTAAGGGGCATGTGTGTGAGATGCTTCTTGAGAGAGTTCTGTTTTTGTTTGTTCTGAGGATTAACATCAAAAGAAACCTTTGTAGGAAGTTTCTTGCTCTTAAGTTTTTTTTCCCCCAGTGGAATATAGCAATGGTAAGAAGCCTGGGTTTTAATGCCACCTTGACATTCACTCATTTGGGTAGGGGAGATGCCATGGCCTGGGGTTTGATTTGTTTTTGTGTTGTTATACTGAATCTTGTCTGTATTTACATTGGTTTGTTATATAGTAGTTGAAAATTGGATGCTGGTGGGCTCTCTTCCTGGAGGCAAAACAAAGAAGTGACACCATTTTATTGGCCTGCAAGTTAGACCTACACATTTTTCTATTTGTTTGTGAAGTCTTTTGGGACATACCTAAAATATGTATCCTCTATTGTTTTTGTTTTGACTTTGAGGTAAGTGCCTAATCTTGTCAGGAAGCCATTCCCTTGCCTGCACAGAACATTTCCTCCTCAAAATACATGACCTTGCAGAAATGAGTTACACATTGCATTATGTGAGTAACCAGCACTCGTTTGAATGGTTCTGCCGAGTTTTGCTATTTGTCAGAAGATATGTCAGAATACACAGCATACATGGCAGTAAATATTTAGATACATTTTGAACTGAAAGGCTTGTCTGTGCAGTATTACAGACTTCTTTTGTCCTTTGCTAGTGGTGCTGTGGATGTGCAAAGTGAGTTCCTTCACCAGTGCTGTAGGACAGGCAGGCACTGCCAGAACACAGCACCCCATTGCTGATGCTGACTTGGGTGCTGCAGTAGCTCAGGCTGTTTTTGAAGGTGCCATAGCTGTAGTAATAAAAAAAGATGGACTTTTGTTTCAGAAGCTATGTCAATATTTCAAAGTTGTGGCATTTTATTTTGTTCATGTTATGATGGTGCTTTATGTTGAAATAGCTTTGAACTTTTATGTGCTGTCAACTGCAAAATTAAAATGTAGTTGTTCTTATCTCTTGATCTCAACCCATGGTCTTTACCTTTTGTGCCTCCCAATTCCTCTTTCCATCCTGCTGAAGGGAAAGGGAAGGGGAGAGTGAGTAAGCGCCATCTGCTTTGGAATGTTTCTGTAAGAATGCTAAATTGGGGAATACTATTCCTAAACCACAGCAGGAGTTCTCCATGGAATTCTTCTTCAACTCTGGAGGAACCACAGTCTCCAAAAAGAGTCAAAAACTGGAAGAAGAAAGCAGGTGCTGGATGCTGCTGAAGCAGAATGTGTGCAAAGGTGTGTGATGTGGTGGGGCTTTTATCCCAGTTGCTAAATTCATAACAAGGTGCTGAAAGCTGAAGTGATGTAGTTGATCATGACACATTTGGTGATTTCCTGTTGAGGATGGCTAGTTTCACCAAAGAAGGCAGTAAGTGGCCCATCGATTGAAATTGTATTATCTTAAGAAAAACAATAAATGGATTGTAGTTCATGGATGATGCTCTATCTGAGTATGAAACAAGAAGTAAGATTTTGCACTGGTTAATGATGACTGATGTTCAGGTGGTGTCTCCCTCGAAACTCGATTAGTGCAGTAACTAAGTAGCTTGAATATATTCACCGCTAAGGAGCTGGTGAGCAGATGGTAAACACTCCCAGTGAGGAAGTTTTCACACTGAGGTACAGGGAAGTAGTTGTCAGGGTCTCAGTCTGAGTTGTGCTTTGTGTTCTCCAGTGATCCTGTGGTACACATGGCTGCACAGTACCTCAGGTTTGTTGGGGGTCTTCAGTGGATTTGTTACAAATTTGTACAAAGCACAAACGGCCGCACCTCTGTGTGAAGGGCTCGCAGTGGCCTGATCTGAAGACCGAAGTATTTCATGTGTGCCACAGATATGGAAACCCAAGTGGCTCCCTCTGCCAGCTACATGCTGACCAGGAACAGGCGCTTGCTGGAACCAGGGTAATTGGGTTTCCGTCCTTGTCACGGCTTCCCCCTTACTG
The DNA here is from genome assembly GCA_027886175.1 of Phylloscopus collybita. Classification (NCBI taxonomy): domain Eukaryota; kingdom Metazoa; phylum Chordata; class Aves; order Passeriformes; family Phylloscopidae; genus Phylloscopus; species Phylloscopus collybita. Next base: position 39,488,254 of record JAJNNQ010000009.1, on the reverse strand, counting down.
CTGAAAGCTGCTAATTAGCACCAGGGCCTTGTTTCAATTCAAGATGACTTAGTTGGAAGATGCCAGCTCCTTGGTTGTAGGCCACTGAACAGCTATCAGATGGCAGCACAATTCCAGCTCAGCTGTTAAAAATGGCTTGAGGTAATAGTGCCAAGGGAAGGGTGATAGCTGTTTTAGCTCCGTTGTAGGTGTTTGCCAAGGTGGAAGAGAGGAGTATATTCCATCTCTGCTGTGTTTTAGACAGGCATTTAATTTAGTGCTATTAGCTTGTATTTTACCAGACTGAGTATTGATAGATAGCTGGTCTCCACTAGTTCTAAATCCTCTTTACAGTCTTGTTCAACTCTTTAATTTAAGAAGACTTTTAAAGGAATATAATTTTAGTAGTTCTAGGCTGCAGGATATTGCTGGAAAACGTGATGGACGCAATGCATGGCACAAAGGGGGGAAAATGCTCTGTTAGCTTTGTAAAATGATTCTAAGAAGCCAAAACAAAGAAAATGGAGTTTTGGGATAGGATACTTCTTGGAAGTATGTTTCTGAAAGCACAGGCAAATTATGAGTCCTTCTCCTTTCTCGTAGTCATTCTTTGTATCTAGCCTTGTGCTGTAGTTTAACCTCTTTCTTATTAATTTGATCTTCTATAGTTTCTCCCTTTCTAAACTCCTGTTGGAGTCCTTTTTGAATTTTGTGCCTTAGTCATTACTTCAGGTATTTTTCTTACTAGGTGAACACTTAGAGCAGGGTGATTTGGCTAATGATTTACTTCACATTTATTTATTTATTTCTGAGTGGGAAAGAAACTCTCTTTTATTTATAAATTGCAACACAGTGTACCTTTTAAAGGTTATTTTTCACTTCTGAAACAAAATGTACAAATATTTTAAGTCTGTCATCATCAGAATTGTCATATGTCAGATTTCTACCTTTACCAGGTTTGATAAGCAAGCATTGCTGTTTAAGATCTAATGTTCTTATGTGAATGAATATTTTATGTGAATTTAAAATTGAAGAGAAAATAATGGCACTTTCTTACAATCCATCTTGGCTTGATTGTAAATGAACATTTAGCCATGACGAAAGTAATGTGGTTTATGGTGACACAACCTACATAAATCCAGTTGGATTTGCTGTTGACATTGGCCCACGTTCCAGCATGTGAGTTACCTTACATTTCTTTTGAACAAAGGAGGTCTGTCTGAAACAGGTGCTCTAATGGTTACCCCGGCCTTCATAAATAGCTTTTAGGTGAAGTATTACTTCTGTTAACCATGAGTAACTTCACAAGGTACCTTGGTTTCCTGCATGAGGTTTCCATTTTATATTAAAAAAAAACCCCATGGCCATAGCTTTGTGGTGTTAGGTGCCTCATAAGATGCTGTTTATTTTTAGAGCAAACTTATCACAATTTGTCAGCCAAATATTGGCCTGTCCCCTCTGCTATTAGATAGCTGCTGAAATGCCATTCTCAAGATAACTTTGCCTACCCTGGTTGTTCCAGGGTAATCTTAGTTTCAAAAGGAAATAGTCTAAAACTTGCCAACTCTGCAGAACATGTAAAATAGTAGAAGACGGGCTTATTAAGTTTCAGAGCCATATCATAATTTATTAAACTTAATGTGACAGAATGGTTTTGAGAGTCTGTGGTAAGTTGCCTGATTGTGTTGAAAAGTTTGAATGTTACTTATGAACACTAGTAAAAAACATTTCTAAATTGGTTGTAAAATGAGCCAGGAGATAATGAAGAAATAGCCGGGCCGGTCTCTAGGCTGGTAAGATACGGCTGCTTGCACACTGTACATTGCTTTAGGAAAACTGTGTCACAGTTTCTTTTAAGGAGAAAGAAAAGTTCTGCTTTAAACAAGTGACATTTGATATCTTACTTGATTTCTTTTCCTGTTTCTTCTATTTATAGATGTCTTCAGTTTGGGATTTATCTGAAAGCTAAGGTCAGGAAGTGCCTTCTTCCAAAAATGCTACTTGTTTTCTGGCATGTCCTGTCCCTTTTCTTTCCCAAAAGGAACTGTACAAAAAGTATTTTTCCACAATGAAACATAGATCTTCAGCTCTGCAGTGTCATGCTGTGACTCTGGCATACACTGCTTCACCTCCAAAACCAAAACTTTAAAAATCATCTCTTGATGATGTCCAAACACATACATGACTGATTAAAACACAAAAGACAGTAACCACTTCAGTTTCAATTATTTCTCATTTTAATAGACTCTACATGAGGAATAGGATGTGGAGGCAGAGGAGCATAGGCTGTATCCTATTTGGTAGGACTCATTTTCCATTTAGATTTTCAGATGACCTTAATGACTTTGTTTTAGATAGGGATACATTTATACTCAGGAGAGATGCTCATCTCTTCCATGCTTCTACCCAACCATATAGGGTCTTGGAGGATCTTAAATATGAAAAGTCTCTCCCACCTTGGAGGTAAAGAAAATAACAAGCAATGATCATTAAACATGTACATTTTTGTGAGTTCTGGTGTATGTTTGTCTCCCCAATTCAAAAACAAGAGGCTTAGCCACTTAAACTAGTCCTCTGAGAGACTACAGCAGTCATATGGGCGGCAAAGATGTGGGAGTGTGGTGAAGGCTTTTGACTAAACTTTTTTCCATAGTCAGGGTTCAGTGCAAGGTCTTAAATTCAGGACTGATTTATGACAAACAGCCCTATTTAGTCATTCAAGTTTGCACTATTGTTTATGCAGCAGTACAACTGAACTTGTATGCTTGTGGTATACCACTTAGCAAGCATGCACTATAAAGTACATCTGAGGAATAAATAAGAAATTTAAAATGAAGTTATATTTGAAGGCATGATTAAAGTGCTTCACAAGGGTCATGCACCCAGGTCTTCTTGTGATGTTCCCCTTTTAAAATTTATTTAAACCTATGTTACTTATTGAAACCTCTGATGGCCAGTAACTCCTTTTTGGAGTATGGGTTTGACAGTATGTTATATAATCTATAGTAACTATTCTGTCATCTGACTTTGTTTTTATATTGTTTCATACTTCCATATGCAGTAAACTATTTAGAATTACAAATGTCAGCAGTAGTTGAACATTTTGTTTAACTTAATATTTGTGTATCTGTTTTTTGTATAACTTTTTATAATGGGCCTGAATAGTGTTTAATACTTTTCATTTGCTTTAGGAGACTTCGTTGTCTTGTTGTTGTCAATGTGTTGTCTTGAGCAGGTTTCAGGAAAACAAATGGTGAGTTTGTCACTGTTAAACTGTCTCATCCTCAGTGTTCAATGCAGTTGAAAGAGGCTTATAAAGTCAGCTGTATATCTGAAAGTTTTTGTAGCTGTTGAAATTCAAAGTAGTGAACAGAATGGTCTAAATTTACTCTAAAAAGTAGTGTGGCATTTCTTAGGAAACAATCACAAAATATTTTTTTGGTATTGATCCTGTTTTTAACCTTTCTGGTGCCCTGATAACTGAGATACCAGTTTTTAATTCTGTATTTAAGTAACAGAAGGGATAAAACCCCAAGTGTCGTACGAGTTCCTTTAATCAGAGGTTTTGTGAACTACTGGACCTGTTCCTTTTTTTTTTTTTTTTGTCCAAAATATTCTATAGACTCTGCAGACAGAGAGTAACTTTTTGTTTTTACAACTTTTGTTTTACTTTCAAGTAGTCACCTTAATAATTAGGGTGCTTTCATGTTTTTCTTGTATTCCTAGTGCTAACTGTTTAAAATAACAGGGACCTACAGTTGTGACAAAAACCCCCTTTAACATCTGCCTAACTTCTGTCTTGTCTTCTAACTGTACATTGTTGAGGGGTGGTAAGTATCTTTTCAGGTGTTTTGCTGTCTGCTGAAAACCACTGGCCTGGAAACCACTGGAACTTAGTTGCATGTTAAAATGAGTGATTTGTATTCCATTTAATGAGTAGATTTTGTAACTTTAAAATAAACCCAGAGGCTACTTGTCGTGTGCTGAAGATGATCCTTTTTGTGTCTGCCACTCGGTTTTTTAGTTTAGTATCTGCTGTCTAAAACATTAGAATGGACGTTTGTCTTTTAAGATGGATGTGTGGGTTTGTATGTTTTTTTCTCAGAAGAAAATGACAAAATAGTGTCTGTAAGGAGTGAAAAATGACCAAGTAGTTTCTGTAGGTGATCTATGACTGCCTCCAGTGACAGACCATCAGACGTGGTGGTCTGCAGGCAGCACCACGGTGTTCAGCAGCGGCTCCCTGGCGTTGAGTCATTTCAGCAAATTCCAGCTCTAAGGATAGCATGGCCCTGCAATGCCTGCATTGCAGCTTCTCTGGAAGGATAACCTGCTCAGAGTACACTTACAAAACTTGGAGATGCTGCAATCATGAGTCATTTAGAAAATTTTAGTTAGGATCCTGCTGTTCAGGGACAAACGCTCACATGCAGTAGCTTTTTGAATAGATTCTAAATTAATTAATTTATAAATTCTTTACTTTGACAATATTAAAAGGAAATCATTCCTGGGGGATTAATTTACCATTTTAATTAATCTTCTCAGGAGAAGAAGATTTTCTGTGAAGATCTTGCTGAAGGTTTTTCCTGTCATTAAAAAAGTCCAAACTAACGAACCAACTAACAAACAAAAAAGGGAAAAGAAGAAAAACCACAAAAGGGATCTTTTTGTGTAAATAGGTGATGTGTAAGGCTACCTGCTAACCAGAAAATTGTCTTATGATCTGAGGCAGATAAAGAAAATAGTGAGAATCTTCCAGGTAGGTGTGAGATAATGACCTGATAAGAAGCCAGATGCGGTAAAAATGTCGCACTAGTTAATACAGCATCCCTCACGCAGTCGGTCATCTTTTGTGTGTTTCAGCTTGCATATTATACCACCATCACCTAATTTTGTTTCTTTGATAAGCAGAAGGCTTTTTTCCTTTCTCCAGCTGAGGATCTCCCAGTTACTATCAACTGCAATTTTAAATTTTTTCCCCTCCTTGGTTACTCTTCTCATTCTACTCTTTTATTTTCTCTGCTCTTCTTATTCTCTTCATAGTTGCAAGTTTTCTGTGTGTGGAACTTCTGATTGGTTTGTGCTGCTAGGACTCAGCTTTCTAAAATTGCAACATTATTCACTTTGGTAATGAACAATGCAAGAAAAATGCTTTAAGGGGTAAAAGGAATTCAGCCTGTCATAAGCACTAAAGCATACTTGCTGCTTATGGACAGATTCCTCCTTCAGCCTAAAAGCTATATGAAATTGATAAATCCCATGTAGTGTCAAAATCTGAAGGGTGGTTTAGCAATTGCCCTGACATCTCTTAGCATGCTGAAATTAAAAAAAAAAAAAAAACCACACAAAAAACTCCTTTTTATTTTTGTCTTAGCTTGTTACTTATGACATTGCTATTGAATCAATAGTTTGTAGTTTACATTTGCTTTTTATTAAAAAATAAAGTTCCCAGTAACAACATGATTCTGAAATGACATACTTTAGAAATGGTTTCTGATTGTGTTTATATTAAAAAATTCTCTATTCAAACATCTGTTTGCACTTGGATAAAATTAAGAAAATGACCTTTCTGTCCTGTGGGGTGTGTGCGGTTTCTTTGGTTTTGTTTCATTTTGCATTATGAATAAATGTGTTAGGGCAACTGGAACTAACACAGCTACACTGAAATGGTATTGCTTGGCAGCATGGGATGTTTGAAACAGCAGGAATATGCTCTGTATGTTCAGTTGTGGAGGTTTTTTGTTATCCTGTTCCCATGATGCTGTCTTCAGTTAGTGTGAGTTACAGCATCTGTTAATACAGATCTAGCATTTCATTATCACGCTCAGTTTGAACAAGTAAAATATGTCTTTAAGAAAGGAAACAAAACTTCTCCACTTCACATAGGAGGACTGTAAAGTACCTTTAATGACTGTAAGTATGAGGATGTACCTTCCAAATCATTATTTCATATTTGGAATTGTGGGTAGCAGTCTGTCAGTCTTTCCCCATGTTTGTTAAAGATGTAATCTGGAAAATCAGCTGGCACGTAAAGTATTCAAATGCCATATATCCAGCTTTAAAAGTATAGATGGCATCCAGAATCAAGTTCATTAATTTTTAGTGGAACCCTGGAGGTATTTAGTTGGATTTCCAAAGAGTTTTGAGAAATAAATAAAGCTTCATCTCTTGGATTTTCCGTTGAGTTGCTGCTTGTTTGACAAAGTAGAGGTGGGAAAAATTGTGGATTTGGATACTAAAAAATGCTTTAATAGTTAGTGTAAACGTGGAGTGGAAGGCAAAGATGTGTTTTTGTGTGTGTAAACAAATATTTTTATGCCAGGCTGCTTTGCTGTCTACTGCCATTAGAGAGGTGGGACATCAAGCCAAGGACTTGAGTGCTGTCGTTTCCAGATAATTTGACTTCTTATAAATAAACTGGCATGGATTTTTGTGTCCAGCTCCTTTGAGCAACTCTGGAAGTTACAATATTTCCAGTCATAGCAGAGTAGAGAAAAAAAATCTTTTGGTGTTTTGCACTATGACTTGTCTGTAATTGCTACCCTGTGGACAGCTGAAAGATGTTGCCAGTTTCAGAAGGCAGTTCTTAAGGCTTTTTGGTGGTAGGCTGCTGTTTGGAGGCACTTTATGGCCCTTAAAATTAGCTGAGTCATTTAAAAATTAATTTTAAAATACCACAATAGCTTTATCTAACCCTGTCTGTCTGCCACCCATGTGCACTTCTTTTCAGGAGAAACACACCCAGGAGAAAATTATTTTTGTGTATCTTCCAAGTCCTGCAGTTCGACTTAGTAGGTGAAGGTGTAAGAATCACGGTCTTGGGTAGCTAATTCAGTTACAACCTCTGTTTATGTCAGTTCTTAGTTCTCCCTGGTTAGTCTCTAAAAATAAACAAAATTGGGAGAATAAGATAAAAATTTTCAACACTCAGTCTTGATAGTGACAAAAAATGATTCGTGAAACTATCTTTGCAGGCTTTTGTTAGGGAACCTGCCCCAGTTTCGGGTAACTCTGACCCTCTTTTCTCTGACCCTCGAGGGAGGGAGAGTGTTTCCTCACAGTTGTGCTGGTTGAGTCGAGGTGTGCGTGTGGACGTCGTGCTGGTTGTTGCTAATGGAAGTGGATGCTTTTCTCTTGCTGTGCATCACCCTGAGCATCACTGTGCTGCTGTCTGTGGGAGGCTTTTATTGAAATAACCATCTATAATTCTTTTCCCCCCTTCAGAATGAAGAGAGTGTCCTGTAACTCTGTAGAAGATATTCTGTATACAAGTACTGTTTTTCCATGTTAATGTGACCCTTTCTTCCTAAAGGAATATTCTCTGTTATCCAAACCCAAGAAAGGTAATTTGGTATCAATATTTTGCCCTATTTCTCTTAAGAGGAGTTTAGTGTGGCCTATTTAGGGGGAAAAAGTCTTTGTATGCAAAATAAATGTCAAGTCCAGCTTGAAAATATATGTTAGATTATATCATATGACCAAGTGCTAATATTTAACAATAATGTGGGCGATAATTACTGTCTTGGACAACTTGGAAATATTAGCTGCAGGCATTTTAGAATGTTAATAACCTTCGGTCCACTAGTCCAGACAGTTTCTGAACAGAGGAAGTTGTTAAATAATGAAGTGCAGTGATGTTCGCCAGAAGCAGCCTAACAGCCAACAGAGTAGGTACTACTGTGTGTGACATTTTCACGTGTAGTAGATGAATATTAACCACTTTACCAGAACAGTGTCTTTTTAAGAGGTTGGTGGTTTTTAAAGGCTAAGCCCCAGATGAGAAGTACAGGAAAAAGAATGAGGTAGAAGAGGATAGGAGGTCAGAGTACGTGGTGCATGTTTCCAGGTAGCTTCTTTTTCTGCCTCTGTTAACTGTCCCCTCCAGCACTTGGCACTTGATCTGTGGTTCTTTAGGAAGACATATTGTTTCATTTACTGTAGTGGCAGAAAAAACTAACTTTCAGAGGGAGGTTATATAAGGAGAAAGAAGTAGACTTCAAATAATAGCGATTCATCCTGATGCTTTGCTTCAATACAACCGAGATAAGTTTTACGGTAACCTTATTATGTTTCATTTACAGAAGGAAGTATTTTATTTTTTAAAAAAATTATTGCAAAAAATTGTCTTAAGAGCTTTTTTACTATGACCAGGTTTTTAGCTTGTTTCTACTTTTTGTTCTTCTCTCCACTATTTGTTGTTTTCATTCAGATTCAGGTAGAAATGCTTGTGCTTTAACTGTAATTGGATTTGAGCATCTCCATGATTTAAATTAATTGTATTGGCAAAGCTGTTCCTGCACTGATTTAATAGGCTCTAATGTCATATATAAATTGCATGCAGTAGGTTGGGGGAGTTCCTCATGTCTGGACTGAGATGCTCAGAAAGAAAAGGAATGTCAGCGATGCTCTCCTGCACAATGGCACCAGTTGAGTTTATGCTCTGATCAGTTTTCACATGAGTAAAAATTCTTCTGATCATGTCATATCACCAAATACTCTTTTTGTTCTGAGGAGAGATGTAACTGTACTGGCAAAGCAGCTTTTGCAAATGTCTCCACCTGTGCCAGTTAGGTTTGACTGCTTTGCAGGCTGTTACTTTTATAGACCTGCCTGGTCAGAGTGTAGGTGTGATAATAACAGCTTTCATTTTCATAAAATGTAGTGAAGTGTTTGTAGTCTCCTTGCTCTCTTTTTGTACAAGTATTGCTTCACCTATGAATTAAGTGACTGTTAAGCTAATTAATGACTAACTAAATGACTGTTAGCTAATTAAGCTAATTTTTGGATGTCTATGGTATCAATAGGTATGTCTCATCTCACTAGGCTGCTATTCATACAGGAAACAGTCTAACTTTCTGATGGATTACAAAAACGTGATGCAACTCACTGCAAACCATGTTTGTACAGCAAAAAGGGTGAGGGAAGAATGCTAAGGTGGTAAATATTGCTGTATGAAACCATTAGGCAGGCTGACTTAAAAGCAAAGCTTGGAATAATGACTGTATTTCAGGAGGATGAGCAGGAGCATGGATTGACTGGGCCTTTTGTAGTATTATTTCTGATTTTACTAGTCTAGCATGTCTTTCAAAAAGAAGTGCTGCTGCTGTAAGGGGAGAGAAGGGAATCCATATATCCATGATTGTATGGTTTGAGGAGGATAAAATTTTCCTGTGGGTAGACCAGACATACTTTTAGTGAATTAATAAGAAAAGCCACCTTTCTATACATTTGTGCTTGGCTACTGTTTGCAGTGCTTGTAGAGAGAAAATTGAGAGCTAGTGTTTTTTGTCCCACTTTCATTGACAATATAGTACCTGCAAAATATTTAAATTATTTTGTTGTTTAAAAACTGGTTATGCCAATTTGAAATTGAAATTAACACCGCTAATGTCAATTAAAACAAGTGAGATCTTCCAATTTCAATGATATGTCCTTGCATGGAATAATTACATTTTTAATTCTTTACTTAAAACCAGGCAAACTGAGAGAAAGCAGAAGGAAATTATTGGTGCTGGCATTGGATACACTGCTAGCACTGCTTCAAAACGTGAGCAACATTAAAAATTGATACATCAAATAAAACTGGAAAGTATGAAGGAAATAACACTTCAAGATGCCCATTATTGTCAATTTGTTCTTTTACAGTAAAGCTTATAGACTCTCTTTTTTCTGTACAGGAACATATTCTAAAACCTTACAAAGACTCAACCTTTGGTTGCTCTTGGAAATGAAATGTATTTACTTCTTAGTATCTTAAGACAGCCAAGCATTTATTTGACTTTAAATGATCTTGAAGGTCTTGAAGATGCTACTCTTGTTAGGAGTAGCATCTCTGTTTGTGTTTGGGATGCTCTTGTTCTCTGAAAGACTATATTGCATGGAAGGGATTGAAACAAAAATCATGGCATAATGTTCTTAAAGACATAAATCTCTCAAGTAAAGTTTTTCCTAATTCTTGGTTCCAGACTGTTCTCGAGAGAGAAGTTTTATTTTGGTAATCTGAAAACAGATCTTTTTCCATCATGGCTAAACAGTAATTTTAGAGACAATGCTACTTGTGTAAACTGTAGAGGCAAAAAATAGATTTCCAGTAGTCGTAAGAGCTTGTTTTTCATGGCTGCGTTGTTGCTCCTAGGAAGGTTTGCAATTTGTTTAATTACAGCTTATTCTGTAGACAGTGGAAAAAGAAAAAGTTAGAATGTTTTTTTTTGTTTGTTTGTTTTTTTACCTGATGGTTCTTTTTATACACTTTGAAAGCTGACATGCCACATTTGACAGGAAAAATGTTTGTTTGTTTTTCTACACCTGCAGTTAAGACGCAACTTCTTCAAGCAGTCACTATCTAGATTTACCACATTTAAAAGTGAATCATTTTAGCTCTTCTGACAGCATGCATTTAACAGCACGTGTTGAGCGTAGCAAAGAGGGAGCAGCAAGTAGATGGAGCGGTCCATCAGCAGCTGCCAAAACTGTACATTGGATTTAAGCCATGGCTATTAATCATTTCTTCTGTGAAAAGGAAAAAAATGCATCAAAAGCCTTTAGGGCGTTGGGAGGGGAAATTCCTTCCCTCTGCTAAGCAGAGAAATATACTTTATTTAGTCATACAGCAGCTTCTTAAGTTGTCTGAACTAGAGGAGTTTGCTTGTGAGATGTTTCACTTTTATAAATTTGATTAGTTGTAAATATACTAGCAAGAGGTTTTTCTGAAAATGCAACTGCAGTCATCAGAATTAATTTATTGTCGTTTAAACAAAGCTGCAGGAATTTAATCTATTAAATTCTCTTTCTGTGGTTCCACAGAAGAGAAAGGAAGGACATGAACCAAAATTGCTTCTGTTGCTTCTTTCAGATGTTGCAAGTTCATTTTCTTTCTGTTGCCACCTGATTTTATTTTTCTTTAAGCCCCCCAAAAATAATGTAATGGTTTGGCCTTTGAAAACCCAAAAAATGGTTTTTTGATCTTTAAAGATCATCTAGTCCAGCTGGGCAAAAAGCAAGGCCATCTTCAGCTAGGTCAGGTTGGCCAACCTGAGCTGGAATGTGTCCAGGGAAGGGGCATCTGCCTCTCCTCTGGACAACCTGTGCCAGTCATTCACTGGCCTTGTCATTAAAAAAATAAAATAAAATAAAATAAAAAGTCTTCCTTATATCTAGAAGATAAATCTATAGTATTTCTAAATTATAAGTTTTTGCAAAACTTAAAATTACTCAGACGACATCCCTTACTTGTGTGCTATTGCCATCAAAGCATGAGTTGTGCTTGATTGAAAATAGAACTCGAGAAATGGGCGTGTTGGTGGAACCTGAAGAAAATGTTTTTCTTCAGATTTATGTAAGCTACCCAGACCGCCTGACTTGCTCAGATTTGAAGGGATGTGTCTTGCAAAACCCCTGCAGTGAGTCACAAACATTTTTATCTCAGGAAACTTTGAATTTCCATTTCAGGAAGTGGAATATAAATAACCTTCAGTAAGAAAACCAGAAATTCTTTACCTAGTATAAAATTTTAATAGTATTTTAATAAATAGCTGATATTTTCAAGGCTGAGAATTAGTCAGGGGCAAGTAAATGATATTTATAAAATAAAATTTTCAATTTTTTTTTTTAATATTTTAAATGTCTTTCTAGATCACAGATACTAAAATAGCTGCAAAGCCTGGAGCTGGGTATGGCTATAGAGAGTCTCTGTTTTATTTTCTTCTTTAAAATTTTGAATTAGGGATTTGGAACAGGGGTTTGAGTTATTTAAAAAACATAATAAATGGCTTAGTATGCACCAGTATTTCTCATTTATGCTTGCATTGGTAAAAGCTGGATTTTCAGTCAGCATAGACTGAAATGGTACTTTTGGGTCCTGTAAAGAATGGCTGCCTCCCAGTAGTCAAAAATATCAATTCTGTTGCATCATGATTTGCAGAAATATCTGTACAGATCATGACTCCAGAAGAATTCCTGCTCCTCTGTGCTGCATAGCTGTTAAATAACTTTCATGAACTTATTTACTTGAGTGCTACGAGGGATGGTATTACTTCACATGAGACAGACACCTGAAATTTTTTCTAACAAATACTAAATTGGCAGGAGGCAGATGAGAAGAAAGATGCCATTCATTCAGTGGATGTAGTTTTGTTAGGCATGCTCAGGCTGAGAAAGGGCAGTGTGGACCAGGCCAGAAGTTAGAAAGCGGAATCGTGGAGATATTAGTAAAGACAAACCAGCTCCTCAAAGATGAGGCATCTATTGGTGAATGAGGCTACTGCTTGCTTTTGAAATGAGTAGGAGTGGTGCAACCCAAACTTATTTGGCAGTGCTGGCTTTTAAGGCCTTCTCACCCTTCCTCTATGGATTCCGTGTTTTGCTCTAATAGTGACTGGAAAGGAATCTTAATGAAGCAGAATCCTAAATTAGTGCTAACGTGTGCAAGGAGGAATGTTGCTGGTATCTCTTTTGGTCCCAGCCCTCCTCATGTTTTTCACGTTCTCTTCAGCAATTATGCTGTCAGGGATGGTAAGTGATTGACAGCTATGCTTTGCATATTGGACAAGTGAATGACAGAAGAAAAGCGGTCTTTGTGGCTTCGGGAGAGGCCTGGTTTGTGTTGGGTGGAATAGATGCAATTTTATGCTGTTATTTAAAATGCAGGATTTAATTGCAAGAAGTAATGCCAGCTCACTTGTGAAGCAAATAGGAAGGAAGTAAACACTGTAAAATAAGTATGCAAATATATTCTTGTGCTCTGGGCTTATTAACTTCCTATAATATCTTTATGGTACTGCCTAGTAATGGCAGAGTTATCAATCCTAGCAATCTCTTTGAGATGGATTTTTTTTTTGTGATACTTCCATTTCCTCAACTCTTAAAGAAGCTAGAGAGCAATACTGTGGGAGAAAGATTAGTAAAAGTTTAGTATTAGAGTGTAATTAAATAACAAGTTAACAAGTCTCTATGGCAGACAAAGAACTCTTAACCTGCAAAAGCGAAAGACTTAGCTCTGTCCTTGTTGATAGTGACCCAATGAAGTGCCTTTCTTATGCCACCTTCCCTATACTCAATAGTTCAGGGACCTTATCTGTAATTATGATAGTACTGAAGTATTTTGTTGTACGTGTTTCCTACTTCTGTCATTTTCCCAGGTGCAGGACCTTCAAAGTGGAACCACCCTGGTAAACAGAGCTCTTGAAATGCCAGTGTCTTTCTCCACTGGAAAGGCTGTGCTGTATCCTACAAGTGCATTTTTGATCTTGGAACCTTGATACTCCTTATATGCATGTTCAGGAATATTTTAAATACATTGGAGTGCATAAATGCTCTTGTAATTTCTCTGTAGACAAGCTTCAGGTTGACTTAAAACCTTTACTGGCTAATTAATTTGAATAAACAGGAATTTTTACTAAGTACTTGCAGTAGGGCTTCTTGAGCCATGTGGTGTGATTGTGCCACTGTATTAAACACAGTATTGTTAGGAAAAAAGATGTGTGTACAGTTTTTGTTAGATAATTAAATGAGGCATGAAAATACAGCCTTCTTTGGTCCTGACCTTGTGAATTCATTTAGCTTGCAGTTCTGTTATTTTAGCTGAGATGTTGTAATGCTTGAAGTTGGTGGTACAAGCTATACACCTTTCTCAGAAGCTTTCCAACACTATAGTGGTTCTTGAATATATAAATTGTGTATGTATTTGTTGGCATCTGCCATCTATCACCTTAACCTCTAAGCTCTTCTTTTCCCAAAACCTGTCCTTTAAGGAGTTTTTTCGCCTCTGCTTCCATAGTCTGTTGTGGATGTTGTGGGTGTGACCTGCTAGAGTTTATGGTTAAGAAGGTGTGTCAAGTCTGTAGCTTGATTTCCTGGCCTTGTTTTATACAAACTGTTGTAAAAATAAATGATTTTCACTGAGAGAGAAAGTGAGATATTTTACCCCAAACAAAATAATGTATGTAATGCATGCTGTCCAAGGGAACTTAAGAGTTCATTAAAGGTCATTAGTCAGATATCTTAACTTCTTGGCTTTTGTTGTCATGAAAATATTTCCATGTTGCTGTGGCATGTCTAAAAATAGTGACTACATCGCCATGTTTTTGTGCAGTTTCAAAAAAATGCATCCTGTTGATCATATAAAAATATCCAATGGATATCTACTTAAAAAAAAATCTGTTTTGTTTTCTTGAAGATTTAGGGGAGGTTCACCAAGCAGAAAGAAAGATATTTGCAGGTGGGAACTCTTCAGATTTTAGTGGTAGAGACCTATCTTTCAAGAAGAAGGAGTTCTTTTATTCTGTTCTTTCAGTTTAGTTCCTTAAGCCTCAGAATGCTATACAATCTAAATGCCAAATGGAGAATACTTTAATGGAGGACTTTTTCTTACAGTGTTTTCTCTCTGAAAACAAATGAAAATCATGCATGCTTGTCCTGTCGGGGGGAGAAACCCAACAGTGGAGGACTTCAGTGTGCTCAGACAAAATGGAGCTCATTACAGGAGTATGGATATTCTAGAAGCTATAACTTACTTTAGGGCATGTTTATGTTCACTCTTATGGCTTCACTTTTGCTCAAATTGTGTAATTTTTTCAAACAACAAAACTTTACTTTTTCCCAAAAAATATACAGTCTAAATAATGTCATAGTCAAGAATGGGTTACCAAATATCCATCGTGATTGAGGAAGACTGGAGTGGTATGAGTGCTGGGAAAAGATGTAAACCTGAAACTGGAAAGTTGATTGTAGCATCGGGATGGGAACAGGTTTGTTATGAGGGATTAGGATTGCCCTGGAATCTCAGTGTTGGAAAATTGTTGGTGTGTGTTGTAGTGTAGTAAGGAAGGTGAAACAAACACTCATAGCAATACATTTCAGTGTATCAGATGTATCTTTTACACCCTGCGAGTTTCTGGCAGGGTTTGGAAGAGCATAGATGAAGGAAAATTAACTTCTACAGAGTAACCCAAAAATGATCACTAATTCCTGTCTCCCTTGAAAGAGGTGCTGCCAAAGATAGTTCTGCTGGTCTGTAACCCTTCCTGAAGGCAGCCTTCCAAGGGCTTGTCTAGCTCCTAACTCAGTCTCCCTTAGAACTGTTTTGCTTCTCACCTTCTCATCGTAACCCTTTCTGCTCTAATGTAATGCTTGTTGTAACCTAACTGATGGTCCTGGTAAGGTGTCCCTAAACCTCCTCATTCTGAGTTTGAAATTTAAGGAGGTAGAGTGAGGATTGACTTTACTGGATGCTTATCTGTTATATTTGCATAATTTAATAGAAGGAAGGAAGGAAGGAAGGAAAGAATAGAAAGATGGTTGCGATGACCTGTGAGTTTTCTGACCTGGACTTTGGAAAACCCTAGAGGAGGGGAGTGGTGGACAAAGAGGTGCTTATAGAATTAATGAAAAAGGGGAAGGAAGAGGAGTGGAATCAGAATGTTCAGAGACCGTATTTCTAATGAGACACTGCGCAGGGAGTTTGCTGCAGAGGCCGTGTGACAAAGCAGGTGACTCACCAGCTGCCTGGTGGCACGAGGTGGCCAGGGCTGTGCTGCAGAGGCAGCCGCTGTGCATGTGCCTGTGGAGGATGTGCCAGCTGACGCTGTGGGCAATCTTTTTGGCGCTTAAATCTCTCGGATTCAGTTTTACAGCACAGCTGCTGTGTGGGACCAGCTCCTGGGTGCAACTGTTGCTATATTTATGAAGTGTTAATGCACAGGATTCATCTTTGACTGTGGCAAGGAAGGTTATAGATAATAAATGCTAATTGTTTGATAATGAGAGAGGTGTCACTTCCTAAATCAGCTTAAGCTATGCTTTCCTTATAAGCAATTGTAGTCTTTCGTTTGCTACAGCAAATGGCAACTTTTACGCAACAGAAAAAGGTGCTGTACATAAATTATCCTAACACCAATATCAATATGTTCAAGTATGATCTCATTCAGTTCCCTAAGTGGATTTTGTTCTTAAATCTAAAGCAGCAACTGGTGGAGTTGAGTTGTGATACCAGCAAACAGTAAAAGTGCAACAGCGCAGGTTTCTCTCTTCCTGCATCTCTCGGAGCTTTTGCCTGTAGCAGGAGTTGTTATTATTAAATGAACTGGACGAAAACATTTGGGATTTTTTCCAATCATAGTGAAACTTGGGGAAAAAGAGGGGTAATATGTTGCTTTTAGAAGTACTAATTCCAGGTAATGGGACTCATCACTCAGTAGCTATGCAAAGGATAAGCACTGTGCTCTTAATGTCAATATTTTTAGAGCTGAGTTCCCTGTGCATGCTATTTAATGCTGAAAAATGAGTTTAATACAGGAAATCCTGTTTGGGTGCTGCTGGGAGGATGGCAAAAGAATGTCTGTCAGAAACAAACTTCTTCAGCAGAACCAACAGCTGTTTTTGACCCTTATTTGACAGATATGGATAGCTCTGACTGTCAGGCTTTGGTTTTTTGGTCCTCTAGTTTAAAAAAAAATATCTCAAGCTAGTAATACCTCTATATTTGTCAGGATCAGCTGGTGTCTGGACTTAGTGAATGAATCAGAATTATATTCCTTCTACATTTCTCACTTTGGAACTGTAGAGTCTGCTTATAACAAATTGGGGCTTTTATGAGCAGCTTAGTATTTTAAATATAACTTTATCTATACTAGCTTTTCTAAGTTTGTAATTGTGTGCCTAGTCTCATTTGTGGGCGCTGAACTTTGAATTTACAGATCCAGCTCTCCTTCCTTCTTTCAAAGGAACCTCTTTATAGCTTAACAGAGCAAACATCTATAGCAATGTTTTTCAAACTGTGTAACTGCTGTGGAGCATGACAACTAGAGAGCTGAGGAAATAAAGTTGCTGTTTTCCTAACTGTAATTGATTTTCCCCTTTTCTCATTTCTTGTGAATAAGAGAACCAAATTGTAAGCTTAATTAACAGTTAATATATTCAATAGAAAAAAAGGATAAATTGGGGAAGTAATTCTTTCATCTTCAAAGAAAACAGTCAGGATTTTTCTGTCTTGTTGATTGTGATGGGCTTATTGAATGCTTAAGGTGCTGGAGTTACTTGTGAGGCAGCCGTGCTTCTCTGTGATCTTAGGTGTTTATCAAAAGGGATACAAATATATTAAGTTGGTTTTGGTTTCGTTGTGGTTGAACAAATATTTCTAGGTAATATTTTAACTCAAATTTATGAAGAAATTGATATTTCTGTGACTTGTTCAGAAAGTTGTTACGTGTGCAGCTTATTTTTTTCTCAGTAGTGGAGGCCTGCATAGATACTTCTGATCCATTCCTCTCTAATCTTTTTAACATAACAATGCTTAATACACTGAAGATGCCCAGCTAGGAAACATGAATTTAACACAACTGCAACCATTTTAAATTCTTCTGAGTCACTTTGAATAGCCCAGAGCTGGTGGGAGGAGGAGGCAAAGTGGGAGAAACAATACTTTGTACCACCCAAATTGAGCAATAAGTTATCGCTGCATGGGGTTTCTGAGAAATCCAAAATTGTTGGTCTCCAGAAGATGAAGCTTTAATTATTCCCTCTGAAATGTTGCTTGCCCTTATTTATTTTCTCAAAATTCTGGTCAAAGTTTTCTGTCCAGTTTCATTCCAACTTTTGAACTCCTTTCACAAATGCGAGTGGACTTTTATATTAAAGGTTTTACAAATTGCTGTCAGTTTGGAGTTGCTGAAGGAGAATAATGTGCTTGGCACACAGAGTGAATCTTGACACAGGCAGCTGATGAACAGTGGGAAAGAAAGGGCATTTTAAACTTAATACGCGTTCATCAGAAGAATCTTGTAAGAGAAATAATTAAGTGGAAGTGGAAAAACCCCACTTACATTAGGTTCAGTGTTGATTGCTCTACTGTAGCATGCAGTGATGTTTTTGCTTCTCTTTCAACTGTTTTAATTCAGTAGTCACTGCAGTCTGTGCAACTCTGTTCTTGCTGACAACATCAGGTAGGCATGTTTATTATGGTGGGGTGTTTTGAAAGCTTTAATGGCAAGAAGAGTTCATTCACCTATTTGTAACTCATGGCATGCAGGGTGTGGGTGAAAGCTGAGGAAGGACTCTGTCTCTGAGGTGTGCAAGAACTACAATTTCTGTGTTTCACCTCATGGAAGAAAATGATCTATGGTTAATCATGTTGCCTTCCTCCTCCTCATTATGGTGCTGAAAGGTAGGAAGCATAATAGGGAAGGATGTGTGCCAGAGCTGAGATGGCAAAGAGAGATGCAAGGGAACTCAATTTACTGGTTTGAGAATCCTGAAACCAATTACTGTGCCTGGGCTGGTACTAAAGAATGAGGAACTGGGGATACCTCTCTCCTTAGTGGTATTAACTTCATAATTGTCAGATTGACACCTGAGTGTAATCCCAAGTGTCTGTCACTCACTCATCTACATGCCCTGTTTCTTAAGCTGAAAACAAGCAGCTTAGCTTGGGACAGACACGGGGCAGGGACTGGAGAAACACTCAGCAGCAGGCAGCATTACCCTCGGTGAGTTATACAAACTTCCTACCTAATCTGTTTAACTATGTTACTATTCCAAACAGTAAAGTATGCAGTATAAACCATTACCTATTAAACTCCCCTGAGCAAGGCAGGGCACCATTCTGCCTGCTAATAGTACTAATAGCAGGAAATGAATGACTTAATTTCCCTCTCTTCTGCTGACAAATTGCTCTTCTAAAGTGGGCTGGGACACTGAGTTGGAATGAAAAAAAGCCCTTGCTAGTATTTCAGTCATCGTGGTTTTTGTGATTTTATTTTTTTCTTTTCCCTTTTTGTTTTTTTAAACTTTTAAATAAGTCTTCCTAATACTACAAATAGTTGAATACGCTGTGCTTACCACTCTGACTTGGTAGAATGCTTGTGCTTGGTCACATGCTCTCTTTGTTCCTTTTTACTTTATGGCAAGAATAACCATAATCTTAAAAGCCAACCATTCTAATTATTGAGGTAATAAATAGTTAAAGTAGCTGTAGCCCAATGATGCAAGCCATTGTACCATCTCCTACAGGTGTTTTCTCATAAAGGGCAGATGGCTGATATGTTACTGTCTCCTCAGGGACAGCAAATTAGGAGAAGGCAGATATATTTACTACTTCTAGAAAACAAATTTAGCACCATGTAATTTCATTCTTTTAGAGGTTTCTCCTTGTTTCTGTCCTTGACAGAAAGGTTTATGTAACCTTTATTAAAAGCACAATGAAGAAAAAATACAGAATTTTGATCTTGCTGTTTAGGTTGCAAGCCTTTAGGAATTGTTTATGTGGGTGAGCATGTATAAATTATAATGCTTGATATATAGAATTTGTAGTATAAGTATTACCAAATCTAAGCAATCAAAAATCACGTGGTGGGCTTCAACTAATAAGCTGGTTTATTAATAAAATGAGAAGAGAGTTTGTTTTGCTTTTCTACATGATACAGTTGAGCCTTTTTTTAGGACTGAAATAGAAGAAGCCACTGGCTAACTGCATCCATCTTTTGCCATGTCAGACTGCTATGCAGCAGAGTATTTCCTAAACTGTTTGTATTCCTTTCCAAATTCCCATTGCAGTGGTGCTTGTGTTACTAGGTCAGCTTTGTCTTTTAATAGCCTTGTGTATATTCTAGTTACCTTTATTTCTAGAGAGCTGCAATTGCCTATGACCCCTTCTGTGTTTTTCCTTAGACAGTGTTTTGGGAATACTCTCTAGCAGAACAGACTCTTTTCTGCAGCTCTCCTGGTTTTGAATTAATCTGAAGGAAATTACTAGAATGGCTCTTGAGAGCAATTTGTAGAAAGGCTTGAATAGTTTTGCTGTTATCATAGTATTTACTTCTCTTATGGCTACATTATGGGCTCTCAAAACTGTCATGTTATCAAATAGTATGCTAATATTTTTTTATTAGTTCATAAATGCTTTTTCATCATGGTTTTTTAACTGTTTTTTTAAATGCTTTCATTTGTCATAGGCATAATTTGGAAAAAAGCTTAATAATGAAAAGATTACAGTGTTAACCTTTCTGTACTACTTTGCTGTATTCCCTTTTAACTAAATAATTGGATTTTGTGTTTCTTTGTAACCTGTTATGTTCTCCATATTTATAAGTGTGGCACTACAGTGGTAATGGTATTCTATTAGTATTTGTTAGAACCATCTGTCTCTCTGGATCCTGTCTAAGGAAGCAACAAAAAACCATAACCAAATGTAACTAAAAATGTCGGTTTTGGTGTATTGTTGACTACATGTTGTAATGACTTTTATTTTTTCCTGTGACCTCTACATTTGGTCAAAACCCCTATATTCTTGTATTTAATAATAATAGTTGACAAGACTGTTTTCTTATGTGCCGTATTTCAGTGAAGCTACTGCAGGGACTCTGTGCCCTGTATGTATGTGCCCATCACTTGACAGACCCATTGGAAGCCCAAGTGTAGGTGAACTGGGGCTTGATCAGCCCCTCAGATTTAGAACATCAGCCTTTGTTCTTTGTGTCTTTTTGCTTGTGTTTTGCATCTGGTAGTTTAAACTTCTGTGTCCTTTTTTCTCTTTTTCTCCTAATGACACTTGTTTTACCTCTCATACAATCCAGTGTTGTGTTTTGTTCATGGCTATTAGTAAAGATATCAATAAGATGATATGTAATCTCCCATTAAATATTTTGGAACAGCTGTGTTGCACCCTCAGCAAATTTGCAGATGACACCGAGCTGAGTGGTGCAGTTGACACACCTGAAGGATGCGGTGCTGTCCAGAGGGACCTGGACCAGCTCGAGAAGTGGGCCCATGGGAACATTGTAAGGTTTAACAGGACCAAGGTGCTGCATCTGGGTTGGGAAAATCACCAATGTCAGCACAGGCTGGGGAGGAGCATCCCTGCCCAGAAGGGCTTGGAGATGTTGGTGGATGAGAGGCTGGACATGACCCAGCCATGGGCACTCACAGCCCAGAGAGCCAAACGTGTCCTGGGCTGCATCCAAAGCAGCGTGGGCAGCAGGGGAGGGAGGGGATTCTGCCCCTCTGCTCTGCCCTGGTGGGACCTCACCTGCAGGACTGCATCCAGCTCTGGGATCCGAGCCTGGGAAGGATGTGGACCTGTTGGAGCAAGTCTAGAAGAAGCCACCAAGTTGATTAGATGGGTGGTACACCTCTTCTGTGAGGAAGGGCTGAGAAAATGGAGACTGTTAGCTTGAAAAAGAGGACTTCAGGGTGACCTACAGTACTTGAAGGGAGCCTACCAAAAAAGACAGAGAGAGCGAGTACTTGCAAGAGCATGTAGTGACAAGGCAAGGGGGAATGACTTCAAACTGAGAGGTTTATATTAGATATTAGGAAAAAGTACTTTACTGTGAGGATGGTCAGGCACTGAAACAGGTTGCCAGAGAAGTTTACAGGAAGTGTAAACTGGAAGTGTTGGAACTAGATATTAAGGTCCCTTTCATCTGCAAACCATTCTATGATTCTTTCTTTACTGTCTACGAAGGTGCTTGGAGAAGCTTTGGATGTTTAGTTTGCTTTGTAAATTTCAGCTCTATTCGATTTATGATGATACTACTTTCTGTCACGTCCAGGTGACAAACTGTGGCTGCTGTTGTGGAGCTGCTTATGCAAAGATAGAGAAGAGATGAGTTCTTGGGAGTAGTGTGGGAAGGTAGTAAAGACACATTTTCCAAAAATACCTGTCAAGATATGTCATCACTCTTTTAAGACACTGGTATAGCAGAATGAGTTCTGAAACTGCATCAGTAATGTCTGAGCACTGAAACATCTGTAAATGGATGTAAACACGTGCTGGCTGAAAATAAAGAGATTTTGGCAAAACAGGGATGTGAAAGCCATGTGTCTCAGTTTGCTCTTGGTCTCCAGTATATATTCCTTGCTTTCTTCTGAGGGATAAATAAATGATCAAATTGCATCTGTGTATGCCTTGGGTGTTCGTAGCTCCAATTTTTGAGCAGGCTGCATTGATTCTATCAGTGTTTTTTTCAAAGCTGTTGTTATCTGGAACATATAGGCAAGCTGTCATATAGCAAATGCTGTAGGCTAAGTATTGGTGATGCCAGACAAGGAGAAAAGTGTAGACTTGTTCACACAAATACTCAATTTTGTGTAAAATGGCTTACTAATTTTTTTCCCAATTCATCTGGTAATTGTAAAAAGAACAACAGTATAAGAGTTGCTTCTTAAATTTATGGTTATTCTTAAAGAAATTGAAAAATGTTCAAGCACTTAATATTGAAGACAATGAAGCTAATTTCATTTAGTGAAATGAATGTAGTGTCTCTGTAATTCTTGGGATTCTAGGTTGAGTGCAAAACCTTGAATTAGTTGGCCAAGAAGATTTCCTTTTTATGGAGGATGTTAAACACCCCTGACAAACCATTTCTCAGAGTGTGCTCCAGCAAAATAACAGTGAGTTTTAAATCCCAACATTTTTCACTTGCAAGTGTCTGTGTTCCAGAGGGTGAGTGGGAAAATTTAAATTTGAATATCTGCAGAAGTCCCTTCAGGAGATAATGCCTATTCAGCTTGAAGAAAGAAAAAACCATTTTCATAGACAAGGAAGGAGAGACACATTTTTTTGTTCTCATTCTGGAGAGCAAGTTTTCATTTTCATCTTAAGAGACACAAACTATACAGTGTGCAGCGTGATAACTGTACAGAAAATTTGCAAATGCTTATTCATTGACCAAAAGTCCAGTGAAAGGTTGTAGGGCTAGTAATCATCTCCATATTCTCTGCACCGTTTCAGCATTCAAATCTCAGATGCAGGTACAAAGTAGATTTGACCTTGAATGTTTGTGCTATTTGTGAGACAATGAAGTAGTATGGGACTTTTTCTAAAGCAGAATCAATAAAAACATATAAATGCTACATAAACGCTTGTGTAGCAAGTCCATGGGGGTTGGGAGCCGTGCAGAGGAGAGGAGGAAGGAACGCTCCTTTAATTTGCTGGTGCTGTGATACCTTTGGGAAATAACAAAGAAGGGAGAAGAGTGTAGTTCATGATCTTTCATAATCCTGCCTTTGCTGTGGCGGAAGTGCTCAGAGGGGTTGTACTGTTATAGCTGTTCTTCCACAGGGAGTTTGTTTTGCTGGGAAGAAGGTGATATTTCCTTATGCAGTAAGGAAGGTGCTTCCTTTTACCCCCGTGCCTTTGTGTTCGTGCTGCAGCTGACTGGCTCCAATTATGCTCTCTGTTTTAAGTGGCTATTACAGCGCTGCTTTCTTTTGGCAGCAGCTCATACATAACAAAGCAACCTCCGTGTGTACAATATATGGCTTTGCCTGTTTTATGCTTGTAGTGGTTGGAGTAGAAAAAAAAACCCAAAAAACAAAACTGGAGGAAGAGGAGGAGTTGCTTTGTACTGGAACACAAGAAATGCCTACATTAAAATCTGCCCAGAAGTCACCTGACAGCTATAGGTTTGGACAGCCTGAAATATTTTTTTTTCTAATGAGAGTGTTGCATGGCCTTGTTACAGGGAGCAGTCTTACAAAAGGACTTAGTTCAGTCGTGTTGTATATGGTACCTAATTCAGATGATGAATTTGGTGCTGCAATACCTTCTCTGGTATTCAGTTAAAGTAGACCCACCATACTATTGCTGTGTTTTAACCATATGCTAAAGCAATAGTATTTTTTTTTCCTTTGGTCAAATGCAACTTCTGTTGACTTGATCTGAAATCAGAAAAATACCTCTTTGTTGTTCTATGATGGATGATGCTTCACGAGCATTGTAGAGTTCTTTGTTTACCACAACATATTATTTTATGTGGTGAAATGTGTGCTATGGGCAGTTGGGAAAACAAGCAAACAACATTTTTAAATAATGCACTTTTGAAACCTTGTTTAGGGCTCTGTCCAAAGATAAGAATACTTTTTTTTCAGGAAAAAGATTAGTGGCAAGTAAGTATTATGTTAAGATAACTTCCTGATGTAAAGACTCTTAATACCTTGTTGTAAAAGTTAATGTTTGACGACAAGCTGTCTAGCTGATGAGCCTGTATAGCTACTGTATACTATTGATATATCTGCAAGCTATGAAAGTCACTGAAATCCTTTAATTGATACTCCAATGAAAATACTCTTGAAAATCTTTTTCAAGAATTGGAAAAATACATTCCTTTCTGAAAAAGGCTCTGAAAACTTAAATAATTCTGAGTTGTATGATGTGCATGCAGTTTGCCCTTAAAAGCCAGTGAGTGACTTAGCCTGTTTTCAAATGGGATTTTTTTATGATAGTTCCAGATGTTTGTAGATTGTGTGATTCAGCACTAAAAGGATTTTTCAAAGGGTTTTATCCGTGACTAAAGGGCAGTAGATCATCAGTAATCTGTGGCTGTGTGAATTGGTGCAGACTTCAGTTTTGAGTCTAGGCTTATTCCTCTATTTCAACTTGAGTATGTGTGCAAGCAGCACAACTTGCTGTTAGCAGCCTTTAATGCTTTTCTTTAATAAAAATAAGCAAGTCAGTTATCTGAAGAATAGTGTAAAGCACTTGGTGAATACCTATGTCACTTTGTTACTGTTGATAGAAGTCACATTTTTCTGCTAAACAGTCACTAATTGATGCTGGAAGCTTCTGGCACTATTGAGTGTAAAAATAGGGGTTTCCTGCTAGCAAGCACAAAAGAGAAAGTGTCCTCCAACATAATGCATGTAAGCTTTTGAGATTAAAATCAAAACAGAATTGTGCTCAGAGCTGTTTTTCTTATATTTATAATGAATTCAGTAAGTTATGAGCACACTCTGGGTCTGCTGGGTTGTGCTTTTTATTCAGTCAGAATTGTTTACAGTTGTCCCTCTGACTGCAATGCTTGTTTTTGACTCAAGTGCTTCTGAAAATTCTTCTCCCTAACCCTATTTTTAGTTAATCTTTTTTTCCTTGCTGCCCCCACCATGTTTCTGAGGGCTTGCCTGCCTTTCAAATCCATGAAGAAAACCCAAAACTTAATTCAAATTTGACACAGTGGTATGGAGCTTAGTACAGAAAAAAAACCACCAAAGGCTCTATATGGCTTGTCAGGAATATCTGTTTGTCTGTCGTCCTTATATACATATGGGAAGATATATCATATATATCTTAAATTGAGGCTGTGTGGGAAGGCACAGTATTTTTCAGCTCCAGTGTCCCTGAATTTGGAACTGGATTGGAATCTAATTGCCTGTGTGTGTTTTAGATGCATTATGAAAGATGGAAATTTTTCTTGTCTGAGGGGCGAGGTTTCTCTCTAGGTTTGGGGTGCACCCCTACTGTAGTAGCCTGGCTGGTAGGAGCTGCTGGGAAGAGGGAGCTAGAAGACATCTTGGTGAGGTGTACGAGCTTTTTAAGGAGTGTTGCTGCTCTTCCAAAGCAGAACTGCCTTCTGTCACCAACAGCTTCAGGGTAACACATACAGCAGCCAAATCCCAGTGGTGAGTGTACTATAGCCAGTGCAGTACTGTTAGCTCAGTACATTTTTCTCAAGAAAAACTTAAATCCTGCTTTTGTAAACTAAAGCTACTGATGAAATGTCTGAGTATTTCTAATGTAATTTAATTTATGGTAGTGCTAATTTGGATTAGGAGGTGGTATGGCTTAATAGAATTGGTGTCATTAAAAGGAAAAGGTACATCAGAGAGGAAATCTTTGACAATGGATCAGTGAAGTTTTATTATCTGATAAGGGTAGGAAGTGGGGGTTTTGTTTGTTTGTTTGTTTTCCCCCTTCTTTCTTTGTGATTCCTCTGCTACTCACGACCCTGGGGTCTATCCTTGTCTTCTTGAGATGCAGTTTCACAAACCAGCGCTGAAATCACTTGGATTTTCTTGGGCTTCCCTGCTCTTGTCTCCCTTGTTCTTTTCATCACTCAGGAGTGAGCTTAAAGTACTAGGTACCTGCAAATTGGATTGGAGTGTGATATATGTTAAACCCATCCTAAAATCATGATTCCTAATAAAATGTTCCTAAACTGCCATCTCAGTTGATGAGTAGTACAGGCTTTTATTCTATGCTTCTTCTGTGTCCCCCTTGAAAATCTGAGGTATGACTTAAATACAAGTCAATATGTACAGATAGGCCATTAACTACAAAAATCTTAATGAAAACTCAGAATTACATTTTCCCACAGGTGTTTTTAAAGTATCACTGGATGTACAGTATGTGACAGCTCCGTAATCTCTCTCATAAGCTGTTATTCAAATCCAAAGCTAGTTCCACTGTTCTGTTCACTGGTGTTGCAGTTCAGGTTTGTCTTATGTGAAGAACCTGGAAAATACGAGACTTCATTTCTCTTCTGTTCATTTTTTTTTTTTTAGATAGTGGTCCTGTCAGTTCAAAGAAAGGAAAAAAAGGAAAAAGTACACCTTGACCCTTACTTCTAATCTTCTCATGTACCCTATGGACTGCTGAAACAATAGCAGTCACATCTGATACAGCATCTTATTTATAGATGGAAGCAGCTGCATCCTCTGTCTTTGCATGCAAGAAGACCTATTGTTTTCAAGTCTCCTGGTTAATGAGACTGTGGGGAAATGAAGGCCTACCTTAAAAGCAGTATTAGATAATTGTTTAGCACAAAAAGAAATGGCAGACGTGGCTGGTGCAACTGGCTCTTGAGCTAGGTGTAAATGAAGAAGTTAGCAGTGCTGACAGTTACAGGTTTAGTCGTGGATTCTCATGCCGTATTTAGCATGTGGGTCATTAAAAATACCAATTTCCACAGGCCCGCAATTTCTGGTGACTGAGGCTTGAACATTGAATAAGTTCAGTTTGTAGGGAAAAGCCCCTGCCCTTTGGGGTTATGTTCCTTTGCCACCACTGAAGCCGTTCTTCCTTCCACACTCCTGCCGGTGGGTTACGTGCCGGGGGTGCCCCGCTGTGCCGGCAGCAGGTGCCTCTGTCCAGTCCTCTCCAAGTCACTGGGGTTGTCAGGATCGCAGTGGGGAGTGGGTGGCACTGGCTGGTGGTAGGAAATGCTCCTCTGGGACCAGCTAGGTGACCTCTGAAGCTGTAGCATGGAATCTGGACGCTCTAATAATTTGTTAATTCTTCTCTTACCATTCTCGTTTTCCCCCTTGGTTGGATGCCCTACATGGAAGGAATGATTTCATGAGAGAGCTCTTCCAGGCTGAGGAAAGTGCCTGAGCTTCATTATAGGTCTCTGGAAGTGTGTGGATGAGTAGTCAGGAGATCTTTTTCTGTCCCATTTCAGTCAGGTGTTCAGTGGTGTCAGCACAGCCTGTGAAGCACAGAATGCAGCTCAGTGCAGCGTGTTCCCACCTCGTGTAGCACATGCTCTTAGGAGCTGTAAGGTGTTTCTCACATCGTTCATGCTGTGCAAATTAAAAAGTATAAATTAGTAAGTGTAACTATAGGATGATAGGAGCATTAGGAGTGAGCCTTTATTTCTTTAGTGCAAACTCAAGTGACAACAGTGCTAGGTTGGTTTAAAGTCTTTCTGGTGAAATATTCTTTTTTTAAAGCTCATACCTTTGAACTCTGTGCAAGTGGAAGTCTCTGACTAAATATACTAAGGTGTGGAAAGATCAACCAATATACAGGAACTGTGGTGTCTTCTGTAGCATACATGTAGCTTAAAGCCAGTTTGTCTTTTGAAAGCCATCTGTCCCTGGCGTAAGTGATAAAATTTGCTGAATTCCTCAGTAAGATGAGTGAATGTTTTTAAGCAATCTACACAACAAAGACTCCAGCCCTTGAAATTTCTAGTTTGAATTGTCTTGTTCCATGTTCTGGGTTATTGAAGTTATACCACCTTTCACTGAACTGGGATTTTGAAGACTGACACTTGACACTTGCTTGGATCGTCCAGTCTGGGTACCTCCAAGCCTTCTCTTGTCTTGGCTAACTTGATCAGCCTTTTTTAAAAATTTAATTCTATATTAATTTTATTTTTTTATATATATATATAAATTTTAACCTTAGTAAATTTGTGTTCTAGACCTGACACACTGGTTGTTTTACTTTCCTTATAAAGCAGTAATAAATATTTTTGGAAGAAAATCCAGTTGTGGAATATACTGGACAAATAATTTCTTACAATTACAATTTTAGACCTTTTTTCCTATTAGCAATTAAATTTTGGCTTTATTTTACTGATTGGTTATGCTGTTTAGTAATGATGGTTATGCTTTTCCAATATAGAGGATTTTAGTTTTTTATGGGGAGGAGGGTGGGAGTTGGGTAGGGCCTTCTTAAATTTTTTTTATTATTATTATAATATTTTTTTTTCCTTTGGCATCTATTCTTGTACTTTTAAGGTAATTAAAAACAAAGGACTTATTCACTGGTCAACTTGTTACTTGGTTTACACTGTGATGTGTTTATAGTAATTTTGGCTCTGGATTTAATTAATCTAGAAAGTTTTATTTTTGAATTAGACATTTTAAATGGAAGTCATCAAGGTAATAACTTTTTCTTCTGGAATGTATTTTTAGTTTTATATAAGTCATTATTAGGGAGATGTTTTGCAGTGTTTAGGTCTCTTGACCTTTATCTTGTTGAAAATCTAGCTTCAGTAATCTCAGTATTAGACTGCTTTGTTGCACAGATTCTTTGGTAAATAGATTAATCTCTGGGTCTTGTGACTATTAATCTTGCTCTGCTGCTTAGGTTTGTTGAGGGATTTCCAGTAATTAGGACATCTTTGTGCTTGGTCTCAAAACAGTTACTGTTTTTTTCTGGTGTTGTAATGGTGAAGTAGGACACAACTAGATGTATTATTTGGTTACTTTCGCTTTTCATGTTGCATAAAAAGCTTATAAATATCCAAGTGGTTTTTTTCAAGATATTGACCTGAGGCAGAACCTTCTAAAACCATATTAACTGCAGGATTTGGTGTGGAAATGTTAATGGAGGAGATACTAAAAGAATAAATATAGACTTCTTTTAAAAAATGCAGGCACTTCATTGCATCTTCTGACACTTCACTGTGGTTGCTTGTAAACAGCGAGCTGCAGTGAGGCTAAATCAAGAACTTAAATAATGTCAAAATGTATTTCTCCAGTAATGTGATTCTTGTTGACTGGTGCCTAGGAGTTCAGACAATCACATGGTCTCTTCTTGCTGAGAGTTTATACTTATCAAAAGGGCTTTTTTGATTTGCCTTTTCATGCCTTTTATTAATACAGTGTTCTGGAAAAAAGTGTTGACACCAGGGGCAGTGGAATACTTCTTGTTTGGAAATCTTGTGTATGTTTTGTTGCAAGACTATTTCAGTATATTGCTTCCAATTATTGAATTTTCAACGTTTTACCATTGCTTCAGGCTACTTCAGGGTGCTTTTCAGCATCAGCTGAAGAGAGAGTAGAAGAAAAGTTTTGTGATGCTGCTTGGTCAGGATTGTTGTGTTCATTGCGTAAATAGTCCACAGGTAACCCTTTTTCCATATGTGATGCGTGTTGTTGTTCTCAATGAAACATGCACCCACCAACAAAGCACGTTCTGGGAGTTAAGCTGGACTTAGGTGGGCCGACTCGGTGTTATGGGGGAATTCTGAGACTTCTGCTGGCTTGAGGTCAGAAATAAAAATTATTCTTGGTGATAGTCATAGTAACGATTCAAACAGTAGGCTGTTCAAGTGAATGAAGTGCTGTTAACCAGAAGGGCAATGAGAGCATTTTTTGTTATTTTAATTTGCTTAAGAGAATGAGATTACAGCCAGAAAATTGTCTTGTCAGACAGCCAGATACTGACTTCCTGGTCTTCCATTGCCAAATGCTCCCGCTTCTCCAGCTCCTCCCTCCCTGAGCTCTCTGCCAGCTCGCCATGAGAGCCAACAATGAGAGCTTGGGCTAGTCCTTTCCTTGTTTGTTGGGCAAAATGTTACCTATCAGACATCTAAGCATTGCTTTTTTTATTAGATCTGACAATTTGGATAAGCTGTGTTTACTTAAAAACTAGCAAAGCTCCATTTTGCTTGAGGTCACCTTTTATTTATAACATACAAAAGTATATTCAGAACTTGAAAGCATGTAGGATGCTCTGATTTGCTAATACAGAACTCACTTTTAGTTACTGCACTAAGGAAAACTCTGTATTAAATATTAACTTTAATTCAGAAAGCCTGGAAAAGCTGATCTTTTGTTTCAGGTAATTTGTGTTGGTATGAAGTACTTTACAGGTTTGGGTTTTATTAATATTTAAAGTGTTATTCCATGAGCTTAAGAATCTGTGTAAATATTTGTGCTTTCAAGTGTTTGATGTTCTCAACTTGTGCCTTCCTTGTGATTCTCAGCCTCTAAGGTTGTTACTTTATTTGAATTTCTTCATTATTTCTCTCTGTTGTAAATTTTCCATGCTGTCAAAAGAGTTTGCAACTAGTTAGTGGACTCGTAAGTGACAAAAATTGAGATATATACAGGATGTGTACAAAAGCCTTCTTTCTTCAATCAAAAGAATAAATATGTTGAAATAAAATATGGTGTCCTTGATTCACTTTTTTGATATGTACCTTTGAAAGACTGGTTTGTTAGGTACTTCAGCTCTTGCTGTCTCACTTCTCTGAATTATATTCTGACATTTTTGAATCAGGTTTGCAGGTTTCATCAGTTCCTGTAAGGCTGTTAGCACAATACTAATTTTTTTTTTTCTTGACCGCATTTAAAATTAAGCTTAAACTCTGGTTTTCTTTGTGGATAAACCTTTATAATTTCAGTCAAATTTCTTCTGCAGAAGGTTGTTTGTTTTTTTTTTTTTCAAGGTATAAGTGAATGAAGAAGAGAATTATAAGAAACTTCTGAAAAGTTTCTGAAATCAGATGTACTGCAACTCCACTAGTTTATTACTGTGACTTGTGCTTATTTCTTTGGTTATGTCTCTGGATCAGTGTTGAATGCTGTATTTGTTTCTCTTCCCCTGTCCCTTGGGAATTCTAAATCACTTGCAGCAAAACTAAGACCAGTTGGCCTTAGATAAATTCCCAGTTACCAAGTGAGACCGTACCAACGCCACAAGGTGATCAGCTATTGCCAAAGCTTCAAAAGGAGAAATGCCTAAGGATCTATTGTACAGCCCTGCTTCTCAGAAAAGTCCTTTATCTCACTTAAAAGATAAGTTTAAAACATCAAAATGATGTCGGTAATTCCCCAAACACTTAATGTCTTCCAAGTAACTCCAGAAGGCACAGAAGGAAGAAAGCTGTAGGCTTTCTTACAGTAGCCTGAGCCTAGCATTGTCCTGTCACCTCCCTGCACCCTCACAGTTGTGACCATTCCCCCAAATGCCAAAGGAGCACCCTGCCCGACACCTCCACCAGCCCCATGGTACAGTAAAGGATATCATGTTGACTCTGAACTGCCTGGAATTATCAGCTGGTTCCCTAAAGGGCAAATGGTCTTTTCATATACTTCTGTGGCTAATTGTGCTCCGTGTGTGCCCTGTGTGTGACTGTAACCTTAACCTAGTAAATAGCTAACCTCAAATAGCCACCTTTTACTTCTTACTCAGCTGGTACCTTCTGTAAGCTCACAGTGCAAGTTAATAATTTCAGAGAGCATGTGTTCTAGCATTAAAGCTTGAGCTTAGAGTCTTGTCATGTGCTGTGGGAAAGAAAAATGAAATATCCTTGGAAGGAAACTGCTCTGTAATTTAAGGTTAGAAATCTATGACTTCTTCATATACTAAAATGCAAATGTAGTATTTCAATAATTAACCTCCTCCCCAAAACACAAAACAAGGCATTTGCTGTTCTTGAGTTTTAAATTAACTCTTAAGTCTTGAAAAACAAAACAAGACAAAAAGAAGCAGAAAGGGAAGCGCAAGTCAATGGTAAAAAAGAAGTGCAGACCTTGACCCCTGGGTTAGACAACTGTGCATAGCCAGCTAAATCATGACTGTAACTCTGGGGAATCTCCTCTGGCAAAACTTGCTGTTGAAACTGGAGGAACAACTGTCCCTGTCTGTCAGCGTGGTCTTTCATCTGTACAGTACCCACCCGAGCAGAGCTGGCACAAGACAGCACATAGTACATGTGCTGCATCAGTACTTGCAATGGTCAGGCAATCTCTGGGAGGTTGCAAAAAGATCTTCCCAATCCTCCAGGGCAGAATTTTAATTTAGCAGGGAACTCATGAGTGCAGGTTCCCCAAAACTGCATGCGAGGCAGGTTTTGTGCACTAAATGTAAGTGAGCAAATAGTATTTGGCCAGAGTCAAACTGCAGATAGCTTAAATTTGTTACTTGTGACACAGATCCACAGCCTTATTTTGAGTCCATTCAGCTGTAGGGGGATAAATATAAAGCATAAGCAGTACAGTCTCGGTGCACTCAAAGTACAGAAGGGGAGTAATCACAGAATATTTAGAGTTGGAAGGGACTCACAAGGATCATCAAGTCCAGCTCTTAAGTGAATGGCCCATATGGGGATCAGACTCATAACCTTGGCATTATTAGCACCGTGCTGTAACCAGCTGAGCTAACTGAAGCTGCAGGTTCCCCTGTTTGAGAACAGACATAAAGTATTTACAGAATTTACATGAAAATGATTGCATTGCTGGTTGTTTTTATGGACACATCCAGCTTATGTGCTTGTTCTAGAGCTCCTGGCTGCTCTTTGTACCTTCACAAGTGCCAAAACACTTTAGTTAAAAGTACAGCTGGAAACTCTGTAGAACTTTTACCAGATTTTGCAGGATTTGGCTTGCCATTAAATGTGTGGGGTCTTGGAGCTGCTGCTGGATTTATTCAGTCTTTTTCTAGTATCTGAGACTGCCAAGAGAGGTGACAAGTTCTTTCCTCCCCTGGTAGTTTCTTTCTTCAGGACTGTTTTCCCTCTAGCAGCTGCTTTGAGACCTCTAATTCATTTCTGTGCTGACCATCAGCTCTGTGTCTGCCTGTTAGGGCTAAATGCTAGTATTACTGAAACTACAGAAGGGAATGCACTAGAAGTATAAGAAATTAATTTCTTTGAATTAAGGAGGAGGAAAAAGCAAATGGTAGATGTATCTGCCAGTCTACAGCAATTGATAGTTTCATAAAGGAGCCAAACCCCCCACCTCTTTCTGAAAAAATATCAAACTGTTGAAATGGGTTAAGAATGCTGGTGAGGGAGGTAAGGCAGAGGGGCTAATGTGACAAGGCAAAACCTTATTTTGTCAGAAGCTCTCAGCTTGTGGTGCATGGGTCTCATACTTAGAAACAATGACTTTATAATCTGAAAACACTTGTGGGTGGAAAAATTTGCAGTCTGACTACTGTTTTTGAACTAGATAATTTGCCTGAGACTGCTGACCACTTGCATATTAAATAGATAAAATCTGACAGACAAGCCACTCCTTGATGTGTGACACTAGAAATAATAATCATGATCTGTATTAAATGTAATTGAGAATGTTGTCTTCAAAGGAAAAAAAGTCTTAACACTTACAGGCTTCCCTGTCAGTTTACACGTGCTGTGATGATTTTTCAAAGAGAGGTCAGGTCTGCAGGATGCTTTAGTTGAGAGGCAGCAGGCACACTGAGGAAAGCTTGTGATGATGCAGGGATGGTGTAACTACAGGGCTTTATTTTTGGACCTGGGGGTAGTGAACAGGATGCAGAAAGCACCTTGGATTTCCACAGAGCTAGTTTTGATCCAGTTCTGTTGCTCCTGAGCTGACTCCCTGTGGATCTGCCTTCTGCATCTCACTCTCCAGGGTTTCTGTGGCTTATTTCTCCAGCAGAGAAGTGCTGTCTAAAAGTATTGGAGGCTGTTGTGGGTATTGCCTGACTCCTGACTTAATGAGCCCTCAAGTGAGGTTGGGGAGCAGAGAGCAGAAACAGTAATTATCTCTGTTGGTACTAACAGACAGCCATGGAAGCCAGAGCTAATAATAAACCTGCCTGGATCTCAGTTCCTCGTGCTGAACACCACAGGTGTGGTGTCCTTGTGCCTCGCCTTCCCGTCCCTCTGCAGCCATTTACCTCAGTCACCGTGGCCAGCCTTTGCAGGAGCCCGTCTGCTGTTAGTCACTGTCACTAATCTTCCTCTTTGCCTAAAGCTCAGTCACTGGTGACTGTGGTGCATCCACATATTCCAGCAGATGTTCCTGGAGTAAGGCTCCTGGCTACCATCTGTGTGGCTCTGGAGGAGATTGCAGTGTTTCTGCGTGGGTCTCCCATTTTTTTTTTTTTTTGGTCATCCAGCATCACCATTGGCCATTGTATCTTTAGGAAAGGTTCACCGCTGCTTGAAATCGCGTTTGTCGCTCCTACGTTCTTGTTGCAGACTCGGGAAAAAAACGTGGAAAGGTGTTTGTTTCTTCCGTGTTTTAGGACATTTGAGAACTGTGCAAGCAGCTAGTTAACTTTGGTCAGTCATATTTATTAGTACAGTCTTAGGAATGCTTAGATAGTGATGTGGTGCTGAAGCCTGCTTAGAATTGAGTTCCTAATTGCAAGAGCTTCTCGCCACTGAATGTGGTGTTCCGATGGCAGAGATTGCACCTATTGTCCTACTGAGTGCTTTTGGGAGGGGTGTGGTATTTCACTGCCATGCCTTACCTGAGCTCTGTTTGGAGTTGTTTTTAATGTTAAGAGTGAGTCGTCAAGCTCAGGAGATAAGCAGTAATCTCTGATGAGGAATGTGCATACCTTTAATGTCTGATTTTGGAGACAACACATGATTTTAAGCTGCTGTGAAGGCATGCACTTGGTTTAAGAACAAATGTCTTTTGCTCAGGAGTTGATAAGCAGTATCTTTTTAAGATTTGGTAAATGGATGGCTGTCATATGCTCAGTCTAAATTAGTTTGCAAATCAACCGGTAAGTTTTTACATATCAAGAAGTGGTTTAAAAGTGTATAAAAATTGATGCTTAAGAACTAGGCTAAAATACTGTTACAAAACCGAGGGTGTGTATTTTATTATACAAGAGGAATTCAGTGTTATATCTCTAACACGTGTTTAACTTGCATTGAGCAAAGCATGTGACATATGGTCCTGCTCTGGAAAGACTATGGAAAACCCTCTTTCCCTTTAATATGGGTTGGATTAAGATTCTGAGAGGCTGCCTGCTGTTGTCCTGTGGACAGGGTTTTCATGTGTGTTTGGTTTCTCAATCCCGCAAGGCTTGCTGTTGGTCCTTTGGAGGCTGCACCACCTGCTGACTTGTAAATGTCCGTCTTTGTTGGGGCTTCTGGGGAGAGAAACGCCTCTAACATATGGAGGGACGTTTTTGAACTTCGGTTAAAAAAAAAAAAATCAGCTGTGACATGACAGGCACATATCTCACTAGGAGTTTGTAGAAATTCAACTCTAGTTCAGTAAATGGTTTGCAGGCCAGCCTAGATGAGTCACTGCTATTGTGATGCCTTGTGTTCTTAACTAGGAAGTCCCTGGTCACAAAGAAAAACCTGGCAATATCTCTGTCTCTTTATGGTTGTTGGTGGAGTTATTGAAAGACATATACAGAGCCAGCCAAGGCAGGGAACAGAGTATGTGGCAGATCACCTTAATTCACAGCTTCCAGCCTTTTCAGAATCTCCTCTGGGTGTGATAGTGAGTGAAAATCACGTCTGTGTGACCAGCTCTGTAATCTGGTACAAATGGTGTAATGTGGTGCAAATGCAGTGTTTAAAGCATGGAGCTGGCTGTTTGACAATGTATAGGTGTTAGGTCTTGGTGTTGAGCTGTCTGATGCATGGAAGTGGATTTGGATCTGATGGATGCCTTCGCAGGTGTGATGAGATGAAAAGGATATCAAAGAGCTAAGAAAGAGATACCTAGAGCTGCTAATGGGGGATATTTGAGAAGGGTGGTTCCAGATTCTCTCCTATGGTTTAACAGTACAGCTAAACCAGCGGAACGGTTTGTTCCCTCTGGAAGGGATTTTTTAGGGGCTGGCAGAGTGAAGTTTCACTGTGTGACTTCTCTTGTATTCTTTAACTTCCGTGCGTTTTCCTGATGGTTTTTCCCTTGTGGGTGCTGTGCCAGGTAAGACTGAACCAAGACGCTCAAATTGTTCCCTCTGAGGGCAGGGATGTGTTACTTAAGCTGCAGCTGCTCTGTGTCCCTTCACCTTTACAGGTGAGCCCTGCTCATCCGCCTGCTCTGCCACCCAGCCGGGGTGGTCCCTGGTGCAGGGCCTGGGGGTGCCTGCATGACTTCTGCTTGTTGGACTTGGACCATTAAAGGGTCACAGCAGAAGCCTGAGACAGAGAGCTGTGCCAAGCGGGGTTTGCTCACTGAGGTGACAGATGCTCCCCCAGTGCCCGGGAGAGCATCTTAATCTCAAAAGCGGTGCTCACGTCCTTCCAGAGCTGACATTACTCCTCTGTGTAAAGGAGGCGCACAAACAACTGAAGTTCTAAAGTCCTTTCCACAGAATAGTCATCGAGCTTGAATTTATGAAAGTTCAACCCATTCAGCACTGGAAGGGCTTATGTTTTCCATCTGGTTTTATCGTATTTGGAGCTGCATTTACGTCTCAGTGCGGTGGCCTGAGAGAGGCTGTGCTTGACTTCTGTGGATGTTGGCCCATTTGAAGTGCAAATTTCTTAGGTGATTGGTGTTCTGCTCTAAGGGTGAAAAACGTGTGCTGAAGTCAGATCAGAGCAGTGTCCCCAGTAAGCCCATCTGAAATATGGAAATTGATTCAACCCCGAGTAATACTTAAAAAAACAAACCTGAAACTTACGTCCCTCTCAGAATTCTACCATTGCTTATAGGAAGAGAAAAAAAAAAACCCTCAAAAAATCCCAAAAGATAATAATTTGAAGTTACTAAATGCAGTCTCTATTTCAGAAAATACCTGAGCTAAGAAATAAATTCAGGTTTGATGATTACTCCGTGGAAAGGACTTTAGGACTTCAGTTAGTTGTCTGTTTGCCTCCTTTACACAGAGGAGTAATGCCAGCTCTGGAAGGATGTGACCACCAGTAGCCTTTGAGATACTAATTTTTGGGTGAAGAATGATTTGACATGCAAATATGCACTTCAGTATAATCATTTGCCTGATAGCCTGGGAATAATTTTCATGTGACCTACTGTTGATGCTTCAAGTAAGATTTATATCTCTTGGAAGCAGTGCTCTGAAGTATGCTGGAAATGTATTTGCTAACAAAAGAAAAGAAAAGAAAAGAAAAAAAAGAATGTGACTCTTGGCTACCTTGTGTGTTCAACTGGAAAAATTCTATCTGTCTAAATGAATTTCAATGCTTTCTTTAAAAACATAAAGGAGGTATATTGGGTTATTAACTTCTGAAATTAGTTGTGGTGTAATGTTTTCTCCCTCTTCCTTATGTTTTTATTGTATCTGCTTTGTTTTTTAAAAAAATCGTAAATACAAAGAAACTGAGCAACATAATTTCCTATTAAAAAAAAAAACAACAAACGCAAACTCTCAAAAGCAAAAAGAAATAGAGCAATTATACTTCAGCAAATACCCCCTGTTGCCTTTGTGGTTAGAAAGGGGAACTTTATTTTTATTTTGTTTGTTTTGTATTTGTGCTTTGGTTGGTTGTAAGCCAGCAATATAAAATGATTGTAAGCCAGCCACAGAAAACAAGTCACTGTATTTTCTGTTGATTATAGTACTACTGAGATATTTTCGTAGTAAATTCTGGCAGAGCACAGTTCTCAACGCGTGCGGGTTCCTTTTGTTTCTGGATGTGAGTTGTCATGGTAATAAGCCAGGAGCTGCAGCCTGGAGCTCCTCGTTGCTTAAGCCCACCTCAGTGGTTTGTGCCAAGTAACCTCCGGAGGAGTGATCAGCGTCTCCCCTGGCATCGTGGGCTTCTAGAAAATCCCAGTTTGCAAAGTGGAGGTGGCCCTGATGCTTTGGGTGGTTCTGAAAGCACTGTATTGCTGGCTGGGTTGGGATTGAATTGTGCCTGGGAATTGATTTTTCTTGACGAGGGTAGAGCTTGTGTTTCTGGGTAGTTTTGGGGTTTTGGTTGGTTTTGGTTGGTGAGGGAGAAAATGCACAAAGCAGAGGGCAGATTGTGATGACAGTCAGTGCTTGGGACAGTGCTGAACCCCCCATTTCATTGCCGGGCTGCTCCTTCCCAAGAGCACAAGGTTTATTCTGAGGTCTTTTTTTAAAATCAAGGTGTAATGCAGTTATGTCTGAGAAGTTTGAAACGTGAGCAGTTGGGACTGTTACAGCTTCAGATGCAGACAGATTATCACCGGTGTTTGTGCAGAGGTGGCTTACTGGGTTACCCTTCATCAGCTCAGACACATTTCTGCCTTATCCTGGTTCTGAATTTACAATTTGTTCACAATGGAAAGCTTAAAGTATTCACAGGAGCAATTATCACATATCAGCTGATGAAAGGCACCTCCTCTATGTCACTGTGACATTTTTGCCCATGAGTTGCCTGCCCCATTAGCACATCTGGTCCATCATGTGTTCACCCACTGTGGATACCAGTATGCAACAAAGTGTACGTTGTTGGGATTTTTGTAATGATGGCAACACTTTTAATGATGTATTTGAAGAAAGAATACTGTGTAGCTGTGACTATGATGTTGAAGTACCAGTACTGTGGATACCAGTTTAAAAATTCCATCCACAACCCCTAGGCTTTACAGAAACTTAATTTTATTTGGAAAGTAGATTGCCCTTGCCCACTATAAGGGAGTTTGTATGATGGTTTTGTCTAGGTCAAGTTTGTAGTGATGTGCTTCCTTCATGGCAAGTTGTTTGACTGGCTTAGTTATTCCTAGGTTGTATGAACTATAGTCCTTGTGAGTAAACTGGTAATTAACCTGCCTGCTTTGAAACCTGTAGACTAATTAAGCAGTCTTAAAAAGCCCCCCAAACCTATCACTAAAAGTATCTGAAAACTGTCATATCTTAATCTTGCTCTCACAGCTCTTGGGGAATCCTCTAAGCACAGCTAACTACTGACCCTATTTTTGCAAGGCAACCTTAGGTGATACACCATGGTCTTTTTTTCCTGGCCACCTTAGTTGTTCTTTGTGATGATCTCTAGGCTGATGTTCTTTAAGGTACTTCTGCCATCACAACTTGGTGCCAGCTAGAAGTTACTTTTTTACTATTAACTGCAGACATTTGTGTATCATTTCATTTTCCCCTTTTCAGTTATTGATTTTTTTTAAGATTTTTTTTAATTGAAAGCTGCCAATCATTATAGTACTGTATATTTGAATAAACTTACATAAAATTGGTCTCTGCTACAAGTAGTTGTTTAAAAATAAGTACCACCATGTTTAGCAGCTGATCTATTTGGTAGTTTAAGATTGATTTTTGTTTAATAGGATACTGGGTGTTATTTCATATAGCTAATGAAAAATATGAGATAAATAACCCTATCTCAAAACAATTTGAAAGTCTCCTTAGTATTAAAAAAAATCTTCTGCAACAAAATATGTGAATATTTGTGCAATGGATGTGAAAATGGATTTAACAGCCTTAATACAAACTTCCAACTGCTGGCAATAAATATTGGAAAGATGCAAAAAGACAGCTACATGTATTTTTAATGGTGAATAACTGAAGTGCCTTTTATAATTATGGATTATGCTGTCAGTAGGAACAATCTTTTGTGGTGGAACTGTTTTTCTTGCATTTGGACATGTGATCAGCCTTTGGATTTCTGAGTACAGGACATGGGCTTTTGTGTTAAGCATTTAATTGTCTGACTTCTGAGAGTCCGGAAAGCAGAACAGAAATGCACTGCACTACCCTGTAATTTCCTATGCTCATTAGTTTGCTCATGGACTTCTATGGCATGGCAGGCTTTAATTTCCCTTCTACTCTTTCCATGTTCATCCCCCCATCTTATGGGATGATTATAATAATGAATGTCTTAATTTTTTTTCCTTTATTCTGCTGAAAGCTTTATGACCAGCAGGATATGTTGAATCAATTGGACTACTCTTGAGACAGTGTTAAAAGTCTGTTAGTGTGGGTGGGTCGTTGGACCTTCCAACTCATTTTTGTACACTTCCAATTACAAAAAAAGAATTCTGAAATGCAGAAATGAGCATGTAATGAAATTGTCTTTTGAGGGAAGCTCTTTAGAAATAAAATAATTCACAAAAGAAATAAAGTATGTTTGAAAGACAGAAAAGCTGACTTCAGTACCCAGCTGAAACATCATATTTCTCTGCAGTTATTTTACTGTGATCCTGTGGTGTTTCTCCAGCATCTGACATTGAAGAAGTAATTCAGTTAAGTCTTTGGAAAAGCATGTTTCTATTCTGTACTGGGACTACTCCCAGGAAAATGGGATTTCTCCTTTTTCTTTATGGGGTTTTGGAGTCGCTCCTGATTAGCTTCATGCATGGGTGCTTCAATTCCAGATTAAAATCGCCTGTTCCTCCTGTTTCTAATCCAGTTTAAAAATTCCATCCACAACCCAGAACTAATATCCCCACCCTCCCCATGGTGGGGTTAAAAATAGCAATTTTTGTGTGTCAACAACTCTTAACAAGATCAATACAATACCTCTTTTCCACTACCTAGAGGAAGTGAAGGCTTGGTTGTCTGGGTGGCCTGTAAGCTCCCTTCTGGTGAAGGCTAATTCCCAAGCTTAGTCGTGCCTGGTTGCTGTGGAGGGACGTTTTGTTGTGAATTTCCCAGAATATAATGCATGTTAGTTGAGATAAATGCATACAGGTTAGGATGGTAAGATCTTTCAGGTAAATTTACAGAATTTATGTTCTTCCTTAAAACATGACCCATGGAATTTCATTCATGTAAGAACCATTAAACTTATGTAATTTCACTTAAATATTTAATTTCTTCTTGTATAGCTGCCAATTCAGCATCAATAAGTTATTTCCAGTAACTTTGGCTTTAGTTTATTTTAAGTCATAGACCTTTCTGTACAATAGTAAGAATGGCTTGCAGGGAAATGTTATTGTAGCTTACAGTAAAGTTAAAAAGAAAAATTTATCTTAAAGTGGTAGTATAATAGGTTGGATACTGGCAGGCTTCCCATGTGGCAGCACCTCTACCTGAATTTGAAGGTCCTGGTGTAAGAAAAAGAATGTTAAAAATTTGCAGACAAATACTTCTTTTTAATCTCTTTATGGCTCAGTGATAAGCGTGTACATACCTGGGCATGCTCCTGCACAGCAGTTACAAGTGTGTTCAGGTTTTTTTCCACTGCTGGCACACTGGAGGTGAAGATGAAATATTCACCTTCATGTGTGCATGGCAGTGATTTTGGTGTCATCAATACTGGATTTTTCTGTCACTGTGGAAGTCAGTTCTTGTGGTTTGCCCCTGTGTTTTGCAGGTCAGTATTTGCAAGATGTGAACTCACCCTTGAGTGTTGAGTGTTTAGTGCCCCTCAGGTCTTGCCTGCAGAGGGAGGTTTGGCTGGGGTAGCTGGTGTGCTTGCCCATGACCTGCCCTGGCTGCCTGCACACCCTGCTGTCTCTGAGGGCAGTGACTTGTGTCATCTCCTGAGCTGCTCTGGGTGAGAGCCTGGCATTTTAGTGTGAACCAGATGTGAACAAACCTACATGGGAGTGGCCACAGCTCTTCTGTGCTCATGGAAGTTTTTCTGTAAGCCAGATGTGATTGAGATTGCTGTAGTCCAGTCTCTTTTCTTTTGGTGATGCTGGCACTGCTTTGGCCTCAGGGAGCCAGTACAGGCAGGCAGACAGGCCAATGCTAAACCAATAGCAGAGGGGGAAAAAAAAAAAAGGTAATGTAACTGCTTGGTATAGCTACCCTAGTGGCTGAGAGTCATATGATTTCAGGTGCTGGGTGTGTGAAGAAAAGGGAAAAAGATGGGATCCTATAGCTGCAATGGATGAGAGGCAGGACTTCAACAACCTGGGTTTGGATTGTGGCTTCATTGCTCAGTAAGAAGAAAAAACTTGGCACCGTTGCTCTTGTTAGTACATCACTGTTTGGGGAGGTCCCAGTCTGAGCTAAAATAACTGTTCAGTCAGCCATACAGAAATACCTCTCTTCCTGCCAGCAGTTTCATGGTCTGTTGAAACCCATCAAAGACTTTGAGGTCCCATCTCCTCTGGGCTGCAGGAGGGTTGTCTCCATGACCTCGACACTGGAGCTCAAGAGGCTCCTGCTGCCAAGAGAGTGGCTCCAAGTTGGGTCCCTGTGAGCAGGTGCTCGCCCTGGGGCCAGGGAGGTGGCAGGAATCAGCATGTAGGGACCAGGTGGGACCTCCTGTCTTGACAGCAGTGAACTTGGGCTTGGGGTGTGGTCTGGAGTGGCCACAGGTGATGGAGAGCGAGTACACCCCCTCCCCTTGGAGCCTGGTGCTCCTGGTGGTTGGCTGAGTGTGAACTAAAGATAGGTTACTTTTAAGAGATCAGCCTTTCAGAATACATTGTACTCTTAGCACGCAGATCTTTTTGGGCATCAGGTGAATATTAGGTGCTTTGAAAAGTTGCCTTTTTTTTTCCTATCCTTCAAGACTGTGAATGGAGGAGTTAGCTTGTTTTTTATTTTTGCCTTTTGATTTGAAAGAAACCGAACTATTATAAGATGAAAGCTGCTCTCTGTTTGTTTGCCACATCACAGAAATGAGTGGATTTCTTACTTGAAGAGCATTGAATTTCTCAGGATTTTACTTAATTGTGGCAAGGATGAATAGTTGAGTTTGGCCTGTAGTTTCACACCTTAATGCAAAGCAGGACTGAAACCAGTGTAAGCTTGCAATTTTTAGAGAAGTTTAAGTTTTTCAGTCCAAAATATCAAATTTTCACATCTCTATCAGCTTAATAAAGTAAAAATGTCTTAATTAGCTAGTATGAATTTGGGGCCAGCATTCTGGTTTGCGTTTCTCTGGTTTGTGTGACTGGCAAATATGTTTGAAGCACAAATCAAGTGGATAGAAACTCTGGGCATAAACATAGACAGATTTTTATTAGAATGGAGAGCAGAGGTAAGGTTGCAGACCAGTATGCTTCTGCAGATCTAACTGAAGTTGAGCTGTGTTAAAACTTGAGTGTTTCTGTTTTGTTTCAAAGTACAGTCAGAGCTTTAAAGTGATCCATCTGACACCACGGAAACAAGTAAATTAAGAAATAACACTGAATTAAACAAATTTTGTGCTGCTTCCCACACAGCAACCCAAGCATATGACTTTGGCTGCAGTACAGATTTAAGTGTAGATTAGGTTTCAGTCTTTTAGCTTTCATTTAAATAAAAGCATGCTTTAAAAGCTGTACTAATATGCGCTTTCCATTTAATTTTTGGGTTTGGAGTTTCCACTGAGATGTTTTTTCAAGCTGTTGCCACAACCTTTGTGTAGCAAGATCAGCTGAGCCTTTGCATGGCTTTTTTTTTTTTTTTTTTTTTTTTTTTTCCTTTTTTAAAATTCTGCTGGCTGGATAAAACTAGAAAGCAGAAAGCTGGTAGTTCCTCTGCACTTTCGGATAACCAGTCCTTCTTGTAGCAGAATATTTAACCACTTGTAGTGGTGATGATTGGCTTTGCTCCTCTTGGCATGTTCAAACTCTTACACAGTTATATTCGAAACAATGAAGGGAGAAGCTGGAGAGAATGATGTTCTCTGAGGTTTCGGTGGCTCAGTCTGCCCTCCGGTGGTTATTTGGGTACACGCCTTGTGAAAACAGCATCCAAGGAAGCATCTGTGCTGTTCTCACTTGCCTACTTCTACATACCCTGTGCATTAGCCAGAGGCAGCTCTCAGGGACACTGTGAACTGGCAGAAATGTTTGTGGAAGTCACAGTGGGCTTAAATTTAGCTGCTGCTTCAAGGGTTTTGCTTAACTAGTTGGCATAAATCACGTAGGCATGTCATGTCCTTTAAAGACAGAGTTCTCTACCTGAGTAATTTAGAAGTTTAGCTTTTGTCAAGTGTCTTCAGTATCAAAATCAAAAACTTTCATAGCTTACATGCCTAAGTTGATGTGTGTGTGTGTGTGTGTTATTTTTGTGGAATAATTTCATTTCAAGCACTTGGAATCTGCTTAGGATATTGCAATACTTGGCACAGATGTTTCCAAAGGACTCTTGCATTCTGTCAGTTCACTTTGAATTAAGAAGTTGAAACAGCTATTTGTGTTCGATAATGAGTATATTTGCCAAGTAAGCGCAGTGTAATTTTTCCTGAGATAAATGGAAAGCAGATGTGACCCAACAACAATAACTTGACATTATGATTTTATTTATTTAAAATTGCCTTTCTCTTCTTTAATGCTGCATTAATGACTGGAAGTGTGCAGAGCCTACTGACCACGTATGAATATATATTTGCTCTTTTGACTCTACTGCAGTTTTTTTGTACTTTGCAGTATTATGGAGAAGTTGATTGAAAGGCGTGTTGCTGTTTTTTTCTTACTTCAATTTCAATGCCAAACTTTTGGTGCTAGAGGGAGCTGTTCCCTGCCAGACGCCTCTGGAAAGATACCGCTGAAGGAATGGGCAGCAACTCACTTTGGCTCTTGTCAGAAACATCCAGTGCATGGCATCTGAGATGTTAGAATGTTTTCTTGCTGCCACTTTTTTTTCCTTTCCAAATCAAAAAAAAGCCCCTCACCTTAGTTCTCTCAGTGATGAGGTATCTTTAGCCAGCAATTATGGTGGAAGCATAAGTAAAGACATAATTAATTGTGTTTTTTTTTCCTCACCTCTCCCTTTTATTAGAGTTCCTTAGATTTTTTTCTTTAATCTCTTTTTATCTTTTTTTTTTTTTTTTTTTTTTTTTTTTTTTTTTTAGTCAAGGACCTCCATTATCTACAGTTCCTCATCTGGGGACCTATGTGATGTTGTATTTGCAAATCTTTGACAAGTATGCTTGGATTTTGAAAGGGAATTACTTACTTTAAAAAAAAAGAGTTCACTAAACATACCTTGTTGCTTGTGAAATTGGTCAGAATGACTTAAGGCTGAGCTGGATGAGGGTTTGAACCACCCCTTATCTAGTGAAAGGAGACCCTGTCTTATGACCCTGTCCAGAATTATGATCTTTAACATCCCTTTTAACCCAAACTGTTCTATGGTTCTATGACTCCCTTCCCTGATTTGATGCATTCCCCCTGCATTGTCACTTC
Source organism: Phylloscopus collybita (assembly GCA_027886175.1). NCBI lineage: Eukaryota > Metazoa > Chordata > Aves > Passeriformes > Phylloscopidae > Phylloscopus > Phylloscopus collybita. Next base: position 39,443,356 of record JAJNNQ010000009.1, on the reverse strand, counting down.
AGCTGCGTTTCTCTGGGAACACAACCTGTGTTCATCACTCCTTTGTACATCTGTAGGGTTGGTCACTAGGTTTGTGTCACCCGTCAGTTTTGGAAACCACGTGTGCATGGGTCCACCCTCACCCCTGGGTCTGTAAGCTAGCATCCTTAATGGTTCTCTGTTCTTCTGTGAATACAGCAGCAGACAGTCTCTGCCACACCAGAGAAACCACCCTGCAAGACGGTGCCAGAAGGTTACTCTCCTTTTTTCTCTGCTTGTTGTTAGAGACTTGCTGGAAATGAGTTAGAGCAGCACTTTCTGGCCAGGCTCTTTTCCATGTAAGATGCTGCTACGAGCATCCAATCCTCAGTGGTCCCCTCGCAGCTTCCCATGGCAGCTGTTGGCGTGTGCCGTGGAGTCGGGCACGTCTGGAGGAGCAGCAGCGGTGCCACGGGACTGTCTGGCTTGTGTCTTACCCTGCTGCCAGCACAGGGCTCCCGGGAGGGAGCCTCTGCTCACCTCCAGCCTGACTGGAGAGGGAGCAGGTCACTGACTGCAGCAGACATGTCTTTGCACACACTTTCATTTGTATGAAAAAACAGTAAAAAGGCGAGCCACTGCTGTATTTTCTCTTCAGAGCCTTGTGTGGGCAGAGTCCCTCCATCCCAGTACATGCATAATTACTTTTGTCCTTGATGTGCCCTCTCCTCTTCTCAGGACTGAAGCCTCTAGAGGCCAAGGGAACAGAAGGACCAACATTGAAGTGAAATTGCAGCACTTTGGCTCGTGTGTTTCTTCCGCTTTTTCAAACTGAACATTTGGTTTTTCCTCTGTGAGAAAAAGACATTATTTTTGTTGCAGAATGAGAGACATCTATTTAGCCTTAGCTACTGTGTGTAACTCCTGGTACACTTTCTTATCTGTACCATGGTTTTAACAAGTACAGCATGTTTCTTCCCTTAATGTATTTAACAGGATTTTCTTTTTCTTTCTTAAATTCAAGTTCTCTCTGCAGCATCAAATCTTTGTCTTTCCCCAAAGTACATTCTTTCATTGTGTCTGAAAACAAGTATTTCTGTACTTTTTGGATTCTGTACAATTTTAAATTCACAAATATTTCACAGTGATCAAATCTTTCAATAATTTCTAGCTTTGATACATTCTATTACTTGAAAAACATAGTAAGTTATGAGAGTTGTGTTGGTGTTAGTTTATTCTCAGCTTTGTCAGCCTCAGCTAGTGGTTGTGGACTGTTACTCTGATTTTTAATGAATTATAGACCATACTTTGTCTCTCAACTAGCAAGTTTTAAAATAAGAAAAAGGATGATGAAACAGCATGAAATCCATGAACCAAAGTTAAATTACTCTAAATAGAGGTTGTTGGCTTCACTGAAGCTTTCTCTTAAATGCTGTAGTTTTTTTAACTATAACTTGAGCAAAGTCTCTAGCCTGGCATTAGTGTTTCCACAGTTGCATCTTAGGATGTTTTAGTCTTGTATGTTGTTTTCCTATCTTTATTAATGTTTTATCAGCTGGATATTGAAGGCCCACAATTATTGAATGTAAAACTTCACCATATTATAACTATGATCATGTTTGGTTTTTCTTATTGTCTCATGCCAAAATTTTTCTATTCATACCAGCTTTTTTTTTCTTTTGAGATTGTGGATTATCTTCTGTGTGAAGAGGATATAATTTTAGAACTATCTCTGTACAATGGGATATTTTGTTAGACTGTGTTGTACCTTTTTTTCTTTTCCCCTGAACATGAAAAGACCGATTTCCTATGACCTTGCTTTACAAAGTAAATGAAAGTTTTGGGAATGTTGGCTTTGGAAGGTGGGACTGTGCTATTTGTAAAATAGCTCCCTGAAATTCTGGACTAGGCTTGTTTCCTAGACATAGAGTAATGACAGCAAAAGCTGAAAGGTTTCTGTGTTTGATGTGGACATGGACATGCTATCGTTCTTCCTCTTGTGAGGCTCCAGATTATAATCAAAGGTGTTCCTGAAGTTTGTCTTTAACCTCCTGGAAGTGTCCCTACTACCCCTCTTAATAGAGCTTTGGATGCTTTTAAAACCAGTATTTTAACAGCTTGTACCGAACTGAGAATACTAAAAATGTTTTTTTCTCTTATTTTTGTAGGACTTGGAGATTGTGTATTCATATTTACATGGAATGGAAGCATTGTCTAATCTGAGGGAGCATCAGCTAAGGTAGGATACTTTGTCATTAAAAACCATATATGTTAATGCACTGGCAAGGCAAAGGAACAGTAGTTTTGGTAACCATACACAACTCCTCTGTACCCTACCTCAAACTGCATATCACTGCATTCTTTTCTTCCCTTCTTTATTTTTCTAACCCTTCCTCCTTGAATGTCTGCATAGTGTATCTCTATTTGGTCCTTCCTATTTCTGTCTATTATGGATTCATTTGTTTTCTTTTCAAACTTTTGGACTAGAAAGAAATGTCTTACATGCAGAATACAAGCCCATATATTGATGAAATCATTTATGTAATATAATAATCATGAGAGCAGAGTCTGTTTTTCAGGTTCTGTTTCAGTTTGTGCTTGCTTTTCTGTGGAAATTCTAGATGCATTATGTACAACACATGCAAATAATACTTAGTAGATACTTGATAAAAATCATCCACACTTTTTATTTAAATGATTCATGAAGCAAATGAATTAAACTCAAAACTTTCCTGAGAGCTTCCTATTTTTTTTGTAAAGACTTATATTTGATTTTTAAGTGATTGTTTCAGTTGTCCTCCCACAAGCACCTTACAGTAGAGGTTTCTAAGGGTGTTTGGGCATTAGTGGGAGGCTAGCAGCTACAGAAGCAGGCCAGCACATCTCCTGTATGCCCTATGGGCAGAGAGAGTGAATTACTGCTGTTTTATATCCTGAGCTTTGCCAACACTTGCCACATCTGAAGATGCTGAAGCAACTTTGACTTGATTAATGCTGGTTTAGGTTCTAATTTCTAGCCTCTTGCTTCGTCAGTCTGTGGGGAGTCCACATTCCCAAGCCAACATTCTGTAATTTGGTGAAAATAAAAGGCAGGGTTTTCTTTCTTCCAGAGTGCTCGAGACACATTTTGCAATGTGAATGTTAACTTCAGAGAAGCCTCTGTAATTACTTTTGCTTTGGAAGGAGGTCATGGTTACATTCAGTTGAAGTATTTTGTGTTATGTTGTTATATGCAATACTTGTAGCACGTGAAGTTTTGCATAGCTGGAGTTGAACTGATGTTAACTTGTTTACAAAGATCAAAGTGTGCACATATGATTGTGTGGTATGTTAATGTGTGCTTCTTGGCTTCCTGTGCAGCATGAGGTTCTTGCTGAGGAATGTGTGGAACTCGCATAGCGAATTCCTCAAAGAGAGCTTCTGTTTACAGTACCATACATGGAAAAGGCTGGGCTCCCGGCAGATGTCCGACTGAAAGCTTTTATAGTGTTCTTTGGGATACAACTCTGCTTGTGGCAGTGGAATGCCACAAAAGCCTCTGAGATTCATTAAAACTGAATGTTTTAAATGTAGCCTCTAGTACTGAATAACTTAGCATATGGCTTGCTGGTGATCTCATCTGTAATTTATTACATTTGTTGAGGAAGTGGATGAAGATCATGTTTGAGTGGTTGAGCAAAAACTGGACACCACTACTGATCAGAACTAACTGAATTTTTCAAATATTTGAGGAAGCAATCTAATTTGTACTACTTGGTCACTGTTAATTTCGAATTGTTCCACTGTAACACAAAAATTGAAACGCTTGGCTACCTTCTGAAGAGGCATTCTCTCCCCTATTGCTGTCCTAATAATGGGACCAAAATGCTGTAAAACTCAGTGCCAGTGGTGAACTTGCGTGACTTTATCAAGAATGTGCTTCCTTCTATCCCAATTCAGAGGGGAACAAAACTTGCTTGTTAAAGTGATTCTGTTTTCCTGTGACTCCTGCTCTTAGGTGGCACATTGCCCAGCATCGTTCCAGACCAGTAGGGCACAGACTATCCTTGAGCAGTATTTAAATTTTTAAATCTGACTCCTAGCAATGACTTCTCTTTTGGTATCTTCTCTACCAGTGACTTCATGTCTGTGCTCCCCTTCCCCATCGAAACAGGATCAGAGAGGGAAGATGAAAACCCAGGAGGTAGAAGCAGACAGTAGCATTTCAGTGTCTGTAAAAGATTTTGACAAGACCCAATTTTATGGTGGAGAGAAGTGTCTGAAAAAAGATGGTTCTGTGGTTCAAAGCTTTTTTGCTGTGCCCTGATGGAAAAAGATTTTTCATTAGCTAAAATTGATGTGCAGTACATAATGCTTAATTTCATACAATAACGACGCCTTTCTGTTTGAAAAGTTCTCCAAGATGGTCCAAAGTGTAGATCTGAAATACTGGGGTGTGAGAAAGGCTGTGGTAGTAAAACTTTATTCTTACTTTTTATATCTATCTATCTGCAAACAGAATTAAGATGTCAATTTTCTATCAACAATTTATGAATAGTCATGATACCACTACAAGCCTGCCACATCTAAACAGAAAAAGCCTTATTTCTTAGTGGGCTGAAGTGATAAGTAAAATCCTGTGAGAGATGAGTGCGAAGGGGACTTTTGTAGGAGTCTGTTGACTGCTGAAATGAATGATCTAGTAAATGGCAATTGATTGTGATGTCAAACTCAGACCAACTCGTACAGGCCTCAAATCAACTTTTTGGAGACTTTTTGCCAGAGCAGCAATTCCTGAGTGCTTTTGTCTGTTTGATTGCTGGCAGCTGGTCATTGATACACTGAAATTTTGATGATGGATTATGTGAGGAAAGAGAATTTATTTCCAGAATTTAAATATAGGTCCTTATTTGAATGTTCTTATGAGCCTCTTAGGTAAATCTCTGTCTGACTGTCAAATAGCCTTGGGGTTTGCAGTCTGCTTCAGAGCTATGGAAAGGCCAAGGGGAGGCAGTGGGATTTGTTTTGTCCCCACCCCCCCAATAATTCACAGGGCTGTTTCCTTGAGGCCTAGACAGAAATGCCATTGTGATTTTTCTACATCAAGTTAACATTGTGTTTCCTAGTATGTGATAAGTTCTATTATAGTTGCTCTCTATTATGCCACATTTGTCAGGCAGGCAGTGAATACGAAAGCACTTTAATCCTCCCCTCCAGACAGAGGATTTTCCCGCAGGAAATTCTCTCCACTTTGAGCCCTCTGGGAATTCAACATTAAAATCTCATGGTAATTTTCAAGTTGCTGAATTCTAGCAAAATGAGAAGCATGCAACATAATTTCTTGTTTTATCTATTGGACCTGACTTGAAAAAGAGAACAGTTATTATATTGTGTCTCTGATTAGTGTTGCACATAGTACATTTCCAACCATTCCTAAAATTCAGAATTGTTTTTATAAAGCTACTTGCTTTTATCACATCACTATGGAAAATGAGATCAATATAATTTTTACTTATTTTTATAGGATTTGTTATGGGAATAGCTACATCTAGCGTCCCAAAACAAATCTGATCTTGGATGAACTAATAAATGTTTAGATTTTACAATTTGTTCTCTTGAATTATGAAGCAGCTTGGATTTAAATTAGTGGTTGGTTTCTGTAAGTGCTGGAGTTACCTGTGGAAGTGCTGAGTAACTTTATAACGTGAAGTGTTTGTGACACTGATAGGAATCATAACTAAAATTGACTTATTCTCTTTCAGACTGATGTGTGAAACTGTTAGATATGAAAGGCATGAAGCAAATGAAGTGCTGTACTAGTAAGTATTTCTGCTTCCTCTTCTATGATATTCATAGAATTAATTCATATTAAAGTGAGTTGAGGACTGTTTAATGCCAAAATTCCTTGCCTAGCATGCACAGTCTGTAAATATAAATGATCCACTTCATTTTCATTATCATACACCAAAGAAATTTGCTGGTGCCAGGGAGAGAGCTAACAGTGGCTCTTGCTTGGTGGTGCATGTTATATTAAATTTATATAAAATTAATATATGGACGTGGGATGTCTTCTCATTAATTGTCATTTAGTTTTACTTCAGTTTTGTGAAAGTAGTAGTGATCAGCTTTTCGTGCCAGTGGTGCCAAATTGACAAATCTAACATGGTTTATAATTAGCAGGGATGTGCTCTAGTGTCAACTCAGATTTACAGTAGAGATCTGAGAATTGTAATTGCTTCATTTATGGAAGCAATTTATTGAAACAAAACGTTTATCAGATTCTTACTTGCTGCCCCTAACCCAGACTCTAAATGCATATTTTTCTAAGTTGTCTGGCATGATTTGAATATTTAAGTGTACAAAGAATACAATTCTATGCCCTCTTTTGTATATGTGTAATTTTTTCCTATATGGAGCATCAGGAGGAAGATGTGATTGAGTAAACTCAAATGCTGGGCCTTGACCATTCAGCAAAGTTAAATTAAGGTCTAATGAAACCCAATAATGTTATGTATGGGAAATACACAAGGTCAGAATCTATAGGATAAAATCTATAGGTGGATAGATAATTTTAATTAGACCAACATAATCTTTATTCATTTTACACACTAATTTGCTAAGGGACCATTGTGCTGGTGATTTGTCCTTTTCTAGGCAGTTGCTTTGTGTCTCTTATGTAACAGAGTTTTTGTTTAGACTCAGTATTTTGGTCATTCTAAGCACTAACTTAAATTTGGATTATATGAATGAATCCATGCTGCTAGCTGACCATATACTCAATGCAGCCAAAAATTACAGGAAATATGTGCCTGAGAAAATACAATTCACAAACATGAGATTGTGAAATCTGGGTTAACTGGAAGTGCATGTTGCAGTTCTTTGCACTGATTTCCTTTGTCACTCCTTTCATGTGACTTCATTTTCACTTTGGTTGTTTGCCTGTCATTCCTATTTAGTTGCTTCTTGACATTTTTTCCCCATGATTTATTCAAAAGATTTAATGGACAGTTTGGCAGTTTCTGGATATAGATGCTAATGCAAATTGTGCTTGCTCTAGCATTTCACATCTCTGATTTAATGTTTAATGGACTAAACCTGAAAGGTAACAATATTTTTTATTTAAAAAAAAATGAAAAATTCCATATTTTGAAACTAAAAATATATGTTACTCTGAGCTGTAGCTTTACATTTTTTTAATGAATAATTTGAGATCTACTTAGTAAGAAAATCCCATGAAACCTGCAGTCTAATTTCAGTGTTCTGTTTTAGGATAATGAACCCAGAGGGATCAGTTTTTTTGTTTCACAAATTCAGCCTATGTGTTGAAGATGTACTCTTCTAAAAAACAGAATTTCAGTTTTGCTGTGTACATGTTTGGAAAAATTCTTTGAGTACTACAGGAGAGAAGCAAAGTGATAGCCAGGCTAGGATTGATCCAATCAGTTATGAGCTATAGCACATCAATTTGGAACATGAAACCTGGTTAGTTTTTAATGAACTTACCAGAGTTATCACTTGATGCTCTTATTTTCATCATGAGGGCTAAGGTATTAAAAGAGCATTAGATTTTAACAGCTTAGATTGTTTTTTAAGTTACAACTTAAACTTCCCCCTGTCCTGTGATGGTATATTTGCATAGGAATCTGAAATTGGGTGCTATATCTGTTAAAATAGCTGCAACTGTTGGGGCTGTTAATTGACCTGTGTGTTTGACCTCCCTGAGGCAAACTTAATGTCTCAGTGCAGAAAAGCTAAATCTTCATCCCTAAATGCTAATGTGCAGACTAATGCAGTTGCATGCTTATTTGATCAAAATTTTTTCATTGTGAAAATGGTGTGTCTGTCTGCTTTGTCAGTGGTATGTATAACAAAGTTACTTTCTATTGCGTGTATGCAATGCTGAAAATAATTATGTGCATTCCTTACAAGCACAGCAATTATTTTATCCTACAAAGAACAAAAAAAAGTTGTTGATTTTCATAGTAGCTCTATAGATTTTTTTTTTAATGACCAAAGGGATAAAATAGAGCACGTTGCTTAAAGTTGGCTCATCTCATCTACATTTACTTTACTATCAGCGGGTCTACATGGTAGTGACAAATTCTCAAACCCTACGGCCATCTCAGTGTTTAAATGGAAACTGGGTTATTAGAAGTGGCAGTTCAGCTTGAGTTATTCTTCATTTGCCAGTCTTTCTACTCCTTTCAGTTGATGGGAACTTAATGATAAAAGGGCTTAAAACCTGCAAAGCAAATCTTAAGAATTGAGGCTTCCTTGACATGCATATTTGTTTTGGTTTTTTTTTAAACTTGCTACCTTTATTCGAATCTACTTAGAGATCTCATTAAAAATATTTTTTTTGGTCCCTTAATATATATTTCATCAGTAGTCCAAAAAAAAAAAAAAAAAAAAAAGTTCTGTTTTATATCTGCATGATAGTAATTCTTGATGTCTCAAACAGTGAACTTCCAATTAGCATTTTCTTTGGAAAACAAAGTCCTAGCAGGTTTATACCTCTGGACAGTTGAACAAAATTTTTCAGATTAAAATTGAGTTTTGTGCTATGATGGGAGAGGAATCTTTGCAGTAAGTTCTTTGGATGTAAGCAAATGAATATGTGTCTAATAGAACAAGCAGCTCTTTTTCTTCTTCATTAGTCATATGAGGGAAGTATGTGTTTTTCAGCCATGCTGTTTGATATTTCTGTGTGTATGCATCAGTAGTGTTTGGTTTACTCCTTCTTTAAGGAAGTCTTGTATATTTTTAAGTTTCCCTTGTTTTCTTTGCTAAGAATACTGGATTGGCAGAAAATACGTTAACGTTTGCTGACCTGCAGTCCAGCGTCATTCAATAATAAAAGCTGATGTTTCTGAATTGTCAGGCTGCAGCACAACATAGTTTTGTAATTACATTCCCTGTAGTTTGAGCAATTTAATCTGGAACTAACTTATTTACTGCTTATATTGTTTTTTAAAAATATGAAGGGAACCCCAGTACAGGTTATTGTGAAATGTGTTTTCTTTTTTTTTTTTTCTTTGAGATCCTTCAAATGAAATCCTGATAGGATATATACTCCTACCTCACACATGTCCCTAGTGAGATTTCATTTTTGATTAAAGTTCTTAATAACAAATTTTGCAGTCTGTAGGACTTTAGTAGTAGACTACTGGTTGTGATGGTGGTGATTCTTAAAAAAGGACAAGTGTTTTAAAAAAGACTACTTACTTACCTCTTGGACATCTTGAACTGGATTTTAGTGTTAATGTCTCTGGCTGGAAAAAGCTCTTGTCTAATGTCAAAACATTCGTGTGCTTTTACTTAATTCAGTTTGCAACCTTTAATAAAATTCAGTGTGGAGAAAAAAAGGTAGAAGTTGTATACATAAGATTGGAGATTGGAGAGAAAAGTTGCATGTAAAACACAGTTATTGCTACAGAGAATGTTCACAACTGAAATGAGAAATAGCAAGTTGATTAGTTTCTAAGTTACTGACTGTGGTAGGCAGGTGTGAGACAAAAAGCTGTACAATTACGTTGTCTTGGGTTTTTTTCTCATTCCCAATTTGTCATGCCGTCTGGAATGAAAAACATCTACTTGTGTTAAGACTGTAGTGCTTGTATGGTGGTGGAATGGGGAGGAAAAAGAAGGGAGAAGACTGTAAAAATGATAAAGATACATAATTTGAAATTTCCATGATTGGAAGTAAATTCTCAGGTCTATTAGCAGTAATATCACCTTCCAGTCTTAACCAAGTTTTCTGAATTACATCACCATGGCAGACCACAAGACCCAAACACATGGGTGTTGAGCTAGTCATGCAGCCTTCTCCAGGACTGGCTTGGCTCATCCATCAAATCCTGAAACAAACAAAATCTGTAAAGGGAATAAAGGTGCACAACTTGTTGGTAGCTATTCCAACATCAATTGTTTTCTTAGATGAAAATGTTGGTGTCTTTCGTGAGGTAGAGCAGAATGTCTCAAAAATGCTGCAGGGCAGTAGTTCTGTGCAAGGACAGGTGAGAAATAGATCTGTGAATAGTCTTTCTAAGAGTGGGAATCCAAGAGTCATGCTTTAAGTCCTACAATCAAAGCAAGATTTATTGAATTCATGGTTCTTTCATGGTAACATATTGCCCTGAAGACCCTCAGCAGGACAGAAGCAGTGCATGTAAACGAACAAAAATTTATCCCAAAGTTGCTGTACATTTCTGCATAGCCTAACTTTTGAAGTGTGACAAAAATGAGCTAAAAGTGTCTCCTTTAGCTATTACACACACACACACTCAAATTATTCTGAATTGGAAGGGACTTATACAAGGATTGTCACGTCCATGTCTTAAGCAAATGGCCCATACAGGGATCAAAACCACAACCTTGGATCATTAGCACTCTGCTCTAGCCAACTGAACTAATCTCAGAGTCTCGTGATTTTTACACAACAGCACTGCTTAAGACACTGAATTTGTGTTAAGATGGACTGCTTTTATGGATGCAGTGTACATGGTCTATAGGTATATATGTTTGTATCTAACAGATATAAAACTTAAATCCTAAAAGACTGCAGAAGGGAATTGCTAGAGAATCTCCCAAGCAAGAAGTGATAAGACCAGAGGAACTGGCCTCAAGTTATGCTGGGAAGGTTTAGATTAGAAAGCAGAAAAGATTTCTGTACAGAAATGATTGTCAAGCACTGGCACAGTGTACCCAGGGAAGTGGTTGAGTTATTATGCCAGGGAGTGTTGGGGAGGATGAAGCAGGAAGGCCCTACAGAGATGGTTTATTGGTGAAAGATTCTAAGAGTGTAAAACCTGCAGGAGAGATAGAGTTAAAAGCAAGATCTGAGCTATAGAATGCTAAGCAGGAAGATGGTGATTAAGTTAGCTGAGGACCAAGACCCTGGTGATTGAGCAATACTCCTTCCCAGACAAAGAGATGCAAAAGGGGGTTGAGCCCTGCCATGTAGCAGGAAAAAAGTGGTTTCCCAGGTTTTTAGTATGTAGAGTAGTATGGCAATGTAGTAGTTCTCAAAGGCTGTACGTAAATTCTGTAGGTTTTGTATCCTGTACTGGTTGGTTGGTGCTAACCAGAATATTCAGCATAGAAAAAGATAAAATGTAATGTAACAGGAAATTTGCGCTCTCGGATTTTCCCTTCTGCTGCTCCCTTCCTTTCCCTTTGCTTCCTCCTGACCTCTAGAATGCTTCAGCCGGTGCTGGTCAGGTTGCCTGTCCCCACGACCAATAAACCACGTGTCCTAAGAGCATCCCCGTCTCCAGAAATCTCTCATTGGACCCCACTGCAGCCATTTCTTATAAGGGGGTATTTAAAAGACATAGACGTGGTGCTTGGGGACATAATTTTAGTGGTGAACACGGCAGTGGTGGGTTAATGGTTGGACTTCATGGTTGTAAAGATCTCAACCTGAACGATTCTATGATCTCTGGGTCAGTACCAGAATTTTCAGGTAGATCCCTACAGGCAGTATATAAATTTGTGCTTCTTCTGCATCCATAGGTTTCTGTGGAAGTTCTGCAGCAGTATATTTAATTATTCAAACAAGTGCTGCAGCAGGGCTGGCCTCTTCTGTTTTGTCCTGAAAATATTCCTAAAGGTGTATTGTCCCTTCTGATAGTTGGGCAGTTGCCAGAATATCATTGGGATACTGCCAGTTCTGCACTGCAGTAAATCAGGAACCTGATTCATATGTTGTGTTGTGGATACATTTTCTGTGGGGAATTTTTCAGGCAATGTCTATCATTAAAATAAACACAGTCAAGGATTTGGCAGTTGTCTCTGTATAAACAGACACTGAATCAAGGCTTCTTAATAGTGTCAGTGATCAATGTTACAGTCTGTTGGCTTTGCACAGCCAGTTCCAAATTTGTGTTATTGTTTGACCTGATTTTGAGACTTCCTTGAATGATGACTGAAGTAATGTTTTTGCACCTTCTTTACTGTAAATGTTTCACTGAAAGCTATCATATTTTTTTTGCAATTCTGAGAACTTCGAGGCACTCAAAGCTTTGCTTTTGGAGACTCGTTAGGGAGCTGTAAGATACAAGAACAGATTTGTCTGTCTTGACCTCAAAGTGTTTTGGATGCATGATCATTTTATTTTGCTGCTTCTGTAATTGTTTTCTGATGATTTAGGAGACTGTAATTTTTGTTCTGAATTTTTCTTCTGATACAAAGGGCTAATTCACTGTACGAGTTTAATATCAAGACTTCAATGACAATAGGTCAGTTAGCTTGTGTGCATATATTTGTATAATGTATTTATTGATTGCCTGTTTAACCTACTGTTTTAGACTGACAGGCATTACTGACACTCTGCAATAATCTCTAATTTGACCAAAATTCTTGTTTTATTTCACTGATTTTATTTCAGAAGTGAAAACGTTACAAATAACTTAAATACTCGAAACAAAAATATATTTCTGACTATTTGTTTTCATGAATACTGAGGAATTATTTCCTGTGGTTTATTCTTCTGCATTTCCCATTGTTGCTACCAGGAGTCAAAACACCAGTTTTCATCTCATGTCCATCTGTAAAGTATAATCATGGACATAAGTTGAAATATGCACACTGCTTAGTGAAAATCAGAAGTTCAAAATTCTGAGTTGTCAGTTTTGTTACTGAATGTATTTTAACTCTGTCTTAAATTTATTCTTATTTCTAATCATCATTTAATATAACTTCAATGTGTTCATATAAGAAGAAAAGTATTTGAAAATTGTTTGTAGCTGACACATCAAGTGCCAATCTCTTTTATTTCTGTGTTTGGGATATACCTCTTAATGTGTTCAAGAGCATCTCAAATGCTCCGGCAGATGTCAGGTAACTGCTTAACTGGCTTAATAAGAAGGATTAGAGGCAGTGCTGACAACATTAGTAAGCAGTTTTTTGGTTATTCTGTGTTTGAACACTACAGTGCTAGTGGGCAGGACCTTCAGGCAATGAGATGTCTACCTGAGAGAATTGTTCAACTTAGACTTGTTTGACATCCCAAGGCACTTCAAGGCTGATGTCTAATTCTGGCAATGGTTATTCAGTTAAAACAATAAACTACCTATAGCTCTCAGCACAGAGAGGATAACCAAAATGAGCAAAGAGAAACAGACAGATTAATCTGCTGGAACAATATCCTATGGAGCATAAGCTTGTGGAGCAATGTTCTTTGGGATTTCTTCTTGTGTAGTGCTTGAACGTCTGAAAAAGCTCTCAGTTCTAACATGTCAAATTTCCATTGTTTCTGCTTCTCCCAAGTGGAGACCTGGGAACATGAGCAATGTCTTTGGAATTACTCTGCTTACTTTCTGGAGTTTATTCAACTTTGAACAGCACTGAGTATGATTACATGAAAATGTAATATGTTTGTAAGTTTGTAAGTTCTTTTATCAGAACAATTACAAATGTTATCGATTGTAGGATGATGGTATTATATTCAGTTTAAGTGTTAAGTCTTGAAGGAATCCTTTAGTTGTTGGAATTTTTAAAGAGTTATTGTCTCCATAAATCAAACTAGCTTTTTCACAACCAAGAAATTGTTCTTGTTGTATTCTTGAGCTTGTTATGATGTAGCTTGAAAATGGCTCTGAGTGGAAAGCAATTCTGGATGTTGATGATGAGTTAAGTTAGGGGTCCTTCCAGCATCTGGAGTTGGTGGAAGTCCAGTGTTGGGGGGGAGAATACCTCTGTTGCTTAGGTCTCAGGATAGACACATGTGTAAAAGGATAGACACAAGTGTAAAAGGAATGTTAAGCAGTAATTATATGGAAGTAATTTCCTTGCTTGCTTCCACTGAGACCTGCATGGTACTTAGCTTTTTTCATGTGCTGTTTTAAAGGAGTTGGCTGAGAAGCCAAATGACCAGAAGGTGGGCAGAAGAGCAAAGACTTTTGTTTAGCATATGCTTTCAAGTCCAGGTACTGAATTTTGTACCAAAGCAATGTCTTACTTGACAGAATTAAGCATGTTTGACAGCAGTCATCACAGAGACCTGCAAATTCTTGCCGCTATACATACTTAGGAGGTTCCTTATCTCAGTTGAACCCGAGTGAGTAAGCATGGGCTAAATATGATTCATTATTCCAGAGGTTTTAGTAGTTCTGTGTCTCATTTTGATGGAGAATGAGAATTAAATGGATTGCTCTTTTTGAGATCTAGCTATTTCTAAAGAAGTCTTAAAGAAAAGTGATGTATCAGGACTTGTTAGGATAGAGGAAGACACTACAGATGGTATAGATATTTGAGATTTATTTGGCCTACAATCTTTATTGTAGCTGAATATTTTGAGGGTTTTTCAGCACCTGAAGCAATCAGGAAATCTGAAAGCTAAAATGGGAACACCTGTGCTACTGTAGACAGACGCCTTACAGAATTGATATGTATGGTGGACATGTTTTCTTTGATATGTGATTAATATACAATTCAGATATATAGCTACAAATGTGTAGTTGCAAACATGCAAGTGCTGCTGATTGCTTTATATAGAAATAAAATATTTGTAATTAGAAAATAAAGCTTTAGTTTTAAGTAGCTACTTGCTGGTCTAGGAATAAGAAGCTGCCCCTTCTCGGGGCATAAATAGATCATAGCGTGAAGTTTGGTACAAGTGCTGGAGACTGTGAGAAAGTCTACAAACTTCTTGGATTTTGTCAGTCTGGAGATTTATAAGCACTTCTTGATTTTTGAACTTTGAGTGCCTCTGAGGTCTCAGAGAAAACAGTCATATGCTAGAAAATGTGAAAGCCTCAGTCTGAAAATACTGTCTAAGCTCATCAGTGCTGACAACCCAGTGATGTCATCGGCCATTGCATAATTACACAATTGAAGTTTCCAGACAGAACAGTTAGTGACAGCTATGAAGTTTCTTTGCATAATTCTATCTTCAGTTTTTTGTGTAATTTTCAAAGCAGAAAGGTGTCCTGTTTGGCTGCAGGTTATAGTTGTGTTAAAGGACTATGTGAAGGAAGCTGGACAGGGAAACACAATGGGAAGGCACTGCAGTCCAGTTCATGGCTTTCCATTTCTAGCTCCTGCATTCCTGTAAATCAAGTTCTCTGGCATTCTGAGAAATAATATATAGGCTCCTCAGAAAATCCTCTGCTCTAGAGTGTGCTGTGATACAAAAGTCAAGATTTCAAGCAGATTTATTAAAATTTTGTTCAACTAAAGTTCAGATTATGAATAAAACCTGCACTTTGCTGGCTGTTTTGGTATTGGCTTTTAGTTTTGCACCACTGTAAGGCTGTGGCTAGAACCTGAGTATTCTGAAAACTTTATCACCAGGTACCTCTGTCGTGGTAGTTACAGCAGAATCTTGGTAGTAGAGTCCTTTTGTTGTTTTTTCTGCAGAACACAAATCTTATTTTCAGGGCAGAATGAGTGTGTATTGATTTTCCTGTTCTTACTGCCCCTAATGAGTGACTTTGGGGTTGACTTAATTTTGACTCTCTGCAGGATAAATTGCTTGTGTCATCTAACTTTCTTGGTAATAAATCTTGTTTTCTGTAACTAGGGAAAGTGGATAGCTTTGCAGCTTTTGGTAGGCTATGTAACTTTTAACAGTCCTACGTTTCATCCAGATGAATACATAGAACAGTGGCTGAGCTGAAGAAAGATCCCAAAATAAACAACTTTCCTTCAGTCTTAAGTACTTGAAGCAATGTATTCTGTCACTTAGGGCCAACATGTGGAGTAAAGTCTTGCCTGCAGAGGTTTGTGTATGCCTTCATGGAAATGTACAGGTGTCAAAATTTCCTGAATTTCCATTCTCACTGTCCACATAGCCCTGCAAGAGTGGAGGGAGGGTGCAGAAAGGAATTCAAGACTAGGTAGGAAGTGCTGTTGCCTGGGTTAGGTGACCTTTGCTTTCAGCCTGATCTGAGTTATGGAATCATTAAGATTGGAAAAGACCTCTGAGATCATTGAGTCCAACCAGTAGCCCAGCACTGTAAGGTCTGCCACTAAGCCCTCTCCCCAGGCACATCTACACATTTTTAAATACTTCCAGAACTGGTGACTGAAGCATTTTCCTGGGCAGCCTGTTCCAGTGTTTGACCACCCTTTCAATATCCAGTCTAAACCTCCTCTGACTCCAGTCTAAACCTCGAGGCTGACTCTTGTCCTCTTGTTTGTTTTCTGGGGGAAGAGGCCAACCCCCATCTGGCTACAGCCTCCTGTTAGGCAGTTGTAGAGAGTGAAAAGGTCTCCCCTGAGCTTCCTTTTTTCCAGGTTAAACACCCCCAGCTCCCTCAGCCACTCCTCACAGGACTTGTGCTCCGGACCCTTCACCAGCTCTGTTGCTTTGTGGAGCTTTCACTGCACTTCATTCTCCTCATGTGTGACAGCTGCTGCTTCAGTGGTTGTGCTGATGCTGGATAGCAGTGGCATCCTTGCTAAACTAGTAATAGGAAGGATCTTAGCTCGGCAGATGTCTTTCCTTTTTACATCAGCTTGACTGACAGGTGCTATGGACTTTAACTCTCCTAAGCTGAAAAAAACCCCCCGTGTCTCTTGAAGGCTGCCTTTGTGGTAAGGTCATCAGCATCAATCCTGCTTCAGCTAATTCCTGATGAAGTGCTTATGTGGACTTAATGCCCTCCTGGAAACCTAGGGAAGTGTCCTGTCTGCAATAAAGCCTTTTAATAAAAATTTGCTGTTGTCTTCTGGGCAGAAGAAATATCTTTAGGACAAATAAAGTTTCTAGATTCTTCTGCGGGCTGTTAGGGGTAGGCACTATTCTAGCAGTTAAAGAAAACTTTATAATTTAGGCCTATTCTCTAGAATTCAGTTTTAATGTTTAAAATAAAGTATAAAAAATGTGAATGCAAAGAAAACCTTTCGAATATGAGTGTTCTCTATTGGGTGAAAAGGTATTTGCATGAGTCCTCAGGTGGCCTGAAGAAGTACTTCTGTAGTTCAGCATCAGCTGCTTCTATAGCTCCTTTTGTCTTTCATTACAAGCACAAAAGTCCTGAACAATGCAAATGCATTGTTGATGAACAAATGTCAAGTGTAGTACAGAAGACATGGAAGTTTGATTGAGAGCCGCATGATGTTTGAATAGGATTGTGAAAAGCCCAGGATCCTTAAAATAAAAGAATTGCACGTGCTTCTTGTGACAGTGCTGTCTAGCAAAAGCTGGCTGCCAAATGGCTTTGTTGAGGCATAATTCTAATCAACTGAGAGTATAGCAAGTGTTAAAAGTCCAGGAGTTAAATATATTTTCATATGAAAGAAATAGATCTGTGTTTAATTAGCCTTTTTTTTTTTTTTTTTCGAGAGAAGCATGTGGGTTCTGGAGAAAGAAATGTGTTTGCTATACATGTGGGATTTTTTCAGATGTTTTACTCAAGACTATATTAAGACACTACTAGTTGTAATGAAGAGAATTAATACCCTGTGTTCTTCGCTCTTGAAGACTGTCTTGGACATATTTATGTTTTGACTGACAGTGAAAGTTTTAGAAGAATACCGAGTATATTTCAGGGAAGACACCTTGAACAGACACATTCTGTAGTAATATTCTACTACTGTGACACAGCAATATTCAAGTTTTTTTATTTAGATAATTGAAAGTGTTAAGTTCAGTAGATATGCATGATGCAAATAGCTTAGAGCCCAGAAATTCTCAAATGTAACTGTAAAAATAAAACCAGTTATTAAGTACACATAAAGTAAGGGAAAATCCAATTAGATGGTATTCCTCGTGTTGGATTTATTTTTTTAACCAGTACTTTCAGCTGTCAAATGAGCTGATGCTTCATTTATATACAAAGCGGATAAACTATGATGTTCATGACAGATAAGTGAGAAGGAACAACAGCTTTTGAAGAGTCAACTTGCAGAGAAAGAAAACAAACCTGTGAATGGACAAAAAAACCCCCCAAACCCAAACAAACAAAAACAAACAAACAAAACTCAAACAAACAAACAAAACAACAACAAAAAACTGAGTTGGATGATTAACTGAGTGAAAAGTCATGCTATGTGTGATCAAATAAATGTGTGAAAAAAATCAAACCACTGCAGTTGAATGCATAACCATTCTAGATGTTTGTGAAATGATTCAAAGGTAGATTCAAAAGTAACCATAAAAAAATTGCATATTGAACATATTGACTGGTGCTTGTGAAAGCCAGTAGCTTGCTTTTCTCTTTGAAGTTAAAAGATCTCCAATGAGAAAAGATAACTGAAGCTCCTTACAAACTGGTGGTTTGAGAGAGGATTTCAAAAAGTTAATCAGCTCTTAAAAGGAGGAAAATAAAAGCTTGCATGTTAGTAGATTTGCAAAAGTTAAAATACTTTCTATTTGCTTAATTTTTTTTTCTGCTTCAATTATTTTATCATTGGAAATGCCTTTCTGGATGCATGAGAAGATCTTCTAGATTACTTTTGCTTTGGAATTATAGGATCTGTGACCCCATATTCTGTTTTATCAGACCACACTTTAATACTTGGTCAAACTGCCAGTTTTTAGGAAAAGGGGAAAAAAAACCCAACCCACCCCCTAGACGACAAAGTTATTATGTGATAATATAATATCACTGTAATACACATGGAAAAAGTACTGTTCACATCCTAGTACAGTTACTTCCCAGGTACTGGGGAAATCACTTCGTCTATATCCATTGCTGAAAATTTCTATTTCAAAAACTTTTAACTGTGCTAATTAGTCCAGTTTATTTGTGTGTAGAATGACAGCTATTAAAGAGTGTAATAAAAAACCTAACAGACTTGCAGTTCAGCAGCAGTGCTGTGTTATGCCTGTCAGCATAGGACTCGTGGGGAAAGAAGGAATGTTTAAAGATGTGTAACTTAATTCAGGTGCATGTTTATGTTTTTAGGAATGATATTTTTTGTTGGAAGTGCTGGTTTTCTTGAGGGGTTATCTGTTTCAAACTGGTTCTCTGCACTTATGCACAATGTTGATTTTTCTAGACCAACAAGTTTGAGGGTGAAACAGGCCCATGTAAGAAGCAAACGAGGCAGATTTCAGAATAGGCATCTTAGAACACTTCAGCTATGTGAATCAAAATGCTGTTGTTTTAGCCGTGGGACTGTGTTATTGCTTTGTTTTCTGGTCTATCAGTATAAAGAAGTATTCCTGAAATCTTGATTTTGAAGATGTTGTCACTTGTCTGGTGTGTGTGGCTGACCAGCATCTCTTCACTGGTCAGGACGTTGGCTGCTAGAAAAGAAATACAAGCTCCATCTTCTTTTTCAGCTCCTCTGTTCTTGGCCGTAGATTGTGTCCCCTCAGTTTCCTCTGCTATTTTTCGATGTTTCTGTCCTTTCTCTCATGCTTACATAATACAGTAGAAAATGTAAATGGAGCATGATTTTAGATTGGATGGTTTGCTTTCAGCTCTTTTAGGCTAGCACATTTGTTTTGAGGACCATTGTGTATGTACTTCTTAAATTGCAGTGCTTCAAATGAAAAACACACTGCTAACATGTACATTGCCTACTAAGATTTAAGATTAGATTTTAATACTATGCTGTCATCATTGTTAAAAGATGTGGGCTGTTCTTGCTTGAAGTAGACCTAGTTGTTGCTGAGGACTTGAGACATATAATTTAAAAAAATGAAGGTGCTACAAATTAATTAAGTAATCTGCATCTCTGAGTGTCACTAGGGATGTTGTTTTCAATAAGAATGCTCATGCAGTTCATAAGGATGAGCTCCATTAGTCTTGAATTCAGTTAGTCAGATTCTCTAGACGAAGCAGGAGTGGTAGAAACTGAAGTACAGTGGAGGGATTCTCAGCACTGGCTGTCAACATGGAATGAGACTTCTACTGCAGCTATTTCTAGTAACCTTAATCTGTTTTATTTTCCTGTCCAAACATTATTTGAACTTAGTTATCCAAAAAGAGTCCAAGCATATGAAAAGGATTTTGTATTACTCAAGGAGCAACATCTGAATCTACAGTAGAATGAACTGTGCCTGGATTACAAAGTCTTCCTCATCCAGTTCCTCTACAGGTTGAAGAGAAGGGAAAAGCAACTTTTAGCCCCTTTTGTTGGGAATTTATTCTAGTGCCAGGGAGAGACATGAAAAGGGCAGTGCTTAGCAGCAGCAGATAATGATGACTGACAAATCTGATGTAGGTTTACCTTCTGCAAATGTTTCCGAAGGTCTCTTACCTTGTGGAAAGGCATGCTGATACAGAAAGGAAAATTTCTGTCTTGAAGAAGATGGCTAGTATTGGTAAAGGATGCCTTTATTTAGAGATGGAAAGATGCTACAGCTCTCTTCAGCAAGAACTGAAGAATTGTCATTCTTCTTCAATGCATTTGATAGAATACAATACAGTATATTTACTGCAGCTTGTCTTCATTTAATCACCTACAGTTATATTTAATTTGAATTGGGCTGTTACCAAATGGATGGATGGATAGATAGATAGATGCTTTTAATAAAGTCAAGTAAATGAAATTAGGCATTCTAATAATGTATATATTTGCAGGTGGAAATAAGAATAGTTTAATGGAATTATTTTTTAAATAATTGAATTGTGTCTTCCGTAGTTTGGAGCATTTTTGCCTTTTTGATGTTCTTTGTAGTGCAAATTTGGTACTGCTGTGATTAGTTTATATCAAGTGTTTTAAACTGTGTCATCTTTTTTTTTTTATTATTCCAGCCCTGATGATATTGGTACCTGTTGGTATATCCTACTGTCTGGTTCAGTCTTCATTAAAGAATCCATGTTTCTTCCAAGGAGCAGGTATGTCATCTATGAATGTACTGCATTCTGCATTTTAAACATAAATCATGAGATGTAGAGAATTTTTAGAATTAAAAGGCAGTGTTTTATATTTAATGAAACACAGAAGAACAAATCTTAATACATGTCTCTTGCCTTTACTAGCTGTGGTAACAGTTTCATGCCCACAGCTAGAACTGAAAGTCCATCTTTGTGGACAGTATACAACTGTCAAAGTGTCATGCAGATGCTGTCAATTTAAAAAATAAAACCACTAAAAACCTGACAAATGGAGTGAAGTACTGAGTAGTCTCTTCCTGTGAGTAATCAAACTTCAAATTATAGGATGCAGTAGAATTTGGATGTGGATGTTTTCCTTTACTTGGTGTGAACAAGCCTTTGGTGCATGTCTTACTATATGCTTAGGTCACGTCACTGCAGGTTTTGCTGCTTCTGTGTAATGTTGTGCTTCATGCAAATGCATTTTTGGTAAAGAGTGGTTTCTCACATGGAAAAAAAGTTTGAGTGTGAGGCACTCAAAATTTATATTGCTCCAGTTAAAAAAAAAATAAATATTTGGACCTATGGAAAAAATGCAAGTGATTGCAATGATTTTAGACTAAAGTGACTGAGCTTGATCATTTTAATGGAAGCAGAACAGAATTATTTTAAAATGCTGGTTCGATGCATATTCATTCAGACTACTGTAGAAAGCTCCTTTGAACTGTATGGCATGTAATAAAATTTGTGAAGGGCAGAATGAAGGCATGACCTGTCTCTGTACAGTATCATGATAATAAAAGCACTGGGAATTTTTTTTACAATTTTAGACAGTGGAAACGACTTTGTGGCTAGTGTTGGTTGGCATATGAAACATTAGATCTTCGAATCTGTCAGTGGGAGGGAGAGCAGTGCAAAACTTGGGACTTCCATTTGATGATGGTGGCATGTTCTTGGTGCAGTCAAGTGTCTTGTGTCTGTCAGGCACCGCTGATAAAAAGGTTTATTAGATGTGCCATCTAATAGTTAATGCTAAAGGTGCACAACTGATTATTGGGAAAAGTAGCACAACAGATTATAGGGCCCCTACTTCTGGAAAAGTGAAAATATGTCATCTGTGAGCAGGCAGTGCCAGGAAAAACGCTGGCAGAAAGTGCTATATTTAGATACCAGGAGACAAGATATATAATATCTGAATTAATGTAGGGGGATTGTGTATGGTCCATGGCAAGAATCTTCTGTTTCTCTGAAACACAGCAACGCTTGTGCCTCACTCACTTGGACACTTGAAGAGAGTGGTATTTAATAAGATAAACAATGAGCTTGAGATTCTTCCTGGGAGAATGAACAGAAAATTACAGATCCTGTGACAATAAGCAGAACATTTAGGTGCTGTGTCATGTGCAGAAATGTGTAAAATGACATCTGGGACAGTGTCTGATACCTTAGTGAAGTACAGCCGTGGAATTTGGCATAAGAATGGGTTTTATAGTTGTGGATGAAGTCAAGTGGATGTCAAAGCTGGTGTCTTGGGAAGCAAATGCAAGAGAGACAATTTGTTAATTAACAAAGATAACTGAAGGTCATGAAAGCAAAATAAGGAAACTTTAATTATATAAGATAGAAAGTATTTCGGGAGAGTAAAACCAGAATCATTCTAGTGAGATGCTTTGTGCTTAGAAACTAGTCACTGAAGGGTTGGTGGTGAGTGCCTTATTAAAATTTAGGACAAGGTTCATCAGGATTTTTTTCTTTGTAAATGAGTAAGGTGTGATTGGGCTTTGGGCTTATCCATGCATAAGAAACTTGGCAAAAGTGAGAGGGCACCCAGGTTAAATTTCTGATTTTGAATACTGGTGGCTAATAAATGATTTATTGATTTATTAATTTAATAAAAAAAAAAAAAGGCCTGAGAAGAAAATTTAGTTTTTCAGCTTTAATTATGCTGCCAGTGAACTGCTGGGAGAGAAATAGCAAACTGCTCAGATATACATACTGGGGAGAAGAGACTGATTAGCAGAAATGCTAAAATAAAATTTTACAGTGGTCAGAAAAAAGGAAGCGAGACCTGAAAACGCTGCTGTCTAGAAAGAACTGATAAGGTGGTTTTCTGGAATCTAAAGATTTGGTTTGCTGTAAAAGTTGGCTAGCTGAAACCAACTGTTTACATATACAGGGAGTAACAATTTCAAGAGCCTTTTTGAGCATTGCATAATTCGTGCATCTTGATGTCCTGTTACAATTACTATTAAAATGAACTGGCTGTGGTTTAGCAAATGGAGCACATCTTCATGCATCACTGACATCGAGTGATAGGAAGAGACCTAAACATTGCAAAGTAGAGGTCATCGAATTTTGATCTTGTTTGTCATTTGAGTAAACTAAATTTGAAATAGTAAATTAATATTTACACTATTTTAGTGTGGGTTTTTCAGTTTAATCCATTATCTTTGCCCATCTAAAAACCCACTAGGATATTATTTTGAAATATGTGAAGCCTTTGATTTAGAGAGTAGGATGGAGCCAAGAAGTCTGTGTAGGAGCAATCAAATATGTAGAAAAAAATAAGTATGTGCCTTTCTCCAAATCTGATTTACTCAGAAAATTTTCATTTCCCTTTCTTTTCCCAGAGCTGAATGTAATTCATCCCTAAGCATCTCACCATCCAAAACTCCTCTTTTTTTCCCCTCACTTAAAAACTATTCTCTCCTTTTTTTGTCAGCCTGTCCCTTGTACCTGTGGTAAATCCCTTTAGATGGGTTCTCTGGGCTGCTGAGACTGCTCAGACTGAGGGCTTCCCTGTTGCCTGTCCTCCTGATCTTCTCAAGCTCACCTTCACTGAGTGGTGGCTGGGCAGTGGCTGACCCAATTTAAAATAAGACACGTGTTGTCATCCCACCAATTCCACCCCCATCCTACCCCTTGAATTTCAAGAGCATTTGCTATTCTTTCTTGGATTTCACTCTTCTAAAATGAGTGTCTTTACATGCCAGAGCACAAGTAGTATCTCCAGGTAATTTAGACAGACGTAGTGGAAAAATCTGCCTACAACCTTGCAGGTCTGTTCTCAGTCCCATGCAGAATTTGATCTCTTAACTTTGTGGCAGTTGGCATGTCAGTCTGTACAGAGCAGGATAGAGGGCTGTCACCAGATTTGAGCTGACACTTGCAAGTACCTTAGTGCATTTGACTGCGTGTGCTCAGCATATTATTTGCATTTGTGTCCTCTGTTAGCTGATTTGCATGCATTAGTTTTAGATGCAGCATCCTCAGACTGGTTGCTGAGTAAGACTGGAAATGCTCTTTTGTTGTACATGTTATGTCAGGTAAACTTACTGTCTTTCTTTCTTTCTTCCAAATCACTGTGTCCATGGCTTTCATTTCTAGTGTTAAGATACCATTTAAAATTCTTTCACTAGAGACACTAGGTTTGGCAAATAGCATATAGTTGGGGGAGAAGAATATTTTTAAAAATATTCCCTTCACCCACCATGAAGCTGTGTAAAAGCATAAGAAATGACCACCCCCCTGCTGTTGTACTGCTGTGGCTTAGGTTCAGCACACCCTAATTTACTGCCCCCTACCTCAGGGAGACTCCCCCAAACCAGACACCTCTCACTCTCCTCTCCTCTCTGGTGGGAGACACAAAGGCAGAGATCTTGAGCTGGGATAAGGACAATTTACTGGAAGCAGCAATGAGATGAGAAAGATGAACAATAACAGCAGCAATGCTACTAAAATCCAAGTAAATAAAAAATAGTATAGCAGTCCAAAATTTACAGGCTTTGTAGTGTATGAGAAATGGTCAAATAGCTACCTGTTGAAATAGTTTGAAATGAGTGTCAAAGCTGCCAGTTTTTGACAAAATTTTATAATGTACTGGATGACTTGTAAAATTACTTGTAATATATGAAGTCCTAAATTGAGTATTTAGCTTTGGAAACTTTAACATCTAAACCATGTCTGTTGTTTTTGAAAATAGCATGAGTTCTGTTTTATTTCCTTGTAATAATACAGTTTAGCTTGTATTTGTTCAATTTCCAAGCCATCAGCTAGCAAACAGTATTCATAAGCAAAGGCTGGATTTTATTGTATTTAATTTATTATTTTGGGAGAATATACAATCCACAGTTTTAAAGACTTGTGCTCTGAACAATTAAATCTGCCATTTATTTGGTGACATAAGGTAAAGCTTTATCTTGTTCTCCTATTTAATTTCTGTGAATTACAATGGTGAAATTTATTTTGACAGTTTAATGTGAGGAAGATCATCCCTCTTCCATTCTACCCCTTTCCCCTCAATCTTCCTATTAATATTTACAAACTCCTTCCTTTACTTTAACTTACCAAGCATATATTATGTTAAACTAAACTTTCCTTAATTCTTTCCTCCCACCATGACCACCACACTAGCACAAATTAACACTGAGTCCCCTCATCATTTCCCCTGAGCATCTGTACCCTGAAGCAGTTCACATGGTAGAATGAGGTTTATGTATGAACTTCAGAAAATACATGAGCAGAAAATGCAATTCTCTGAGGGCTGTCCTGGCTCTCCTGTGTTTTCACATGGACACTGAGTGACAGTCCCTCACAATGTCCTTTGGCCTCCAGCGTGCCTTGGCCTGCTCCATGTTCTTCCCACGTTTGGTCATTTGCTTGGGCTTCCTGTGTGATTTCTGTACCAGAGCTTTGCTCCTAGTGTAGACTCCACTGGGTTCTTTCTTATTACTTCAGTGGGAGCTGCAGTACCAAAAGGTCTCCTAGAACTCCCACTGCTTCCTCTTGGCCACCGCAACCAGAGGTGTCTTTTGTCTCTTAGCAGCACCAAAATACAGAATTGCTGGGCAGTTTTTCTCAGACTGTTGGCTCTGGTACTTGGGGATTTCAGCTTTTCTCCTAGAATGCTTCTGAGCCTGTCTGGGTGTATTGTGCTGTGCTGCTCAGGCATCTTGCTCTGCCAACTTGCCACCCACAAACCTGGCTTTACACCTGGTTTTCACTGCTTGCTCATCTTCTGTTTCCTTGCTGCAGCCTCTTTTCCTTCACTGCTGCTACATCCAGCCAGTTCTCCCCTTGCTGCCTCATATGGCGATGGAGAGCTGCTTTCCCTTTGGCAAGCTCACAGATCTTACATACAGGAGCAATTATTTAAGCTTTTTCCTCTAATTAGAAGATTTAAGTTTTGAAGGTGAGAGAACATCTGTTTTTCACTATTTTCAAAATTAAAAGGGATGCATATGTTTAAATATTGATGGTTTAGCCCTCTGGTCTTTCCCATACTAAAACAACTTAAAAATGGAGTGGAATATCTAATCATACTAGAGAGTCATTGAACAAATTATGGACTTCTTTTGAATGTGAGTAAAGCAATAGCAAAACTCAATTTATACAGAAATGTTTTGTCTTCATCCAAGTGTATCCTCATTAACTTACGAAAGTAGCCTTTCAGGATAAAATTTGTTAGGGATTTTGGCAGACTTTTTTATTTTGACAGGTAATGAATGTGAGTGTAATGGTGCTGGAGCAGAGCCTTTGGCTATCTGCATGTATTTATACAGCTTCATTTATCTGAAACATACTTACTAATTTTTGTGATGTCTGAATCATGCTGTTTTGTGTGGTTTACATATATCTAACTGATGGTGTGTTTATATTCTTAATACAGAATTGCCTTTGATTGATCTTTTGAGTCAGTAAAATTATGCTGATAGCTTTAATCACAATGATAAAATCCTTCTCTCCGTATGACTCATATATTTGCAACTTAGTGTTCATTAATAATGGCTATTACTGGCTGAAACCTATAAGATAACAGAGTGAAACTGGGATTTTAACTGAGAGTGATCAGTATACACAAATATTTAAACCACAGTAAAATCCCATAAAAAGGGATTTTTTTTTTCCCCCTGAGCAGGAAACAGAGTTTTAGAGCAATGGACTTCTGGGAGGCTCAGAGTTGTACTTCTGGGAACTGCTAGTTTAGTTGTTTAAGCTGCAGAAGAAGTTGATCAAGAGCTGTGTGGAGTTTATTTAGCTTTTTCCAGGTTCTGAGATGCTCATGGCAAAGGATTTGCAGCATTGTGATGGAAACATAAGACCAGACACTGGATATTCGTAGAGAAAAATAACTCCCCAGGTTATAGTCTCAAGGCTGTTTAAGAAGTTTTTTGGAAGTGTATGCTTTGGATTCAGTTTGCCCTTGGAACTCTGTCTTGAATAGAAAACTTGGCTGGTTTTGCTGCTGCTGGATTTTCCTGTGACGTGTTTGTTGTATTGGTGTGTCTGTATCAAGCTGGTGGTGTTCTGAAGCCATGCTCATGATTCTCTCTAAGGGCTGGTGGGAAGGCATGGAGTGTGATATTGCTGTGGGCTGACCCCCCTGCTGCCCTGGCCTCTGTCTGAGTTGAACGCCTTGGTTCAGCGTCTCAGTCCCATCAACTGAAACTGAAGCATGAAGGAAAGGAGTGTGATCTTAGGGTTTAATCTAGGAAAGACTGAGCTCATAAGCTGAAGGAGGAAGTTGGAAGTAGTAATGATGTCAGTCCATTTATGATTGTGTGGCTATCATGAATTACTCACAATGAGTTTTAAATAGACATTGGGAAATAAACACTAATTGCCTTGTACTGTCTGCATTTACCCAAAAGACTGCATTTGTCTTTTTGGATGGAGGTGTTTACTATTACCTGCAAGCAGAAAATTAGACTTACCACAGCACGTAGGACTGTGATTACTTACTGAGACTCCAACTCATAGAGAAAATAAAATCTTGCTTACAAGAGGTAGCATTTTATGGGGATGCCTGATCTGGCCATCTGCCTTGAATTTGCTCATCTCCTGTTGGTATCATGGTGAGTATTACCAGTGAAAGCCAGCACTATGTTTATGTATGTCACAGCAGGCTTCCTTAGGAGGTGCTGGAGGGGCTGGAGCTGCCATGGGGCTGTGCCTGGTCCAGCTCCTGGAGGGCTGGCTGGCAGGCAGGGCATGCAGGGAGGGTTTCAAGTGAGTCTGACTTCATCACTTCAGGCACAGTCAGCTCTGGCTGTAGCTGAATTAGCTG
The DNA here is from genome assembly GCA_027886175.1 of Phylloscopus collybita. Classification (NCBI taxonomy): domain Eukaryota; kingdom Metazoa; phylum Chordata; class Aves; order Passeriformes; family Phylloscopidae; genus Phylloscopus; species Phylloscopus collybita. The sequence goes on along the minus strand of JAJNNQ010000009.1, from coordinate 39,415,636 downwards.
AGCCATAAATTGGTGGGCCTTGTGATGTCACCTGCTATTTCAGCAAAATCCATGATTCAGAGCACAGGCTACATGTCACCCTAAAGTGTCCTTAGAGTTTAAAAAAAATGGTGTACAGGTTTCTTTGAATATGAAGACTTTAAAATATTTTTACAGCTAATTTATCCTTTATCCCATCCCTTTTCTGTCCTGCTGAGTAATTGAAGAGTTCACTGAGGTCTGAAATGGATCATGAGTATCTGAGGTGTTGGGAAATAGAAGAGAAGACAGTTCCTAAAATGATGAGATTGGCTGGTGTCTGGTGTCGTTCCTGTCATATTTCAGTGCTACTGGAATTTTGTTTTTGCGGAGCTGATAAAATGTTAAGGGACCTAATCTATTACGCTGGCATCTTTTGAAAACAAAAATAGAAATTCAGCGCGGTGTGTCTGGTGCTACCAGGCTCTCTTCCAAGTTTGTAATGACAAGATAACAATGAAGCCGAAAGTGTCAAATGACCTGAATATGTTTTCAGTGAGCCTGAGTTGTTTTGATTCTTCTTAAGGAGAGGAAAGCTTTCAGGGATGGAAATGCTCATGGTAGGAGAAAAGCAAACTTCAGGAGCTCTCACAAATGCAAACCTTATGCCAGTTCCTAGATGTCTATACTTAGAGCTACCGAGTTCTGTCTCTTTCAGTACGAAAGACCTGCTGGATGGGCTTGAGAAGGTCTGGGTCACCTGCTGGTGCTCAGGGACATTTGTGGACTGTTCAGAACAATTTCATATACTTTCTATAGGGGAGATACAGTTAATTGGTGGTACAGCACTTTTAGGTTCAAGAGATCCTTGGGTTTGGTTTTTTATTGTTTCATGTGTGGTAATTGTAAGCTGAGTCAAGATGACACTTCTTGCCACTGTCAGTACATTTAAAATAAGGAAAGAAGTTAGGCTTTTCTTACACTCTGCTTTATTTACCTCAGAGGTGTTTATCTTCCCCATTGAAACTGTGGCTCTGTGAAAATACTTTGAAGTTAAGGGTATTTATCTACTGTAATGAAAAAATGGTGCTTGTAATATAGAGCATGGAAACAATATGCAACGTTATAAATCCAGACCATTGCTTTTATGGAGGGTTTTGCCTGTGAACCATTTGAGGTTATTTTTTGCCTTTACTATACAGATTAAGTATAATGAAAATTTTTGCAGTGGGATATTGCCAATGGAAAACAAAATCTGAGGTAACATGAGAAGTAGGTTTTATCTGTGTAAGCATGAATGTATCTTAATAGCTCAAAGTAACTGAAAAGGACCATAAGGAAAAAATAAAATTAGCAGAAGAGTTTAACAACCTGGATTCATGGGGCATAATTTTTTAGCAGAAAGACAGGAGAGGAAAAAAGAGAATCCTTTAAGGTATCTGATAGAAGAAATGTGATCTTTCACAACTCTGACTGATACCAACTCTCAGATCCCATTTCTTTAAATCTTAGAAAGTTTGGGTTAAATTTTTGACTGATTTTTGAAAAAATATGCTGGAGTACTGTGGAGGTTTTTTGGCTTTTTTTTTTTGTTATTATTTCCACCCCCCCCCCTCCAGTCTGGTGCAAAAAAGATTAATTCCACTGAAAACACTCATGTTTTTTCCTGAAGACATTGTGTTCTCATTGTTGAAAAAATTTGGTGCTGTTTAGTTGATTGGTTCATTTCTGAGATGTGCTGCAGTAAAAGCTGGCCTTGAAATAGTATGGAAACAGTATGGTTTCATTGCTGACATTTCTTTTTTGCTTATTTTGTGTCCCTTTGGCTAGTGGCACCATTCTAATCCCAGCATTAGGGTCTCTAATGGAGCATGTCACAATTTGAAGTCATTAAGAATAACATCTAAGCAATCTTGTTCATCTTTGCTTTTGCTTTTACGGCTCTTCTATACATTATAATTATGTGATATAGATTATTTCAACAGTACTGACACTTGTATTTTCTTTTAAAATTTCAGTTTTGATTTTAACATTAAAAAGCTGTTTTCTGAAATTGTAATAAATTGTTGCATGCAAATGGGTAGGTGGAAAAAAACTGAGAACTCTTTCTGAGAAATTAGGGAGGAGCAAATTCTCTGTGTAATAAAGTAAATGGTTATTTAAAAGTTAAATGTGAGACCTGTGACATTGGGGTATCTGCTACTGCTTACATTGTTGATTATAGGTATCTATATGAAGAAAATCGTTACTTTTTCACAATTGATATTGCAGTTGGTGAGATGTCCTATTATGTAATATCTTCTGATTTAAGATTTCCTCTGATTCAATTTAGTAAGTTTAAGGTTTTGAGTTTTAGCACAAACCTGCAAAACATCAAAGTCCCCTTCAGTTACTTGGGAAAACTGCATTAGAGGATTCTTGCTGAGGTCAAAAGGAAGACCCTATTTTATGTGCTCTCAGGACAAGTTTTATGAGTGTAATGAACTGAAGTAGTCTGGTCATTGCTTACCTCAAAATAACAACAAAAGGAACTGTGGCAAAAATAGCATAAAGAATACCAAAATGAGAAGTTATACCTGTACGGAGAGAGGGGACAGAGGACGCTGCCTTTTCTTTGCCTCATATGAACCTCTCAGAATCTAAACTTCCATACACTTCATTTTGCTGAAGGACAATCTTGATAAGGTGAAGTAATGTATTTGGAGGACTGTAGAATAACTGAAAGGAATTAGAATTATTGTCTTGATTCTTAGCATGATGCCACTACTGTAATTCTTCCACAAATGATCTTTTTAACAAAATGTTGCTCCATATTGTAGAAGATTTGAAAATGTCTGAGAGTTTTCTTTCAGTTGATACTAAAATTTTCAAATGTTTCTGAAAAGCAAATCCAGGGATATGAGATGTGGTGTAACATTTTCAGCAAGGAATAATTCATCTTTCAAATTATAATATAAATAGCTTTAACAAAATTGTCACTACTACTCCACTGGTTTACTTAGTTTATTCATTCACAAATATACAAATTTATCTTGAATACATCTGTTTTGTACACTAATAGATTTATGGAAACCCATTATTGAGGTAATGAGTTAGGCACGTGTGTGTGGAAAGTGTCAATATATGTGGTCTTGTTTTACTTCTAAAAAACCTAGATGACATGTCAACTTATTTTAGTAATTTAAAAAAACTGACAATTTGTAATACCTTAATTATGAAAGTCTCTAGGGGGACCTAAAAATGCTTATTACGTATTTTTCAGTATAAAAAGTCTTCATTTAGAAACTAGCATCTGAAGTCTTTGTATGACATTGGAAAAATACTCCTCTGTTTTAATGAATTTCATGAATGCTAATAAGCCAAGCTGTGTTTAGACAAGGTCTTGCCTCTTAAGTAATGTTTTCCAACAACTTCTCATTCTTTGAGACCATTATGTAGATCTTGTGATGTCACGGTAATCTCCATGGCAACATAGACGTCATTAACACGAAGCATAAGCAAAGCTGTCTTTATTCAAACCATTTATTTATTTGAAAGAATAAGAAAAAAAGTAGGCTAGGAAAAAAACCTTTCATCTTTGGATGTTTTCCGAGATAAAATAATACGACAACTTGTAATTTAAAAATAAAATAAGGATCATTTTTCCCAAAGAAGGATCTATTCCCAGGTGTTCTGATGAGGTACACCTGCCTTCTAGCTTTCTGTACTAGAGATGTTGCAAAGCTGAACTGCTGCACCAAGCTAAATTTGTTGTTGCCTCCACTAGCCGGTTCCAGTTTTGTTTATATAATTTTATATTTAGATTTTGAACACAGATCTTGAATTAAACAGAAAAATGCCAAAACGTTTCTTTAGTGTAGTGTACGTGAAAGGGTCATAAAGGAACACCAAGTGTTCTTGTCTGAAAAGTATTCAGGATCACCTGCCGCTATCAAGACCCTGAGTGTCTTCTACCCTTTTTAGAGTAAATTTGCAAAACAGTTTTTTGCTCTTAAAAGCACTTTTTCAGATGAGGTCTTCTATCATTTTTCAGCTTAATGTTTTAGTTTTGATGTGACATTATGAAAAGATAAGGTAAAAAACAACAAATGTTAAACTTCATACAATTACTGATTTTTTTTCTACATAACTAGTCAAACTTGCCACCATATTCACTCTTGTAACCAGGTAAAATTTTAAAGTTAACGTCACTTTTCGAAACAGTAGTCTGTTCTAAAAGGAAAACTGTGTGAAGATCATGAAGCTTATGTTTTTAGGGTTGAATGAGGAGACACTCTATGGAAGCAAACCTCCAGAATCTAGCTAATTTCAGATTATTCACTGTGGGTTTTCAGGAACTTCTTTTGAAGTGCCTTCAGTACTCAGCTATAAATGAGCAGATTAATGCAACCTCTGATCTGGGTTGCATTTGCATCAGAATTAAATCCCTATGAGTATTACGTAGATAAAGCACTATAGTCTGTCATCTGTAAGGATGCTAACTTAAAGTGTTGAAAATACTGAAGAGGTTCACTAAAATTTTCAGCTGGAGTTTAACTTCTACACATTTTAAGAGGAATTATTTAAAGCATTAATTTACTATAAATGTGCTTATTCTATAATTTTAATATGGTCTGGTTAGTCATCAGGCATTCTCTCTGTCTGTCTTGCTGAGTTCTTTGCACCCTCCTGCTGCAGCAGCAGGGTTATTATCCTTGGCACCATGATTCCTCTTCCCCCATAGGCAGCGGGTGGTTTGGGTCCCAAGTCAAGCAAGGAGCTGCAGTGATGTCTGAGGCTATTTTCTCTTGTGAAACACTCCTCCCAGGTATTATGAAGTGGTGTGTACTTAGCTGTGATATTGCAAGTGAGTCCCTTCCCTGACACATGAGCTGTTGTATATGAGGCTGTAAACATCTAAGCTATCCTATGACATTAGATAAGCCTAATCATCCTTATCCATGGTATGCAGTGAGCTCATGTCTCCAGGATTTGCAAGTAGTGACAGGTCTGCAAATGCCTCTTCAACTTGCCAGCATCTCAATTTTCCTTTCAGCTGAAAAGCATTTCTGTAAAGCAGCTACTTACTCTTGCTGAAAAAAAAAAAGAAGCTATAAATAGAATTACATTGTAGGAATTAAATAAGTTAGAAGAAAAAAAATAGCTAATCTAGTTATTGCTTTGATACACAGGTGATCAGTACATTTTAATTAAAAAGAATAGTTATTGCAAGTCAAAATCAGCTTGGGCTTCTCTTGCATCTTTACTTGCTTTTCCTAAAAGACAGGCACTAATTCAAACGAGAATCAGAGAAGTCAGCCTATATTATCAGATCATTTGATAGCCTGTATAACGATGCCCTGTCTTTCACCTGACAAACTCCTGCTCTCATAGTTCCCCGTGTGCAGCTCCAGGCGTGGGGAAACCCGCTGGTGCCGCCTTTGCTGCTTGCACCACCCCCGGCGGAGCGCTGCTCTCCTTGGCGCGGCTCTGCATGCATGAGGGGCTCTGCCGCTTCTTCCGAGGGGTCACAAAATGGCCACGCCAAAGTCAGTTTTCATCAGAGCACTTAAGCCTTCCCCTGGGAATGGCCTGTGCATGTCTACCAGCTTCTTAGTTGTAACTTTTTTCTTTTCCTCGGCACGGATGAGTTGGGTGGAGGTCTGGGTTTCAGAGCACACTGATGTGAAACCCAGCTAAATTTAGCTTGGCCAGAATAATCATGTAGAGGGACTGATGCTTTTCATTCTGATCTGGACATACCAAAATGAAATATGGTGGTTCTTAATGGGAAAGATGCATGAGGAGAAACTTGACTGAATCCTTTATTATCTTTCTAAATGGCAGATAGAAAATAGTCCACGTTTTGTTTCCCGTCTAGATATCTACTTACTACTGCTCTATATTTCATCAAGGAATTCAGTGTGACTTGTTGGCTTTAGAACTAAATCTAACTAATTAACTAACATTTTGATGTTGTTGCTAGCTGACATCAAGATTTGATTTTGGGATTTTTTGGAGACCAAACAATTCTGCTCATATTTATTTCTGTATAATCAGATAATAATTGATGCAGTGATTGAAAGCAGGTGCCTGCCATGACCTCCTCAGTCATGGCACTGCTGTGAGGAAGTGGCGTGTGCAGGTGGGACATGCAGCACATGATCCATCCAGTGGGATGGGGTTTCCTCTCTGGTTAGATATTGAGGAGAGAGGGAAGATTGGAAATGCAGTGGATAGCACTTGAATGTAAATGGTGATGGAAATAATAGCATTTTCAGGGTGAGGGCTACCTAAGAGCAAATGAAGACGCTTTGGCTTAAATAACTTCAAATGCTAAATATGCTTCGTGCAATACCTCTGTATTTCATTTTGGTAGTTTTCTATAAGTCTCCTAAATGTAGGTGTCAATTGAAGCAATGTAATTTTCACGAGAAGCGCTTTGAAGTATTGGGTTTATGTAACTTAAGACCCATTTTTATCATGAATATGTTAAAAGCCTGAGAAACTAAACTGAACTGTGCATAGCCTTGTGCTTACAGATTTATTCATATACAGTCTTGAACAGATAAGGATTGGTTGCAGTGAAGGTGGGAGAAGGATAATGTTTACTTTAATCTCCATGTTTATTTAGGTGTTCTGCATTGGCAAATACTGCACATCAGTGATCTTAAACCCATTGTACCTCCCATTTGAAAACTTCAGAGTGAAGAAAGCTTTTGAATATCTTGATTTCTCAAGTTTTTACATAAAATATTTCAATATTCATGTGTTACAGTTCTACTTTAATTATATTGTAAATTTTGTTACCAAAAAAATAACAAAATCTATATGGAACTTACTTCCTTCCATACATATACCCTATAAGATTCTAAGAACTTGAGAAACAAGAAAATTTGCTGCTTGTATTTTCCTTTCATTACAACTTGTCTAATTAGAATATTCTTTTTGATTCAGAGGAAGTGTCAATTAAGTAGATTTTATTCTCAATCAGCAACTTTATTCAAAAATTGCCGTTATGTATACATAAAACTGTAACAGTATTATTTGCTGAAGAATGTGCACCATATAGATGACCATACTTTGTGGAGCTTTCTTTGTGAGACTTAGAAATAGTTTTACTAAAACCTTAAGCTAATGTACTGTAGGGAATATCAAAAGAAATAGAAGTTAAGATTACATTGTAGACGAAACCTTAAATTTTTGTCTGTCCTTTTTGCAAAATAATTGTCATTCGTGAAATTGAATTTTCTGTGTGAGTGATCTTAGATTTTTAAGAGGAAAAAAGAAAAGGGCTTAACACTGAAACCCCTGTTCTTGGTGTTGTGAGGTTTCCTTCAGATTCTGCATCGCTTTTGATGAATGCATTTACATTCCAGTGCTGAGAAATAAGTTTCCATTTGGGAGCTGGGTTGACGTGAAAACAGGAATGTGGAGGCCCAGGGTGAGGGGACAGGGCTGAATGCTGATAGAGGAACATTCCCTCTTCAGTAGCTGCTGCCTCTCCTGCCAGCTTTGCAAAGAGCATCTGTGTGTGCGTGTAGGAGGATGTCTGGGGACCTGGGGAAATGGATGGGTCGTGTCTGGGGAAAACTGCCTTGTCCTCCAATGTCATCATGATAAGAGAAAGAATAGAACAACTCACCTCAATACCTGCAGGTTTTTGGCTGTCTCTACGTGTAAGTGCTTATAAAAATTCATGTCTTGCTTGTGGCTTTAGATGTTTCATTTAATTGAAGTACTTCGTTGTTTTATTAGCAAATCTATTACATTTGAAGCGGAATACATGCAGACAGTGGTCCTAAATTATTCTGTTGTTGTTTGCTAGCCACAGGCATATTTAAACTACTGTAGTTTCGTAATAGTGGAGAGGTTTTTTTAATGAAAACAGAGTGTAATCTTGGGAAAAATGGAAACTCTTAATTTTCTTTTAAAACTTGTCTTCTGTTATCAAGCATGAAACCTGAAAACTGATACCTCTGTTCTTTAGCTAGCTATGTATGTTTTCAGTATAACAAGTTGTAAGCTGAGAAATGCATGTAGTAAGATACACTTATGGATAAGGGAACTGTCATCTCTGATCAGTGTAAATTCAATTTAAGAATGCATTAAAATGCGAATGAAATTGTAAACTACTTACATGGGTTAAAATATCTGCTTTTAATGCATAGTGAGAAAAAACATTTCTTTTAATTCTAATGACTTTATTTGGGAAGTCAAGTGGGAAATTAGACTTTTGTCAATTGTTTAAAGGAATAGTATAGTTCGGAAGAAATTGCTTGGGGAAAATAAATACCTGGCTGTCCACTGTAAAGTGGATTCCTGTAAATAATATTGTTTTGTATATATTTAGGTTGCTATTTGTGTTTAGGTGGGGTTTTTTTGTCTTGGTTTGGGTTTGATTTATTTGTGTGTGTGTGTTTTTTGGTTCTTGGTTTTTTTTTTGGGGGGGGCAGGAGGGGAGAGTTGTTGTTTTTTAGTTAAAGTAGTAAACATCATGCACTCAGTATCCCAATGGGAATACAAGTACTGTGATAGAAAAGGACTCCAGAAGTGAAATTATCTCTAGGACAGGTACTGAGGAGAGCATCTGTGAGGCTTAATGCTTGGGGAACTTCAAATCAGAGCTTATGTGGTAGAAGGGAAGAAAAGTGTTGGAAAAGCTGCTGCAAAACAAGGTTCTCTGGGGAATTTAGGTGAGGCAGCAATATCCTGACCAGGCAGCCCTTCTGGCTATCTAAATTACTGTCATGACCTCTGCATCCCATATTGACAGCTACAATTGCAAAGATACCTTTAAAGCTGCCTTATCTTCCTTTGGTGAAATTCTTTCATGCACATCACCAATTTAGAGAAAATAGTTGCAAATCTGTGATTCTTTCAGGTGTAACATTGAGTTAGTGGTTGCAAACAAGCTATATTTAGAAGTTGAAATTAATAAGGCTTAATAAGACAAATTTGATTTAAATGATTAGGGAATGATATGATCCAACTAAATGTGAAGTGTCTATCATGTAAAATTTTCTTCTGCATTTTAAAAACAAAAATGGGGTTTAAGCTTAAGCTCTCTATATGCACAGGATTATCTCACCCTACAGTAAGGGGAGAAGTAAATTTGTCAAATCCCTGCTCCATTGAAACCTGCTAATGAAGGCTCTCTACATTGTACTTTAGCTAGCCAGTACTCATGTTGACTGTTTTGTGAGAAATCTGGGTAGTCAGACTCACTTTCTATGGAAAGTCTGGCATCAAAATTTTGTAAAGAATATTGTTTGTCAAAGTACTGAAATAGAGCTGATATTAAGAAGATAACCTATCAGCCTTTCCACTGAAACTTTCTTTACGTGGTGCTGTTTCTGTGTGATACCTAACTTCCCACAGGCCAGCTTACATGCCTGCTCATGGTCCCTTGTATGAAGTTCTTCTGCTGGTATTTCAGAGAATCACAGAACAGCTTGGGTTGGAAGGGACCTGCAAGAATTACCTGATGATAGTTCTAAATCCCCTGCCATGGGCAGGGACATCTTTCACTGGACCAGGTTGCTCAAGAGCCCCATCCAACCTGGTCTTGTACATTTCCAGGAATGGGGCATCCACAGCTTCTCTGGGCAACCTGTTCCAGTGCCTCACATTCTTATAATGAAGAATTTGATGAAAGGTTTTACATTTGGACTTTTTTATCAGCTCAGTAAACAGACTGTACCATTTGTTGGGTATTTGCAACTTCTTATTTCATGCTAATGTTTCAAATAACATGTTTTCAGTTAAATTGAGTTTGTTTGATGGCTTCCTCTATTGAGTGGCTAGTTACTGCAGCTAGGCATTCTGGAGAAGAGTGTCACTGAAGTACATTTTTGTTCATCTTTTATTTTTGCTCTTGTGGGAAACTCTGATTAATTAATTAATTCAGATACAGCTTACTGACTTTCCTGTCAGTCTTATTAATTGAAACAGCAGAATTGAAACATGCCCTAAGATGCCAGTTGTTTCTCAGAGCTGCATGTCAAACAAAAACCTGTGTTCGAGTGTGGTTCTGCAAGAGATGGTATGCACTACTGTGATGGATGTTCTACCACCATCAGAGATGGACAGTTCTGAAGGGCCCAGATGTAGTGGACAGTAACAAGAGAGTTCCCTGATTTTCACTGATAATGTGAATCACTGGTGATGAATTTTCACCAGAGATTTCAAGTCAGGAAGTTTAGCTGGTGTGGCCATCTGAGAACTGCAATGCTTGAAAGGTCATGTTAACTTTCTTGTGGCTTGATTTACTTGTCTTCTTTCTTAAGCACTTCACAAAGTTTAGAGAGTTTGTTTGCAGCCTGAAGTGCCTTGTGATCTTTGGTCACAGATAATATATACATGTGATGCACTGTCTGCTCTGATAAATTTCATGCTGTCATAGGAGTCTGAATAGTCCAGGGATGGCGTAGTTATGTGCCGTGAGAGCCAGTGTGTTACTTGGGGGCAGAAATCAAGAATTTTCTTCATAGTAACTGAATTCAGGCCTTCTGTCTTAATATGTGGACTACCTGTTCTCAAGTGCTAAAAGGTGGAATCTAAAAAGTTATTCAAGAATAGAAAAGCACATCCAAAACACAGTTTTTGTTTTCACTGTTTTTGCAAAAGCTTGAAACTTTTGCATGTCAGCAGTGATTAGCAACAGACAGAAGTTTAATGTTGATACTTACAGACAGCAATAGAGGAGGAAGAAAGGTGGATTTGAAAAGTGTATATGCATTTTCTGTTGAAATGAGTGTTTGCTCTGAGGCTACAAAAATGGGTTGGCAAAAATACAGCAATATGTGTTTTCTAAGTGGGAAGACAGTATTTCTGTGTGCTCCCAACTAGAATATCAAATAAGTTGATTTATTAATCACCAAGTTTTTGCATTTTTGTTTTTCAATCAATGAGTTGATTTACTTTCTCCTTTCTTTACTCTTCCTTTCTGTTTCTGGGGAAAAGCTGTGGTATGAATCAGGCTATTGGCTGAGAAAATAAGTTTTGACACTTGTACAACAGTTTAATGAATCAGTATAATGGCTTCATTTTCTGGTGTCTTTAAGAGTAGTTGAAATTGTTTAAAATTCAAGATGGTATTGTAGAGTAAAGAACCCTGTGTTTTGTTGCTGGACTGTAGGATGAAGCATGTGTTTGCCTCCAGGAAAATAAGCATTTTGTCCAGAGACTTCTTTATTGAGTATTTCTTTTCAAGAGGCCTAGTATTCTGGAAAATTTTTTCTATTGTAAAAGTCCCATGTACCATTAAATGCGATTATTATTTTGATGAATAAGCACAGCTGGCATTTCTTTTCAATATCTGACTGCCTTCTTTTTGAGCTTATAAATGTGCTGTTGTCAAGAGATTAGCCTTTGGGGTAGCAGTTAAATTGTTCATTTCTACTAATGGCCAGGCAGGACAGGAGCATAGATATGAACTGGCTAGATAGACTGTTCTGAATTATGGACTGCAGTTTGTGAGTAAGGAAATAAAACAGTTCTATTTCAGAAAGGCTGTAGCTTCAGTGTGTTACCACGTGCCAGCATTGGTTAAAATTCAGATGATAGAGTTTTGTTGAGTTTGGTTTGTTTTTCAAGGTGTTGCTCTGGGGGCTTCAGACAGGAAAGCTTCCCAGGTCTGTTGCACAGTGCCAAGTGGAAGAAAGGGGAGGGCCAAGCAGGTATATTGGCACTCAGCTCTTTTAGAGTGGATTGGTTACAGCAACCTTAACAGGGGTCCTGAACTTGCATCATTTTGGTGTCTGTCCTGCCCTCCAGTCTGCTATGGGAAAGGTCTGGCATTGACCTGGCATTCTTACCCGGAGGAAGAATCACACACCCCTGAAACAAACTTTAGCTGGCTGCCTTTCTTCCACTGTGGTGGTGGTGTATGATTAAGCATCTGACTGTAAAGGTCCTGGATTTCACTGAATCATGTACTGATTCTCTGCTCTCCACCTTTATATGTGCACTTTGAGGATTCTTTGCAGTGGACCCTGCAGATGCACAGATTCATCTAATACAGGCAGAGCACTCCAGAAACCAAAATAAAAAAATAAAAAAAAAAATAAAATAAAAATAAAAAAACCTTTCAGTTTTTTCTTACAGGGAACAAAATAGTATAATGTTTAATTATTGCACTATGATGAGAATGTTTCATGAAAGGGCAGAACAACCTTTTGTCCTCATCTATTTAATTTGGGAATACACTCATCTTCCTTATTTTATTAATTCATTTTAAGCAGAAAAGAGCTAATTGAAGTTGATCAGCCTTCTAATTCTTTCTTTGGTATGCCAGTTAGCTTTTGTTAGAGAAATGCAGATAGCTTAGGTAACTTAATACTGTAATGCCAGAAGATACTAGATCAAGCTCTCTAATGCAGTTCAGAATCAACTGTGCCTCTTCAGTAGACAGCTCTTGATTGACACTTGTTTTGGTGTTAGTAGACTTATTTAGCAAATACTCTTAGGGAACTATGAAAATACAAAATAGACAGCTCTCAGTGTCCTTGGGTCTCAGTTAATTGTCGAAGGATGTATGCAGGAAACTTGTGCAAGTATGTATGTATTGTATGTATGTATGTTTTTTCTCTGCTTTACAATATCTGGATAAGATGTAAATATGCTTATGAATTCTGTTAACAGCTCTGATTTATTTTCTAACTGAAATATTTTTGTTTTTCAGTTTTGGCAAGCGTTCTGCCGGCAGCTTCAGACGTGGATGTGAATGCATTGTTTTAGAGCCATCTGAAATGATTGTGGTAAGATCAGTCAGTTGCTCTCAAATATTATGGACCACCTTTGGTAACACTTCAGCTTCCGAAAAGACTTAGGATTTTCTGGTTTCCACATGGTCTTTTAGTAAATATAAGATGTCACACCTATAATTTATATTGCTGTTACATTTATTTTTTCAGATTTCTCGAAAAACTAAAGTTTTCCTGTGCTAGCAGAATAGTCTGCGATTTTTTTTTAAAGCAGCTTTGTTATTATTGGTAAACATAGATGCTTTAAAGTATTCATCTCAGGTTGGTTGAAGTAATTAAGGTTTCAATTAAATTTAATCTCAACCGTCTCAGGTTTTTAAGAATAAATTTGAATGTTTTTAAATTCTGCTAATCTCCCTGGGTGAAGGTGAGGGTATTTTGTTAGCAGCATCTGCTGTAGCCCAGTGTCAGAACATTGTCTCTGAGGGTTCACAGGCTTAAAAGTTTCAGTTTTCACCTCAGGGCGCACATCATTGAACAAATGCAGAATCAATGGGCTAATTTTTTTTCTCTCTGTCAGGGAGATACAGATCAGTTCATAATACAGGCATGATGATTATCTAAGCCATACAGGCAGCTTAAATATGGACTGTGACACTAACCATTATTTTCCTAAAAAGTAACAGTTTCTGTAAAACTCGTGGAAGTTTGGGAAAATGTGGTATTACTTGAGCATTGTACTTACTACCAGTTTGTGTAACTCGCATCTGACCACTTGAGTAACAGTTTGTTGTCCCAGTTTTGTTTTCTAGAAGTATACAATTTCACTGGTTGTAGCTGTGTGAATGTGTCTGTTTCACATGCATTCTTTGTTAAATTATAAGGAAGAGTGGTAAAAAGATAGGCAAGGGGAAAAGAGATGACTAAACAACAAGAAATTTTTTGGACTGATGGATAATGTTGGGTCAGAGGCACGTGTTTGCCAAAAAACGTAACTTCAACAGTTTTGGAAAGATGAAATCGAACGCTTCACTCCGGCTTTCAAAGGAATAATTGTACTTTAAGTAGAAAGAATCCTATCCCCAGAGTTGTTCGGGCACACAAGAAGTGTAGCAGGGTGTGAGTGTGAAGGTGTCAGACAAAAACAGATACTCCCTGCAGAGGGGGTAAACACTGCCTGCTCTTCTGCTGAGCCAGGGTCTGTGCTCATCCCTTTGAGTCAGTGCAGTGAAAGCTGTACTGAGTCACACGGCCTGGCTGACGCTTGACACTTCTGACACAGATAAGCTGCAAATGCACTGGAGTGTTTTGTCTAACATTGCCTTGCTGAAAAGCTTGCAGGAACCTTGTGAGGTGCCTCATCTCTCATTCTGAGGGATGGAGTTGAGTAACTGGAATTAACTGAATCCCCCTATATAGCCAGTGCTGGAAGCTGTGATTTTTTCTTCCTTTCCTTGTTAGTCTCAAATAACTCTAGTAAGGTTTCCCTTAGTAGGGTGAACACAGAAGAAATGTTGATTTTCAGCCAAATTACTGCAAAAGTATCATTCTCTTCTGAGAAAAACAGAATTATTAGTCAAATATTTTCACAGCAGCATACTGTTGTGTAATAAAGTAGCCTTCAAACTCTAGACAGTGAAACTGAGAAGACTAATTTTATCCTAAGATATCCCTAATATTTTTCTGTTCTCCCTATTGTTGTTTTGAAGTGAATTTTACATGTAAATCCAGTCTATTAGAAATCCTTTTATGCCTTGAAAATATTTGAAATAATAAAGCCAGTCCTGCTTGAAGAGTGAAGCTTTTGCCATGGATTGGTTAGGGAAGATGCTGAATAGATGTCAATAGGGAAACAGGCAAATATTGTCTTGTACCACTTTCCTTTCAGTAATGTATTGATTGGTGAAATGTTTGTATTTGTGCAAGTGTAAGAAAGGGGTGACAAAGGCAGAGTTTTTCTTCTGTCATTTTTGAAAAGTGATCATATTCAGTGATCCTTTTCATACTAATGTTGTTCTGTGTTTTTTTTTTTTAGTCACTATTTCATACTTAGTGCTGAAAATGCAGGACACTCAAAGCTGGCTGCTTTTTTTTGAAACTAGGATTTCTTCTGTTTCAAACCAGAAAAAAACATTTTTCTTTCTTGCGGGGAAAGACACACTCTCTTGCATCTGTTGTAGGTCGATTACATGGAAGAAAATGAGGAATATTTCCAGCGTCAAGCATCTCACAGGCAGTCTCGAAGGAGGTTTAGGAAAATCAACCAGAAAGGGGAGCGACAAACAATTATTGATACTGTTGACCCTTACCCTGTGGGGAAGCCACCTCTGCCTAGAGGCTACCATACGGTAAGCTGTCTGTATTTATGGTTCACAGAAAAACATAAACAGGAAAACTACTGGAAATAACACAGGCAAAATGGCTAAACTTGCTGGTGTCTTTCAAGTGTGCTTCTGTGGGGAGGTTTCCCTTCAAAATGACTGTGAATGTGGCTCCATCAGCACGTGAACATGTGTGCAGCTTGCTTCTTAGTTCAGAGCTGAAAGTACGTTTCTTATGACCGTGAATGTCATGTATTCTTTTTTATTGTTCCAATCATTATGGGAAATGGTTAAGGAAATTCTGTTCTCATTTCCTTTTGCTGTTAACAGAAGAATTAGTTTAGTGTACTGTGTTAAAAGGTCAGTTAGTGAAGCACTCGTTCACATATGTGATAACAGGTGTTGCCTGAAAAGGACTGTGCTGCATTGCAGTACACCAAACTGGGTGTACTCCATTTCTTTTTGGAATCAAGAACTTAAATGTAAAATTTAAATTAACTTCTTCTGATGTTTGCCTTTATACTTGGATTTTAGTAAACTATAGTTGGCCCATCATGGAGGAAATCATTTGGTCATTTTACTGGATTGCTTTTGGGGGTCAGGGAGGGAATCTATGTAGGTTTCCAGACTTTCTCTTGAAATTAAAATAAATTAATAATTAAAATTTATTCTACAAAATACTTTATATGGCTTTTAAACTGAGAAAAGCGCTATTAGATTAATATGTTTGTTTTGTATTGATTCCAACTGTGAGCAAAGTACTGGAAAAACACTTAATCTTTGGCTCTCATTTTTTGTTTAAGCCCTAAATCTGGTAGAACCATAAAGGCATGGGCATAAATGACTTTGTGCATATTTAATCTCATTGAGTTCCAGGAGCTGAATTTTGTACAGTGTAAGCCATATACAGATAGATTTGCAGGATGAGAGCTTTAGTGTTTTTAAAATGCTGTCTTTGGTACAATGCAGTTGTTAGCTTTTTCAGTTTTTCCTTCCTTACCCTTATTCCTTGACTTGTTTGCCAGTTCACTGTATATTCAATGTGTGTCTATAAGTGTGTAGATGTTTGATTACATCTGTAATTATACAGCTTTTCCTCATGACTTGAATAATTACATTTTATGCCAACAGTTGGGTTTTGTTTATACAACAGCTTTTAATGGTTTAATTTTCAGTGCAGTTTTAATTGACTCTAAATTTAAGGTGAATTGAGCCAGTTCACTTGGTTTGAAGCTAAAACATTGCACTGGCCTGTTTCTGCAAAAAAAAAAAAAAAAAAGAAAAAAAAAAGTTGTATTGTACTTGGTAAGAATTACTTTTGAAAGAATTACTTTTGTCCATATTATTTAGATGTGTGTGTTGTGCTTAGCAAACAGTGGTAGTGTGATTTGTACCTAACTGTGGAAGGGGCAATATTTAGGTTACACAATGCCATTTGCATTTGTAGGTCCTTGCCTGTTGTATAAATTTCACTTCAGGTGTGCCTGATGAGTTTTTTGTAAGCTTAATTGGTACTGAAAGCAAAAGTCCATCCTGTGCTATTCTGTTGTGCAAGTTCATAATGGTTTTGTGTATGTGCTGGGAAATCCATTGCAAGCGAGATTTCATACTAAGATGGAAGAGATTGCCAAATAAACTGTAAAATTTACAATAATTGCAGTCAAATATTGCTTTTCAAAGTGTAATATAATCATATGACTGACTTTTCTATTTTTTTCAAGGCAAATAGAGTCAAATAAGCTCAAATGAGTTTTAAAAGGTAGTTAAGACTTCATGCTGGTCCATTTCCTCCAATTTTTACAGTATTTGGTGATCTTGTAGACATTATTCTTTCATTCTATTAGCAGTGTTATTTCTATTGCTTTAACCATACATGTTACAGGCTGCCTTGTCTTTTCGCCCTTCCTATTTTATGTCCTTTGACCTCATTTTATTGGTCTCAATTTCTTGAAAAATTGACTGAAAAAAGCAGGGTTTTTTTGGAAACACATAGGAATTCAAGACATATAGCATGTATCTTGTGGACTTGTTGCCCATCCATTCTTTGCTCAGTATCTGTCAGGATGTTGTCTTTGTTTCTACTTTTTAGTTTTTGATAAAAAAAAAAAAGATGAAGGCATTAAATTATGTTAAGTTGAAAAAGTATCAATATGATATAATTTTTTTCAAATTTGCTCTTCTATGTGCATGTATTCTAGTTTAGGTGTTATGCATATGAGATTCAAAGTAATAAAGCTGCTTTGATAGCATCCTCTAAATCTTCACCATGTGTAATTTTCTTCTCTTCTGTTTTATTCTACATCCATAGAGTTAGCATGTAGAATTATGATTTTGGTTGTTGATAAATAATTATGCTTTATTTGCAGTAGTCTCTGAATGCCTTTCTTCAGAAGGTTCAAACAGTATTTTCTGGAGAAAGTTTTCTATATCATAAAAGCATAGAGTGAAATGTAGAGATGAAAGGCAGATGCATGGTGTGCTTTTCAAGAATTAAAAATTAAATGCAGCGCTCTCAGTTGCAGCATGGCTTTCTGCAGTAGAGCCAACTTGTATGGGATGGTGGACCCTCATTAACATGATTTTAACATTATCTTCATAGTGGTGGAATGTACTATGGCATGTCTGATAATGTTCATCTTTTCCTTTCCTCCTATATGGCATTCATTTCATTTTGGCTCACAGGAATGCACTAAACCTCAGGTATTGTAACTTACTGTGTATGGTCCACTAACAATTTACTTGTGGGTTTGCGGTGTGATATCGTACTACTGATGCGACATTATGACTAAAACTGCCTTGTAGCCTTTGCTTTGATAGTTCAACAGTCTCACAGTGATACAAAAATGCTTTGGTAAGGGTGAGACTTAGTGACAGCACAATGTTTCTTGCCCAGCTTGATTGACCTTCCTTGCTTTGACACTCTGTGATGTGTAGGAGATGAGAACTATAAACAAAGGGTGTATATCAAATATTTAGTGTTTGGTTGACACTTTACTCAAGTATCTCCTTCACAACACAGAGGACTTAATAATTAATTGGCCCCCGTCACCATTTTAGTACCTGTATGTCAGTAAAATGGGGAAATGGAGTGTGACAGGGTGAGCAGTAAAGAAACCAAAAAAGGCTTTGCAATGGTGTTTCTCGCTTGTCTTCCATTCTGATGGTTTCTACTGGCTCAGTACAAACAGGCTGGATTTTGTAGGCAAAGTATGTCTAAATGGACATTATCTGAAGCACAGCTTTGCCAAGCTAAGGAGAAGAAAGTGCCCAAATAAGTCAAGTATCTTGGAATGGTGCCAAACCAAACAAAATATGGAAGTTTTTCCTGATATCAGACCTCAGATGCACTCAGAGTGATCTGAAGATTGGAGTGGCATCTTTTAAACTTAAGTGGCATTTGCAGTTGCACTCGTCAGTGCCAAAATAAATATCTGAGCAGTCAGAGACAATGTTTGAGAAGAATGTGTATTATCAAATTGTTAAATGTCCCCATTTTTATACTTGAGAAATCCCTTGTGGTTGAGCTCAAAACAAATTGAAACTACTTAACTTTTTTTAGGTTAAAATTTCTCCCTTTCTTCAAACATTGCTATGGTCAATCCTCATGATATTTTATCAGGAAATGTGTTTATTTTAAAAGTTCCTCCTGTGTCACATTGTTAAATTCATTTATCTAAAACACGTAGAGAGTTCAAATTTCAGTATGTATCCAGTATCATAGACAAGTGATTTCTGGGCTGAAATGTTCTTTTTCTTCAAAATGTATAGTACACTTATTTTAGGAACCCAGTTCCTTACTTTCAGATCACTGCTCCCCATTTTTTCAGGGGCATGATCCTAAGTAACCTATGGTTACTAAAATATTATGTTTAAGAATGATAATGTACATCTCAAATTATGGTAGGAATTTGAAAGCCTTTGCAGTATTTTATAACTTAGCCTGATGTTTGAAAGATCATTTGAAGTGAAATCTAATGTTGAGTATCGGTACTTAGGCATGTTACTTTTGAAACAAGTATTGGTGATTTCTAGGGTAAGGAAAATAGAAACTTTGTCATATATGGAAATAATATGAATGTGTTTTGTCACACAGATAAAAATGACATCCTATTGTTAATACCTTTAGATTTTGGTAAAATTGATCAGTTCTTTTTCAGGAAAAAACCAAAGCCAATAAGCTTGAGCTGCTCTCACTTGAAGCTAGAAAATGTTTGCTTGTGCTTCTCATGTTTCAGAAGCATCTTTAATTAGATTACTTTTAATGCCTCCTTACTTAATCACAGAAATAGGATTTTAACTCCTGAATGTGGATTTTCATTCTGCGCATACCTATACTTAAGGCTACATCATATTTTCTGTGCAAAGCCTTTGTTTAGAATTATTTGACTGAAACAAGTGTGAACACATTCTCTTGAGAACCTACATGGCTTTACTTCTGCTTTAGACTGTTGATCAGTTTTGGTGGTTGTTGTGTGGTGGTTTTGTTTTGTTTTGGTTTTTTTATACTTTCAAAGTGAGTAGTCATCTGTGGAATGATTTTTAAAAAAGGATAGACTTTCTTGTAACATCTTACTGCCAGTAAACTCTGTGGCTGCTTCAGTGCATCTGTGAAGAATTAGTCATGCTTGGTCTGAGTGTTGCTGAGCTGGCTGTTCTGTATATAATGTATGGAAAATTTGGCATAAATTGGCACAAGCTCATAAAGGAAGAATCACTTTGTCCAAAAATAAGGTGCTGTTCTTTAGTGGCATAGAGATTACAAGTAGTGATTTGTTACTCCCTGGTTTGTGATAGTCTGTGTCTCTCTAAACTTGGTGTGTAAACTGAGATGTGGGCTTTTACTAGTCTGTACTGTAGTCTTCAATTTGCTAAAGGCAACATATCAAATCTTACTGGGTATATTTAAAGAGATGCAGGTGGGCCTGTAAGAATAATGCTGAAGCACCTGCGGGATAGCCCTGAACAGAAAGATGGTGTGTGATGTTCTGTCTACTCCATGTGAATCTCTCTAGATTTGAATTAGTTAACAGGCTTATGAAATTTGCTGCTATTGCGTTCTCAGCCAGGCCTTCTGTAGCCAGCTGCTGAAATCACTGCAAAAGGGCTCTCTGCCTTTAGTGGCCTTCCTTATCCCATTCAGCTGGAGGTTCACGTGGGGTGACAATCCGTTTATCCCGTGTTGGAAAGAAAAGAGCGGTGGGCACGGAGCCATCAATAACCCCGGCTTCTACCCCAGCTACAGGCATGTAACAATTTTATCTTCACACACTGCTGTGGAGCATTGTGAGATGTGTTTAGGGCAGACAAGTATTCCTTCTGGATTTTATTTGAAGGAGTTGACTGAAAATGTGAATGAGAGGAGGGCTGGAAATTATACCGTGTCTAATGTTGCTGAGTCAAATCTGATCTGCAGCCATGACTGCCTGAAAAAATAAGCATGAGAGGTTTTTTTCTAGGTTTTTTTTTTGTGTGTGTGCTATTTTTAGAAAAGAATAAGAGCCTACTCACTTAGTAGCAAATTGTAAAAAACTTCCTTCCTGCCCCTATCTTCTTTTAAAACTAATAGTGCAAAGCATTGGCAAAGTAGCCTTTTCTCCCCTGACAAGATTTGGATGCCAAGAATCAAAAATACCTGGATTGAAAATTTATGTTCAGATTGTTCTGTTTTATAAAACAAATTGGCCTTTGCATTGTTTTTGTCTGCAAAATGGCATTATGAAACTGTTGTATATCATATTGCTACGTTTAGGGAGGATTTAAAAAAAACACACATGATTTTTTCTGCCTAAATTTGATGCAAACCCCGGTTGTTGTCCTCTATTCAGTGACTGAAGTGATGTATAAGTTTATAAGATGACAAGCAGCATTTTCTGGTTGTTGACACAGTAGGTGAGAATTCCAAGAAGTTGATTCAATTTTCAGCAGTTTGTTACAGAAGTCCAGTATAATTTGGGATGAGGTTTAATGTTAAAAACAGCAAAATACCATCTCTTCTCTGCACGTTTGCTTATGCTGTATGTTGTAAAATACATGTTGCTGCATGTCCTTCCATGGACCACACTCCATATGATCATGATCATGAAATATCTCCTATGTGCTTGCTTTTCAACAGTGTGGACTTTGCAGTATTGTGATGTGGCTTGATAAACTGTATTCATGTTAGTGAATTCACCAGCATGAATACAGTTTACATAGTAAATTGATACATGGACCATTTACAGAGTAAATTGATGCCAGTGTCATGATGTACTGAGTTGTCTTGTGGAATTTCAGTTGTTCTAAATTAGTTTGAATCAGTAGAAACAGTTGCCAGATATGCAGTCTACAAGAAACCTGTTTAAAGGAACCCTGTCAATCTTTCAAGCCTGTAAATAGCTGCAGCTTTTAATGTTCCTGATGATTTTTAGAAATATCTAGAATTGCCATTCTAATAGGAGATCACTTAATAAAACAAACAAACAAAACAAAAACAAAAAACCAAAAACAAACATACAAAAACAAACCAAACAACAGACTCAATCATGAGTTACTCACATTAACAATAAGAAAAGCTTGCTTTCAGGAAGAAAGAACCACATCTCAGAGAATTATTTGATAGGACAGTGGACAAAAAGGTGTGGTAGACATAATGAAAGCTTGACTTTGTGAAAAGGTGTAAAGGATGTGGAGAGGTTGGAGGGGAAAACAATTTTTAAGCATCCTTGACCTT
The DNA here is from genome assembly GCA_027886175.1 of Phylloscopus collybita. Classification (NCBI taxonomy): domain Eukaryota; kingdom Metazoa; phylum Chordata; class Aves; order Passeriformes; family Phylloscopidae; genus Phylloscopus; species Phylloscopus collybita. The sequence goes on along the minus strand of JAJNNQ010000009.1, from coordinate 39,393,962 downwards.
AGAAGTGTTGCAAATGTATTTACAAAGGGAAAAAGTGCCCATAGTAGGGGACAAATACACTTGGTTGTCAGGAATGTTTGGAGTGCAGGATGTTCAAGGGTTTTGGTTTTAGAGACTCGTATGAGTTATGGTACCTGTACCTATTTAAATTGATTCAATTTTGGAGCTTGCTGGTAACCGATCTTTCCCCAGATAGAGGAAAAATGTGACAAAGAAGGAAACTGAGAAGGTTCTGCTCTATGGCTTATGCAAAATGAAAGCAAGAAGGTTGCCTCACGTAAATAAAAGTTGAACTGAACTCACTCTGTTCCTGGCTATGGCACAAATTAATTTAAGTAATGTCAGCAGAAAAACACAGTTGTGTACACACCTACATTTGCTGAGTATTGCTGATGAGAAGTAGCATGGATCAGAAAATTTTAAACATGTTAGCATAAATAATGCATGCTTGTTTGCCCAAACAAATTTCTCTCTATTAATAACAAAACAGTATAAAATAATTTATATAACATTTCTTGTGTTCATGTTGAAAACAAAATACACTGTATTGATTGTTCAATTAATAAAAGAAAGAGGCTGGTTCTTAACACTGCCAAATGCGAGTGTCCTTTTACCAGGAAGGATATTTGTTAAGTTGCTTTTCTTCATCTGCAAAATCCAGTGTGTAATTTCAAGAGCAACTGCTTTTATTATTCCGTGATGGTGATCATCTGCTCATGATTTCAAATGAGCTTGTTGTGTACATCATAATGGGAAGTAATACAAAATGCTTAATGCATATATGTAGTCTGTATATTTGAACACACCCAGTAACATTGATTCCTGAAGAGTGTGACTGTGTTATGCGTGTTAGGTGCATTTTGAAGTGAGACACTACAAAAACTGAAGGATAATTTACTATGGAATGCGAAATGCCTGAGATGATTTGGGCAGCTCATGGTAACCATTTTTTTAATGGAAATTTGATGTTTCTTCATGGGAACATCCCCTGGAGATGTTATAATGGCAATAAGTAAGTCCCATCCCTGTGTCCTGTGTGTTCTGGCAAAACACCACCTTTTTAGCCTCACAGGTTCTTTCCTTCATCTGTGTTTTAAGGGACCCTTACTGTTTCAAGTTATGTATTAAGTTTCGTATTATTATTAATATATGAGCAATGCTATCATTTTATTTTGTGTAGCACCCAAAGCAAAACAAAATTGTTAGTTCAACATCCTTTCAGTAATGACTACTGGCAAGCTAATGTAAAATTAATGATATGCAGTGTGTTATTTACTCAACTTGCAGCTTCTGTCAGAGGTTGTCTATTTTTATAAATGACATCATCCCTACTGCAGAACTCTTATATCCATTGGGATTTACTGTTCTTCCATTCCCTTTGGAAGGGCTCACATTGATGTCATAACTGGATTTGTAATTGTGATTACATTTGGAAACTCAAGGAGAAACATTGAAGCTATGCAGTATTTTCTGCAACTGAAGTGTCAGTAATATTTCTGAGGGTTTGTTTTCTTTTTTGACATATTAATGACACTAGGTCCTGTTTATGGCTTGTAGAGTTGCCAATGACCACACATATGTAAAACTTTGGTTAACAACAGCGTAGATTTTCCAGAGTAGCATGATTTTATTGCTGATGCTGACTAGTGATGTGCCCTTTTATACTACATAAAGGATTGTTTTTCTGAGATGTAGGGTATAAAACTAAATGTGAGGTATGTCATCAAATGTTCATGCAGCAGAAAAATGGTTCATAACTCTTCTAAATTGATCATTGTACAATGTAACTAAATACAAATATTGAATTTCCACCACTTGGACTCGGTGATCCTTGTGGGTCCCTTCCAACTCAGCAGATTCTGTGATTAGAGCTGAGGAAAATTTAAAAAGCAAATATATACATGTGTTAAAGGATATCCTCATTAACATGGGGTTGTTCAGTTAGAAACACTGTTTGTACATAAAGTCCATATGGGGAAATGGGATCTGCCATATTATATTTGTACAATGCCAATACAGATCCTCTAAATGCTGGGATTTCTGTACAGATGAGTGTCATGAGTGATAGTAGTAGTGCAGTTATTTGCCCACAAAAGGATGGAAAGAAGCTGTCAGTTCATTTTTTTTCCCCAAGCATCTGAGCCACTGTTACGTGACCTCAGCTTGTCATAGTGACTTAGAGATAAAATTAATAGTATTATTAGGTGTTTCTGAGTACTTTTAATAAAGCCTTGTATTTAACTTGACTAATTTCAAATTATCATTTTGCTGAGTGAATTTCAAAGCTCTAAAAAAAATTAACAAATTTAGTGGCTAAAGTATCCTAAGCAACTAAGAAAGTATAGAATTGAAACATGTGGAAAATGTAATGTTCCAGGAAGGCAAATGACATTCTGGCCTGGATAAGCAGTGATTGTCACCTTGTACTCAGAACTGGTGAGGCCACTCCTGGAATCCTCTGTTAAGTTTTGGGTCTCTCACTACAGAAAGTACATTGAAGTTCCTGAGCATGTCCAATGTGTGATTGGTAAAACCTTTTCAACATTAGTGGGCAGATGTGTGTATTACAGTGCCCAGGCTAGATGCTGCTGAGTGTAAATGCCATTATCCATGGCATTTACGTTTACTTGCATCCTTCATTGGATGCAGTTCAGTTCAGGAGAGCTAACAAGTCCTAAGCAAGGTTTTGAATTTACCACAAGGTTTGTGTGTGAATTCTTTCCCTCTCCTTCACCACCCTGTTGTGTAGACATACTTTTTAAGTATTTTTTAGATTACTTGTATTTACACTTTTCTGATGGAAAGATTTAATTTTTTTATGAAAAAACCTTTTTTTATATATGTAGGATTTAATTAAAGTGTTAGCATTCTGTTGTATGTGTCATGAGTATTGGGAGCTGGGCTTTAGGTTTGATTGGTTATCCTTAATTATATTTGAATTTTCAGACAGTAAAGTTTTGACATGCAACTGGAACAGCTGGCAGGTGTTATGTGTATTGTTGATGTGGCTGGCAGAAAACCTATACAGATTGTGGTCTCCCTCTGTTTTGCATTATTTTATATGCATGTGTGTGTGCATGTGCTTAAATGTAAAATATTTTACTTTTCCTTCTTTTACTTCTAAATTATATATTATTCTTGAGCACTGTAATTTGGTGATTGTAAAAGCCTGCAGCTAACTGGTTTTAAAATCTTCAGATGATCTGTAGTGCACAAAAGACCATTTTAAAAGTAAGAATTCTGCCACCAGTCTTGGAATACAAAACAGCATAGAACCAAATTACAAGGGAGACTCAGCCTGGTAGGTGCAGTTTTACCTATTTAACACTTTGATATCTAGCTAGCTGATCTTGTAATTGCTAGGAAAAAAAAAAAAAAAAAAAAAGTAGTGTTACATTTGCAAAATGGAACATCCATCTAGTGATGGTTGTTGGCTTCCTGATTTATTTGATTGGGGAAGAGAAAAGGAAAAGGGCATTTCTTAGAATTTTAGATTAAGTTCTCTTTATTTGAAGGATATAATCTCGTGGTTTGACTTTTTTCCTATATAAAACCAATTTGGCTCAAGATTTTGGTTGATAATTATTTTAAAAGTAAAGGACATGTGAAATTGCATGAAGTTTGTTACTGATAAAAGATCTGTATAAATTATTTCTGTACAGTTGCTGGAGGCAGGGCACAATGCTCTCAGGATATGTTACTGCATGGTGTATTACACAAGAGAGGATATGCAGGGGCACAAGAAGAGAATTCTCCCAAAAGAATGATCTTACACTCGTAAACTCTTGTGTTGATTTTAATTGGGAACCCCTGGAGTAGGCTCTTCAGAGAGTCTCCTGGCATGAGACTGTGACTGGGGACAAAAACAAGTGTTATTTCCTTCCAACAGACAACTGAAGTGAGTGAAAATTCTCTGTAACAGCAACCAGCTCTTTCAAAGTTAAACTTCCTCAAAACACCAGAGATAAGTAGTAAGTTACTCTGGGAGATGTCCAAGTACACATTAAAAAAGATGAACAGACAGTCTGGTGGTTTTCTGCTCGCCCTATCTACATTTGCACCCTGAACAGAATTTCAGATTCTGCCTTAAAGCTTCTAAGTAAGAAACTATTAGAAAGCATATTGTATTAGCTTGGAGCAAAAATACTGCCCCTCCAGTATTGCTGAAGTAACCCAGTGAAGAAATAACAAAAACCAACAGAAAACTAGCTAGCATTTATAGGAGACTGAAAAATCTGGGTTTTGTTTGTTTTTAATCCATTAATATTTCATATTGAGACATTCAATAATTGTTCCCCTGCCTTGGTTAGTCTCAGATATGTTCAGTTCTATGCCACAACAATCATCCTTGTAATGAAAATATATCAGTGTATTTCAGGTAACAGGTTTCAGTGGGGCCACTGACTGTAACAATGTAGAATTTGGACAGTTGACTGACCTCAGAAAAATCCCTGAGGTTCGGGTTTTTTTTACCTTTTAACAGTGAAGCAGTAGGATACACATGAAAGAGGTATACAGTCATCCACCTTCTTTAAAGTTTTCCTACATTGTTCTACAGCAAAAAATGTGAAATTTTAGGGTTGCCTCACATAAGTAAAGGACTTGTGTCCCTGGATTCCTGCTGTGGAATTGGTATGGACATGATGATATGTGGGATTTTTTGTGGATATTTTGTTAGTTTGTTTTTCTTCCAAGAGAGTGGACCAATTTGTGTCTCAGTAGTGAACCTTGTCCCCAGCAGTTCTGGGTGTCAAAGCGCTGTTTAGATCTGGTAAAGACAACTTGCTACTCCTGTATCCTTGACATCACTATTAGATGACCTTAAAAGTGTGTTTGCTGCTTTCCTTTCATGCTTTTTTCCTCAATTTTGAAACAGAAAGCAGATTCTCACCTTCTCCAATGTAATTAATATGCCATTGTTAAATGTGATCATTACACCAACGTGAGAAAATTCTGTAAAATTGGGAAAAACTTCCATATATCCTGACATAATGCATTTTTTTCCACTTCTGAAGTGCTGAAACAGTTAAGGATATTAAACTAATCTGTGACCATTCTGCCAACTGAAGTAATTAATATTGCATTAATAAATTTTGTCCCTCATTTTTGACACTCAGTAATGATAATGTATAGTTTTAAAGCCATGTTAATATTCATTCAGCTTTTGGCTTTATAAGAATGAGCTCCTTGTTTTGTGTAAAAATCACAGGTAAATCAGTTAAATGTCACATAAAATGACTTCATAAACATACATACTATATATGATTTTGAAGGAACACAAAAGATATGTTTGGAGTTTTTAAAAATTTTTTTTCCCTAAAAGCATTGTTAGATGAAGAGCATAGATGATTATGGAGTTCAGAGAAAAGTTTCTGTGCTCTGATGCTGTGGTGTGAGCCTTTGTTCAAATCAGTTTTACAAGCTAATTTAGCTAATCTGGAAATAGGACATTTTGTCACGTGTTGGATGAGTGACCATCCGTAGGTTTTCTTCATGTCTGTTCTAACACAGCTGTCGAACAATAGAGAATACGATAGCAAGTATTTTAGTTGAATACTGTGCCTTGCTCCCATTTTAAGATGGATGGCATGCAAATAAAAAGTTTGCTGTACTGAAAGCAGGGCTGTGCACAGAAGGTGACAGATGAGTCTGCTGTCAGAGGGAAGATTGGCAGGCGATGGTGTGTCCACCCAGCCCAACTGCTCTTGGCCTGTCATTATTTTAAAGATCTGGATTATAGATTCATCTGCAGCAGCAGTTCAACAGAAGGTCATTTGTTCAAATGGTCTGTAACATTAGTAAATGTGTTATCAAAACAGCACACACCACTCCATTGTAAGTCTTGCTTTGGAGTCACCAGCTGTGCAGTGAGCATTGTTACAGTGATGGCAGTGCCACAGCCTTAGGAATTAAAAAAAAATAACATGGCTAATACTGTTACTGTATCTGTGTGTTTTGGCCAAAGTGGTATTTTAGTACCTTGGAGAACATATTTGGTAATTTTTTTTTATTCAACAGTTTTATTTTAAGTTCTCCAAGTTCTTGAGAAAATACTAATAGGGGACAGGTATGCCTAGACTGTCCCACGCCTGCTTTATGCTGACAAGTAGGAACTCGCTTGCTTGGAATCAGGTCATACAGCCAGAGATTTACATTGTTGGCAGTAAATTTGTCTGAATACTTTACAATAAGACTTACGTGTTGTATGGAACATTTAAGTGTGTTGTAGCATTTTGAGTGAATTATTGTTCTGGGTTTTTAGTGGTTTCAGTTGGTGTTTTTAAATCTGATGGGAGCAACAGATTCTTACGTAGTAATCTCTCTGGTAAGGCTAGTGGGAGGCAGAGACCACCAGCATTATAAAATTCAGAAGCATGCTCCTGGGAGCTTAACAGTTTTGTGTCCAATAGCCCTGAGCTTAAATTTAAGTTTTAAACTTCCACTTGTGAGGTAGTGAGGAGGACGGGGGAAAGAGAAGATAGCTTTTCCTTATTTTCCTTAAAATTATGTACTCCATTCTTGCACTCTTCAATTTAGCTGTCTGTTACTCTACCTACACAGCTGTGTTATATCTGTGTAATTGTCCCTTCCCTGTGAATGTTTTTTCTAGCTACTGGAGTCATGCAGTGGCAGTGAATTCAGTGACCTTAGAGTGTTCTGTTGGTTTCTGACTGAGTATTTGAACGTGAAGGAAATGATACTTTACATTGTGTTTAAAGGGAAGGGGAAAATGTGCTGATAATTTCTGATTCTGAGGTACTTCAGGTAAAGAATGGTCTATTTGTAAGTAATCTGTATAAAGATTTAAGTACTTCTGTAAATAGTTGTGAGTTAAGGTAACTGCTTGAAACTGAGGAATTGAGATAATCTGTTGTTACAGCATTTGTCATTAACCTAAAAAGGTTTAATACTCCAGGCATTGTTGGCACTGCTTAGAATGATATCCATGTGAGTCGGTGTTCTAGAATGTAAAATAGTTGAGACACATTACAGTCAGGTGATACATGCTGCTGATATCTCTACCAATTTCTACCTAAAATTCAGTTTTGTTTGTGAAACCCTAATCCTATGGAGTAGTCCAAGAATGTCCATACGTTTGTAGTCGCTTTGGAAATGGCTTTTTAACATTGTGTTCTGTGACCCATAAAGGGACACTTAATTTTTAAAATAAAGACAGTATTTTGAGAGCAGCCAGGGGTAGCTCATAATGTGCAATTATTGCATGTCAGGTGTATTAACATTTCACTTTAATAGCCTAAAAACATTTGCAAAACTGCCTTTTTTTTTTTTCTTTCTTTTTTTTTCTTTTTCTTTTTTTCTTTTTCTTCTCCCAAACTTAAATCTAAGCAAGGAGTTCTTAACATGGGTTTTGAAAAACCCATTAATAGAAAGTTGCAGGTTGGTATCCTTCGATGTATTTATACTTGCTTATGAAACTTTCCATGCTACATTTTTCTTGTTTTACACTGAGGTAAGTTCCAATCATTTTCCACTGTAACCTATAACAACTCACTGGACTTCTAATTTAATTATTTTTTATGAAAATAAATTATATGTAAGTATTTTCTGAATTGAAAATGGACAGTACGTACAATCACACCATACCTGGAAAGGGTGGCAGCTGGGGAGGAAGGAGGAGGGAAATGGAATCAACCATTTATTTCTTAAAATTGTTTTGACTCACAAATTGTCTGTGAGTGGTGTTTTCTTCAACTAATTTCATAAATGTCACTTTCCACATTTTGAATGTAAAGAGGCTTATTTTTCTATTTTGGAAACCACAAAGTTTTTGTCAGTCTGATGCATGTGAACATCAATTAAACTTTGTAGGTAAATAAAAAGTTTTGTATTCATGTACAAAGTACTGGCTTAATGTATTAATAGGATGAGTAGAGGTGTGTAGTGGTGACCAGCATAAGTAGTAGGAATGTGTTTAATGGCAATGTTATATGAAAGTTTTGTGTTTCACTACTCTTTGGATGGGTTTAATCATGTTTTCATGTTACTCGTGAAGGCTTACGGCGCAGAAACCTATGGTGGATTTTAGCTGGAAATATCAACTGATGCAGAGAGGATATTGATAGTTATGTGTGTGACGGAGTTCAGAAAGTGGTGTGCTGCCTTCCTGTGCTGGGGAGATGTTTCTGTTTTGGCAGAACTTCATTTTTTTTTTCCTGACATGAGCATAAAATACTCAAATTCTGCTCATGGTGTTAACCACAAGGCCACCCAATCAGACTGAAGAGGTTTTAATTGCTTTGTCAACAAGTAGTATTTTTAAAATTTGTACTAGAGAGGGTTTGCCTAAGCTAGAATTCATAACTTCTGCTACTTCTAATCAGCACTTAATCAGAAAATTGATTGTGATCAGCATTAAACTGTTTTACAAGGCTTAAGCGTAATTTTATGTTTTAAAATCATCTGTTGCACTGGCACATGGCAAAGACTTTCAAAATTCTAAACTAATTGTTTTAACTGAATAATTTAAAGAATAACTTTTAGAGTATACTGAAGACCAAGGGCATAAGTGTCATTAAACTCACATAAATGTAAATACATTCAATTTAAAAGGTGTTGTATATGAAACTGTGTCCATTGAAATATTGTGCAAAAAATAGACTGGATTATTTCAGGATCTTCTCTGCCAGTACTAGAATTCATTTCCACTAATTTTTATAGCCTCATTTGCTAGCCATCATTGCCAGGAGTGAAGGAAATCAATGTGTAACAAACTAAACTCATTATCAGTGTACATGTTAATTTGGGGGAAGGCAGCTGCAGATTGTATGACACAGTATTCTGTAGTATCCAGTTTTATTCCTGTGTATTTTGCCTCTGTAACAACTGTTAAGTCTTTTCTTCTATTGTCCTTGTTGGGGAAAAAACCCAAACAACTTTGTAGTTATTGTGAGGCCAGATGGTCTCTGATTTTAAAGAATGTGTTGTAACGATGTTACAGGGAACTGTACTAAAGTTGAAGCTTAATGGATGTGGGTCATGTGCCCGGCTTGGTCACTCTTATGTCAAGTGAGACAAACCTGTGGCACTTAAGAGGTGCATTGTGTGGGGCTGACAGTTCTTCGCTTAAGCACATCCCTGTTGCATTTCAGCTCCTCTGCAGCATGATTTTACTAATACAGCCTGAGAAGGGGAGTAGTGTAAATGGGAGTGATTGGGGACATTTCTGTGTTTAAGATACAATTACATTCTGAGGGGAGAATTATAAATGTCGTATTTATGTCAGTATCTTCCACAGACCATATACCCATGTGTTTTTTAGTATAATTTGTGTATTCAGTGTGCAAGGAGAAGCAGGAGGTTCATTCAGAAAGGCTTGCAATGGTATGTTAAAGGTGTCTGGACATATACCTCCCACACCCCGTGGATGGATGTCTCTGGCCTGTGAAAGGGCGAAGCTGCTGAAAATCTGAGAGAGCTCATCAAGTGCACTGTTTTTAAATACGTGATAAAAATGTTTACAGCTCTGCAGCAGCTCTCTTTTGGGTGGGTGCTGGGGGGGGTGGGGGTGGGGGGAAGGGAGGTGATGCCTCTGCTCTAGCATTATCTTCTTGAAAAGTCGTGTTCAGTTCAGGATTTGGCGAGGTAAACGTGGGTCCTCGTTCCCACCCTGACTTCAGTGGTATTCTTGGGAGCCAGCAGCAAACGGATCCCTCCCCTCTGGGGATGCCTTGATCTTCCGAGGCTGATACCAGACACAGGCAGGAGCTTGCTGTTTTATCTGCATTGTCCATCTCTACCTTAATGAGTGAAACAGTTAAGTATCAGAGGGGGCGAGCCTCTAGGAATGTGTCTTCCATTTGACTCGAATATTTCGGTGGATAAAGGGAGAGGGAGGGAGAGGAGAGAGAGAGAGAGAAATCCACTTACATCACTCGAACTGCATTGAGTGTGTGCCTGTGTGCAGGTTAAGAGACAGACTTCAGTGTCTTTGCTTTCTGCAGGAAGCAGCAATGCCGTTTGTATCCTAAGAGGAATTTTTTATTTAGAAAAGGAAGCATTCTTTCTACCCAGGAAATGGCTTTCCTTGTGCGTTGCTATGCCAACTGCCTGCAGCCATGGTCTTCCAAAGTAAGCACAATAACGTAATTATATCGGCGTATTGCATTCAGACTCATGATTCTCTGGGTTTTTGTGTGTGTAACTGTGTTGTATTTTTCTTGCTGACTTTCTGGGCGGTAGAAGTGCTTGTCTTGATTGTGAGGAACAGGCATCATAAAATTAAATGTCCATCAATGTCACGCTGCTAAGATTAATTGTGCAAACTTGGTTAGCTGAGTGGAACAGAGATCACTGGTCACTACTCTGTCAGCATCATTAGCAGCCAGGGGAGGAGGTCCCTATTCGTGTGCGCTACCCTGATTTTGGGGGAGTGGAGGGTGGTGGTGGCAGGAGGGGGGAGGCTGCATTTGTGAGTGTGTGATTGCAAATGAAACAGGAGTATTAACAATGCTTGGCTGAGTGCTGGAGGCTGGTTCCTGCACCCTGACCAATATAATACTGTATTAAGCCTTTTTGAGGGAGTCTCTGTGCAGTCAGCCATTTTAGCTTTTTTTGTCCTTTTTTTTTTTCTTTTTTTTTTTTTTTCTTTTTTTTCTTTTTTTTCTCTTTCCCATTCCTCAGGCTCAGGGAATGGTTTTGTTCCCTTGAATGGATGCTGGATATGTAGGGTTTCGTCAGGCGCTGTACGTCCTGACATGCCTAGACTTTCAGTGTTGCAAAAATGGAGACTAAGGCTGTCATTCGGATTGCTGCTCTGCACTACAAGTGCGAGGGGGGTTTTGAGCTTACCAGTAGTGACACTTTTAGCTCCAGCTTGGTTTCACCCCCTCCGCCTCTTTTTAATTTAATGCTGTAGAGGGTGACTTGCCATCCATAAGAAATTGGTACATGATGTGTAAATTCAGTTCAGCTTATGTTTCTTCATTATGAAACCACTTGCAATCCCAGCTAACCATGGAGTTATGGGCCAGCAGGAGAAACACTCAGTAAGTATTGCGAATTCTGTTTGTTCTATCAATAACCTGTCACGGGCAAACTGCATGGGGATTGAAACTGCTTGTCGTCCTGCTCACTGGCTTTCCTGCTTGTGGATTTCATAGCGGGTTTGGAGGGAAAGCTGTACCTGAGGTGGCATTAATGTCGGTGGCTGTATTTGAAATTGTTTTTAGCTTAGAAAAGGCAACTCTGTTGGTTCTTTTTGAATGGTAAAAATCTGCTGAAAAGATGCTGACATACTTTGGTTGGGCAGGAGGCTTTGAGCATTCAGTTAAAATCATCATGCATTTGTTAAAACTTTAAAGCAATATGTAAGCTGTATAACAAGTGATATAATCATAGATGATGATAAGAATAGATTTTTTCTGTCTAGTGTGTGCTAGTAGTGTACTGTTGCCTTGTAGCATGGCGTTTAACATCTGTGATACACTTATGCTGAAATGCAGAAACTGTTAGTAGAACATGGAATGAACAAAAGGCATAAGTACTGATGCTTTCTAATTGATCCCATGAGTCAGCTACACCTTTGTCATGCTTTAATCCCATAGGCTGCCTGTGTTTATTGTTTGGGAAAAATGCATTCATAAGCAGAAGAGCAAACATTATTTAACAAGGCCTCAGGTGTCAGGAATTAGAAATTTAGGTTCTGTAAGTTCTATAAAACATGTATAGAACCTTATTGCTCAGTTAAAATGTTTAAATCTTCATGCAAGATTTTGTATGGTTCAATATGGTTTTCAATCTTAAAATTTGTTTTTTTGAGAAGATATTTACGAATATATGTTCTGTGAATGTGTGTCTTAGAATGTGCATGGGTATGTGAACAGGATGTTCAGCAGATACAGCTAAAGAATCATAAATAGTGGGAAGAGATGATAGCAGGAACTTTTTTGAAGGAAGAATATTTTTTTTTGCAAGAAGTCAGTGTTGATTGTGTAGAAATACAGAAAGTAATCTAGAAATATTTTAGAATGTGTCCAGTGAATTTTTCTTACACATGTAGCAACATATCACAGTTTCTTATTGTAGACTGTTTTGTTCCTTTCCCTTGTTAATTACATTCTAAGTATAAGGGAGTTCATGTAACCAAACCGTTTGGAGTTAATGAAATATTTAGAACTTAATCTAAAAAAACCCCAAACAAAACCCACCTTCTTTCCTCCTGAAACTCAAGCACTGAAGAAGCTGAAATAGAATAGGATACTTGGAATTTGCAAATAGGAGTAAAATGAAAAGCTGCATATGTATTGGGTTTTCCATCTCTTTCTACTCTCCAAAGAGTGTCAATGAAAAGTTCTAGATTTACTCTGGTAGCACAGCAAGTTTAACTTATATCATATAAGTGCTTATAGATAGATAAAGGAAAAAATAAACTAGCTTGTTAGAAACTCTCCATTACAAACTTTGTCATATTCTAGTTGTATAATTTTGAGTTATTTAAATCACAAAGATAAATTTCACTCTCCAAAATAGAGACTGGACTAAAATGCAGGAATAGTAAAAGGAAAAAGGTCAAAATATTGCTTTACAAATGCCCCTAATATATGCAAGAGAAAGAAATCATACTGTCTGATATGCAGGTGCAGATTTTGTATGAAAAATAGACATAGTTTAAAGACTGTATGGAACTTTAAACTGTTAGGACACAGACTATCTTAGCAAAAACCACTGCTTTGACAATGAAACTTTTCATGCCTGTTCACCAGGTAGACATTATTTTCCTTGGAAGGTAAGACTGAAAGATGCAGATTTTTCGTGGAGAGGGAAGGGAAGCTTGGAGTTTCAAGGCATAAGACTTTCTCTTACTTTGCCTAAGAGGAAAACTTCTTGAATTAATCATTTCTTGTAATGAGTTATTTTTATGTTAGTATGTTCCCAGAATTCTAAATATTTTATTGATGTCTGACTTGAACTTATTTCAAGGAGAGAGGCTTAATTACTTCTGTGACATCCCCACCCAGAGTCTCACAGCTTGATTTGCTGAGACTGAATGCAAAATTCAGTTCCAATCTCAAACTGAATGCAAAAATCTCCTGTGCAAGGTTTCACAAATTTCTGTGAATTATTTTACTTAATGCTGTTAAATCTTAATTTCATACTAGTTTAGTTAGGGAATGAGGGATAGGGTTTAAATCTTCTGTTCTGTGAAAGTGTATGCAAACTGGCCATTGTGTTAATGGTGAAAATGGAGAGAGGAGGAGTAAAAAATGCTCTTGTGTTTCCTAGATTTTTTTAATACAAAAAATAAAGTCAGCAGCATCGATTAAATGTATTGGTTTTACGTGCCTCATATTTCATAAATTGGAAGAGTTTGAAGCAACGCTACAAGCCCATATCTGAAAGGGATGTTCCTTGATACACAACTACTGTCATCTGTTTAACAGGGAGTAAAATTATGCTCTGGGTGAAAGATGGCAGAGAAATGAAAGCAAGATTGTTGCAAAAGCACTAATGCTTAGTTGTTGTATTCGATGTACTTTGCCAGATTTTGTGTAATTAAAGGAGTCTTAGAATGGTTTTGGGTTGGAAGAGCCCTTAAAGACCATCTTCTTCCAACCCCTCTGGCGTGGACAGGGACACGTTCTACTAGACCAGGTTTCTCAGAGCCCCATCCAGCCTGGCCTTGAACACTGACAGGGATGGGGCGTCTTCGGTAGGTTCATTCTGTTTGTCTGTGTCCTTGCTGGTTATAGGAGGCCTCTCAACCAGCTTTGTAGAGCTTCCATTCTAATTTTGCTAGTCTTCAATTTTAGGAAGATGAACGATGTTTCAAAAAATATGCTTTGTGGATGTTCAAACAATCTCTTGAAAAGCTTCACACATTGCATCTTATACCTGGTTTATTATGTGGAAAAAAAACCACATGAAGGTCAAGTGCAAGAAGGTTCCCACTGTAGGCTTGGGTCTTGTAAGGTGTTGGCTTTTGATCTCATTTCTTTTCCTTTGTATCTGTTGTTTGTAGTAGCTTTACTCGAGGTCAACTAAAAAAAAACAAAATGAAAAAATTGACAGGTATAATGCCTTCTAAAAATGGGACTTGAGACGCATAATTCTTGTATGACCATGTAATGATTAACAGCTCATGAATTGCACAGTACATTGGAGTGACTAATGGACAACCTGTAAAAAAATATATTTTTACTTCAGGTGTGATTGAAATAAGTTCTACTAAAAAAGGACAAATTTCGCTGCTGGCACAGCGACACTTCTTTAATGATCATGGGTGCTGCAGTCTTTGATGTGCTCGACCTGTCTTGAATTGCTAAAAAATATTGGAAGCAGTAAGTCAGTTTTTTGGGTTGTTCTTACCACGTTTTAATTCACAAAATTTTATGGCCTTCTGCTGGGGGGCCCCCTTCCACCCAGGAAAGAGAAGGAAATGGGTGATATTTTGAGGAAAAGTCTTGAATGGGGATTGTTCAAATATGGTTATTCTAGTTTGGTGTGTAGTAAGGGTGCCTGTTGGCATGCTTTCCTAAGAAATCTAGAACTATACTAGAAATAATTTTCTGTTACTGGAAGAAATCATCAGTATTTTTCCTTAACTCATAAATGTAATGTGAAATAATTATTTGTCCTTTGAGTGAGCATCCCACAGCAGTAATAAGTCATGGAAAAGAGGTGTGGTGTTGTTGTCAGATGGCTACAGTTGCTAAGCTTTTGCTCATTTGTACATACATATCTGGAAAAGTATAGATGTATGAAAAAGCTCTGTCTGGGTAGTAGTAGTGACCTGTTAGCTGCTGATGGTTATGATTTTGTTCATCTTAATGAATTGCATTGCTCTGGGACTTGATACGTATTATCTTCTTTTGTTGTTAGGCACCTTTATTTTTAGCACTTATTGAAGCCAGATTTCTGGTTTGGCCCCTTCTGATTATTCCTTTCCTTTTAATTTGTGTCTTTTGAAAAAATTTTCCTCTCTGGAGACCAGTAAAGGGGTTGTGGATTTTTCATGTGATTAGAAATAGTGTTTCACCTCTTTATAAGTGCATTATGATAGAGTCTTTAATTGCATGACCGTGTATCTTCTGCAGGATTTATTTCAAGATGGATAGCTCTGTAATGAGCAGCTGTTTGATGTTTTGGGCTAGCTTCATTGCTCTAAAGGCCAGGTTGTGTTTATGGTGTACTATTCAAGTCTTACTCAGAAGAGAAAAGCATAAATATTATTCTCTTCTGTGGCTTTTCAAGATGCTTGTAACTACAGTGTTCAGGCAATTAATTAAGCTATTGCGGGGGCAGCATTATCTTAATTTTTCAGGTAGGTCTGCTGAAGCAAGTTTTTTGCAAAACATAGGGACAGAATTTTGAGAGGTTAAGATGGTCGTTCCACAGCACAGGGAGGTCTAAACAAGCCTTCAATGGATGGATTTTATTGCTTGAGTTTTATTGGCCCAGTTCAGGCACTCACAACATAATGATCATATGAAAGGTTGATTTTAAGTGACTTGCCTGGCATCATACCAGAGATATGTGGTAGACTCTGGCTAAATTCCTGTTCTGCAGGACAGCATTTAACTGCAGATTTCCCCAAATGCTTATGAATGGCAAAATTTGGGTCATTTCATAGGAATGACTGTGAATGCATTTAGTGACCTGTAGAGATGGCAGTGAGAGCATCCTTGGCACTTGGAAGATGTCCTGCTATCTTGCTGTTACGGGTTCAATGCCTGGCAATGGCACAGCATATTTCAAACTGAGAGGAGAAGAGAGAGGGAGGAAAAAAAAAAAAAAGCCCACAAAACCATCCCAGAAATGCTGCCATCTATATGTAATGAAGTAGCTAAGTTTTTTTCAAGTCAACCTGGGTAGTTGATGTAGAAGATTGCACAGTAGGGCATTTTTTAGCAAGTTTGTGAAGTAAGAGAGTTTCAGGCCTCACAACATATTTAGTATTATGGCTCTGGTTTATATTCTAAAGAGGCCAAATCTAGTGGTGCTGTTGAAGTGTTTGCAGAGTGATGTTTTTGATGGTGCATACTGGAATGTGGCATTTATAGTCGCAGTGCAGATGTGAACCTGAAAAGGGAAGTCAGCTTCTTCCAAAATGCTATTTTGAGACTGAGAGACTAAAGCTATTTATTATTACTGAGTTGTTGGCGCTCCTGCCTCATCATTAGACATGCTGAAAATCTAGCTGAAATTGAGAGCTGCTGATACCAAACAATTACAAAAAACCAAAAACTATCCAAGCAACCAAAAGTCCCAAACATCAGAAGTAAAAAATCCTAAATCCCTTAACATAGTGTTGACATGCTCCTGATTCTATGAGCTAATAAAGTCATAGAAAGAAGAGAAACTTTAAAAAGCAGAGATAATGTGTTGTGTTAAGTAGACAAAGTTAAAGTAAGTTAAATATGGAATTCACAATATGCACAATGAGTAGCATTGTAACTAGAAGCCAGCACTAAGGAAACTAAGGAAATCCTGTGCCTCGGTATCTCAAGTTCATTATTCCACCTGCAAAATAATTGCAGTCCCTTGCTGAATACTGGCTCAAGGGTTTTAATCAGTGATACTTAAGGCTGGTACTTCATTTCCAAGTGACGTAAACTCAACAGTTTAGCAAACAAAGCAGTAAAAAATACTCCAGTGAGAGGAAGTAAGTTAGATTTTTTGGGAAATTTCATTTTTAATTATCAAGGGCAGGGGATCTCAGTGGTATGTGAAGAAACATGTAGCTTGTAAGAGGATTAGAAAATGCTGTGAGTTGTGCTGCTTTTTTCTGCAGTTGTGATTGCTGCTGGTACTACTCCAGCAGCAAAAGCGAGGGGAGGTGTCTCGTGTTCTGTATTCTGCTGCTAACATGACCTGAAGATTATCTGCAAAATACTTCTGTACTTGATAACTTTACAGCTTGTCTGCAAAATCAGTGAAATATCAAGAGATAACAGGAATGATTTAAGAATATGAGCATTAGGAACCATGATTTCTAAATTCTAAACTAGAAGTGCATAAACATTTAGGCTATGTTCAGACCATCAGCACTCTGGGATCATGATGTTGGTGTTGGAAACTCTTAAGTAAAAATTTTTTTAAGCTTATTTGAAGTTTGTTTTTCTTCAATTATCTTGCATATTTTTTATTCATTTTTGTATTCTAGGCTTTAAATTGCTACAAATTAGCCCTTAACAGCATCCTTGGTGTTTGAAAAACTGAGCTAATTTTACTAATCCCTCAATGAATACACAGAGGTGTGATTTGTGCTTGACTGAAATAGAGACAAGATTTTCAGGATCCTAGGGTTATTTTATTAAAGTCTGATTTTTATATTTGATATTTTAATTGCAACAGCAGATATATGACCAGACTACTGATTCTTTTCATTTACTATTACTGATGCATTCTTGGTAGTTTTTCTAAAATTTAGAATTAATAGAAGTAATACTACTAGAAAGAGAGAAAAACTGCTTGATAGGGTATTTCAGGAGTTGTGCAAGTGAGTGTAGTATTGAATCAGTGTTTCCAGTGTTTCAGAAATAAGGTTAATGTTAAGGATTTGAGAAACATGAAATGTTAGTGTCTTGAGATTTACCCTTGACCAAAGAACCTTGTACCCACCACACGTCATTCTCAGTACTTTAAGAATGTAGTAGCTGTAGTGCAAGAGAAGTGTGGTGTTACTCTAGCAGTTCTGCAGTGTTTTTAGGATTCTAACCTCTGCATGCTTAACCCGTCAATCTGTTACGGAAATGTCACTGCCACTCATATGGTGTCACAGAATTGGATGGTTGGTGGTTATTCCAATATTGTCAGCTTGCCAGTAGTCTTTTTGCTGTTCCTTTTGAGATGGTGATGATTCAGCTGAGAAATAGGAGAAGAATAAACTGTGCTGAAGGGGTCTCTGCTCAGTGGGTTACTTGTGGAAGCTGATCCTGTGCCCAGAAGCTAAAATTTATTGGAGTGTTTATCATTCCTTCCAAACCCCCTGTTTTGTATGAGGATACTAGAAGGACAAATGAAGGACAACAGATTGCATTGCTGTTATGTAGGTGATGTTGAAGGAAGACAGCTTTTCATTATGATACTACCTGACACAAGCAGTGCTGCTGCTTGGTCCCTAATAAGTCTGAGGTGTAGGGATGGAGATGAGTTATTGCCAAAATAAATGTATTTGACTTTATTTGTCGCTCGGGAAAGGTGAAGGTTCACAGCATTTGGTGAAATAACTGGAAGATGGGAAATGTTGTAATTTACTCTTATGGTGCTGGACTTGGTTACTAGACTGCAAGATTCTATTAATTCCATTAGCAAGAAAGTTGGTCCTTCAGGCAGTAGGCTGTATTTGTCTTTTTGGGTTGCTCTCACTGCAAATATGAAGCTTGCTGCCATGAACCAACTTCATGGTATTCAGCTAACCTGGCGTTCTGTACTTGGCCTAAACCTTAAGCTGTTTAGAAAGCTAAAAATAAGGCCATCAGTCCTTTTGCAATCACTGGTCTCCATTGCAGATGTTGGAACACAAAATCCTGGCTTGTTTAGTTCCTTTTTCATGGAAAGTGAAAAAGGGTTTTCCTAAACGGGAAGTAGCTTGCTAAACCTCACAGCTTGGACTGAGTAGATTTCTAGCCTTTCCCAAGATTTGAGTTATAGGCAGTCAAGTTGATGTCTCCAGTAATACGATGTTGCTTCCAAAGCCTGTCTGGAGCACCTTAAAAAGGCATCAAATAATTTGATCTGCTACAATTTCAATATTGCTGTTCTTCGTGGTGTATGGAATGTGACTGGCCTTCCTTTAATTCAAATGGGTTTTCTGATTTTTCCTTACATGTCTTCTGAAGTTCAGTTTAGGGGCTTCTGTAAACAGCAGAAAGCTCTGAACCGTTTGACAAAATGTCAGAAAGATTTTGCTTTGAATGTGGAAACAGTTGTGACTCTCTACACTCAAATGTATGCATACCTCCGTGGCACTTCAGCTCTTAAATGCAGATGGGGATGACAATTCTCCTTTGGACTGGGAATATGCAAACTGGTTTAACACCTTCTCTTTCAGTTCCAGCTTCTTAACATGGATCAAGAGCCAATTGCTTTTCAAAATAGAGGAAGAGCATGCTTGTGAGTTAGAATGCTGAGAAGGGCAAAGTGTTGCATTATGTGTGCATTTCGGATCTGTTAATAAGCTAACAAATGCCATGGCAGGCTTGAAATGTAGCTCCATGTAGCCCTTGTAGCCTTCCACCTGTGGATGGAAATTATTTCAACTGTCCCAGGCTTGGCTGGTGACCATATGCCAACATTTGGTGACAGTAATGCAACCTCTTGCAGTTACCTGATCTTCAGAGGCATAGAATCAGCCAGGAACCATGCTGCAAACCCCGACAATAACCCAATGGTCAAATACCTCAGCCTGGGATTTCTTTCACTCAGTCTATAAATATTGCCTCGTTTGATCTGACTGCAGCCTGTCACTTGCTTGCAAGCATAGGTGCTGTGTGCTGGGTCATTGGGACAAACAGACTAGGTAGGATTTGTTAGTTTATAGCTTGACTCCAAACTGTGACCTTGCAAGTAAGAAGAATTGGTTTAAAGCTTTCTTCTTTTGTTCCTCCTCTGAAGAACGATTTAATAAAAATGACGTTGTTCTATTTTGTGGGTCTCCCTTTGTGTGTGTAGTCATGTTGGCTTGTTCTGTGGTTAAAAATAGGCTCGTACTGTTCCCTGCTGCTGCTCTTCCTGCAGAGCCAGAAGAATGGGAGCTGGGCTGTGCTCTTAGACCTCCATCCATAGCATTGTTTCCTAAATGCCTGTCTTCTGCTGTGTGCCTGCCAGCCTGCCAAATGCTGTAGGAATTGCATGAATGTCAGGAAGGTCTAATGCAGGGTGATTTCAAAGAGTATGGGAAAGCCTAAAAACGAGAGCATGGGTGCAGAGCATTTGCTATTGGTAGTGGGATTCATGGCTTAAAAACAAGATGATGAAGGACGTTGTACCTGAATGTATTTGGCCATGGTTGAAAAGAAAAAAAAAAAAAAAAAAAAGATCATTCTAGATTTTGTGAAATTTAAACTGAATTTTCTGAAATTCTGAAATAAACTGAATTTCTTAGTTAGCTATATCCTAGGTTTGCTGAACCATCAGCCCTATTCTCATTTTAACCCAAGTAAGTTTTTTGTGCTCTTCATTTGTTGAGGAAATTTGTTTTTGTTTGTTGGTTGGCTTGGTGTTGTTGTTGTTTATTTGTTGGTTTGGGTTTTTTGTTTGGTTGGTTTTGGGTTTCTTTTGTTTGGTTGGGTTTGGGGGTTTTTGTGGGGGCTTGTTTGGTTTTTTCCTTGCATACAAGGAGCTAAATAAAGGCTCTTCAAAACAAGCACTCTTTGCCTGTGCTGTTTCACCAATCAAGGTATTGCTTGACCTCTAAACCTTAATGTACTTCTGATAACAAGCTAGGTTAAAAAACCCCCTGTATTTTCCGAATTCTTGGCAAGCAGAAGCTCTTTCCTCTGCTAGGCTGCTCAGGAAAGAGTCAGATGTTAGACTTGGATGTGTTTCACTCGCTTTTTCAGCCTTCAGCCACTGCATCACCAGTGGATTTTCAGCTAGTTTTTTTGACCTTTGAATAAGTAGCTGACTACAGAGGGATTTTTTTTTTTTTTGAAATACACATAAATAATATAGAATATTCTTTTTTCTGTTGTCCTCACTTTTAAAGAACCAGGAGGAAAAGGAAAATGCATAAATTCATGGATTTTGGTGACTTAGTATAGTGTACTACTTAAATAATTAACTCTGTGTCTGGAAATGGTTGTTCACTGGATTTTTTTTAAAGCAGCAGAGAAGATTCATATTTTATTTTAAAACTGAAGTTGTTCACAGCTGTACGAGCAGACTGAATACCAAACTGAAATGAGAACAGAGTTAGCTTCTTTTAATAACTGTGGAAGTCGGTATGCTAGGTGTACCTCTCCTTGCCTGTTGGTGTATGCCTTCTGCAAATATTTTGTGTGGTTTGACTCTGGGAATTTCTGTCCTCTGGGAATTCAGTCTTGCTCATTTTCAAATCAGTAGGTTCTCAACAGTTCATAATCTTCTTGTTGCTGGAGTTTTTTTGGGTTTTGTGCGTGTCTGTGTGTAGTTTTTGGTTTTGTGTTTGTTTTTTTTTTTTTTTAACTTTGTTTTTGGGGTAGTGTTTTTTGTGTCTTGTGAAAAGATTAGAAATTTCTTGCATTTCAGGGCAAAGGATTTTTAGAAATTTCCATTTAGCAGATATTTTCCAAGGTCCCTGAACACAGCTGCTTCTTCTAAATAAATGGTTACTAAAGTGGAGTTTCCCAAACAGTGGCATGCATGTCAGCAGTAGGATATAGAAAGTCTAGTTATCTACTTATTTCCTGTTGAAGGAAGGGGTTGTTTAGGCAGTTAAATGTCACTCCTACACCTGCAACTTCCATTAGTATTGTATATTAGTATTCCTTCTGTGATGATGGTAGCCAGGGAAAACTAAACTTAGGAATTCCTGAGTTAGAGTACCGTGATTATTTTTAGAGGGTTTTTTTTAAGTGGAGGTTCAGTGTTCCAACTGGGGTTTTACTCAGTTAAGCATCCAGAGATAACCTGGTTAATGTAGTAATGACTAAAATGTCTATCACTTTTATGAAAGTAACTTTCTAAATCTCTTGCACCATGTGTTACTGCAAACTACTACTACCATTTTAGTGCTGTTGTAAATGAGCAGTTGGTTTGGCTCTCAAATTATCTGGTTGTTGCAAGGTGACCTCATGCAGTAGCTGCTGTAAATGCACAGTCATTGACCATGTAAATCCACACACTACTCCAAAATTTAACTTCTGGTAGATAGGAGAAAAATTATGAATGTCACTTGCTTGTGTTTGTAGAATGGGCTGCAGCAAAATAAAAAATAAAGTACCAAGGAAAACTTGGGGTGTTACAGCAACACTCACCGCTGTTGTATTGCCATGGCATGAGTACATTTGCACTTGCAGAACTCATAAAATAAGTAATAAAGCTGTTTGGCTAGTAGTCATGTTAGTATAGCATTGAAAAATTGTAGTTATGGTAAAACCATACTGTTTGAAGATTTTGCAAGATTAGTCATGTATAAAGGGAAATGTTTGTCATTAAAAATATTTTATCTTGTTACTGTGCTATTTCTTCATTAGCCAGAAAAATAAGAAGACTACCTATACTATCTGTAATGCAAATATGAAATCTTTTTACTCTTTATATTGGTCTTAGAAGTATTATCTACAGACGTATGATTTTTTAAGCAATCTTTCTTTTGAAATTCGCCTTTGAAAATAACACCATCCCCGTTTTCAATCAAAATTAATTGCCTTGTAGTTGTCCAACTTTTAAAAAAAAATTTGCAACATTGTTTTAAAATGCTCAATATTGTCCAGTTAGCAAGCTAAGACTAGTGATTATGGAAATATAAATTTTTGCTTTATATTAAAAAATGCTACAATCTGAATATTTGGAAAAACATGGTTTAACAAGGATTTTGATGTCCACTTGTTTGTTATTTGTAGTATTGCAAGTCATCATGTTGTGTTTTGTTTATTTGTTTGAGGTGAAGCAGAAGTGTGCAACTTTCATTGTCAGACAAGGAAAATAGTGGAAACTTCCACCCACTTTTCTTCTGAACTACTCCTTGATACTCTAAAGCAAAGATAATCCTTTACTTAAAACTCCAAAGGTGGCATTGACACGGCTGCAGCCATCACACTTAAAACAAAATTTCTATTTAATTGCTTGTGAATAATCATGTCTTTCTTTAAATTTTCACCAAATTTCTTTTAATTAATATAGTATTTTACAGAGACAGGGCTTAGGTTTTGCATATATGCACAGAAGTTCCCTAAATGTTTATATATTTAAAAAAATTTTCTTTGGAAGTATACGGAGTACTTAGGTGTTTACTAAAAAGCTACCAATAAGAAAATCTAAAATATTTTTGTATTAGTTGTGTTGGGTTTTGTCTTTTTTTCTTCCTGCATTGGTTAGTCTGCTTCTGAACAATAAGTATATAAAATAACAGGCTCACTTTGGATTTTTCTGCTTGGATGAATGACATGGATCTGGAAAGGATTTTCTGGGTCACTGCCATTACACACTTGTGCAGCACACTCATAACTTTGCCTCGCTTCAGTTTGAAAGCCTTCTCTACCACAGCTCCTGTGGAGTCTGATTTGGAGAATCTCTGTGGTTCATTAGATAGCAGCCTCCTTTCAGCTTCCTGCTCATTAGGCTTTACACCTGCATTGCCTTTTACTGGAAATATTTCTTTTTTCCTCCTTTCTATTTCTGCATAGTGATCATTCACTCAGTGTGGGCCGAAAAAGCTATGCTCTTCCTGCACTTTGTCAAGTATTAGTTTTTCTTCTTCTCATAATACTGATAGTTCTTTTTTCTGACTCAATGTATGTGTATGGCTTTAAGCCATCTTTATTTAAAACACACAGCTGGGAATGTGTGCAACTTTTCCAAACACGATCTCTGCTGGGTTGTGGAGAAGAGCCCAGAACTGTATTTCTGGAGGGTGCATGCTGTGATCATATGGGGTTCTCCTTCTGCTACATCACCTGAACAATTCAGTCACCTTCTGATCAGCTGATACATGGAAACTTTTTCACAGTCATTTCTGACAGGGAATTTCCCAGGTTGTTGGTTTTTGTTTTAAAGTGATTTCACATCTCTTCCTACTGCTTATCTCTTGTATCAACAGTTTCTTTTTGCACAGCGATGCAACAGTTTATTTCCTTCACTTGGAAAGTGGGGAGTTCTAAGATATTTTGTATATCCATCTTTCATATCTCATCTTTAAAAAAATAGCAATTACCTGAGTAGCCCTTAATTTATTTTTCTTTATTCTATAATCAATTAGCTTTTCTTTTACTATTTTAAGTTAGCTCAGTGCAGTAAAATTCAGTGATGTAGATCAGTATTGAAGTGCAGTAGTTCAGACTGAATGGCTTTGGTTCAAAACTGAGCTATCACTTCACGAATGTTTGAAAAACTTCACTAAGCTTTGTTAGAGTGGCTGGAACACTGTAATTGTGAAGTATTCTGTGATCAGATATAAAAAACCCCACCACCAATATATGGTATGGTGTAAGAACAGCCTTACCACCACAGGGAGGCTTCAGCACTTGGAACTGTAGGCATTTCATAGGTCTTTGCTTGGACCATTTAAGATGAGCCCAGGATATATGTTTTCACCTCTGGGCTAAACTCTTTACTTTTCTGTTGTGGTTCTCAATTCTGAGTGGTGCGTTAAAGCTGAAAATAAAATATGGGTTTGGGTGCCATTATTTTTACCCCTGCTGGTGTAATTGTTTTTAAGCATCATCCCCTATGTCCATTTGTGAGACTGCCATGTAAGTAATCCAAAATGAGTCTGTATATGAGGTATTCTACAAGCATTCTACTATTTATTTAAAATATTCTGCAGGATTTAAAACATCTTCCCTGAAGATGTTTGAATTAACGTTTCCTGTAAACATATGTGCCCACATAAAGTGTTCTTGAACTTTTTTTGCTTGCATTTCCCTAGGCATGAATCTTTTGTCTGGTTTCCTGTGGAAACAAAGTTTGTGACCAGGTTCTCTGTTCCTTCCTCTCCCACAGTTACTTGTAATAGGCCAAAGAGTTCAAAATTTAACCTTACAAGCCTCCAAAAGCCCTGAAAGTGGGCCTTTTAGTTTTCAACCCAGCAGTAGTTCTCAGTGTTAAGCACCCAAACAGCCACAAAAGGAAGTATTTAGAAATACTTACTGTGGGAAAAAACCATCAACGGGAGCATGCATTTTCTTAGCATGAAAATCAGTTGTTCCCAAGAGAGAGATCTCTGCAAAGCCAAGCTTTATTATTTTCTCGTCCACGTGTATTAAATAATGGGGAGCCTTTACAGAAGTTCAGTGTTTGAGCTCAGTTTTCTGCTCTCTTTCCCTAGAGATATTTCAGAAGTCAATTGAAATGCCTCAGAACAGTCTTTCCTTCAGCCTAAAAAGCAGTCATCAGTGAGTGCCTGTCCCTGCTTGTTTGGTTTTCATTATGTAGCTTTCCACAAGATGGATTCCCTTCCCAATTGTTTCCAGTGTTATTGGGAAGCTGCTAGTTTGCGGGCTGTGCAGCTCTGTCAGGATTCTTAAATGGGAGTGCCTGGTGGGACAGCAGGGTGCTATCAAGGTGCTATCCTGTGTCCTTATGGAACAGGGACTCCTGTGATTTAGGGACATATGCAGACAAAATACACTGGAACAGAGATTCTGCTACCCACAGTAGTCTGAAGTGACTGAGAATAGGATTTGACCTAAATCTGATCACTTTATGAAATAGAGAAATCAAAATAATATTAAATACCAGATGCTTAGCCAAACAAACAAACACACATTAAAAAAAGTAAATTGAAATTTGAAAATCCTACTTACCTCCCTTCTGGAAAGTTTAACTTCCATTGCACTGTTTGGAACAAAAATTATCAGACCACCTTTCTACGTATGGTTAAAGATGTCAAAGAGTTGTCAATATTTAAATGTATGTGCAGAGTCAAAACAGTTGTAGAACAGTCTTTTTAGCTTGATGCCCACAGCAGAACTGCTCCAACTTTAAAACAATCGTCCATGTTTTAAAAGTACTGAATTATCCTTTGTTGAGCAATGAAGAAGTTCCACTTCTACCAGACATTTTCTGAGATAGACTTCTGAGTAAATGCTGAATAAAAGTGTTTTGATCTTGCATATTTATTTTATCCATTGTAAATATGTTACAAATGTTTGAGTTTGGATTTTCAGAAATTTGAGCAAAACTTCAGAAAATTATTGAACATTATTTAGTTTAGTTCAATATGATTCAGTTCAAATCCATCCTGCTGTTTCTTTTTTTTTGTATTTGGGATTCACTGGCCCTGTAAACACCTGAATAAAACACTTTTTCTTTTTCCCCCCCTTTTAATTTGAGCTGTTGCCAATAAACTGACATTTGTGTTTCCTGAAGGAATAGTGTTTATACCAGCTTTTCTGAAGAAGACACTTTTGAATATGAAATGCTGCATTGAATCCTTGATTCAAGTACTTCCAAAAGGAAGAACAAATGCTAACACATCCGGACATGCAACAGAGAAGGTAGTTAAATTAAATAAGAATTGGATGTGTTTCAGTGATGCATTTTTTACTTTTCCTTTAAAAAGAGTTTCTTCTGGGAGGTTTTTCTTCATTCCCCAGACACCCATTTAAATTTTACCACCCCTGTCTCTCTGCAGAAGTCAATAATCCTTCAAGTCAAGGATTCGAGGCATGAAGTGCTCATAGGATTAGCTGCTGAGAGCTGTGAGATGTGCAGTAAGTGGCAGTCAGTGTGTGTTTTGTAATGGAAGCAAAATGAAGTTCCTGTGCATTCACTCTCTCTTACTCTCTCCCTGAGACCAGCAGCTCTTGTATTAGCTTGGACCTCTGAATAGCTTTTTTGGAGGCTAGCTGTAGCAAAATAACAGTGGATCAAAGAATTAGGAGCTTGCTATGGAAGGTCCCTATAATACTTTTCTTTCCTTCTTTTTGTTTTTTTGTTTGGTTTGGTTTTTTGTTAGAGGTGTTCTGCTGTGGGCTTGATACATGAGCAACTGTTTGACAGCCATAGTATCTATAGGCAATGTTTTCAGAACATAGGTTGTGTCCTGTGCTGGATTCAAGATGAAGAACATCCTTAAGAGTAGGTCTCTATGCAGTTTGACAGAAGGATGTCTACTCGAGGAAACTCTGGAGATTGAAAACACAGGAGGTACTGTTGTGTAAAGTAAGTGATTATACTGAAGACATAATTCAAGTCATGAGGTTTTTATTTAGGTCTTGCAGAAGTTTTTGTAGAAAATACATAGAAGCTTCTCAATCTTTTCCACCCCTAAGTGCAAGGAAATGCTGCTTCCCTGGGAATTGCATCCTAATTTTAATTGTATATAGTTTACACTTTTAGTTTAAATTTAACTCTGCATGGACATGTCAGCCTGCATCAGGTCTGTGGACAGAATCAATAGAAATTACTTTATTATTCTGTAATTACTTACATTGACTGCTGTGTTTAAAATCACTCAACCATAAAAATGTTTTCCTTGATGTCTCCCCTGGTTAGTGAAAGAATTATGTTGAAGTAGCATGTTGATGAATCCCCAGCATTATTACAAATATTTCTTCCTTATCTTAATAAATACCATAAATGTGGGCATAGCTTTAAAATACAAAATACAACAGATGTACAAACATTTAATATAAAAAATGTTTGTGTAAAATATTGAAATTAAATGTTAATAATTTTAGAGAATACTGAAGAATACTGCCTTTGTGATCTACAGTTTTGTAATGCAATAAACATTTTAGGATGTCTGTCTTGGGTGGGGGAAAAATAATGAGAAAGACTAAGGCACAGTATTGCTTTTGTTTGCCTGCTGTTGTTCTCTTGCCATGAAAAAAGAAGAGAATCCCAAAATAAGTTTGTTGTAGTTTACTTACTTAGATCCGTGGGACTAACTGTGTCACTTAGTTTGTTTTATTCCTATGAAAGGAATAAAAAACTTTAAAAAGATATATTTATTATGGTGGCTTTTATGGTATAGTAGCTTTTATTATTGTATTAGTAAAGAGCTGCTAAAGAATAAGTGCTCAGATGCATGTGTTTGGAGGTTGAGGAGTCAATGCTTGCTTGTGTTTCTTTAATTTCAGAAAGTGGAACTTGAGGCTATCAAGGTGATAGTTTGTGTTGCTTTATGTCTACTTGCTTAGCCTGTCTCAGTGGTGCTTAATTACATATAAAATCATTCATTGGGAGTTGCGTAACAGAATGTTACACCTTTGCTGTCTTTAATCCCATCTTTTTTGCAGATGTACTTCAGTCACTTTGCAGGCTTTATAAATCTTTCATGAAGTGCTGAGCAGCCTTCAGTAGAAGACCTTGTTTATAAAAGGCTTGCTGATATGTTTGCCTTAAAATGAGTGGTATATTAAAGCTTTCCAATCACAATTTGTCTGATAATTTAAAATTACATATTTCTGTTTGTCTTTCACATTATTGCATTTATACTTGTTTTCTCATACAACTGCATTTAAAAAAATAAAACCCCAAATGAAAAAAACAAACAACAAAACCTCAAAAAAAAAAAGGAATACTTAAAAAAAAGGAATTCTTTAAAAAAAGAAAGTGTTTTGGTGTAATTTCACTTATTTTTTGACTGTTCTCATACATTTTTATGCTGTATCCAAGGATTTTCATTTCTTGTCCAGTAAACATTTCCAAAATTAATTTATTTTTTTTTAATATATTCGTAAATATTCGTAGATAGGTTCAGTAATTCCTTGAGTAGAAGATGCCTTTTGTTATAATGAAAGGTATGCTGTAGGGTAGGAGAAAATAATAACGTTCTTAAAATAGGAGGAACATATTCAGAGCAAAGTAATTGTTAGTTTTGCATGCATAACACGGTGACTCACTTTGAGGGTGGAAGTAATAAAATGATGCTTTTAAGATAGGAAGATGTGATAGGGTTTACGGTATTGTACAGTTCTAAATGGATGTATGTCTTTGCCCTTAAGATAGTTTCACATAATTGTTAAGTTTTCTTTTGGTTTAGAGTTTTCAAGAAGTAAAAATTGGGAGTTCCTAAATGTATTGTTTTAACTCTGGTTTCTATCCACGTGTGCACTCTGTATAAATGTGCATACATACGTAGGTAAACTTGTGTATTAAGAGCTACATTATAAATATAAAATACTTTTTATATATAAAATACTAAGAGGTTTTCACCTCTGCCAAATTAAGACCAGGGCTTAGATGGTAGCTATTTTATCGGGTCTTGGTTTGTACTAGAAACTTTTGTCCCTCTTACAAGTGATTAGAGCTATGCTTATATCACCTTAATGTTTGTCGCTTACAAAGGTTGTGCTTGAGACTAGGTTATCAGGACAGTTTCTGGCCCTTTTAATGATTATTAATTATTTAAACTAGTGTAAATATACTGTGTTCTGAAACTATATTTACTTAAGAACTAATCATGCATTAATTTTTCTAAATTACCCTGCTACATTTTTACTCTGTGTGCCTGTTCCTTCTGATGGTGTGATTAAAGTGTTCAGTAATGAAGTTAAGAAATATTGTAGGTGTTGGCTTCAGCAAAGCTGTACTTCAGTGTGGTGCTTGTTATGTAAAAGGTACAAGTTGCTTTTGATCCTTATTACTTTGAATGACTTCATAAAACTAGATGTCATTTGATGGAGATGGGAAACAAGGTAACAGTGAGAATTCGGTTCTGACGCCGTTTGTGGTGGTGTCAGTCTGTGATAGGTGATGTGTCTGAGGCAGGGGGTAGGTCCTTAGGCTTTCTCATACTGCTTGCGGTCTGGTGGATAAAGCATGTGCTAGATCTAGCCAGAATGTGCTTCAAAACTTTTAATTTTACTTTTACACTAAATACTAAAGTCAGTACTAAACTATAGAATGGAATGATAGCTCAATACAAGCACAGAGTGCTTAATAATTTAATAATAAAGTGATACTCAGTAGCACAGCAAACATACCTATTGTCATGAAGTTAAGTGCATGGTTCCTAGCAAATTTTTTCACTGACTTATAATAGCATAGTTTCATGATGTTGTTTTCTAATCATGTTCCACTGCAAGTAAGAAATTGGATGTAAATATCCTGGTTTGGGGTAGACAGCTTTTTGCTGGTTGTTGAACATTGCATTTTGTCCTTGTTCTGCTTAACTAAAAAACATTTGTCAAACATTGCGCTCCAGGAATAAAAGGTTTGGCTGGTATTGGGTTTGTTGGCAGGATTTTGGTAGTGTGGGACCACAGGGTTGGCTTCTTTGAGAAGCTGCCAGAAGCCCCCCCCATATCTGATGGAGCTAAAGCCATCTTGATGGCAGGATGGACCTGCCACTGGCCAAGGCTGACTCTTCAGTGATGGATGGTAGCACCTCTGGGATAACACACTTAAGAAAGGGGGTGGGGGAACAAAAACTGTGCAATTGCAGCCACAGAAAAGAGGAGTGAGAATGTGACAGGAAGAGCCCTGCAGACACCAAGGTCAGAGCAGAAGGAGGGGCAGGAGGTGCCCTGGGTGCCCAGCAGAGATTTCCCCAGCCTGTGGTGCAGATCATGGTGAGGCAGCTGTACCTCTGCAGCCTATGTATGGGTGGCAGAGATCCACCTGCCACCTTTGGAGGACACCTGTACCAGAGCAGGTAGATGCCTGTGGAAAGCCCATGCTGGAGCAGGCTCCTGGCAGGATTTGTGACCCTATGGAGAGAGGAACTCACACTAGAACAGCTTTAGAACAGGTTTACTGGCAGGGCTTGTGACCCCAGAGGTCTAGAGGTCTAGACCCACACTGGAGCAATTTGTGAAGAACTGCAGCCCATAGGAAGGGCTCACTTTGAAGATGATACAGGAGAACTGCCTCCTTTGGAGTGAGAAGAGTGTGAGAGTCCTCCACCTGAGGAGGGAGGAGGTGAATTTACCACAACCCCCAATCCCTGCCCCTCCACACCACTGTAAGGGGAGGAGGTGGAGAATTTGTGAGTGAAGTTGAGCCTAAGAAGAAGGGAAGGATGGGAGGAAAGCATTAAGATTTGGGTTTATTTATCATTATCCTATTGATAGGAAATTCAATTAATTTGTCCCCAAATTGGGTCTGTTTTGACAGTAACTGGTAAGGGATGTCTCTTTGTCCTTACCCATGAGCTTTTCATTGTATTTGCTCTCCACTTTCCATGTGAGGAAAATGACAGAGTGGCTTTGGTGGGCATCTGGTGTCAAGCTCACCACACTTGCATATAAGACTTAAGCAGGTGTGGGTTTTCATTGTTGTCAGTACTTTACGTTTTTCTCCATTGTGTGCAATGCAAATATTCAATATTTTAAGCAGTAGTGCGTGACTAAAATAGAAAAGCATTTATTTGTCACGCACATTTTTTCATTGAGTTTACAGTTTAAATGTTTCAGCTTATTTAATTTTTTTTTATTTTATTTTTTCCGTCACGCAGTCTCTCACCTTAACTTTGGGGGGTAGGGCAGTTGAAGTGGATGCCGCTTTCGGGCATGTAGCACAGAGATGTAGTGTTCTGCTAAGATGTGAGCATGTGCTTTCTGCTTGTAAATAGTCCTATTTGATTAGGATCAAAGTGACTAGTTAGGTTGCCTAAAGAAAAATGCCTGCTTGTGATCTTCTGTCACCACTTGGCAAGTCCAGCTCATGCAGCATGGCTTTGACTTGAGGAGTTACTCTGAAACCAGTAATCGCCAAGCATTCAGCTGATTGTCTGCAGCCAAAAAGATTCAGAAGGCTTGCTTTTATTTGCAGTGTATTCCTTCTGTTATTGTGGAATCCCTTGCCTCTTCCTTTTGCCTGTGCAGTAGCAAAACATAAATCCTTGTTGTTCATTTAAAACACTGAGTGCAATCCTTATATTAAACATAGCTTGATTTCACTTTTTAACATACTAACTGGATTTGCTTTGATGAAAGGTTCTTTAAAATTTTTAATGCATTGATAAAAAATGAATGCTGTTGTTAATGACATGGAAATACTTGCAGGGCACTAGAAAATTGAACATGTTTGGCTGGGTGCCACACTGTGTTCATATACAGTTCCCAATGGAGTTAGTATTTATTTGGGATTGCAATATTTAGTGCTTTATAAAAGGTAAAACTCTCAAAATATATCTCTGTAAGTTGTCATTAAATGTGTAAATCTTAGACAATATGTGATTGTATCTTAAAATAATATGTAAGATTTCTACTTTGAAATAAACATGGGCTGTTTCAATTATGAGAGACTCTACTTTGAGAGATAGTCAGCAACACATTACAAAAGCTGTGGCAGTTCATTTCCCTTGCATTCTACCTATGGAATATATACTTATTTGCAGAATGGCTCAAAAATAATTTAAAAACTGTATAGTGGCCTGAATATCAGTATATATGGGCCCGTTGTGTGAAAATTCAAACTTTCAGATAGAAAAGTAAAGTAGCAAAGACAACAGATACTGTAATGCACTCCCTAATGCTGTATTTTCTCCTTCTGATTCTTCATTAACAGTAGTGAGCATAACTAGATTTTTCTGGAGGCAGCATTCATGGCTGTGTGTATTAGAGTATTGCTTTCCTTAATTGCCTTTTCTTTGTTGATGAAGATCAAATCTAGCTCTAGGCTTACTGTAGCTTTTTAGGATAATTAGAATTTGGTTGCTGGTTTTAGCCCCTCTTTCTGGTAAAATACTAGGAAAGAATTATTTAAAATGTAGCCATTTTTGCTCTTACTGATGCAGTCAATCTGTCACAATGAAGAAATCCTTTTCAGATGTATTAGAATAGGAAATGCCAGTCAGTCGAAATAAGGCTAAGGTTTGCAGTTGTCTGTAATTTCACTGCAAATCCTAAAGCCTAAAGGTTCTTTCAGGGCATGTTCCATAAACAGAACTAAACAAGGCAAACAGCAGTAAAATCATTCAGTATCTTTAGCTGTGTAGAGCTAATAATTTTTTCAAGCACGCTCTCTTGTGACTTGGAGTTGACTTTTTTCCCCTAACCCTTTAAACTGATCAGCTTATTCTCTCTTAATGCTGTGGGAGGCCTTATTTCCATTTCCATCCAGGGAGAATGAGCGCCAAGGTAGCATTCAAAATTGACACGGATTGACTCACTGCATGTGACATTTTTCATACAAACAAAGCTCCTTAGAGAGTATCTGCCTTGTCTGAGTTGCAACAAAATTAATGAACAAAGATTTTTGGTTTTAATTATTGAAGAATTTATTGCACCCCAAAATTGATACATTAACATACTTTTGTTAACTAGCTATGGCATGCAGGCTTCTTGGGGAGGAGAGTAATTTGCCCCTGAAATAGCATTTAAATATTTCTTCAGACAGTAAATGTTTTACTGTGTCAAAGTTCACTTTCTGCAGTCTGGAAATGTTTACGGTTCTTAAAGATTTTCATGAGAGCTGTGGGCATAAAGCAGTAGTGGAAATATACATCTTGATGAATGACTGTTAAATGATCAAATAGACTGTCTGAATTCATTCTTCAGCACTGCATGTGAGCAAACTAATTTCAGGATTAGAGCTCTTTGTAATTGTATCAGTCTTCCCACATTTCCTATTTGCTGTCATATTATTTGGCTCAAAGTATAATGGATAGCTCAGTGACTTGGATTTTCCTGGTCTCTGATGTACTTTGTCAACTTGAGAAACAAGAGTTTACTGAATCCAGAGCAGTGCTTGTTGATTTTTAAAAGAAGTATGTGACTTTACTCCCTTGTTAATTCCCATCCTGCAGGAAACGTTGATTTTGGAAGTACACAATATTCATGTGCATTTTAATTCTATCCAAGCCCCATAGCAAGCTACTGAAGAGTTTTGGCATATTGCTTCACTAGAGTTTGTCCTCAGATACATGTTTTTCTTAAATCTCTTATATTTGCAACAATTTAGTGGTATTTTGCTGACATCTGCATGAGCTAAAAAAGCTGCATAACTCAAAAATTTTATGCTGCATTCTCAGACCCCAGTGGTTTTCTTAAATAGTTGGTACTGGCAGAGAGTAAAGTGTGACATATATGATTTGAATTGATTTTGCTATGTATCTCCCTCAAATTGTAATGATGCTTTTTCTGCTCCACCTATAGCTTCCTGCAGATTTCACAAAGCTGCACCTTACTGACAGTCTCCACCCACAGGTGACCCACGTTTCATCTAGTCACTCAGGATGTAGCATCACTAGTGATTCAGGAAGCAGCAGCCTTTCTGATATCTACCAGGTAAGACTGGAAGGGATGCTGATGGGAGGTGCAATTGCCAGCAGTTTTGCATTTAATAGCTGAATACCCTTGCTATTGCCTCTTGTCAGTTTTTATCTGAAGAAGTACACAATAGACTTCAAAAAACTACTGTTTGTTTGAATTGCAATGGTTTCAGGCTTTAGATGTGTTGGGTTCATAATGTAGAACCTATTCAGTGTTGGGAAAAAACCAAATACGGAGTGAGCAGCCTGTGCTGGCCTGGCTCGAGGGGCATAATTCCATTTCCTCACCCTGTAGAAACGTGATGCCAGCCTCTTAGAAGTGCTTCCTCTCCTGGCCGTCCTCAGAAGGGTGGAGGGGTTGAGCTGGTGATGCTTTTTAAAGTTATATTTCTGTGGTGGCTTCTTCTTGTAAAGCTCTGTGCTAGTCATTTGGAACAGCTTGAGTTTAGAGAGACTCTGAAACTGATCCAGAGTTTAACTATAAATTGGAGAAAAGTCTGAAGTGAAATAAAATGAGGAATTATGCCTTTTTCACTTGATGTTTATGGGGTGATGCATAAATGCAGGGGTTTATTTTTGCAAAACTATCAAATTAGCTGAGAACTTCAGGCATAGCATGTGTCAGTCCAGTATGTTTGTCAGAATTTCTTCTGCAGACAGGATTACTTTGAGATAGGATTTAAGTTTATAGAGTGAGAGTGAAGAAGATGTAAAATCAGTTTTGTTCTTCCACACTGCTATAGAGTTTCATTCCTTTCATTACAAAGATTTCCACTCTAACAGAAAAATGACAAGTACCTGTAGAGAGACAGCTGTAGGTGGTGTGTAGTTACAGTCATACAGTTACTCCTGAGATAAGTTGGAAGTAAATTTTTTGCAGACTTTCAGCTAAACGTTCATAACTGTGAAAAAGATAATTTAATTTATGTGCAATTAAAAATAACCCTAAACAAACAACATAAAAAAACCACCCTAAAGAAACCTCAGAAAAATATTTCTCTATGTAGTTGCCAACCTGGTCTATAACTCCTTCTAGTTTCATTTGCAGTGTTGGAATCAACATAATGATTGGTGTTTGGAGAGAGTTAATGGTTTACTGAAGTATTTTTGCAGAGAAAATTTACTTCTTAAGTATTACATTAAACTGAATTTAAAAATGTAATGCATAATCCATTCTTAAAAATTATCTAGTTTCTTCAATTGATCTGCAATTAATACCACATTTAAAGGTGACTTGGCAGAGATGTATCAAGAACTGTGTAATTGCACAATGTCAAAGTATGAATAATAATAATAATCTACGTCCAGAAATATGTCCATATATTGTAGAATGCAACCTCATGTTTTTGTCTTAATACATATACTTGAAGGACTGTTTATTAATGAAATGGTAAATTCAGGTGTGGAAACTGATAAGGTTCTTAAATTCTTGAATTTAACTTAATGGTACAAAATACTGTTTGCCTTGATTTCCCAAATTGTGGTAAATCATTAATTTCTTGCCTCAGTTTCAGTGATAAAGGAATGTAATGTAGCAGTGTTAGGCTAGGTTAAAGTACTACCAAAAAAAAAAAAAATCCAAACCAAAACAAAATAAAATGTCTGTAATTTGTGTCCTCTAGGGCCAAGTTAAGGATTAAAGAAAAATACTTTTTTAAACCAAGAGAGTGGATCATTCATTCTCTCTCAATTGTTTGTCTTGTAATTCTCTCCCAAGTGTTTATTCAAAAAGAGTAAACCATAACAAAGACTTCAAGATGTTATTTTTTTTACTTCAAATTTGATAAGTCTTAGGTAATACTCTTGATTGTTGTTCCTTTGATTCTTATTTTCTATATATATTGTCATTTTTCTGTTCAGTGGCTGTTCTGGTTCATTATGGCTAAGTAGAAAGCAATGATTTAGAAAAATCATCATCTTGTCTTGCAGTTGATAGAAAAAATTTGTTTTAAAAATTATATTGTTATTTAGATCATTACTGTTGAAACCTGAGGTAATATGTCATGTTTTGCATCCTGTAAGTTTTAGTTCTGTAGCCTTAAGAGCAGCTGCTTCCAGTGAAAATACGTTCATAGCCTTTTAAGATATTTTTAATAAATCATGAAGCTGAATCTTCAGATGCTTTCAGCATTGAACTGAGAATACTTCCTTTTAAATATTAATGCAGTATCTAAATTTGTTTGTCAAACGTTGCACATGAAAGAACTTCTTTTAGGATAAGAAGTACTTACCAAAATAAAATCAACCTTTGTGTTTACCCCACCCAAGTTTCAAAAACATATCAGGTGCTAATTAGTAAGGTCCTTAAATACTGTTATTTTTATTTTAGGAAATAAGTTCAAGTGACGAACTCTGTAGGGTGACTTGAGAGGAAGGGGATGCTGGATGTCAGTAGATGGTGTGTTGGTGTGTATTTGCCAAGAACAATTCCTTGCTTCTGTCTTTTTTTGACTCGGCAAAGCAAATCATTCACTGCTGCTGCTTCTTATGTATGGCTTCTGGCTCTTGATTCCTAGGCTTAGTTAATGATTCTTAAATGCACACATATACCTGTTCCTATATGCTCCTAAATGTTTCCTATACCTGCTAAATACATTACCAGATGATTGGAGAGTGAGGAGATCTAAGCTCATGTATGATTCCCCCTCCCTGTTTGGGGAAGCATTGTTGTGTTGGCACAGCCCTTTGCCAGCCTTTCTTTGCCTTATCCTGTCCTCAGACTGGTGGCTTCCTGCCACGCTTACGTGCCCTCTGGTGCCTGCCCAGATACCACTGTCGGTACAGGAAACCAGGAACATCCTTTCTGAGACCCTCCCAGGATGTGTGTATTGCTTGGAAATTTTCAAGATGTCAGCTTTGTTTTCTCATGATTCTGATCATGGTTGCTGCTAGAAGAAAGGCCCACCCTTCAGCAGCCCTTCCTGAGGGAGACCAGTCTTCAGTCTTTCAGCCCGGAGTGTCCGTGCAGCCTGCCCTTTAGTTGCTGTATGCAAAACGTAGAGGTTTTACCTTAAGATAAAGCCAGTCTTTTTGACTGTATCAGCTGCTGAAGTGCAGGTCTCTGGGTGATGCCAGAATGGCTGGAACAGCTCAGGTAAATTGTCCTGTGAACTGCCACCCCTGCATTTTCAAGGAAGCCCTATGCAGTTCCTTATTGCTCCTGTAAATTCAGGGTCTCTTAATCTACTCTGTAACTTCCAGAGTCCGTGTTCTGTGTGCCTTGTGATCTTGGCAGATGTTGCTCCATTCTGAGACGGAGGCAATTACTGACAGTAAAGGGAGTATGCTGTTCCTGGTGTGTGGTGTCTGGAGTGCTACACATTTCTGTCTTTAGTGAGGAAATCTGCTCAGGCTGACTTCTGTGACACATGTGGGCTGCTGTGTTGTAAATTTTGGGGTAGATAATGAAAGAACAAATACGTTCTGTGAGAGAATTGTGAAAATCTTGGACTGAAGGAGTTTTAAGGTATTTCACGGACATTTGCACTCCTGTCAATGTAGTATGAAAAAACAATGTTACTACCTCTAGATTGTATGTGATTTCTGTACATGTAATAATTATACCTGATTGTAGTACATACGGTAACTATTTAATAAACAAATACATATTATAGTTGCATGGATTGAATTTCATTTAAATTTATTGATATTGTAAACTTTTGCTCAGTCATCTGAAAGGTAATTTAAAACCCCAGACATGATTTCTCTCTATGGAGACACTGAATCCTATGTGTCTCTATGACATGAGGGTATATTTCAAGCTAATGTGACTTTTGCAAATCAGTTCATGAGACAGGTAGAGCCAGTGTTTGTGGTGTTTTGTATCTGTATCAGCTTTAAAATTAGAAAGTAAAAAGTGAGTCATTTTGGTAATAGATATTCTTATTTTCATTTTTTAGTTTATTTTTTAGTCCTTAAATGACAGTAGTTGAAGAGTAATGTGGAGATGGTGTTTTTGAGCTGAGCTTGCCTTCTTTCTTTGTTAGCTTCATGGAATTGAAGGACTTCACCAGGCAATGAACATATTTCTGGTTTGTGCAAGGAGTTTCTTCTATTCTTGCCTTTTTTTTTTCTTTTTGTCGCTGGTGTTTTTCTCCTATGTGTTTGGAGATTTTGAATTGTTGATTTAGGTGGTAACAATAGTTACAAGGGGAATTTAGTCTTCAAAATGATACAATGTTTCCTAAAGAAAATAATTAAAATAATTTTTTTTAAAAAGAGGTTAAAATAGTTTTTTAAAAAGAAATTAGTGTGTTTACTTTTACAGGTTTTCTAGTTTTTTCTCTTTATGTTATCATCAGTTGGAAGTTTTTCCCAAACCAGCGTAGAAAGAAAGAAAACCACGAAGGCCACTTAAAACAGAGCCAGTAATCTTGTAAGCAGCTCTCCAAGTCTTCCCACTTTCTTTCCTTTAGTAAGGGTGGGATGTGTGCAATGAGGCAGTTGTTGCACTGGAGTGCGAGTTACTTGATTGTGTGAAGGTAGCCCGTGACCTCTTCTAACCTGTTTTCTCAAGAAACTCAAAAATTCATTGGAGGAGGAGGAAGGTAGGCAGTAAATGAAGTCATCTTCTTTAGCTGCTCATGTAGCCCAACACCTCTCTCATTATATTCATCTTCATGGTGCCTCTAAAGAATGAAAGACCGGTGGAGTTGGGATTAACCAGTTTCCTCTCCTGCCATGCTAAAGTGACCAGAAGGGTCCACCATTTCCCCAGTCTGCCCAGTCTGACCTAGGGAGAATGAATGCTATTCTTCCCCATGTCAGTCAAGGAACCAAAGGCTAACCAAGAACTTAGACAAGGCTTCTTTGAGTTTACATATTTTCCCTGGTTATTTCACAGTATTTGTTTAATTAGCTATTATCACTCAAATCTGAAAGTGTGTTTGGAGTTCAAGATCCTCAGCAATTGAAGCAACTAGTTTTTTATTGGTGCAGTATTAACCTTTATAACCACTGCTTAAATTGGTCAGATTCTCCTTAGGTGTCAAATATGAAATACTCCTTCAACTCAGGCTTGAAAACATCTGTCTTAGTCTAACTCTTGTGTTGGTGATGTGACAAATAAAATGTTAGGCTGTCACTGTTATGAGATTCCTTTGAGGCTTCAAAAATTTTCTCCACAGTTGGAAAGATGACATGAGAAATCTGCTATCACAGTTGGTATTCAGACTATGGAGAGACATTGTTTTGTTCTTCAGGCTGCAACCAACATTTTTCTGGCATACGAGCTTTTTAGATACATTTAAGTGAGACTAATTTCTCTTACTGCCCGAGAAGCAAAGTACAGCATGCACCCTGGAATGGCAATTTTGAGGTGTATTTCATCCTTGATTACATACCCTGAGAAGGAATAAGCCTCATGATCGGCTGTAGTATAAATTCTGTTGGATATTCATCTTGTGTTTGGGTTTTCAGTGGCTGAGGTTCATAAGGAATCCCCTATGCCCAAAGAAACTCATGGGGGGTTTCCCCCTTCAGTCTTAGATGCAAGGCTGTTGTTAATAACCAAGAGTTCCTGTGCAGTCATGTTTGGTTTTTCTCACACAGGAGGGGATACAAAAGCACTCAGAGTAGTTGGGTCATGAAGTTTAATGTCTCAGCAAGAGGACCTTGAATACTTGATATCATACATGCTGCTAATAAACATAGAAAAGCTATTTGCACTGTATAAACACAAGGAGCCCTCGAGGTTTTCTTTGTTTTCTGGTTTGGTTTTTTGGTTTGGTTTTTGTTTGTTTGTGGATTTTTGGGGGTGAGGTTGCTTTGGTTTGGTTTTTGTTTTGTTTTGTCATGCAGAAAAGCTACATTTGTCTTTCTTTGTCATCTTTTGCATGATCATAGCAATTTCAAAAAGTTATTTGAAAACATGCATTTCTTTTTCCTCAAAGTGTTTTTAAAAGTGTCCTAAATTAACAAGCTTTCTTAATACTTTGTGGATCATTGCATTCAGTGCTGAGCTTCTTTATTGCAATGGTTTGGATTTTTCTAATAGGAAGTTAGAAATAGTTGCTTTCCATCCACCAATAACTTCAGTTGTCAAAAAAAAAAAAAAAACCCCAAAACAACAAAAACCAGCAAGTGTAAATAGTGATCAACTTTGGGAAATCTTGTAGCCTTTATTAGTATTTGTAAAGTGTTTTCTGAGTCCAAAGTTACATTTAATTCAGTGTGAGAATTTGTTTTGACTCAATTTGTATCAAGAAAAGCATCAACTCTTCTTGATAATACAGCTTTAAGAGTTTTTCAGTTCTGTTTTATTTCTTTAAGACACTAAGACAACTTGTCCTTTAACAATCAGATGTACATTAGGTGGAAGTTTCTCGTTTATGTTAGCATTCATTTTACTAATGTGCTTTTGAGAGAGCTTAATCTGGGCAGGTAGGAGGGGCACTTGTTCATGGTGGGAAGGTTTGCAGAACTGACTGTGAATCAGTGCTGCTGTCACCAGAATTGTCACTGTTGGAAACTTCAGATTCTGACAGATTGGTGTCATAAGCTGTGTGTCTACTGACTCATCACCACTAATTTTTCCACCAGTCACTTTTGATGAAGGCTATTTTGAAAGAGTAGTTACAGCAGCTGTTTCAAATGTATCACAGGGAATGTGCATGTTAAACACAGTAAAACTGCTAATAAAAATACTGCTATCTGGGCTATGTTTGGGGATTTGTTTCTATGCCAGTAACATCTTTCCTTATCCTGGTTAAAGAATGAGCAGCATTTTTTCTTGACAAAAGCAAAACTAAAAAAGCCACTAAACCCCTAAAAGGAACAACAACTAAAAAAAAAAACCCAATGCAAAACCAAAACGTGAGAATAATTTGAATATTGCATAGATGCTGTTATGCTTTTTATATTAACAGGGCCCAGTTACAAAGCTTGTGGTGTGCTGTAGGACAGAAGCATTTAAGTCTCTCACTAGCTGCCCCCTGATCCATCTCCAGCCATATGCTGCTGTTCATGAGGTGGCTGTGTATAGTGGCATTAAAGTAACAGATGTCAGCCACAGATAGGGAGGCAGGAGTAGGGGAGATGATTCTACAAAATTACCAGTGCAATTTCTCTTACCTTCTCTGTGTTCAGAGAGTGACCTAGTTTTGTGGATTGTCTTTTTTACCAGTCTGAGGTAGATGGATGAAACAAGCTTTAGCAGGTGTGTTTGTCCCATGTATTATTTTTAAAGTACATGTGAGTGCATTGTGTGCTTCCAGAGTCTCAGAAACAAACCATCCCTTTAAGGCCTGTGAAACTGGATTTCTCAAGCCGTGGCTTAAAGCTTGCTCATTAGAAGCTTGCATTTCCTTAAAAATTGTCATTGCTGAGCCTTGGCAGCTGCCATGGTATTAAATCAGGTTCTGAGAAAAAGCAGCCATATCAGCCATGACAGACGAATGTTTGTGAGATTTATTAAAGTGTTCAGTCTTCAAACTGAATCATTAAAATATATTTACCTTTAGGTGCTATACTAATGACCTCAAGCTATGTCTGGACTATGTTTTCATTCATTTAAATACAATTTAAAGGAGGTTGAGTTTGACAGATACTCTGAGTAGCCCATCTGTGGTGTTTAAGCAATGACTTCGCGTTTTTTCTGCGTCTGTAAATTCTTAGGCAGTTTATCAGCAAATGAAAGCCGTATTTAACTGTGTTCAATTGGAATTGTAGAAGAGAAATACAATTCTAGGTGACTGAGAGATAGCAAAATTCCTGTAGCATTTTGGTGCTGTTCTTATTTCCCCAAACTGTCTGTTTAAAATTACATTGCTTTCCTTAGTGTCTGAAAATGTAAATTTGGGGTGAGCACAGCAACTGTCAAATGAGCTGTTTATTGAAGAAAGTTTTATTCAGCTAACAGTCCAAGACATTGTTGCTTGAAATGTAAGAGCCTTCAATCCCCCCAAGACCCACAGATTAAGTAAGCTGAATCCTTTGTATGTATCACTGGTTGAAATAAATGTTAGAAGTCCTATTTAAACATAGTGGGTTTGTATTGATTAATTGTTAGTTGTTTTAAAAAGATATATAAAGAAAAAGCAATATAAAAATATTGAATAAATTTGATTGATCTGCTGGATGATAGAATTTATCTCTGTATATTTAACCAGAAAACTGCAGCAGTAAAGAACACATTTGAATGTTTTTTAATTGTTTATGCATTAATTAGGCTACAGAAAGTGAGGCTGGTGATATGGATCTCAGTGGATTGCCAGAGACAGCAGTGGATTCTGAGGATGATGATGATGAAGAAGACATTGAAAGGGCATCAGATCCGTTGATGAGCAGGGATATTGTTAGAGACTGCTTGGAGAAAGATCCAATAGACAGGACAGATGATGACATTGGTAAGTATTGTGATGAAGTAAAATCTTGTCAAACATGTTCTTCACCTCCAAAAATTTACTGTTTGAATTTGGGGTTTTATTTTAATCACTGACCTTTGTAGTTGGTAAATTTACTGTTTATTATTATTGTTTCTTATGTAAGTATATATGTAATGTGACCAAGTACAGCCAAAGAAGAGGAAAACACATATAATATGGGTGAAACCTGTTACTTGCTGGCTCTTTTGGTCTCAGGCTTCAGCTTCTAATTGATATCAGAACAGGTTTATGAGGGAAACATCGTTGAGAACTGGAAAACAGACAGCACCTTGGCAAAGGCGACATTAATGTCAACATTGCTTCTCACAGTATATTTTTAATTGTCAGTTGTGACATTGTGACTTGACATTTGTTGCAAACATTTGAGCCTTTAAAACCTTAACATAAATGTGCATCAAATCAAACTAATTTGCTATGTTAGCATACAAGTAAATACATTGAAAGCAGAGCAGAACTAGAATCCAAATTTTAATCTAATCTGTTTCACTGGGTGAGATTTTTTTTTTTAATTGAAGTATGACTAAATGATGATTAAGGTTGATTATCAGATGATTAAGGTACTAAAGCATCTCTTATGCAAGGAGGGTCTAAGAGAGCTTGGGACTGTTCAGCCTGGAGAAGACTGAGGGGATCTCATTAATGTATAGAATACCCTGGGGTGGGGGTGTAAAGATGATGGAGCCAGAGTCTTCTCAGTGGTGCCCAGTGAGAGGACAAAGGGTACAAACTAAAACATGGGAGGCTCCATCAGAGCAGTAGGAAATGCTTTTTTCTTACTGAGACTGAGCATCTTGTCCAGAGAGATG
Organism: Phylloscopus collybita; assembly: GCA_027886175.1. Classification (NCBI taxonomy): domain Eukaryota; kingdom Metazoa; phylum Chordata; class Aves; order Passeriformes; family Phylloscopidae; genus Phylloscopus; species Phylloscopus collybita. The sequence continues at coordinate 39,351,006 of JAJNNQ010000009.1, read as the reverse complement.
TTAGTATTCCTCCTTGAAGATATTCAAAAGATGTTTGGCTATGTTGCTGGGCAACTGGCTGTAGGTGGCTCTGCTTGAGCAGGCAAGTTTGACCAGATGACTTCTGGAAGTCCCTTTTAACCACAACCTTTCTGTGATTCAGAGTAAATAAAAAATTGGAAAAAAGATGGAGTCTTAGTGAACTCTTCCTGTAGGGATTTTAGATCAAACTGGATGCAAAACCATTTTTAGGGCATATAATCACTTGGCAGGACTGCTAAAATTGAGTTCTGTAGTTACAAACTGTATAAAAAATGAAAATAGAGGAAGTTTACCATTGAGTACAAGTGCAACTCAAGGGCATGTACAAGACAGAGCAGCAGTAGTGCCCTTTAAGACAGTAGTCCTGTCTGGTCCATCTGAGAGGAACTCTGTGAAACCACCAGACAATGATCAAGTACAATTTACTGTTAAGCTTAGCCTAGGAGGGGGATGGCTTTACCAAACAACTTGCTCAGTTTTGTGGAATTTGTCTTGCTGTGTTTTACATAGTCCCATTCTAGTAACAATGAAATTATTGCCCTGACTGGAGTATTAAAAATATCATTGGTTGTATTCAGAGCTCTTGGTTACATTACAATTCTTCCACTATGCTTTTTTGCTGGGTTTCTATTGATGATATGACCAGCCAGTCTGCATCTACAAAATACCCAGTAATTAAAACAGGCCACTGTACATGATTTATTAGTATACAGAAACGATTGTGCAGCATTTTAGCTTAAGCAGCCTCAGGCATCTTGCTGAAGAACTGTCTTTACTGTGCTTTGTTGTTTTGACATGCACGACTCAGTGGGCTTTTTCTCCTTCAGAACAACTACTGGAATTCATGCATCAATTGCCTGCTTTTGCCAACATGACAATGTCAGTGAGGAGAGAACTCTGTGCTGTAATGGTGTTTGCAGTTGTGGAGAGAGCAGGAACTATTGTACTAAACGATGGGGAAGAGGTTAGTAGAAGTTGCTCTTGACTCTCCTATTATACCAAACATCCCAGATTCCACATGGTTAAGGTCCTCTTTTGTTAGTTAAAAATAAGGAAAAAAATAAAAAGGCAATATTCAGGTAAATCAGGCCTCTTTTTGTTCTGGATTTTATGAAACCTTTTGTTTAAGCACTCACACATTTCTTAAGCAATAAAAACAAAAGAAAACATTCTCTGTACAAAAAGTACAAGTACTCTGAAGTACAAAATGCTTCCTGCCCATTTGAGCTCATTTGGGGATTTTATTTTAGTGTTCAAGTGCTGTTTTAAAACTTCCTTTATTTTTTTTTTCAGTCTTACATGACCTCTTAATATTAAAGGTAAACTTAAGATTCCAGTTTTCTTGAGCTGGAAATAGCTGTACATTTATGGAAAATGAGCTTGTAAAATTTTTAATAGTTACTAAAAAATAAGTTTTGCTTTAGAACAGTTGTGAGAGTTGTATTTCTATAGTATGATAATAAAATTTAAGTGATTTGGTCTTCATGTATCCTGCAATGTTTGATTTGTAGCTGGATTCCTGGTCAGTCATTTTGAATGGCTCTGTGGAGGTGACATACCCTGATGGAAGAACAGAGATATTGTGCATGGGGAACAGTTTTGGTGTTTCCCCTACAATGGAAAAGGAATATATGAAAGGAGTGATGAGAACCAAAGTGGATGACTGCCAGGTAGAGTGTCTGTGGTACATACAAATTCACCCCACACACTGGTGTAGTGGAACTCAATGATGAAACCCAGTTTTATTTTAAACTGAATATGTGTAAAATATCCAGTGGGTAATCCTGGACAGTAGTTGGGCAATATGGCTCCTGCATACTCACAGTCTGTGAAATGGAGTTATCATTATCTGGGTAAGGGGTCATTTTGCATGAAGATGTTTGTCTACATAGTTTTTCCAGAATGTGAGGGCCACCAGCCTCTTCCACTCATCCATTGTTTCCAGTGTTCCTTAGTAGGATCTCAAGGTCCATCAACCATTACAGGCTCTTTTACTTCTGCAGCTAATAGCAGTTCTTCCTTACTCAGCTCAGCTACTGAATGTCAGAGTAACACAAACTTTATCTCCTGTGGTTGGAGTGAAAGATCTAATTTTGGCTAATCTGACCTTTCAAGGAAAAAGCCTTGATGTTTGCTGTAATACAAGCAGTCAGATGTAAATAATGCTTTTCGTAGCATAAAACTGCTGGCTGAATCTGGTTATGTGGTTGCTATTTGCTTATTCCCGTCCAGAAAATAATAGCAGAGCTGTGGGTGAATTAAGCATTTTGCTTAGTCCTGATGGCTAATTAACTTGAAGTAGATGTCCTTTGAAAGGAATGTAAATGTGTGTTAATAGAGTCACCTGGTTTAGCTTGCCCATCTAACTCCCAAAATGTACATAAATGGTTTCTTGTTAGGGTAATGTTTTCAACAAATCCAAACTGTGTGACTTCTATTTCAGCTACTACTAGCTGCTGGAAAAAAGAAATGGTGTGTAAATGAATTTAAAGAGAAAATACTGTCTCTGATTCTTGGCCCCTTGTCCTAAGTATGTACATGAGGATTTAACAACATTTCAATCAGAAGCAGCACTGTTCCTCTAAGTTAAATACCCAAATTCATATAATAAGGCAGTTTAATCTTGCCCCCCAAAAGAGATTTGTGTGTACGTTTGTGTACAATGTAGTCTTTTTCTAATTTGTTACGGTTGGTCTTAATTCTGTTTGCATAGTGTAGGTATTAGGAATATTCCTAAGATATCTATTCTTGCACTTATTCTTGGCTGAACTGATGATTGTAGAAAATAATTTTCCTGCTGTATGCTTTAAGCCAGAAGTAATTTGTTTCTTTGTGCCTGCGCTCATTAATTGAATAAATGTTATTTTTCTTAGTAATTGACTTCAGAATAAAATAGCTATAAAAAATGAAGATTAAATCATACTGCTCTGATGGATCTTGGTCTGCACTAACTAACTGCAGGAGTGTAGTGGCAGTACTGTGCCAGTCTGTTCGTCTGCTTGCTACAGCTGAATTGTTGGAAAGATGAATTTGGCTCACTGCAGTTTGAGGAGTTACTTTATCTTGCCTGTTGGTAGAGTACTTGCACCTTAGGTCTGAATGCTTTTCTGAGGATTTTACCTTTTAATACTGGTGCGTGATGATTCTTTCCAGTTTGTTTGTATAGCCCAGCAAGATTATTGCCGCATCCTCAACCAAGTGGAAAAGAACATGCAGAAGGTAGAAGAGGAAGGGGAGATTGTGATGGTGAAGGAGCACAGGGAGCTTGACCGCACTGGAACAAGAAAAGGTCACATTGTCATCAAGGTAAAAGGAGAAGAGAGAGTCTCTTGCAAAAGTCTGTGTTCTGTAAACCTCTTAACTTGGCAAGTTAGGTCCAGGATTAGTTGAGATACATTGTGGAAGTGAATGTTTAAAAATGGACTGTTAATATTTCTAGGGTATTTTTTATAATTATGCCTGTTGACAACTAGGTGATTTCTATAGAGATTAATTAGCTTTTTTTTTTTTACATTTGATTATCACAGTGATCAAGCTGATATGTTTGATTAGCTCATCAGTTAATAGAGGGCAGTATTCTTTCTAATGTGATGAGTCTTCAGCATATTTCAAGAAAACAAATTTGCATGTGTTGAAAATGTGTTAATAACTATGATTTTTTTTCAATTTTTTGTTTTCAATAGGGAACAGCTGAAAGGTTAACAATGCATTTGGTGGAAGAGCACTCTGTGGTAGACCCAACATTTATAGAAGACTTCCTGTTGACATATAGGACCTTTCTTACCAGCCCAATGGAAGTGGGCAAGAAGTTGTTGGAGTGGTTCAATGACCCCAGCCTCAGGGATAAGGTGAAAATCTCCTGAATCATGTATTGTTACCATTTGCATTGAAATATAAGCTAATAAGAATAAAGTATGCTTTAGAGAGGATGACTAAATTGAATAAGACACGAATAGTATGTGATGTATTTTAGTGCCAGAATAAATGTCTAAAACTAAGAACATTTTTACTTATTTTTTAAAAATATTACTGTGTTCAGGCAAGGTAAATTGCCCATGTTTTATTTTGCTGTGTTTTTACAACCTAGTTGCTTGCAGGTATACAGGAAGCTTTTTTTACCAATAGTGAGTATTTTTATTTAATGTGATTCAGTAGAATTTTATTGTGTTTCCAAGTCTGAGCATATAACTAAGTTCTGTATTTTCTGTACATAATGGTAGTTAATTCAGCATGGCAAATGTGATTTTTTAAAAAAGAGAATAGAAAATTCATGCATTGTTAAGAATCTGTCGTGCTTTATGTAGCATTAAAAAAAACCCCACCAAGCCCAACTTAAACGCAAGAAAACAATCAAATATCTTCTTCCCTAAACAAAATTTCCATGATGGAAGAATAAGCCACATCCAGTTTTGGTACACTGGCCACTGAAGCTTCATCCTGCTTCAAAACTGTATTTTCTTTCTGCTTTATTTTCTTTTGTACGCAACTTTTTCTTATGCAAAAAAAAAAAAAAAATTCTAAGAATTTCCAGATGCCCTTTTTTTTCTGTAAATTTGAAACCACAGGATTTAGATGACTACATGAAAGAGAAATTTGGTTTTATGCTCTTATTTAAATTTCTTCTGGAAATGTTGGTCTAGCTGTGCCTTGAAGGATGGATCTTACATTTGACAGGCTTTGCAGCTAATACTCTTCAGAGCTATAATATTTGGGTTCAACATTAAAGTTATGTTGCTTCTCCTCCAATGGACAATCCCCTCAGCCTCTGAAATGAGCCAGCACAGTTGCTTGGATCAGTCTGAACACAGAGCAGCTCTTTGTTCTGCTGCCTCAATAACCAACCTTTTCTGACCTCCAGTAGCACTGACAGAAAGGCAAGAGGCAGAGGACAGCTTGGGACAAGTGGAGATAGGAAGTAGGGAATAAGGAATCTGGAAGATTTTGGCTGTTTTGTACTGGGAGCTGATAGGCAGTAAGGAGAGTGAAGGGGTGAATAAAACTTGCTGGGGATGATCAGTACTCAGGATTATTCAGAGTGGGACACTGGACATCCAGCCTTAGTGATGATTTTGCCCTGTAGCAGGTTACTTGATTTTACAGCTTTAATTCTATTTTAATGCTGTTCCTGATTTGTGACACAAGTAATGGCATTCCTCTGGAAGTCAGTGTTCAGCTCCTTCCAGCTCAGTGTCCTTTGGGTGTAGATGAGTAAATCCCAACTTTAAAAGCAGCATTGACAGTGAAGCTGTCACTGCAGTAGTTTAAAATACATTGCGTGGTACAGCTTGCAACTTCCCAGACAATTTTAATAATCTGCAATTACCCTAAATTTAACCAGACATTGTCTGGATCTTTCAATGTCATCCACAGTAATGAAAAATATCAAAGCTGTTTAACAGGAATGAAGTTCAATTTCAAAGGTATAGAAATTCAAATATTTTCCTGTGGCTGGGAGTACAGCTGGGTAGTTGCCCTCAGTTAGAATCTGAACTTGAAGAATTCTGAAGTGCTTGATTAGTTTGGTCATTAATTTCAGCAACTCATCTGAATTAATTTCTTTTGCGGGGTAAAAGGAAAACTACTGAGAAACTTTGAGGGTGGCAGGGATTGGTTTTGCATACCTGGTGTCAGACCTTTAGCACATGAGGCTGCAGAGGTTTGGATTTTGTGCAGACACAAAAAATGGACAGGGGTTAGCACTAGCTGATTAAAATTTGTATGCAACTTTGTTCTTAAGCTCTACATTTTGAAATGTTTAGAGACATATCCCTACTGATTTCCTTTCCCAGCATAAAAGAAGAAGTGTAGCTGTATTTTTAGAGGTAGCATTGAGTGGTGCAGCTCTTCTGGATTCAGCAACTTTTTAAAAATAGCATGAATCAATATTAATTCAAGACACCAAAACGATTGTGTTTTATCAGGACAAGTGCTGCTGATGTTCCAGGTCAAATCACATATTAAAGGAGAGAATATTATAGTAAAAGCATATAATTCTAAAAAAAATGCAGCTCTTAATTTGTGGCTTTACCTTCATTAGTATTAATTAATAGTATTCCTTTAGATTTTTTTCCTAAGAAACTGAAAAATACCAGCTAAGAATCTTCTCAGCTTGATGATCCTAATTGCTTGAGGGGAGTTGGCAGTGGAGGGAAAAAAGGATGTGTAAATGGCAAGATTGACTCTAAGGAAAGGAATTGCTGTTTTTGCTAAAACCTCTTTCCTGCTTCTTGCAATATCTTATTTTTCCTGCCTCTCTAAATGTACAGTAGCTCTTGTACAGAGGTAAATGCCAAATGAAGTTAATGGTGGCACATCTAAAGACTTAGGAGATTCAAGAGCCAATGTTAAGCCATATCGTAAGCTTTGTGATCATGTGCTTGGAGAACTAAGCAGATTTGGAAATGTACATGAACAGGAAATTGTTTTAAGTCAGAAATGGATCTACCTTGTTGCCTTCTACCTGTGTGCACTATTCCCTACTTAATCGAATTTGATACAGCCAGTGTCTTCTGACTCATGGTGTTCATTATGAAATACAGCATACAATTGCTTATACAAGTTAAAAACATTTTAATACTTAATTTTTTCTCTTCTCCTGATAAATAATTGCATATTAGTGAAGTTTGATTTGAATGCATGTATATATGCATATATATTATTTAAGATTCAAGTGGAAATTTACAGGGCCTTTAATGACCAGTATTTTAAAAGGACTTGGCAGTAGTGTTATTCTGAGTATTCCAGCAAAATGTTTACAATATTTATGAATTTTCAGGTTACACGGGTAGTATTGTTGTGGGTGAACAATCACTTCAATGATTTTGAAGGAGATCCTGCTATGACTCGATTTCTGGAAGAATTTGAGAACAATTTGGAGAGGGAGGTAAGAGTGAGGGTTTTTTTCTGACAACTTGGGATAACAGGGAATACCCAGGCTGTTGTTACATATAACTTGCTATGCCTTTCTCTTGCAGAAAATGGGTGGACATTTGAGGCTGTTAAATATTGCTTGTGCTGCTAAAGCTAAACGAAGACTGATAACCTTAACAAAGCCATCTCGAGAAGCCCCTTTGCCTTTTATCTTGCTGGGAGGGTCGGAAAAGGGGTTTGGAATCTTTGTTGACAGTGTAGATTTTGGTAGCAAAGCTACAGAAGCAGGCTTGAAACGTGGAGACCAGGTATGTAATTTTAAAATTTGTCCCTCCATTACCCCTCCCCCCCTCCTTTTTTTTTTTTTTTGTTGTTTCCTTTCTCTTCACTACATGAAAATTTTTCAAACTTGTTTGAATTTTAGATATTGGAAGTGAACGGTCAAAACTTTGAAAACATTCAGCTGACAAAAGCCATGGAAATCCTTAGAAATAACACTCATCTGTCTATCACTGTGAAAACCAATTTATTTGGTGAGTTTGTCTGCATTATTTGTTCTAGTTTTGATAGAGATCTAAAATATTTTTCAAAAGTTTAAGATAGTTTTACTTGAAACTCTTTTGCACCAGGGAGAATAGAAAAAGGAAACATGAAGGTCCTAAAATACCTTGGTTCATAATGGCAAAGAAAAATTTATGAGTAGGGATTTACATGAAGTGACTTCCCTCTCACAAGTGTATGTTTCTGGATTAAGAGGAACTATTGTGACCATGTAGCTCAAACTTAAAAAACGTGCTTGTATATATAATGATAATGTTTAGTTCTCTCTCAAGAAAGAAGCCTCTTCAGGCATTTCATCTGCTCAGTGGTTTTATTCTGTCTGCTGAATTTACTCATGGTTTTTCAGCCTTCTCTGAGTCTAATAATAAGCTCAAGGCTATTTCAACCTTTCCTGCCAGCTAGGTGAAAAGATTCTTGCTACCCTGTGCATCTGTTCTCTACATTTTTCCCTCTAACAAGTACTAAAGTATGCATGGAAGAGTCTTCAAGCAGCTCAGGACCTCAATTAGCATCATGAGTAATGAATATATTGGGAGTTTGGTTTGATTTTTTACCACTGGATTCTTGGATTACTTATACAATTTAGTGATGTGTTCCTTGAGTATCTGTTTCAGGATCAGGTTCTTCATCACAGGAAAGTAGGGCAGAATATTACCACAGCATGTCCCTGCACCGACTGAAAATTTAATTTGCCTAGGTTATCTCCAAAAATCATTGATCAACTCTGTTTCCTGGAGACCTTTTTCTTTTTTTTTTTTTCAGTAAAGATTCTAATATTCCTGCTGTTTCTAATAATTTAGACATTTCTTAATATATCTGGGTATGCTTTTTTAGCCAGATGTTCTTGTTTCTCTATGTGTACAGTCTGTAACTGTCCTTCTCACGCTGGGTGTTTGAGTCTCATGTGTTACTTAAAAATTTCTCTCATGTTCTCATGTTACTTTACTGTTTTAAAGATTAACATAGTGATTATGATTTCTTCTTTTCTTCAGAAGTGTTTTTCTAGCTTTTTTCTGTCTTGTGGCTCTAGTGTACTGAAATCAGATTACAGCACAGACCCAGAGCAGTTACTTTCTGTGTATTGCAGGCAGAATTTGTTTGCCAGAAATCCCAGAAGGAGTTTTCTATTTTCAACAGCATTTTCTTATCTATTCCTAATTTCTCTCTCCAGCCTCTAAGTCCTATTCAAGGGTACAGTTGTTGGCTGGCTTTACTCTCTTCCACTTTTGTGTGTCTTACTTCAAGCTTTTGAAGTCTCTTGGTAATTTGTTGTACCTCTATATATTAGAGAATATTAAGAATAATATTATTAATATTATTAAAATTAATGAATATCAGTAAAATGTAGCCCCTAATACTCATCCTTAGTTAGTTGCCCTTGTTCCTTCGTTTTTCTACAATTCCTTTGTTTTAATTATCACTTTTCATTTATTATTGCAAATCAACTCATCAGAGGATTTTCCCATTTTTGTATGGGGAGTTCCTCTAACATGCAGAGCACATGACTTGCTCTCCAGTTCAGTTTTGTGTGATTTATTTAAATATATGGGTGCTTTTTTGAGGCTCAAAGTTGCAGTAGAAGAACTAATTTACAAATTTATCAGCTATTTCTGCCTCAGGGATGACTCTTTGCTAGAGAGCTGAAGGAAAATGAGTGGTTTTTTGGTATTTCTGCCAGATGGATACAACAGCCCTGTCAAACAGCCAAGGTGTCTCAGTAGTCTCTTGCTTTATTTTCCTTATGACTTTGTTGCTGTTTCCCTTTTGATTTTTTTGATCCTGTTGCTATTAATTTCTTGTCCATCTGAAAGCTTTTGTTGCTGCCTCTCTGTTTAAACCTTCCTTCTCATTTGTATTTTTCTATCTCACTTTTGTCTAATGTACTCCTTTTATACATGCTGCTATCCTCCAGAAGCCCTTGTCCTTAGGCTGGAAAGTCAAATTCCTTCTGTTGATACCATCCGTGTAACCATGTGAGCACCTGCGTATTTCTCTTCTAGGCTGGGCCAATTCACTGTTTTTCTGATTCATACTACAGAAAATGAATGTAGTTTTTAAAAGCGAAAATGTTTTAAAGTCTTACACTTAAATTAATCAAATGCTGGAATTGAGAGAATATCCTAATATATTTTTTGAGCACTTAATATTAAGCTGGTCCTGGTGCAGAGAGATTTCTTTTACATTTTTGTCTTTCTTCTTCCCTCTCTTTTCCTGTCTTGTGCAGTTTTTAAAGAGCTCTTAACACGGTTGTCAGAGGAAAAAAGGAATGGTGCTCCCCACCTGCCTAAAATCGGTGACATTAAAAAGGCGAGTCGTTATTCCATCCCTGACCTTGCTGTTGATGTGGAGCAGGTAATAGGATTAGAAAAAGTAAATAAGAAAAGTAAAGCCAACACGGTTGGGGGAAGAAATAAGTTAAAGAAGATACTTGACAAGACTCGAATCAGTATTCTGCCTCAGAAACCATACAAGTGAGTTTCTTTCCTCCTAAATATTTCCTCTGCATTAAATGATAAGAATTCCTATTGAATGTATAGTTTGCCATTATACCTTTTTATTTATTAATACAAATCATGTTTACATCTGAAAAAAATACCAGAGAAAAATATTCTGAGTATTTGAACAAGCATAGGCTGCTAACAGTGCAGCTCCTGACATCAAGATGTATTTTGTTTCTTATAGATAAAGTCATGACAAATACTTCTTTATGTAGTTTCCTATTTTCTTTTAAGAGGACTGTTAACTGAAATTATTTTGGAATAATTCTGCAAGCAGGTTACTTGCAAAGGGTTGGTATGAGCTATGATTTCAATGTATCCACATTCCAGTGGTCTGTAAGAATTTTTATGTGTGGCTGTAAGGGAGAGTGAGGTTAAAATTTTAGCTTGCGTTCTTTGATGGAATTGTGGGTTTTGTTGGTTTTTTTTTTTAGTGAAAGCTAAATATGCTGAGAAATTTTATTCTATGAACACATTTTAGAAATAAAGTTCTGAAAACTGCAGGCAAAAATAGAAGACTGAATTTTATATGGTATTATGGGAACCTGGTTCTTGGACAAGGCAAATGGTAGATGGGGAAAAATGAATTGTAGAGGGTAGTTGTGTAATCAGTGTTTTCTCTTGCATTTTTTCTTTCCTGTATTCTTTCTAAGGAAGAAACTACTCTGTAAATTCAGAAAAAAAGACACTTGTGCTGATAATGCAGGGCTTTTTTTCCTGTCATCACTTAAAAAAAGTTTGCTTAACTGATAATTGCCTACTAAATGAAAACTATTCTGAAACATTATATATAGAACTTTAGTAGTAGAATGATTAAGTTAATATAAATTAATATAAATTTAAATACTGGATGTTTCTTAAACTGATGGCAGTACCTTTAAATAGAGGAGAAGCTGTAAATCCTCTTTTTATGTTATTTGTCCTTTGCATGTTTTCCTCTATTGCATGTTTGAGCTGTGCATAGTAAGGTCTGTTTTTCTGTATTGGTCACTATGGTTCGTAGCATTTGCATAACATTTTCATGTTGGTTTTTCTTTTTTTTTTTTTTAATTTATTTTCTTTCATTTTTACACTTTTTCTGTGCAGGGACCTCTTTGGGTAAGATTCCGAAAAACTTGACCTATTTTATTTTCTTCTTGCTAGCTTGACTTCATGTGTTATATATAGCAGTTTGTCTGCAGAGCCTGTTGCCATTCCGTTGTTTTTGTCTGCACAGTTTCTGCATAGAGATCTGTAGCTGTAGACTTTAGTGTTTGTGCTTTTCTTTCCCCAATTGTGTAGAAGCATCAGTCTATATTCTTCCTTTTAATTATTAGTGTTGCATATATTTAAGGGACTTTACCTAGTCACACTTCTTGCATATAAGAAAATCAAGAGGAGTGAAAAAGCTGATTTACTCTTTAGTTAAAGTAGGCATTTAAAGACTTCATGACTCAACTGGCTTATGAGGTGAAACTGTTCACCATTTTTTGAGTGTGAACACTGCAAAAAGCTCCAATGCCTCAAGGATGTTCCCAGACAAAACCAATCTTTAAATTAGAATGAGGCTGCTCTTGGAGTGGGCTCTCTGCTTCATGAGGCATTAAGTCAGTATCAAAGATGAATCAGTTTGAACAGGTGTTAATGCCTTCCTTCAGTCTTTCTGTTTAGTCCAATAAGGTTAAATAAGTTCCCAAACTGAGCAAACAGCAGCATTTCCTCTGCACCTACAGGGAGATCTTCTCTTCCCTGTAAGTGAGACATCTCTTGAAGGGTTCCAGGTACAACTGGAGCTCTTTGTTTGCTTTTCTGACACAGGGTGGTTTTATGGTCTGTAGGTTCAATTGGTCCAAAAAAGGATTAAACACAATCCCCACCTCCCTCTCTAGTAAAGTTCTGCCTGGTCCTTAGTGCAGCATCCCAGTCAAAGCAGCAGCCCCTGGCTCTCCCCTCTGCAGCCCTGCAGTGGGGTGCAGGGGATTTTGTGTTCTGAGGGAAGAAGCATTCAGATACCTCTGTCATTTCCTTATCCCTTCTACCCTGTTTGTCATTCTGCAGGCGTTATTTCTCAGTTAATGTGCTATCTCCCTGCATGGCAGATGCATACAGAAAGCAATGGAAATGCTGTTTCCTTAAAACCACAATCTCCTTTCATTGGCATAATAAAATACTTTACCTAACAATAGATCTTCATGGGACCTGGATTTTTTTTTAGTTTTGTTCTTTTTATCTGATATTTCTGGGGTTCATGTCTTGTTTGCATAAGTTAGAACTTACTCAGATTCTAATTTAGGTTTTAAAAATAGAGTAGACAAAGTGTAAAGGAAATGATTTCCAATTTCTTATATGAATACTTGAGCACTATTTTTTTTTTGACATTTTTGTTGCTTTAAACCTCACATTTTCAGAGTTGATCCACTTTACTGAAGCTGCTTCAGTCATGACGCACAGGATAGGTATAAGATTATATAAAACTGGCAAACTGCAAAAGGAATGCATAATGCAAGTGAAACTATTAATATAAGATTCACACTGTCTTCATTTGATATGAATTTAGAGAAAATATGGTTGTTACCACACTTATGAAATCTGGTATAATTAAATCTGGTCTATAGTAGCTTAGAACTACCAGAAAGCATTTTGAGGTACAAGAGCTGCAGTGTTTTTTTTGTTTACTTTCTTTCTTTTTAATGTGGAGTGTTTCCTACTTGACAGACATGATGTTGATTGCTGGCAATTCTTTTGGTTGTAGTGAAAGACTTATTTGATTGTGGCTTAGCATGAAGGTGCTGTGTGCTGAGTAAGTCATTCCTGCTCGTCACAGCTTTGGTGCTTGATGGGGAAGTACAAAAATACAAATGTTCAGATTCACCTTAACTTCTGATTAAGAGAGAATCCTCTAACTTTTTTCAGTGGACTTGAGTGTTTCTGTCACTCTCATGGCTTGAGGTTTACACTTCATAAAAGTGTTCTGGTAATACAGAGTTGTCTTGGTTTTTAAAAGCAAAACAATGAGAAAACGCAAACACAACCTGGAGAGATACCATGCATTGCCTTCTCAAAAGCAGTTGTGTCCATTTCATTAAAAATGTGTCTTTAGTACTCAGATACTGTTGTAGCTTTTCAGACTACTGTTCAATTCATAGCACTTAAAGAAGTGGTACAAGAGTGTACTGTGTACAGTTATTCATCGGTAAGCACAAAAGGATATTGGTGCTGTAACAGCTATCAGGGTAATTATCTAGCCTTTTATTACTTCTGTTTAGGTTTTCTGAGGATGGATAGAGCACTTAAGACAAAGGCTTAAGTGCCCAGCATTAGAGTACAAGTGGTCATTTGTGTTGCATCATTTAATTTACTAGACTGACTTAGTTGTAACATTTGCAATGAAGTCTGAATTCTGGTTTAGGCTTTACTTAAACGTGTAGATACAGATATAGACATGCTTGGCTTTTAAAAGGCCTCTATACTTGCTACATTTTTAATGCTTTTCACTTTTATTGACTGCTATTCAACATTTTACACCCTCTGATTATTTTATTAAGGATTTTGATCTGTATATTTAGAGAAAAGTTCAATGGCTGTCTCCAGTTCTACGTCTTGTGGCTGATCTTCTACCTCACTTTATTATGAACTCAAAAACAATAAGCAATTCAGTGCCCACTACAATATGATGATAGCTCTGTCTCTGATCCATCTAGCACTACTGACCTCCTGGGCAACCCTGACTTACACAATTTAATGGATAAAACCCTTCACTTTTGTCACAGGATATTTTATTTACAGCTGTCAGGTACTTTGGAGAGGATACTGATAGCACCCAAGTGTGCCTGTTAGGCTTAGCTTTCTCTGGCATCACTTCAGTCACACTGAGTGAAGAGAAATTCAGAGATGTGATACATGGTGGGAAAACCAAATGTTCTCAAATGATCCTCTCTTATCTGTCTGCTAGAAGATCTTATATAGTATGGCTACAATATATCACAAATAGAGATGCAAATCCTGTCTGTGATGGGGTAAAAAAATCTATGAAGTTCAGGCTTGGAAACAGCCTGTCCCAGCTGAAGGGACAGCAGTACTACTCAAAGTTTGGGTGATGGGGTGGTGCAAGAATGATGAGATGTGTACCACCTTTTGAACGAGCATGTTGGCCAAAATCATTAAAAAATGAGCCTAGCAACTCCTCAGAGCTTAGTAGTGAGGATCTTCTGGCAAAAACTACTATATACCAGATTTCCTAAGTGTGAGCAGGCAAACTGAGTCACTCTGAGTGGGCTGTTGACAAAGCAAATCTTGTTGTCTGGAGAACCTTTACTTCTAAATAGCAACTGCTGTAGTAACAATTGAAGGTATGAAAATGTAGCAATAGAGACATCACTGAATCCCTCTAGTGTAGCCAAGCTCTGAATGTCTGTCAGTCCTGATTTTCTTTCTTTCTGGATGCAGTGACATTGGAATTGGGCAGTCTCAGGATGACAGCATTGTGGGACTGAGGCAAACAAAGCACATTCCTCCTGCTTTACCTGTCAGTGGAACCCTGTCATCCAGTAATCCCGACCTGCTGCAGTCTCATCACCGCATCTTAGACTTTAATACCACTCCAGGTAAGAATCTTTTTTTTTATTGTTGCTCTTGATCTTTTAATTTCCTTTCATAGTTCAGAGTTTTTGTGTGGATTTCTAGAATCTGAGGAGGCACGTGAGTTTTTATTAATTGTTGTCACACACAACTTAGTCACATATTCATGCATTAGGATTTATTACATCTGCTACAATACTTTACCCACATGTAATAGATGTCTGTTTTTTTTCATGGATGCTGTATAAAGAGTGCTTCTTACTGATTGAATATTCTTGGTCAGTAAAAACCTGTTTTGCTTGGTATTTTATAATTCGCCTCGATGGATCATTGTTTACAAGGCTGCAATATTTTCAAAAGCATAGCAGATCATTAGCTTACAGTAAAGGGAAAGGACACAAGACACTTATTTCAGTCTTTTTCTGATCAGACTTACATAATTTATACTACATTTGTAAGGGACAGAGTTTCAAAGTTTCTTGTTAGTCAGTCACCCTGCCCTACAGCTGTATGTCAAATTCTTTGAATATAAAATCCCTTTCTGAAATAGATAAAAAATGAACACATTTAGAGAGGATCAAAGCACAGGGGTGAGTGAGGGAGAAATAGGGGGAGAATATGAGAAACTTGAGAGCCTTATCTTATAAGAACGGTTTAGCTGGAACTCCTGGTAGGGTTGGGATTTGGTCTCTTATCTGGCTGCAGGAAGGTTCTTAGTGGGAAACCTTTCCTGAGTTAAGTATCCAAATCTTTGCTATTAAAATACAGCTTCTGGAGCAGGGTATGATGATGGTAGCTCTGCAGACGCTTGGTTATTTTAGCCTAATCTTTAAAGAATTACTCAAAAGTAGAACTGAAAATTTGGTGCCCTCCTAAGACTGAGGGATTTCAAACATTGCCTAAAGGATTAGCTATAGGGATGGTCCTTAAACCCCAAGCTGCACACTGGCCAAGTTGGTGCAGCCATTGTGCTTGAGACTGTGATACTCAGCGTTACTTCATCTCAGGTGTTCCAGGGCTAGAGGAGTTTGCAAGGACGTGGTTTGTGATTTTTGCTCCAGTGTTAAAGATTGATCCTGATAGACTTGGAAGGTGGATATTTTTTTGTATTTTATCTAACGACTAGTGCCCAACACCTTGCAGCTATTCTTTACCAGCCAGAACCTAGCTTTTCATCAGGACTTTTTCTATAAATGAGTGAAAATTCCATTCTCTACCTTGCCACTTACCTAGACCAGACAGTTCTAGGTAATTAGAGTGCCTCTAATGCCAAGTGCAGCAAGTGGCCAACTTCTGAGCTGTGGGCATTGCTGACTCATGCAGCTGAAACAAACTTCCATGAGAAGGAAAGCCATTGCAGGCCTAAAGATCCTTCAGTTACAGATGGAGTTCAGAGATGCTTGAGGTTCAACTGTTTGCATTTTGCATCGAGGAGAGGAAATCAATATGATGTAATGCCATCACTCCAATGTTTTAAAAGTTTTTCCATGTCTTTGTAGAAAATTTCTTCCTCATTAAAAATTGTGTGGGTTTGTGTTTTGTTTTTGGGGTTTTTTTGTGGTTTTTGTTTTGGTTTGGTTTGGTTTGGTTTTGGTTTTTTGGGTTTTTTTTTTTTGGTTTTTTGGTTTTTTTCTTAAAATTTGCCTGAATGTCCACACATGGAATATTTTTAAAGTAATTCTCAGGCAAAATTTTTTTTCCTGTGTGGAAAGGAAGGAAAAGGAGGCTTGAAATGAAAAACATATACCTTAAGGACTTTAGAGATGGCTACATTGTATATAGAAGAGTTGAGATATATCTCTATATATTTCAAGACTTGAAAAAATTAAAACTTGCCATTTTAATTTCTTTTACTACCTTGGTGTAAATTAAAGATGGAAATGGAGGCAGCTTGCAAGAAATTGAATGCACTGGAGGAGAAAGAGAAATTGGTAGAGCAGCTGTCCTTTGAGGCTTTGAGAAATATCCCTCAGGATAGAAAATAAAACAACTTGCTTCTTTTAGAAGAGTGGTCTTTGAGGAGAAAGTGTGAACAGCTTGAAATCTGCAAGGAGTCATTTTAGTTTTCCTTCTGATTGGCTCAGGCTGTCTCAAATATACTTTTAAAGGTTTATTTTTAAATGTTCAATAGCAGTTTGATTTCTCTTTTCTTATGCAGCCTTTGCTATTTGATTGGAAGTCAAAATAATAGAGTAATGATGAACTGCCAGTCACTGGTATTTTTTCTTTCCCCTCACAATCTTTCTAAGGGAATAGATTCCTATCATACAGCATTGCATTCTTCAGCCTGCCACTCCAGTTTCCCTTTTTGAAAACCAGTGAAGGGGAGTGATTATGATTCTCTTCAAGTGTTTTATTTAAAAATTATTGAGCTGAATTACTTGCTACCATTGCCATAGCTGCAATCATTTCACTGGCTGGCAGACGTCTGGGTATTCTGTGTAGAGCTTTTGCTCCCAGCTCTGATAGGTAGGCAGCCTGAGAAATTGGGTGGTAAGATGCAGTGCAAAGATGGGACACCTCTATTTGCTGTCCTCTGCATTTCTTCATACTGACTTCAGTGACCAGCAGGGCAGGTTGTTTTTTTATTGCCCAAAACACTTAATTTCTAGGGACCATTAAACAATTTCTCACTTTGGTATTGTTTACTGTAGCTTCTCAACTTCACAGCATTTCTTTGGCAAATATTTCTGTAACAGCAAGAGGCAGCAAGATCTGGAGAAGGGTCTGGTTTTAAATAACATCTCCAAAAGGCTGTATATTTGGCATCTGCCTTCCTGCAGATGTCAAAAAATGTTGAAAGTATTTCAGAAAATATTCTGCTCTATGTCCCTCTTCAAGGAGTTACTGAAGGAAGATGGGTCAGTGTAGATTTGGTGATAAAAGGCAGAATTGGCTTGCTTGTTATGAAGTATTTGTACATTTGACTCAAATGCTTAGGAAGGGCTAAAAACTTGACATCCTTTACGTGTAACTGATGATGTAATCACACAGTTCTAGTGTCTTCTGGTACTTCTCAAACTGCAAAAAACTACTGTGAGCTTAAAAGTTATGGGCTTAGTTGCATGAAATTTGTAAAATAATGTATTAAAGCCTTTGTGGCATATAAATTAACTCATGTCAGAGAGATTTATCTCAATGCTTCCCAAATCATTATTTTTGAAACATGCAAGAGCAGTGGGGATGTGTTAAGTTTTGTTCTTTTGTCACAAAATTTCTGCTGCTGAACAGATCTTTCTGTAGTAACTTGTATATGTTATGCACATTCAGGTCTTGTGAAAAACCAAAACTCTAGTTGTATCAAAGTGAATATTTTCATTTGGCAACTTTTTTTTTTCAGTATTTTTGTATGATAGTTATTTCAGAAGCCTTCATTTAGAAGGCTTTCTATTATTATCCATTTTGTTGCTTGTATGACCTCTTTGATTTAAAAAAAATATTCTTAAGAATGAGCATATTAAGGAAAAATGACTAGATGTCATGCCTCACAGAACTAAAAACACTTATTTGTAACAGAGGGAAGAAATTAAAGTAATTGAAATACTTGTCAGTTAAAAATATCTGATGTTACAAAACTCAGTGGTGGATAGCTGTATAATTGTTTTTTTTCTCCTAATAATACAGTGATAACAACCAAAATTCAGTTTATCTATGGGTCTGGGTTTCACTGCATGCATGGAAATAAGAAAATATGTGTGGATTTGGTCTCTCCATATAGCTTATGGAAATATCAAATCCAGTGTTAGTCTGGTAGTTTTCCAGATTTCCTAAAAACCAATTCACTGTGAGCTTCATGTCATCAGTCACTTCAAACTGGTATATATATAGAGCTTCAATATTTGTGAAGGTGGTTTTTTTACCCTGGCTGCCTTAGTTCTTAATTAGTAAAATACCAGCACAGAGAAATAAAAAGCAAAGTTTTCAGTCTGTTACTGACTCATTTATTACTATGATGTAAACGTATTAAAACAAAGGATTTCTGATTGAGTACTTGGATGTATCAATACTACTACACTTTGTGTACACATGCATGCTGGCAAATACACAAGCATCTTCCTGGCCACTTAAATTATGTGCCTTCCCTTTGTGTGTGGCGTGTCAGAGTTAGGTAAATGAATCTGTTTTCCTTGAAATATTCTTAAGGAGATTGGCACTCCAATCACGTATTGGCTTAAACCTCTCACGTGTCATTGTATAGGATAGTGTAGTTTAATGTCCTGGATTTTTCTCAGACTTAAACAGAATCTTTCAGGACTCAACACTTGTGAAAATAAGACTTCTCATTGGTTTGTGTGTCCAAACTTTGAAAATGTTAACTTAGTTTTATGGCTTGCCTCATTTATAGCCTAACTTCTTTTCCTGGATGTTAGTAGAAACCAGCTTTTACTGAAGTGAAAACTGGTTAACACTAATAATTAAATTCAATGTGACTTGCTCATTCTTATGCCATTAATTTTTTTTAAATTTTTTTTCTTACTCAGTTGCATAACTTGCTTTTAATTTTTTCCAGACCTACCAGACCAAGTCCTGCGGGTTTTCAAGGCCGACCAGCAAAGCCGCTACATAATGATCAGCAAGGACACAACAGCAAAGGAAGTGGTCATCCAGGCCATCAGGGAATTTGCTCTCACTGCAACCCCGGACGCGTACTCACTGTGCGAGGTCTCTGTCACACCTGAGGGTGTCATCAAGCAAAGGAGGCTTCCTGATCAGCTGTCCAAGCTTGCTGACAGGATACAGCTGAGTGGCAGGTAAGATGGAGACTGAGCTAAAGCTGATGATGCCAGTTTATTAAGTCAGAGTCGTTGTGGGGGTGGGCAGAGCCCCTGCTGCTTTGCCCTAGAGAGAGCCAAACTGAGGAGTTAAGAGAGAATTTCGCAATTTCACCCAGAGCCCCTAAGACAAAAGACAAGCCTTCTAGTCACGGCGACCTCTCCGGAGACCCACAAGCCCCCTCGGGATCTTATGTAGATCTGTTACAATCAATTGGTTTTGTGCTCTTTCCCTCCCACCCTGGTGCCCCATAAAAACCCCTGGGTTTCCTCTGGTTGGTAGAGGGTCCCTGGACCCTTCTCGCTGGTACCTTTGCAATAAAGTTACCACCTGCGGAAACTCCACAAGAGACCCTCTCTCTCTCTCATCAGGGCCGGCTAAAAGAGGGGCAAGCTCACAAGGGCAGGAGCTGAGAACACTGAGCTGAAATCACTGAGCTGAAAAATCACTGCTCTGCCCTCCTGCTGAGAAGCCCCTCTGCCAGCTGAGGAGCGCCCTGACCCCCCCAAGAAGCTGTCTTTAGCGAGACACCTTTTGGGGGTGATTGTAGCTCTCTGGGTCGCAAGCGGTAGACCCCAATACCAGCTGGAATAAGTCTTGTTAAAGGAGTGTTACTTAATTATTTAATGTTCTGTTTCTTTGTGACACATTGCTGCTTATCCAACTCCTCATTAATACCCAGGCTGGTGAAGTTAATTTTATTCTCAGATTCTAACTGGATCATTGCTGTGACTCTCAGCACTAATTGGGTGTATTGTATCTAGTGTCTTTTTCTCCATTTTGTTTTTACAGGTATTACCTGAAGAACAACATGGAAACAGAAACTCTTTGTTCAGATGAAGATGCTCAAGAGTTACTAAGGGAAAGCCAGATTTCCCTACTACAGCTCAGTACTGTTGAGGTGGCTACCCAACTCTCCATGAGAAACTTTGAGCTGTTCCGTAATATCGAACCCACGGAATACATAGATGACTTGTTTAAACTCAAATCAAAAACAGGTTGCACTAACCTTAAAAGGTTTGAAGAGGTGATAAATCAAGAAACATTCTGGGTGGCTTCTGAGATTCTAAGAGAAACCAACCAGCTGAAAAGGATGAAGATCATTAAGCATTTCATTAAGATAGCACTACACTGCAGAGAATGCAAGAACTTCAACTCAATGTTTGCCATCATTAGGTACTGCCCACTAATAATTTTACTTCTAAGTAAAAAGCAAAGTCTTATGTTAGTCTTAAAAAAATGTATTTAGTAGTGTAAATCAGTTTATAGTGCTAACATGAACAGTTGGTAGTCTGCTAAGGAGGGCATTTTCTGTAATCTGAAATGTTTGCTGAAATATTATTTGTAATGCCACTGTTATGTAACTACTGCTCAAGACAGCACAACAAGGTGAACCTGGCACTAGAGAAACTAGTGCATTTACTTAAAGACAAAGACCAAAAGAAACAACAGGTATATACAGGAAAACCACAGAGTTGTTGCAAATGAATGGGTTAATTTGTCCAAAGCAGCTCATTTTTATCCATACTGCCCAGTATCTTAAATTCATTTAGCCATGGTGTATTGCCTTTGGTTTTCTTTGTATCAGGAGTTTCTTTCTTGGAACTCTGAAAATAATCAATAACAGACCATAACATAGTCTGTAAATAAAGATCTTTTAATAAGAATTTTAAAAGGTACTGAAAATCTCAGAAAACCTTTTTTAGTTCTGGAATGAGAAGGAAGAGAGAAAATTCTAATGTCTATGTTTATACACATTTTTTGAAACCCAAACAAAAACGAACAATCCCCCTATATTGTCTCTCATGAAAAAGCTCAAGTATGTTGCAGTAAACTGACAGTGTTATCACTGTCTTTGACACATTGTCATCATTGTCTTGACATTCAGTCAACAGATTGAATGTGACACTTTTCCTGAAGATGAGTAGGTTTGAATACTATAAAGCAAATGGGGCAAGTCGCAAAGTCAAGGATTCATCCTGATGATCTGTCAGCATCTCTGAGACATCAGAATATTGAGATTTTGTTCAGCTATTTCAGCCAATCTCAATGAGAGATGAAAGCAGCCTCTCTGCTAGGCAAAACTTGAGTGAAGGAACGATTCTAGGTGCCAGACTTTCCCACAGGTAGAAATTAACAGCAAGACAGTCAGTGTCATTACATGGGAAAAAGGGAGTTTGTACCAGCTATGGGTTGAGAATAATCTCAGATATAGAGAGTGTTATGAAATTTCATCTAGGAAGAACTAAGTCAGGTGGATTACTGCAGAAATCAGTACTGTACTGTCACCACTTGAACATTAGGTGGAAGATGGTTTTTCCAACAGTTTGTTAATCTGGAAGTAAGTGGTGATCCTGAGGTACTTAGATTATGATATTCTTATCAAATGCAGACACTCTTCTAAAGGAGCAAATACATACTCTCTGTAGGGTTTAATTACTCATCCAAGTAACTTTTATCTGTTTATGGTTACATCATGTAGATATATCCAGTTTTTATGGCTTTTATAAAAATGATCTTCATCATTCTGTAGTACATGCTGGCAAAAAGAAGTTTTTAAATTTCTGTTACTTTATTGGCACTGTTGTGCTCTGGCTATATGGTATTTCTACCACACAAAATTTAACATGGTCTTTTGTAGGATTTTTTTGTTTCTTTCTCTTGTTCTTCAACTTTTTTGCACTTCTTGTGTTTCAAGTGGCCTGAATTTGGCACCAGTTGCAAGGCTCCGAACTACTTGGGAAAAGCTTCCAAGCAAGTATGAAAAACTCTTTCAAGATCTGCAGGACTTGTTTGATCCATCTAGGAATATGGCAAAATATCGTAATGTCCTAAACAGCCAAAACCTACAGCCCCCTATTATCCCCCTGTTTCCTGTCATCAAAAAAGACCTTACATTCCTTCATGAAGGTAAAGGCAGAAGTTTATCATCTTTTACTAGCTAAGGAAAAGTAACTTTCCTGCCTAATCACGGATGTTGTTGATTGTAGGAAATGACTCTAAAGTGGAGGGCCTGGTGAATTTTGAGAAGCTGCGGATGATTGCGAAGGAGATCCGCCACGTCGGTCGCATGGCGTCCGTGAACATGGATCCTGCGCTCATGTTTAGAACAAGGTAAGAGTGTTGTACCAGGCAGAGCTTTCCCCGGCTGGGACAGGGCTAGGTGTTGGCAAGAGGAGCTTCTATGTGCTGCTTCTATTGGAGCAGAATGAATTTTTGATGTTAGCAATTGACCAGCGTGATGTGGTGGTCTAAAACTGGAGAAACCGTTGCGTTTTGTGTTACTGATACGTTCTAAAATGTTTACTGTTCTGTAGTTCATGGTTACTTCGTAAAAATGAGATTCTATCAGTGGGAGGGAGAGAAACTGTCTTGAGAACATATCTGTTAGTCTGTTTGAAACATTGATGGGTGTCAGCCTTATAATTTTGATTTAGTAGAAGTGGTAATGTATCTGAAGCAGTGTCAGCTGCTTATGTTAGAAAACATGGAGTGAATGATCTTTGGCTTCGTATTTGACAAGCTTATTGCATACTCTTTTTTCTTAATTTGAGCTCGAAGAGTTTGTAATACCTGACTGTATGCCCGAGTCAAGGCTCTTTTAATGTTTGTGGGCTTCCAGAACTGCTTGTCTTGAGGTCTGGTCTTTTTCTTTCTGAGCTTGTGACCTTTCTCTGTCTCTTCTTAAACCCATGCTTTATTCTTCCTGGCTCTCACTTGCAGGAAGAAGAAATGGAGGAGTTTGGGGTAAGTGGTTGGAGACAACACACACAGACATTCATTCTTCCTTTACCATTTGCATTTTTTCCTACTTACTATTTTTAATTTTCTGGTGCTTTGACATTTTTTTCTTTTGTTAACCCTTTTTTACTCACAATACATTTTAATGTAGGAGTGCTTTTGATTTGAGATTAAAACACAGAAGTTGTAAATTATTTTTAAGTGGTCATAGGTAGAAGTGGAGTGTTCTTTCCCACCTCCAGTTTAAATTGCTGAAGGAAGAAGCTTTTGGTCAAAGAGAAATTACAAAATGACCAGGTTGCAACAGCTGAAAATAGCTGTTAATTTCCTTATACCTGTTAAACAATTATCACAATCAAAATTTGAAATTTACAGTATCTGCTTGACTAACTTGCTATCATATTACAATTAGACATCATTTTTACCTTAACAATTCACGACCAATGCATAGCTTTCATATAGATATACATACATTGAAATTTGCATGACATTTATTTCCTCATTAATTAGCTGATCATTTTATTTCACAAAATTCTCTTCAGTCTTGCAAGTTATAAAGAAGTTCTGTTCTGTAAAACTGAGCTGTATATTTTGTATACAGTGTGATTTAAAACACAGAGGGCTTTCAAAATGCCTCCTTGATATGTATTTGAATTTGAACCTCAACTATAGTCTTCTGTCAGCACTCCCTTACTGCATGAGCTTTTCCTAATGCTGCAGTCCTCTCAGTAGATGGCTTATGTCAGAGAGAGCTGCCTTGAATGCTTTTCTAGATGTGTGAAGTGTTATTGCCTAGTGTGAGCAAAATACGTTAAAATATCTGTGCCATTAAAATAGTGCCTGTAACCAAGAAAAAAGATTTCCTGGCCCTCATCTTTCTGTCTGTTATAGCTGTTTGACTTACTGGAATGAGGCATGTAAGCTTTGACCGTAGACTGACATTCATGCAGTCTGTTGCACGTTTCATGTTTATTGGGTGATACCAATGTTGGACTAAGTCATACCTTTGCTCTCTTTCTTCCCCTTCCTGCCCCCCTTCACTCCAGCTCTCTCAGCCAGGGCAGTGCCAATGCAGCCGTGCTGGATGTTGCACAAGCAGGGGGGCATAAAAAGCGGGTCCGTCGCAGCTCCTTTCTAAATGCTAAAAAGCTCTATGAAGATGCTCAGATGGCACGAAAAGTAAAGCAGTATCTCTCAAACTTGGATCTGGAAATGGATGAAGAGAGCCTCCAGACACTCTCTCTGCAGTGTGAGCCAGCCACAAACACATGTGAGCATTGTCATTTGTTGTGGATTTCAAGAAAACTGTTGAATACAATTCTGTTTCTAGTCCAGTGAATCAACTGGGAATAGTAACTAGACAATGAAGTAGAAAATGATTTGTCTAGTCATTTTCAAGTACTAAACATCTATGAATCCTAAGGAAATAATCTTGTGGATTATCAGGATAGAGACATAGTATTTATGCAGGTGATGAGGCTTTAAGATGATGTCACAGTGAAGTGTACAATGGCTTTTAGATTTGTCTGTACAAAGGGTATGAAGGGGTCAAAAGTTCTTCTATATTTCTGATATACTGTGGTTATTGTGGTTATTCTGAGGGAGTAGGGGATTTTCTTATGTCCAGGTGTTTCAGAGATACTTGGTGGGCTGTATGTGGGGCAGCAGAGGGGGACCTTATCCTGGATACCTATTTTGTTTTGATTTTAGGAAATGAATGTATCTCGTGCCCTTCCCTTCCTGCAGGGTAGTAAAACCTAGTAGTTATATGTCTGTTCTGAAACAGTTGTAGTCCTTATGATAGCCCAGTATAACTTCTGGTCATGTTTTTTGTAACAGTGGTTAGAGCTTTATTTTGAGAAGGAAAACATTCACTGATAACGTACATCTTTTAAAGGGAGTTACCCTCTCCCCCTTTTTTCCTCTTCATCTTTTCTGTGTAAAGATATCATGCTGCATGCTGTTAATTGTACAAGTATTTGAGCACCTTTTGGTTGTTAATCAGAGGGCTTTGCACTGCTCAGGCTAAAATGCCCACTGTGTTCTTAGCTAGTAGTCATTCAGTGTTTTGTCCCCTTTTCTTGCAAAGTGCCGAAGAACACAGGAGACAAGCGATCTGGGAAATCTGAAACGTCACCAGTGGCTCCTCGGGCAGGCATCCAGCAGAAGGTGCAGCAGCAGCAGCAACATAAAGTAAACCAAGCACTGCAGGTCCCGGCCGTGTCGCTTTATCCCTCTCGCAAGAAAGTGCCAGTCAAAGACCTCCCACCCTTCGGTAGGTGGAACAAGGAAGAATTTGGTTTAGTTTTCTGAAGTTTGTTTGCTTATGTCAGAGAGGCATTTTTAATCAAATAAGGCTCAGACTTCCATTTCTGGTAGTATGATATGCAGGTTGTACCTGTTCATGCCGTGTCTAGGTGTCGTTCTTTTCTCTAGAAATGGAAAGAAGCAAACCTAGGGAAAGCATCCTGTCAATTTAATCAGTATAAGTATTTACCTGTTCCTAGCAGCTGAAAAGAATAAATGTTTCTCACTTCTCAACACGTGTACAAAACATGTATGCACTATTAACAAATTCCTTAAATCTCAAGTATGGTAATATCCCTAGGAAGTATAGGTAGCATAACTGGCCCTTTCTTTTTCATCATGGTTATTGCACAAGAGCTTAATTCTGATTTCATTCTTTATTGGTCTCATGCACTGCTTAGGCTGCAACAAAACATTAAAAACAGCAAAATGAGCAAGAAACAATTCAATATTCATCTAGATCTTGTTGATTTTACCATTAAATTTTAATCTTAAAAGGACTTTGAAGCTCCATAGACTGCCATTTTTTGCTCATAGTGGCTAAGTTTCTGAAAACTGACTAGGTTATGCTGATCAGGCAGCTGTGAATTATTGATAGCAGAATTGTGATCCAACAGATCAAAGATAAAAGTTCACAAATGCTTGGAAATAACCTCTACCACAAACCTTTGCAGAACTGTCAGAGAAACTCTGTCTTCGCTTATAAGGCTGTCCCAGGGTGGATTTTTGAGGGGAGGGGAAGGGAAAGATGGATAAATGTGGTCTGGGAAAAGCAATTCCTGATGCCCTAGATCTTTACATCATACATCATCTTCAGGATGTTTTTACTCTGTAGTTTCCCAAAATAAGCTGGTGCAGAGATAGTTCTCAAAAATGAAAGAGAGAAAGGCAGCTGCAGGATGGCCTTGTTTCATAAGCCTAATCTTTAATAATTTTCTTTCCAGCTTCCTTTGACCTTCTAGGCTACTCTGAATAGAAAAGAAACAGGATAGCAGTTTGAATTCTTACTATTTAGATCTTCACTATCCAGTGAGATGGGTGTGTGTCTGTATTTAAGCTAATTTTAGTTCAAGTTTCTCAGTAACCACTCCTGTGTGTATCCTCAATTATATATTGTATAGGCAGTATTCTGCAACATCAAATCTTCATGTTTTCTGTGGCAAAGTATTTCTCTTAAGTGGCAAAAATGAAAGACCATCTGCACTAATAAGCAGAAATAAAGCACTGTATTTTAAACAGGAGTAAGTTTTAACATTTTTCTTCATTTAAGCTGATGTCAGGAACTCAGAAATATACAGGAAAAAAATGTAGCTTTTTCTTCCTATGGGGTGTCTGCTCTATAAATGCATTGTGAAATATAAGAATGTATTTATACTGGACTTTACATCTGCCTACTTTGATTCTTACCTAAAGGCATTAACTCCCCACAAGCTTTAAAGAAAATCCTTTCATTATCAGAAGAAGGAAGTTTGGATCGTCACAAGAAACAATCTGAAGACACTGTCTCAAGTGCATCTTCGCAGCTGTCTTCTCCTCCTACTTCACCACAGAGCTCTCCAAGGAAAGGTAGTAGAGGTTCAATATCTCTTATCCTGTTTCTTGAAGCTCATGGACCTTGGAAGTTTCTGAGAGGGCATTTGGATACTCAATACTCTGCTGCTCCTATTTTTGTCACATATGGTCAGCAAGAGGGCAGAAAATGTAGTGCAGAGTGGGATACATGAAAGGTAGCTGTGAACCCGATTTCAAGGGTACTTGAAAGCCCTCTGCTGATCAAAAGCCAGAAAAGATAGCCTGGTATGATACAGGATTTAATGCAGTAGGTCACTCTGACTGCAGCTGCTTCTGACAAAAAATATTCCTATGATCAGTGTTTCCTGCCTTCAGTGGAAGGATTTGCAGGTTGAAACTTAAAATCTTTGTACAGCATTGACCACACTGGTCTATTAGAGGAATTATTTGCTGTGTCATGCATCTGAATGGGATGTGACCTACCTATGACAAAAAGGCTTAAGGTATTTGGAATTCAAATCAGAATATTTAATATTATAATTTATATTTTATACAGCAGAATATTTTAATAGCGGCCTGATTATTTAAACCATGTGCATGAATTTTTGAGGAATGGTATTAAACATCGGAGCTGTCTTGACCAAGATCTTTTTAAGTAATTTCACAGAGTTATTTTTTAAAGTGAATTTAGGACTTTAAAGGGATTTTTTAAAAACCTTGTTTGTTTGTTTTCATGGTAGTTCTGGCTACGAATTGACAAAACAGAGTATGGAGGTATTGTCCTATTGTTCAAACAAAAAAAAAAAAAAAGACACTTTGGAAGTATGATAGCCTAGATGTATTGCATGTGACTTTTAAGTTATTCTCTTTTCAGAATAGCATAAAAGTTCAGTTCAACAGTTGCATAATAGAGCATTATGGTAAAATATACATTGGGGCTGGAGTGACTTCTATTGAAGTGTTATTTAGTAAGGTCAGATGGAGGAGGATAATATGTAGAGGATATATCATCTTGAATCCTTGTAAGCTGTCATCATTATTTTTCCCAAATACTACACTAGCAAAGAGTGAACTTACATAAACATGGCCAGGCCTATGCATTTTTTGAAAAAGGAGTTGGAATTTTGTACTTGACTCACAGTGTGAACAGCAGTTTATTTTTGCAGAAAGCAAATCATAAACACGATTTTTAAAAATCCTTGGTTTGATGGTTACATGAAGCTAATGATATGTTCTTTCAGATAAAAACGACAGCATTAATTCCCAGCATTAGTTCTCAGCAAGCGAATTGGGGTAGATCAGTTGAAGTAATTTTGACACTTAGGAGTAGAGTGAAAGCAAAAAATGAAAACTGCTGTGACTTGGGGATGTGTTTAATGATCTTTAACTTAGCTGGCAAGAACATTCAGCACAATTTGTTTAATACTGAAAGAAAAGCTGAATTTGCTTCTATGACATGGTTTGCAGATTTTATCTCAGTTGGGCTGTGTCAGTACTGCCTACCCCCAAATTTCACCATAATTCCGGTAATACGGAATTTGGAATTAATTAGTGAGCCAAGTATCACAATGAAAACTTGAAAACCTGCCCGTCTCTCAGCTAAGATATGTAATAAGCAGTCAGTCCAGACATCTGGGCTTCACGTATCTGTTCATCTCTGAAGTGTAGCTTTGCAGAATAAAGACAGTATGAGAGACTCTCTGGGATTACTTTAAGCAGTAATCTCAACCAGAGCATCTCTTTCCCTCCAGTCTTGGAGACAGTGTTTAGGCACAGGCAGATTTTGAGAAGTAATATTTTGTAATGTGAGGATACAAGTATGATGATGAATTTGAAAAGGATTTAGGAGAGGAGAGAAGAAGAAAGGAGAGCAGTTGGTTTGTAAATGAGTAGTACATGTTCCTACAACCCTCACACAGTTTTGCTGTGTATCCCTATCTTTTGCAGTGCTGTGTAAATGTGGCTTTGTTTCAGTGCCAGTTTTACTGCAGTATCGTCAGTGGCCTGACAAGAATTGAGCAGGCATCTTGGAGAGTCTGATTAATGCGATGTTCCCTTTGCAGGCTACACTTTGGCTCCCAGCAGCACCGTGGATAACTTCTCTGATTCTGGTCACAGTGAAATTTCTTCTAGATCTAGTATTGTCAGCAATTCTTCTTTTGACTCTATGCCAGTCTCCCTGCATGATGAGAGGAGACAGAGGCATTCTGTCAGCATTGTGGAGACAAATCTTGGTGTGGGAAGGATTGACAGAAGAATCATGATTGAACCAGATCAATACAGTTTAGGGTAAGAATTTTATTTGTGCTTACTTATATTACACTTTTTCATATAGTGTGTATGTGGTATGTATATTTGTCCATGTATCTTTATCTGTATCTCGCAAATATTTTTCTCCTCTGCTCTTAAAAAACTATTGCTTCAATGCTTCATTTTGTGATAATGCTCCATTCCTGCCAGGAAAAGGTTTTGCACTTCTGAGTGAGTGATGAGGTCTACATCAGTAAGACTTTACCTCAGTAGATGTTACCATCTACTGAGCATTTCAGTGGTGCCATAGATTATCCATTTTGTGGCAGATAGTACCCTAGCCAGCTTTCTCCATGGGAAATTAACTGAGTTAGATGAGATATTCATACAATTATTCAGTGATCAAACTGAGAACAGAAATAGCTAGCAATTTTCCAGTCTGCTTCATGGAAAAGTGCGTATTTGTCTAACTCCAAAATATTTTATTCCAAATATCTCTTCTAGTCAACAATAATTGGAAGCTAAAATTCTCATTACACTGCTGGTTGTCTAGTAATTTTCTACGTAATTAACTTCTGTAATGGTGGGGAAGCTAGTGCTGTGAGGAGTTCTCTAAATCTCTAGCAGTGAGCCTTGGTGTGAAAATAATTGGAGCTCTGGCTCCTGTTTAGTCTCCACTTACTTTTTCTTTTTTTTTTTTTGAGCTGTTATTTGGATGCTTCAGTTCTCTGAATGGTTTCTGGGGTTTTAATCCTGCAGAGGGTCTGTGAATGGCAGGCCTGTTCCAAAACTGCTGTATTTCAGTTTTGGGAATCTCAGGCTATGCAAACTCTAATTAGACGTCTTAAATATTTGGAAGAAGAGGTTCCAGTCTGCATAGGAAGGTGCCCTGGAAGAACAAGTCTCAGGAGTCTGGATATCTGCTAAGCAAAAGCGACACTTTGTCGGTTTTCTCTGCTGTGTAAGGGATCGTGTCAGGCTCATTTAATCATTGAAAGGCTACAGAAAATTTACTTGCTCTACAAAGCAGCATGTGTTTCCAAAAATAAGGTTAGAATACATTTCCATTTGCAGGAAATGTTGAAAAGCTGGCTTTCAGTTTCCTAAGCAGGAAAGAAATCTGAAATCTAAACCTGAATATCAGCCAGCTCCTGCTAAATTCTGTTTCTAGCTTTTGAACCATTTGCTCAGCATGGCTGGAAAAGCAGTAGAATAACCCTGTCTGTTTCCCTGTATGTGTGTCTGTGTGGTTTGCCTGTCTTACAGGGCAAAGTTAAGATCTTACCTTTTGAAATTACACCGCTGAAGTGTAAAGCTTCAGCAAGTTATCTATCCATTTTTGTTTTTTTGTTTGTGTTTGTTTTTTTTTTATTGAGAAAAGAGTTACATTCTCAAAATTGAATTAGCCATTCATGCAAACAATACGTACTATGAAGTGCATCCAGCTCTTCAACCATAGAATCATAGAATGGTTTGGGTGGAAAGGGACCTTTAAAATGTCATAAAGGTTACCTAGTCCAACCCACAGTGCGTTTTGTTTTTCTTTGGTTGTTTCTTTGTGCGTCTT
Organism: Phylloscopus collybita; assembly: GCA_027886175.1. Lineage (NCBI taxonomy): Eukaryota > Metazoa > Chordata > Aves > Passeriformes > Phylloscopidae > Phylloscopus > Phylloscopus collybita. The sequence goes on along the minus strand of JAJNNQ010000009.1, from coordinate 39,320,349 downwards.
GTTCATGATTTCCAATTCCAACACTGGATTTTTTGTCCCCCTCATCAATGTGTATCCAGCTCATATGCACCGCTGTCAGAGACCAGAGGCCTGTATGCTGGAGCAACTGTACTTTCTTCTCCTAGTACAGAAGAGCTGTCACAGGACCAGGGGGACAGAGCTTCGCTCGACGCAGCTGACAGTGGCCGTGGTAGCTGGACTTCTTGTTCGAGTGGTTCCCATGATAACATCCAGACAATACAGCACCAGAGGAGCTGGGAGACCCTGCCTTTTGGACACTCTCATTTTGATAGTTCAGGCGACGGGGCAGGACTGTGGGCCTCAGGCGGCCACATGGACCAGCTGATGTTCCCTGACCATGGCACAAAGTATGGCAGGCAAAGTCAAGGTAGGGAGGGCCTTGATCAAGCACAGTCCAGAGCAAGCTGGGCGTCTTCCACAGGATACTGGGGAGAGGACTCCGAGGGTGATACAGGTACCATAAAGCGGAGGGGTGGGAAGGACGTTGCGGTTGAAGCTGAAACCAGTAGCATAACATCTGTACCAGCAGAGGAGACAAAGCCAGCTCCTGGCCCCACTCACACAGCAGCAGCAGCAGCAGCAAGCAGTACAAAGGGGCTCGTGGGTAAGTTAAGTTTTGTTTGCCATGAAGTATTTTAATTCATTTGCTAAAGTTTTCTCATATTGTTCTCCATTTCTTTTGTCTGGTTTGATTTTCTTTTTTTTTTTTTTTAGTTTTTAAAGCAAGACTGAACTTTTTGTAGTCTCTCTTAAATTTTTCCCTTTAACTGTACGTTTATTGCTAGGGAAAATATAATTTATTGTTGATTCTCAGCTCTAGCAGTGCCTTTGTGTTTCAAGAGAGCTCGCCATACATCAAAAAACTAGCTTAACTGCTGGACAGTATTTTGAGAGGTTGATGTATTTAGATGTCTGTTCTGAAATTTGAATTTCTCATCACAGTAAGGCTCATAGGCTATATTTAGAAATCTTAGTAAATGTGGCCTGATTTTTATACAAGTGTTTTACTTTATACCTTTGTATGACTTGTCTGATAATTGTGAATATTCCTTACTTCTGAAAATGGGATCCCTTTATGCTTAAATACCAACTGAAATGTTTCTTTGGACTGCTGAAACTTGAGAGGTTTCAAAGGTGTTAGAGCTGAAATACATTTCTATGCATTCAATAATGAAAAGATCAGATAATGTCAGTGTGAAGGTGTCTTTGGCAGAGCTTAACATTTTTATCATATTGTTCCTTCTATGCATCCCAATCCACGGGCCATCCAATATCTCTGCATTTTTGCCTCTTTTCTTCCTTTCATTCCCCCTCACTTTGCCTTTTGTCAGGTTAACATGAAGAACTATCTAAAAGCCATTTTTTGCTGACACAGCTGAATGTCTGCCAGATTGAGGTCATGCTGAGACCACTGAAATAAACTGTTTTTCCATTTTCTGCCCGAGTATATTGCTTAGCAGTGGCCTTTTGCCTCAAAGCCTGGGTGCAAGTCTAAATCCCTGAACTATTAAGAGGAAGAAGGTGTACAGATTCATGCCAATCTCTAATTTTACTCTTTGATACCCTTGGCTTCCTCCAGAATGTGTAACAAGTGTGCTTCCAAACTTGCCTCTCAAGGCAGTGCTTGCCACTACATTTTTAGAGACTTGAAAGAACATGAAAGAGACCTGAAAATTCAGACTAACACAATTCCATACCCTTCACTACTATTAACTAACTGTCCTGTAAATGTAACTCTGTGTATCACTATCCAACAGAACCTGCTGGTTTACATAGTTATTTTGCACTTAATAGGCATTCATTTTGTTGCAGTATTTCAGAAGAATTTTTCCACAACAGAATTTTTCTATAGAACTTCTTCTGATTTTCAGAAATCTTTGACTAAAGTTTCTCAGAAGCTACTTCATGCTGCTTTGCTCAGTTAAAACAGTTTGTCCAGGAAAAATACTTAAACTCTCTTGGAAAATGTTTGGTTTAGTTGTAATACCAAGGATTTACTTTTAGTCTATAAAGACTTGCATCCAAGTAGCACCAGTCCATTTTAAGCTTGTACTGCCCTCTCAGTGAGATCATGCTGCCTAATGCAGGGTGGTGTTGTCATCACCACTTATGCAAGAATATACAGTGTATGACAAGCTGTGGAAAGTAAATTGTCTCTGTCAGTGGTTTTTCCTGCTGTGTTTGTAAGGCTTGATATTAAAGTGATCTTGTGTTGGAGGTCTGGGCCCACAAAAAGTATTCAGTATCAAAGTCCCAGCTGACTTCTCTAAGTACTTAACTCTGAAACAGAGACTCCTGCCTATCTGTTGTGTGTCCCTGCAGATGCTTAGGATTCTTAACTAATTCTTAACTTTTTTTTTTTTTTTTTCCTTTAAAATTCTCTCTGAGAGAGCTTCTCAGTATGCCCTGAGTTAAGCCTTGTTCAGGTAAATAGTTACATCTCAGTGAGATCCACAGACTAGGTGGTGGTCTTCCCATCTCCTATGTAATATCATATTCAGTCATTGTTCTTACAGGAAGAAGTCATTGTTCTTTCAATTTTGATTTTGCAGGTAGTAGAACATGCAACCATAGGGGCTGCAGGTAGCAGTGCATGCAAATAGTATAATGATGAAGCCCGCTTCTCTTCCTGACCTCTTGGAGTTGTAGCTTATGCCTCATTAAGTAGTAAGATTTGTAGGACAAAAATAGTGTATCAGATGCATTTTTTTTTCCCCTCCAAGATGCTAAAAACAAAACAGATGAACTCTTGGATGTGAAGTCCATCTCCAGAATTAAGATAATAATGCATTTGGGGAGATGCCAAAATTCCTGATATTTACTACTTCTGTGGACTCTTGAGTCTTCCATGTTACTTTGATCACTGTACATTTTATTCTGTACAATTGATGGAATGGCTTCAGTTGTGAAGTTTGAACAAATTCCCTATAAAATTTGATGAATTTTTTTACACTAATGTTTCACTGCTGGAAGAATAGCTACCTCCTGTGCATGTTTTATATTCTTTACTTTCTTGATTCATTTATTTTTCACAAGCTCTTTGTCTAGCATGATAGTTAACATTTGTCATTTAGATTTTCTCTTCCTGGGCTGTTGAGTTGGTTGATAATTATCTAGCTTTTAACTGTCTATTTTCCTTTGAGCAGTGTTCCTCATCTTGCCTCTAACAAATCATCTGTTGTTTTTCCTGCAGCAAGAAAAGAGGGTCGATACCGGGAACCACCTCCAACTCCTCCTGGTTATGTAGGAATACCTATTGCTGAGTTTGCAGAAGGTGGCTCCCATCCAACCAGGAAGCCTCCAGACTACAACATAGCACTTCAGAGGTCTAGAATGGTGGCACGGACATGTGAGACTCACGGCACAGCGGCTCCACAGCAGCAGTCGCACAGCCACTCAACTGGCAGGCCCGTGAACAAACCTCAGTGGCACAAACCAAATGAGTCAGATCCACGTCTTGCTCACTATCCAACTCAAGGGTTTTCCACAGAGGAAGATGGTAAATTTCTACTTGTTAGGTTTTGAGTGTGCTGCGTGCAAAACGGGTCTGTGCTTTCACAGATGTAAAGCAAGTTGCACAAATCCTGCCGTAATTTGAACTCTATTTAATTTCAAAACTTGGTATTGGTTAACTTTTTGGAAGGGAAGGAATTCAGTTCCTCCTAAATAAATTTAAAATTTGGAATGTAGGTCCACCTGAATCTTGAACAACCAAGTTTAGGCTTAGGCAGCTTCTCTGAAGTTGCCTATGTTCATCTTACACAGCCCTGCCTGCCATGATTTTCCATATTAACCAGGTATTTAATGATCAGAGAAGTATCCTGGTTTAGAGAATAGTTGTCCATCCACCCCAGAGGGCACCGTTGCTCAGGTTTATTTGGATAGTTGCTCACATTCTACCAGAAACTCTTTACCCTGTGGACACTGAGTCTCCACTCCAGCTGTTTCACATGATGAGCCCACTGCTGTCTCGCTACCTTGCTGGTCCAAATGTGTCTACATCTTTGTGCTTTAGCTCAACTGTGATGTTTTTCCATGGAGAGCAAGTGTAGCTGGAATGCAGCTTTAGGTCTTCAAAATTTAAGCAGGGTGGTGTCGAAATCACTCACATGAATGCTTTGTGTTGCTTAATGGTAGACTAACATTCCCCTTCTCCCTCTAACTGCTTAGTTACTAAGGTTTGGGGTGCAGGGATGAACTTTGCAGTTGAACATGATGGGGAAAAAATGTAATCTACCTTAACTGAATTGTCTCAAACTTTGAGAGGTACCATGACAGAGAATTTTAATTGTTTCTGCTAATGATGACTAAATTGAAGATATATTTAGAGAGAAATGTCAGATGCCTTTCTGACGATGTTGGATATCTAGAAGTATCTGTTGTCCTCCTCGGGGTGAATAACTGCATCTAGCTCAGTTAAAGCAGTTGTCTTATTTTCTTCAAGATCAAAACTCCAAAGGAATGTGTCTCATGAGAACTGAAATGTACTGACATTTAGATTGTTTTAGAGTATATACTTACACAATGAAATGGAGAACACATGAGCACAATGCACACAGTTGTTATTGTTATTGTATGCACAGCTTGTTTCATTCAGTAGCAGTCTTGTTCTTTATGAACTAAATTCTATTTTCCCTTATCCTATTATATTTGCAGAAGATGAACAAGTCTCTGCTGTCTAAGACTTGGGCTTTTCTGGATCCAGAGTGAGCCACCTTAAAGGAGAGCACAAGAAGACGTCCCTAGAATAGGAGCCTTGGAACTATGATTAAAGGATGGTGGACCTATTTGCCTCCTTCCCTGCCTTAAAGCAGCATGGGGCTTCTTCCTCTGCCCCTCCCCCTTCTGTCCCCTCTCCCCTTGCATGTGAAATACTGTGAAGAAATCGCCCTGGCACTTTTCAAACTGTGTTGCTTGAAATGCACAGTGCAGCAATCTCCAAGCTACCACTGTCGCTGTCTGCCACATCACACAGTATCATTCCAAATTCCAAGATCATCACATCAGGATGACTAACTCTGGCTGCACTTCCCAATGCCTGGAAGGATTTTTTAAAATCTTCCTTTTAGATTTTAATCACAATCCTAGCACTTAGTCTCATTGGGATAATGAGATAAGTTAGTTGTCAAATTACATTTGGCCTTTAACCTACAAAGAGAAAATTGCTTTGAGATCCTTCAAGGAGGCAGTGCTTATTTGCTTGTTTACAATGCCTTTGTTACAATTTTGTATGTTTGCGTTTGGGAGATCAAATAGTGCATCTGAATAGTAATTACAGTATTATTTCACACCTGTAAGTAGGGTTGCCAGCCTGAGCTCTTGGAAGAATATTGCTATCACATGGCTGAGCAGGGCAGAAGGGAAGGCAGAGGTTGCAGGATGCAGCCTTTCCTTGAATACCTGGCTTTGCTCTTAATGTGCCCCACCCTGGAATCTTCACGAGTTTGTAAATGTTAGTGTTAATGGCATCCTCATCTGGGTCTGGTGTAAATGCAGAAACACAGTGCTCGCAACTGGTCAGTGATGGAAGAGGACACGGTGTGTGTCCCGTATACTTTGTGGAATACAGGGTGGCATGCTATAAAAACATGTCCCCTTGCAATAAGACAGATGGCAACCCCACCGTTAAGTTATATACTTTTTAAAAGAAACTATATAGTAGTTATATTAAAATAAAAAATTAACTGGATAACACTGCAGTGAAGGCAAGTTGGGATGTCACAGCTCGTGTCAGCTGTTAACACTGATCTAATAACCTCCATCTATTGACTTCGACATTAGGGGATAATTGAGCCTTTAAGTAAAAAAAAAAAGGAATAACATGGTTAGATTTGCCAGCCTTTGCAATGCAGAAATAGTCACAACTGTTAATGGCTTCATGGAACACTGCATGTGTAGAGAAGGCCAATGTGTAGCAACCACCTGCTCACAGCTGCTATAAACCCTATAATGATTGAAATGACCCTCCCCTCTATTTTTGTGTTGTTTTTGCACAGACTCCGGAGAAGTGAAGGCTGCCAATCCGAGTAGTACTCAAATGTGAGGAACTGCTGGTCTTGGATTTTTTTTTTTTCCATTAAACTCAGCTGATCATATTGATCAGTAGATAAACGTAAATAGCTTCAACTTTTAAAGATCAAATTGCAGTGTTTTTTCACTGTATCAAACAAATGTCAGTGCTTTATTTAATTCTCTCTCCAGTAATCATAGCTTTTGTCTATTTGCTTATATATCACATTGTCAATTTTGCATTTGTAATTTTACATGTAATATGCATTATTTGCCAGTTTTATTCTCAAGGCTATGGACCTCATGTGCATATAGAAATACAAAATCCTAGCTCTATCACAAGTTGCACAAATGTTATATAAGCATTAAGTAATTGTAGACCATAGGACTGCTAATCTCAGTTCGCTCTGTGATGTCAAGTGCAGAATGTACAATTAACTGGTGATTTCCTCATACTTTTGATACTACTTGTACCTGTATGTCTTTTAGAAAGACATTGGTGGAGTCTGTATCCTTTTGTATTTTTAATACAATAATTGTACATATTGGTTATATTTTTGTTGAAAATGGTAGAAATGTACTATGTTTATGCTTCTACATCCAGTTTGTATGAAGCTGGAAAATAAATAAATATAACATTAATGAAGTCCATATTGATTCTTATGCATTTTACATGTTCCACATACTTGAACAAATTTATGAAAAAATTTTACTTCTCTGTGTATTAATATTAAAGGGACATTGCCAAGTGATGTGGGCAAACCACCGGTGTGGAGTTTTTCTTAATATACAGTTGTGCTGCTGTTAATTTTTGACAACTTTGGTGTGTGTACTGCTGAGTGAGAATGACTGATACCATGAGCATCCCCAGCAGAAACATTGGAGATGCCAAAAAAGGTATGGGCTTAGGTGTATGTAGAACGTAAACAGTTTTAAAGGTAAGATTATGTTGATTTTATACTCTGAATGGTGTGAAAGTAAGGAATGTATGTTTTAACATACGAGTAGGGAGAAGTATGGAAGGTGATCCATTTGAATTTTTACTGAACAAGGTATTTCAAATAATAAGTATCACCCAATGGCATCCCCAGTAATAAAAGTTGATGTTAATTCAATGTTAAATCTGTAAATTTTATTTTTTTTCCCCAGAGGCTAGATTCTTTATTTCCAATGATTTGCAGAAGACTGGTTTAAAATGGTACTGCTAAAGCCATAAACAGCCGTATCCTGTTTAGCTTTGAAATGCCTGGCAGGTGGGGTTTCCAAGTCTAAAATTAGTTCCATGCAAAGAGAAGCAACAAAATGCTGTCTAGATTTGTCTTCCTAACATAGCTCTAGAAATGATCCACACTTAGAATTATGAAGAAAGCTAAAACTCACTGAGAATACAGGACTTGGAAAGATTGTGGTTTTATTGCTGTAATCTCTAGCACTGTAATGAAAGAAATTATGGAGATCTAGATTTGTGTTGTATGAGTGGTACAACTCTCTGTGAATCTGGGGCTAATACTTGTTGGGTACATTTCAACAAGCTAAAAAATTAAAATTTCTTTTCACATTAGTAGAATGAACACACATTTTTATATATTTTACCTGCAAGATTGTCCTCCAGTAGTACTAAAGGCACAGTGATAGGGAAGTAATTCCTCTTACCAACTTGTGAGGTGTTTGCACACTTGTCAATTTTTTCTCTATGCTTGATATATTATTGAATTAGGCAGCACTCCCTATCCTCCTGTTTATGCCTCCTTACTGTAATTAGTATTTTTAGAACACATTATGTAGAGACATCCTCAACAGAGCATCCAATACAGAAAGCTTAATTCATTATGGGGTGGGTGATAAATAACACATCACACAGCAACTGATTCAATAGAAGTAAAGGCCTTAGTGTGACATTTGAAACAGGTTTGGTAGTTCTAGTACGCGTAATATGAATTTTATACTTACTGAGTGGATGCAGCAGGGTGCAGACAAGTAGATGCTAGTTGCTGGGATTTGGTGTTACATATGACAAAATAGAAAGGAACACTGAAATCTAAGGATTTTATTGTGTGTGTTCGAGGAAATGTCATTCAGTTATCTGTTTTCTTTTATGGCTTTTTTTTACTGGAACTTACTGAGGCAGAGGCTACTTCTTTATGCAGTATATTGCACATTGGAGTCAGCATAAATCTGTAAAAGCTGAAGTATTGAAGGTGCAGCTTTAATGGATTCATCTTGGTCTTTTGGAGAAGCACACGTTTTACATCTGTAAATGTGAAACTCAAATATTTGGTCAACCTAAGGTGAGGAACAGGTTTTGTTTTAAAAAAGAAACAAAACCAAAAGCCGTCTATTTTCTTCAAGATTAGTAGGAAATGCAGTAAATTTCCAGGCTGTCTCATTTGGATTGTTGCATAGTTGAAACAAAATCAACTCTTGAGATTTCAAGTAATGATTTAATTGCAAGTATTAATATTTATGTATTCCTTGATATGGAATGAAACATTAAAAATACTTCTCTGAATAAAGCCTCCGTAGCAGCAACAGCCTCTCTAACATAAATTAAATAACACAGATCCATTGAAGAACATGTGAACATTGTTAAAATTACTCTGAAAATTGACCCCCTCAGGAGACAGCAAGCCAAGTGAGATGATTATTATAATCTGGATTGTTCCTTGAGTAAGCTTTACGTCTTGTCTTTAAAAATGGCATGCTTTGAGAGAAGGCTGGGATTGAAAGTAGGTTTATTGCTGATGTGAGGTGGAATCCATTGCTCTTTGTTTTTCACTGAAAATGTGATAAATGAAAATTTAGAGTTTTTACTAGAATATGAAAACCTTTAAAGTTCTCTCTTGCTTATATGTGGTGAGTATGTAGAAATTAATTGAAGATATTCAACTGCTAGCAGCCATCAACAGCATAATCTTAAACTATTTTCATTTGATTTTCCTGGGATTAAATTTTTACAGTGACAGTCTACACACCTACACACAGACAGCATTCTCTGCAGAGAAATGGGTCTTGGCTCTCTGTGTCAAAATTCAAGTTTGTGTTAAGTAGGAGTGCTGGCCTCTCCTTTAGTGTAGACTCGTAGCTCCCTCAGCTTTTTACCTGGTGGCTTGACATGCTCAGTCTTCTCTTTCAGTTTGGAGAATTAATTTGGATTTTCTTTCTTTATTCAGTTGATCCCTAAAGGCATAGTTTTGGACTAGGTAGTCTAATGTCTGAAAGGAGGATTATTTTCTTTGCAGCACTGTTGCCCTTGCTGGCAATGAAATCCTTTGTGTATGTATATAAAAACATAATATATATAAAACCCCATCTTATATGTGTGTATGTATGGGGAAAAACCCATTTGTATACTATTGCAGCATCCATTTTTTTAGCTAGAATGTCTGCACTGGAAAAGAAGCTAGTGCAGCATTAGAGTAATTTTTTTCAGAGAAACTTACACTGGACTAGTGGTATTTTAAATGTTTTCTCAGTAACCACGAAACTGTTTTGACGTGCCGTTGCTATCTTCTGATACAGCTCCAGAAAAAAATTGCCACTTGTGCCGGTAGGTGTGGCAGAGATAAATTGCCTAGGTGCTGTGTTCAATATGTTTTGAGGCTTTTCCATGACTAGAGAATGATGAGTAGTTTTTAACTGGTTTTATTTAGTTTTCTGTAACAAGTAAGATGCTATGAACTGTGGCTTTCTAAGAGAAGGTAGATCATGAGGCCCAGGATGGCTTTTCTGTCGTGGTGTCTTTGGTCAGAATCCAAGTAAAACACAGGAAATTGCACTGATAAAAAACACCTTCCACATTGAGGCCCTACTTCCAACATCAGTGTAGAACTAGATTTGTTCTGGTTTGACAGTCCTGGGAACCCTCATATGGCCTTGATACATGTTTTGCTCTTAAAAAGAGAAAGCGCTGTTGCTGCATTTCTTACTTGGGAGACCAATCCATTCCTCTGGTTTCAAAAGATAATGAGCTTCCATATGCTGGTTTATATGTGATTTATGTTTATATGTCATTTTTGCATTAAGCATTCTTTGGGCTGACCAGCTCTCTTCCCTTCTCCTTTCTTGTACTGATGCCTTACAGTGGCCATATTTTCTTCCTATCTGTCCTGTCAGAATAAGTCAAACTTAAGTGGGACAGGTAGAATGGAAACTTCTGTATGCACTCATCTTGTGCAGTTTGTTTGGGGGTTTTTGTTGTGTTTATTGGTTGTTTCCGGGTTTTTTTCTTTTAATGTAGATGTCTAAAAATGCTGCTTAAAATTAAGCATGATCTGCATCTTGATCTGAATTTTATTCTACTTTTGTCACTCTGATTATCACATCATCAAGTTCTCCTTTTACAATGTTCTGATCTGTTGTCAGTCTCTTCTAACACTTCTAACTCTCAGCCATTTGCTCTGTGATGCTTATTGTTCACTATTAAGATAATAATTGGATCACCAAGAACTCCAGCAGTAGTCTCTCTCCAAACTGATACTTCCATGTCTTACAGCACATAGTTTATTCCCTCCCGTGCAGGTAGGTGGTTTATTTTACTTGATATTGCCTCTACCTTGCATTTTATTCCTTTCTGTATTTTCTCCAGGATCTATAAACCATTTTCTATTTTGAGATGTGTTCTCAAGGTTTCATTCAGTCAGACTGATGACTTGTTTCTCCCTGCCACATTTCTCATATGTTTGTAATGCGTCAGTCCTCTGGTGTAGCTCCTCATGTGACAGCTTCACCAGGTCTTGTTACTCAGTCTGTGGTATCAAATACTAGCTCTTTCAAAACTAGCTGTAGTACATAACTATAGATGGATTATTCCTGAGCTCTGTTGTTTCTTGGCCATACAGTAGCACTGCAGGCTCATTTTGGTTTCAAGGTGTTTATTCAGTTGAAGAATCCTTGGCGTTTTGTGTCAATGAAAGTCTTAATTCAGATTGACTTCTGTCCATTTTGATTTTTCTTCTCCATTCTCCAATATACTAATTTGTCAATCTTTTTCCTTTGCTTATTTGGGTTTGGATTAAAGGATAGAGTCTAGGTTTTCCTGGTTACTCAAAAAAATTTGTTTTGGTTTTATTTCTTACTGTTGCTGGTAACACATTCTGAACAGTTACTGTCTTGGGTAACCTTTGAAATAAGTGAATATTTCACTCTAAGTAACATTAGCAGAGAACTTGGCTGAAGAATTTTATTCAGGTTGTGGTACTGTGCTTTGAGAAAGTCTGTGCCTTCTTAGTAGAGGAGAAAAAGAAAACCTGTGAAATGCAACTTCCAAGGAAACCTGGGGTCCTGTTTTCTGTAGCTCCCTGAGAGGACATAGTAGCACAGTGCAATGTTTAGGCTGAACAGCCCTAAAACTGCTAGAAGTCTTTCTGTCATTAGGGCTCAACATAAACGTTGCTAAAGAATGTTGAATTTTGTTTTATATTCAGTTAATATTGGCAAAATCGCTGAGCTTCCTGAGATTTTACATGCTATGCCTTGGTCCATGTGAAGTTCATTTGACAAGTCCAGTCATTGTATAGCCCAGAGACTTTACCAGAATCCACGTTCATATGGCTTATGTATTTATTGCTCTTGAATATGATTTAACAATTCATTCATGTTTTAAGTGCTTTGTTGACTACAAAAGGGTGCACTTAGCTGCTTCTCCTTTTCCCAGCACATACGTGCTTTTCCTCTTTCTCATGCCTCCCTTGTTGTTCTTTAGATGCATAATTCTCCCTCCCTGTTAACCTCTTCCTGTTGCTTATATTAGCAGCTTTCTCACACAGCTTCTCTTTGCTCCTTTGTAGAACACAGCACCACCCATTTCCTTCCTCCCAAAGTGTGCTTTGTGTGTAGCCCTCAGAAACAATGGAAGGAGGCAGCACTTTTGTGCTCAGAGGGCTTGAAAGGAGTGTACCCAGACAGGACAAATTCAGACTCCAGTTCTTTGTCTGCATGTATAGAGCCTTTTTCTCAATTGCTGCCTGAAAGCTGGATTGTTCATGTTTCTGTGTAGTGCCTATAATATATTCATAGCATAACTCTTACTTTGTTATGATCTGATGAATACAACGTTTGGGGGGTTTATGTGCTGAAGTCCTTGTCAGATAGAAATGGAGTGTGGCTCAGGATTGATGAAGGGAGTTGGGGAGGAGGGGAACTGAGGGAGCAGCTGTGGTTCTGGCCAGGCATCTCAAATGCAAACTAATCTTACAAGGCAGAGGGGTCTCTTGTATAATTGAGAGGGTCTGTTTAGTCTAACAGTTAATATTTTGTAAATCACATTTTTGCTGGTTTTCATATTTAAACCAGTATGCATTCTCTATAAAAACATACTTCTTTACAAAATACTGTTGAAGACCTGTACAGGACTGAGCTACCTCCATGCTGTGTATTACAGGCTCCCCAGGGAAGTGGGCACATCACCAAGCCTGTCAGAGTTCAAGATGTGTTTGGGCAATTCTCTCAGGCACATGGTGTGACTCTGAGGGCTGTCCTGTGCAGGGGCAGGAGTTGAATTTTGATGATCATAGTGGTTCCATTCCAGCTCAGAGTATTCCATGATTACAAGATTTGTTTGGTTGGGATGTCTCCATTCTGGCACTTGCTCTTCAAGCAGTTGGCTTTCCAGAGTGGTGTGCATAGCCATTCTTTTTTGTTATATCTTTATTAGTGTAGCTTTGTGTTTTGCACCTTTAATACTTTTTTAATGAAAACTGGCATGTCACACATTTGATGTCTTTGAAATTTCATGGGTCTTCTGTAATTCACTGAAGATTGGACTAAGGCTTCCAGAGGTCCTGTGAGTGTCCTGTAGGTACTATTGCCAATTTTAATGACACCTCTCCAGATATTTCTGGCAGGTATTTGAAGGTTATGGTTAAACCTTGATGTTATCTTTGCCCTAGGAACATAAAAATGTTGTCACTTGTGGGCAAAGATCCCTTAAGGGCCTATTTGAATATCTGGTGCAGTCACTGTGCACAAATATTAATTTCAGAATGTCAGTCCACTTGCAGAGAGCAAGTTTCTCTGTACAGTCAAGTAATCCTGTCTGTAACTATCACTAAGAGTATGAGGTGATTAAGTGTTTGTTTAAGTCACGATGCAGACATTATTTTAGTGTCTTTGCAGCTACTAGTCTTTAAGTTTCTAATTTCAGCCTTTGTTTTGCAGGATTTGTGTTTAATTTGAGTGCAAATTAAACTCCCTAAAATAGGTGTGGCACGCTCTGCATCTTTTTTAAATCTTTGCTGACCTCTAATCTGCTGGGATGCCACATGGTATCATTTGCTCTTAGAACTTTTTTTGGTTTGTGTTTTATTCACTGAAGTATTGTTTGAATTTTTCATTTCAGGTTTAGGGTCATTGAGGTTTCTGAATTTGCATGTTAACCAAAATCAGGAATTTAGTGATGTTTATGTAGAGTAGGCAGTGTCAGTCTTTATTCCTTTCATACCTGTAAGCTTGTCCTTGGTTTCAGTGTTGTCCTGATGATTGTGTCCTCACTATTTTGATAGCTTTGGCTGAAATTTCACTTTCAGCTTCTGTATACTGCTAAAGAAACCTTTACAGCTGAATATATTTGCAGCCTCCTGATGTGTTGATGTTATTGCTCTTTGCATCTCCTGCTAGTCTGAGTGTCACAAACAATTTCTTTTCCTTGTGTTGAAGTGCACTAATGCTGTATGCACAAGCTGCTCTCGACACGTAAGATGGACTTTTCTTGGGCATAGTTTCATTTGCAGCAGTTGGTGTCTTTGGACAACAGGGACACATTTTCTCTTGAGGATGTATTCAGTATCAGACAGATGGCTATGAAAGAAAATGTTGATCCTGTCCTAACTTGTACTGTTAGAATTCTTAATTCTTCATGCAGTTCACAGGTGCCTGAGGAGCTTTCTCATGGCAGCCTGTACTGCAATGTTAACTTGCTGATTATTTTCTTAAATCTTTCACACTGTGTACTGGTTGTCCTGATAAGATGTTCCTAAAGGAATAGATTTTGTGGTTGGGATATGGAGTAGCCCAGATTTGCAACTGTTTCTGCTGCAGATCCATGATAGACCTTCCTTAGTCCAATTGGCAAAGTAAGAAGTGCATAATTATCTAGGTATGTAGTTGACATTCTCAACACTTTATATTGTGAAGTGAATGAAATTCCTTGTTTCTAAACAGCTGGAAACCAATAATGCTGTGTTTTTAAACAAGGTTTATAAAGGCAAAAGTTATACTCCTTTTTATAAGGATAATCTACCTTTAGTTCTGTGTTCCTGTTTCCTGATATTGCAACTATATTATCCAGTGGTTTAGTTCTAACACTGTTTTATTATGATGTAGACCTGTATCATATTTTCCTCTAGTGACCCGTCCCAATGGTTTCATGATTTGCTACATAATTTCATCACAGATGGCCTGGTTCATTCTGGTGTGCCTGGAGCGCTGAGCTGAGAGGGTCCTGCCCTCAGACCTGATGGGCATTTATGAAAGTTGCCATTTGGTGTAGGTCACTCCAAAAAGGCATTGTGGTTGAAGCAGCAGCTTCTTCATATTTCTGATGCTCTGAAAGTGTAAAAGGCACACATAAATGAATGGGAAGGATGCAAATTGCTGACCTGCTGAAAGTGGTCATGCTCCCCCTTCATCCAAACGAGCTGCTTGACAGTAGTTAGGCTCCTGTGGCATGATGGGCTGAAGGCTCTCTTGTGGACTGTCCCACTTCCAGTGCCTTGTTGGATCCCTGCCTGCCTTCTGTCCTTGTGGAGACAAGGGCATAAAGCTGACTTAGCTAGTCATCAGTGCTGTTCTTTTGATTATTCACCTAGGATAGTCAAGTAAATTGCTGTTGCTGCTGTTTGGTGTTTCGGGGTTGTAGGTTAATGTTTTATACATTATTTTACTGCTTTTCTTCTGTCTTCAGCTATATGTCTTGCAGACTGTCAATTTAGCCTATACCAATATTTGTTTCACCTAGAATCTTTCATTGCACTGTACCAGCACAATCTATCCTTCATTTCAGTCCCTCCTCATTATTTACCTTCATTTACTACATCCAATTTGTATGCTTAATTTAGACTGGAGACCCTGTGAGAAAGGCAGTATGTATTTATAAAATAATATCAATGGATAATGCTTGGCTTTTTTCTTTCTCAAAGCATGCTCTGCATTGCCAAGGTTACAAAAAAAAAAAAAAAAAAAAAAAAAAAAAAAAAAAAAAAAAGTCCAGTTCTCTGCAGATGTCTTAAATTATAGATGCACACTTAAATAGTTTAAAAAAACACTGCTTGCTCTTTGAAGGTCACCTTTTTTCTGAAATATTATTTTATAAATGAAATGTGCTGGGATTTTAGAAACATGGAATTGGCCAGATGTACCCAATCAATACCTTTAACAAATCTCCTAAAAATATATACTTACAGAATACTGCATGTTGATGACATAGCATTTATTCTTATTAGAATAAATAGGATTTTTCAGAGATGAGAGTTCAGTTAAAGTTATTGACCTCTTCATACCTACTTAAGAAAGAAAAATAGTGATAAATTGACTAAGACTGAAATTGGTATCATGGTCTGGAGAATTTGAACAAATTGAATGCTTACTTCAATCCTGAGCTTTTGCCCAGCACAGAAAAAAAAAAAAAAAAAAAAAAAAAAAAGACCTTAGCATTTCCAGCTTTTTTGTTACAAAATGGTGTATTTCATTCCAAGGAGAAATATGTACAAGGAAGAGCATTAGTCCAAACCATGGAATAGATATCATGCTAATCTGACCTTCACTCAGTAATCTGTAGGTATACTCACATTCTGGCCAAACAACAAGCATGCAGAACATGTGTAATACACACATAAAATACACAAATAAAGTCTTGAAAGCAGTTGGTTTTGCAAGACAGGGTGATAGCAATTCTTTTCCCAGCCATTAGTGCTGGAAACAGCAGTCAGGTGAGATTAGATTTTTTTAGTTTACGTGTCTCATTTCTTGTCATAAATGAGTGATAAATTTAATTCAAACTAATACAAAGAACAAAATACAATTCAGAAAATAAGGCATAAAAATAATATGAGAAAATTACCACTTAAATTTATGTCATAAGAATTAATACCTAACGAAAACAGTTCTGGAATCTTGTTCTTTAAAATCAGATGACCTGTATTCATAATGATAACTTCAATGTTTAAGTTGGCAGGCTGATTCTGCCCACTGATCATTACTTTGAACTGGTTTTGTGTCTCCCTTTCATCTAAGATGTGGTAAGTAATAAGCTGTCTACCTACACATATTTACAGACGAGTAAGGGACTGGGGCCAACAAGGCTTGAGGCAAGCACAGTATGTTTGGCATATTTATGGTCTCCTTTGGCTGTAATGTACAGTGCAGGTGTTGCCAAGGCCTGTTCCCCTGGGATCCAGGTTAAGGACATGACCAGGGAACTTCGCAACCTTGGACTGCTCCCTGTGATTGCTGTTCAATGTGAGTGGTGATGGAGCTGCAATGTGTAGTCCAAGGGCAATCAAAAGAGACTTCAGAGCTTTGGCATGATTGGTAGTGGAATCTGGAGCACAGGTGGTTCTTTCCTCTATCTTTCCAGTTTCAGGCAGCTACATGGGATGAAACAGACAGGACCATACCATTAAAACGTGGCTCCATGACTGGTGCTACTGACAGTTTTGGGTTTTTCAATAATGCTATGGCCTCCACAGCACCAGACATCCTGGTGTCAGATGGGATTCACATTTCTCAAAGGGGAAAGCGAGGTCTTTCCTTGTGAGCTAGTGAGGCTCAGTGACAGAGCTTTAAGCTAGACTTGAAGGGGGAGGGGGATAACACAGGACTGCATGTGACAAGCTGTGGGATGACACACCAAGGTTAGAGGGACGGGGTGCTGGTGAGAGCCCTCAGCCTGTTCCTCTGAGATCTGCTGCCTACACTGAAGCACTTGAAGCTTTACAGAGAGAAGCCATATATAGGTAGTCAGCCAGAAAAGGAAGATCAAAGGAACACGTCCTCACCATGATGAGCCCAGCTCAAGGGTAAAAAGGGACAAGGAGGAGGCTGATTTACTCAACAAGATCATGGAACAGATGCTCCTACAAGCTATGTTAAGGCACATAGAGGACAGAGAGGTGATTTGGGACAGCCACCATGGTTTCGCCAAGGGCAAGTCCTGCCTGAACCACCTAGTGGCTAGATCAAATGATTCCTTTCCTCTACACTCTAATGGAGTTTTGGAGCCCTCAACACAGGAAATACATAGACATATTGCAGCAGGTCCAGAGAGGGCCACAAAAATAATGAGGATGATACATGTACTATGATGGAAGACTGAGGGAGTTGGGGTTGTTCAACCTGGAGAAGAGAGGGTTCCAAGGGGACCTTACTGTGGCCTTTCAGCGCTGAAACTTTTTAACAGGACTTGTGATAGGAGTGAAAGAGTAATGATTTTAAACTAAAAAAGGATAGATTCAGACTAGATATAAGGAAGAAATGTCTTACAGTGAGTGGGGAACACTGGAACATCTAAGGCCTGCCCAGAGAGGTGGTAGATGCCCCATCTGTGGAAACATTCAAGGTCAGGTTGAACAGAGCTCTGGGCAACCTGATCTGGTTGAAGATGTCCCAGCTCACTGCAGGGGAGTTGGACTAGAAGACCTTTAAAGGTCCCTTTGAACTCAAACTGACCCATGATAATCTACATGTTGACAAAATATCAGGTTCTTACCTGTACCCAAAATATCTGCTACCTTTTTAAGACACCTAGAAAACATCTGGAGAATAATATGGATGAGATAACAAGGCATTGGGGTATTGTGTTTAAAAAAGTGGCAGAGAGAAATGGGGAAATCAAGGCTCTATTCCTAATATTCCTGATACCAGTTTGTGCCTGAGAATTGCAATATGCTCCAAGAGGAGCATGTGAATATTTCAGATAGATAGTATAATTGCATATAGTCAGAGTAGAAATTAGGGAGGGGAAAGACAGGAGGAAGAGGAAGGCAGCTGAAGGACTGTAATTGCTGGAACTCCACCAGTTCCACCAATTTCTCCAGTTAGAGAAATTAAGAGAACTGGACTGCTCTGAGGATGTGCCTGTGTGCCTGCAGCTGATGGGTAGCAATGCTTCCCATGTCTGTTTTGTCTTTTCTGCAAGATTTGCAGCTTAGGTGCTTGACACCTTGCATATGTGGGCCGAGCTGTTCCAGGGAGAGAGGTAAGCTAGCCTGGAAATGCTTTATGAGTATTCTGAGCATTCTGTATATATGCATTATGTATTATTCCTCTTTATGTATCAGGAAAGGCTGAGGGATGCATGTCAGGGTGTGCTGGAGACCTCCTGTGCTGGCTCTGCAGAACTGCACTTCTGAGAAGACCTGAAAAGCTTGTTTTGGTTTCTCCGTTTGCTAAAGTGCTGCATGTCTCTGCCTAAACAGTTCTGAGATGATCACTTAGTTCTGGTGGAGAAGGTATTTTGCCTGAAGATACTGCTGCAAAATCCTTCAATTTTGAAGTAGTAGTTTTGTAAAGAAAATTAAAAAGATAATATTATCCTAAGGTAGAAACAAGACTAAAATGTAGCTGAATTTTAGAAAATGGTATGGTATCCACATATGGTAACTACTTGTGTATTAAAGAGTTATGTTTATTATAGAGTAAATTTCAGATATGCTAAAATTTCAGGGGAGTTTTTTGTCTCTCTTCTCTTTTTTGACTGTAAGGCAGCCCTGGGTTCTGGCAATGGTTAGCATGTCCAAGGAGAATGGAAGAGTTGAGAATGTGATGTTTTAACTTGTTTAATCCTACTTAAACTATTACACATAATACAACTTCAATGTGTTTATTATTCCATTTTGAGTAGTCTGCCTTCAAGCCCAAGTTCTAGGAGCACATGTATCCTGTTTCCATTTGGAGGTTGTTACTCTGAAGATGAAACCTGTAATGTGAGGTGAGTGAATGAAATTGTTCTTTTCAAGACTTACAGGAACCTCTGTGTATGTGTCTAAACCTTATTGCATCAAAAACATTCTTTTATCACAGAAAAGCATGGTCATTAGCCAGTAAGTAATCTCTAGAACTGCAGTCTCTTTTCTGGAATGAAATATTTGTCTCTGTGAACTTATTTCAATTATATTAACTTTCCATTATGGGTTCATGGATGTGCCACTTCTGATTGTTTGAATGTTAGAACTTTTTGGTTACAGTAGGTGTCTATGTCAGGTGTTGTTACTGCACCAGTATCAAAAGACAACCTAAAAATGAGACAGCAACTGCAGAGTGAAAAAGAAAATATTTAATTTTCTTTTAAATTCTTGTTTCCTGCATGGAGTTTCTAATATATCAAGCCAAATAAGCTTTTCATGCAACTTTCTATACATCAACAGAATACTAACTATACATCCCAGGTGTGCTGCCACATTTTAAGGAGATGAGAGTTGTATTGTAGTGTAGATTTTTTTTATTCAGGAATGGGCATTAATATTTTAAACACATCTTAATATTATCAAAATTTATGAATTTTCTTCAGAAATTACTAAATCCTTGAGGGAGCAGTTACCTTCTGCAAAACATGCTATTAAGAAGCCTGTTTCAAGCTGCTTTATTCCAATATCAGTACTGGGAAGCAAAAATCTGGGCACTGGAGTTTCTTGGAAAAAACATGCACCAGATGCTGTGAGCCTTGTTCAGAAAAACAACATCATGCAAGCTGACAGCAGGTGGCTCTTTTCAACTTGAACTATCAGCAACAAGTGTGTGACTGAATTTTCTTGGTGGTCAGTAGGCCATCTTGGATGGGGACTGGTATGCAGATACTTGGCAAGCAGGCCAGTTATTTCCACTAGCTTTGCTTCCAGGCTGATGTTCCACTTGACTACTTGGTCATTGCCTTTAGATGAAAAAAAACCCCTAAATCTGGAAATATATTTTAGTAGTGGAAGACACATAGAGACAGTGATGTATTAGGAGTTGCCAATAGCAAGACAAAAAATATTTGCTCTGGAAGGTAACAAGAGCTATGGCTAAACACACAACTTCAAAATCTGTCAAAAATTAGAATAGCTCTAAAGATCTTAAAATCAAGGGTAAATGCTGCTCAGCAGAATGGGTTTTGGAAAGCCTAAAAGAGAAACAAACTCAGTTCATTAGAGATTTAAACAAAAATTTTCCTTGTCAAATAATTTAAACTGTTTGCATTTTTACTCATTGCTGAATACAGATCTGCCTTTAAGCTACTTGACATTTGGAATGGTTTTCTGTGTCTCTGCTTGCCAGCTCCTCATGCATGATGTTTAGCTTTGCCTGTGTACATGTTCTTGCCTGCTATAAGCATGTAATATTTGCAAGGCATAATAGCATGTGTAAGTTTTCACAGAGTCAGAGAATGGCTGGGGTTGGAAGGGACTTCTGGAGGTCATCTGCTTAAACTTACCTGCTCAAGCATGATCACATACAGCCAGTTGCCCAGGGCCATGTCCAGATGGCTTTTGAATGTCTCCAAGGAGGGAGACTGCACCTCTCTAGGCAATCTCTGCTGGTCACCTCACAGTAAAAAAGCATTTCCTTGTGTTTAGAGAGTCTCTTTTGTTCCAGTTTGTGCCCATTGTCTCTGGTCCTCTCACTGGGCATCACTGAAAGAGCCTGGCTCCGTCATCTTTACACTCTCCCTCCAGATATCTACACATATATGTGATCCAACTTGAAACTTATCCAGGCCAAACAGAATCATAGAAAAACCAGCCACTCTCAACCCTTCTTAATAGGAAAAATGTCCCATTCCCTTAACTATCATAGTGATCCATCACTGGAATTTCTCTGATATGTCCATGTCTCTCTTGTCCTGGGGATGCCAGAACTCCAGGCATTACCTCACAAGTGCCGAGAAGAGCAGAAGACCCAACTCCCTCCACCTGCTGTCAACACTTCTAATGCAGTCCACTATCCTTATTTACTGCAAGTGCACATTGCTGGTTCAACTTGATGTCCATGGGGATGCCAGGTCCTCTTCCTCAAAGCTGCTTCCCACCTGAGTGGCCATCAATGTACATTGGTGCATAGAGTTGTTCCTCCCCAGAGGCAGAACTTTGTACTTACCCTGATTGAACTTCATGAGGTTCCTGGCAGCCCATTTCTCCAGACTGTCACAGTCCCTCTGGATGGCAGTGCAACCCTCCATCATGTCATCCCCTCCTCCCTCTTCAGTGTCACAGCAAACCTGCTGGGGGTATACTCTGTCCCATCATCCAAGACATTATTGAAAATGTTGTACAGGAGTGTTGACCCTAAGGATACATGTCTTATTATTGCTCTTCAGATAGATTTCCATCAATTTCCATCCACTGGGCCAGCATGTTCAGCCAGTTTTCAGTCAATCTCATTGCTTGTTCAGCTTCTCTATGAGGTTCTTATGTGAGACAACAACTTTATTGTTGTCCAGGTAAATAATATCCACTGCTCTCCTTCCATCTATCAGACCAGTCATTCTATTGTAGAAGTTTATTTCCTTGGTGTCAAGCATTACTTACCCTGAATGATGTCTGGAAATGGTTTCTGGGAATTCTTACTCCATCACATTGCCAGTGACTGAGGTGAGGCTGACTGGACTGTGATTCCTGGGGTTCTTGTTCTTCGAGACAGGAGGGATATTTGCTTTTCTTCAGTCTTTGAGTACTTCTCCCAATTACCGTGATCAAAAATTACTAAAAGTGGCCTTGTGATGACATTTACTTGCTCTCTCAGCACTTGTAGGTCATCATGGACTTGTAGGACATCAGGGCCCATAAACTTGTGTAGATGCAGGTTGCCCAAGTATTTCGTGACTTCATCATCTGCTACGAAGGATACAGCTTCCTTGCTACAGATTTTCCCAGTGATCTCCAGCAACTGGGAGTCCTGAAGGCCAGACCTGCTAGAATGGACTGAGGTGAAGGCAGCATTTGGTACATCAGCCTTTTCCAATGTCCTCCCTCACCAGGGACTTTGCTTCATTCAGCAGGCCCACATTTGCACATAAGTGCATGTGCCATAAAGCTCCTAAAAATGTTCATGGGCAATATTTTTGGAGAATTCATCTTTGAAGTAATTTACTGTGTTACTATAAAGGCCTTGCTACAAGCATTGTGTACTAGCAGAACTCTCTTCTGTTACTTTATTAACATAAGGGCCTTTTAATAAGTGAAACCATCTCTTCTGTTTCACAATCTGTTACATTATAATCATGCTCTACATTCTGTTATTGCTGTTGGGGATACATCCAGCTGGTACTTATTATCTCAACAGATTCATTGTATAATAGAAAACTCCATGTACTTTTATCAGTTGACTATAGCCTTTTTTAGGTATCGAAAAAATATAGGCTATTTTAGTGGGAATATAAAAAAATAAAAGATGTTTTGAGGAAAATGGGGTGAGCTTTTTAGGTTTCCTTTTTTTTTTTTTTTTTTTTTTTTTTCCTCCTCATTGGTATTTCTAGGATGTATTCAGGAATTTTATTATCTTTTTCTTCTGTGGAATAACATCAGCCAAAATTCAAGTGCCTTCAGTACATCGTATGTCTCCATGTGCACAGCTTGTGATATATACATGGAAGCTGAGACTGTCTGTAGCTGCAAAACTGTCACATGTAGGTTTTAAAAATGCTGCAGTTATGTTTCAAAGTAGTATTTATTAGCAGATTCATTCACGAGCCTGACAAAAAGCTTCAGCCTTCAAAAAATGTACTTCTTACACTCCTCATCCTAATGTTGGATAGTCTAATCATAAGTTTTCAATCCTAAAATAGGAGTGTATAAATGAATAGGAATTGGCCTATTGAAGAAGAAATGACTTCTCAGATGACAAGTTTCACATATCCAAAATAGGACGTAAAGCAGTGGCTCCTTTCTGCAGAATTATTAGATATTTTAATGAAAAGTATTTGAGGTTGAATTTGTTTTTATTAGCAAAACTAGTTTTTTCTCCTTTTCCTTTCTGTGTGTCCCTTCCTACTCCCCTCAATGTGCAACTGCCCAGTGTTACTTAAAGTAATCCAAGACCCATCTTGGGCAGGTTGTTCTCACTTTGTGTTAGCAGAGATATTTGATATGCCAGATACAGAAACTGATATGACTAGAAGCAACTTCAGGGAAAAAAAAGGTGTAGCTGCATCAGTTTCCCAGAGTGAGGGGTAACACAGCAGAAGAAAAAGCAAAATGTGGCCAGGGAGGGCGTGGTGCAGAGCAAAATGATCCCATTTTGGCAGCTGCAACCTTCACTCGTCCTATAATTCCTTATCTCTCCAGGTTCTGTTATCTTTGCATGGTGACTGGCTGACTCACTGATCTATGGAAATAACACAGCACCTGCCTGGTCCTGCCACCTTGTGCAGCTTTGTGCCCTGTCCCCAGGCCCAGGCAGGCAGTGCAGCAAGGTGTGCAGAGGAATGTAGGGTCCTGTCTGTGTTGCAGAGTC
The DNA here is from genome assembly GCA_027886175.1 of Phylloscopus collybita. Lineage (NCBI taxonomy): Eukaryota > Metazoa > Chordata > Aves > Passeriformes > Phylloscopidae > Phylloscopus > Phylloscopus collybita. The sequence continues at coordinate 39,296,898 of JAJNNQ010000009.1, read as the reverse complement.
TCCTTGCTTCCCAGTCTTGTAAAATGCTGGGTTAGATGATGCCATACTCACACTGCAGCCAAGCTGTTTGTTACAATAGCTTTTTCTGGAAATGATGTGACACTGCTAGTGGATCTTCAAAGAATGAGAGAGGGAGAGGATAAACTGGTGCTGGATTAAACACGATGTTTACTTTCTCCATTTAGACATTAGATGCAAATGCAGGTGATATATGCTAATATTATTTTAGCTACTTTCCTTGCATTTCATCTGTGCTCTTTGTTACATTTTACTTAAGCTGCCTGTGTGTACATGTGACAACATATTTGTACTATCTGTATGTATTTAGCAAGTGAGCCTCAGTGAATTTTTGATTCCATCTATGGTGTTTTTTTTCTAGGCATAAACTGAAGTTATGTTGTTAATGCAAAGACAAAAGGCTCATTTTGCTTTAAGCAGAGAGAAACTCCTGATTACGCTTACAGAAGGATCCGAAGGGGGTGAACAAATGGTTCATAAAGTGACTCTCAAGTCATTAAAATAAAATACAATTCCAGCATAGATTGTGTAATGAAAATAATGCTATATTTAATAAACTCCTTTAACCCACTCCCAAAACAGCCCCCAAACCCACCACCACCAAAAAAACCCAAACCAAACCAACCAAGCAAGCAAACAAAAACCAAACAAAAAATCAGTTTCAGGTAGCTGGTTTCAAATTGGTTAATTTCAGTTCACTTTTTCAGAGGTTAAGAGTTAAACTCTGATATCCAAGGAGATAGAGGAATGCAGTCAATTGTAACATTTAATATCACATCAGAACCCCATGGCTTTGTCAGTAAAGTGTTACGAGGAAATGCAAGGATATATATTCTAAGGAAATGGGTATCTGTAAAGAACATGGAGACTGTCTTTAGTGAAAACCCTCAAATGTGAAAGAGGACACTGCCATTCAAACTCATTCACCACTCTATGACAGACTTTGTAAACTTCTTGATACTGCAAGAAGTTAACTCGGGTGAAATTACATTTATTGCCAAACTGGGCACATTAACCTAATATGTCAGTGCTATTTATCTTACAGAATCGTTTACAGAGAGGGCCCACCTGGGGTCTGCAGCTGTGGCACTTGATTTTGACCATAACTTAGAAGGTCTGCTCTGGGGCCGAGTTAACAAGTAATGTTGTGCTGGTACCTGGCAACTGGGTTGACAGGGTCCTTGGGGTGCCCAGCTGAAAGGGAATATTTCTTTGGATAATTTTCAAAGCAGTATGCTCCTCCTGAGGTCATACTTTTTGTGTGTTTGTATGTGTGTTGTAGAAGGTATTATTGACACCTGTGTCAGCAGGTTGAATGCCGTTGAAATAGCTCTTGGTGCTTGTCTAACCCCCTAGAAAGAGCTCCAGAAGCAACAGCCACCTGTGAACCTGCAAGTCCCAGGCTGAGGATCTCAGTTTTCTTTTGTTGGACCTAAAAAGATTCATCTGAAGGATGTTTTGCAGTCGCGCTAGAGAGAGTTAGATGATGACTAGACTTAACATAGTGGCTGTTTGAACTAGGAGAAATGAGGAAGCATTTAACACTTTTGAGCTGGATTTGTGTACAGTTGAAAATTTATTCTTCTCTAGGGTCTTTGAGCTTTCAGAAGGTAAAGTAACAATGGCTTTTTTTTGGTCTCTGGGTATGTACATGTGTATGTATGTATGTACAAATATGGGTGTATGAGTTCCAAGTTTGATCTTAATTAACACATCTCTTCCAATGCTGCAGGTAATTCCATTCAGCCCTAAGATGCTTGGGATTTCTCTCTTTGTATATGTATATATGTAACAGGCAGAATAGCTCTTTTTAGATTTTTTACTGCAACACAAATGAACCACAACACACAAGGTAACTTTTAAGACCAGTTAATATAGTGTTAACAATTCTTCTTGGAAAATGAAGCTCAGTAGTGTTTGTAGAATAAACATAGGGCTGGAATTCAAGTCTGAAATTAATTTTATTTGAAAACAATTCTGTCCCATTGTTTTCTATTGGTTTTGATTATTGCAAAGTGGGGGAGATGGGAGAGGATGACTTCAAATTTTAAGCACACATTGTAGGAATGTGATGCTGGTTCAGAGAGCCGGTTTATTTTAGTTTCGGTTTCTCCAAGCCTGTCGGAATTTTCCTCCCTGTGGCCACTCCTGCCGGTCCCAGCCGCGTGGCGCTGCGTGCCGCGGGGAGCGGGCGCCTCGCAGCGGTGACTTGCGGGAACTGCAGAGCAGCTCTTCCCCAAGGGCCGGGGGGCGCGGGGGAGATTCGCTTGCGGGGGACGCCGCAGTCCGAGGAGAGTTTAAGGATATGTATCTAAGCAGTGCGCTGTTCTGTAGATTACCGCTTCTGCAATCCAAACATCACCTCTTTCTGTAAGCCTTCAAATGTACAATCTGTAGGTAAGTTACATATTAAAAGGCTTACAACTGTCAGCTTCTCCACATAACGTGGAGCATATGGTGCACTGGTTAGTACCTTCCCTGATTATTTTTGCACTTAATTAAAACCAAACCAAACCAAAAACCACAAAAACCCCAAAACCAACCAAACAAAAACACAACCCCCACAAAACCACCCAAAACAAACAAACCAACAACCCCCCCAAAAAACCAACAAAAAAACCCCCCAACCAAAACCTCATATAATTTTGAACTATTTGTCATCTGTATTGTCTAATTGGGCAATATAATACTGCAGGCTCACAGGTTTGCATCCAACACAGAGGTGCTTTCTATGTACTGTGCAGTTTTAGTGCAAAATACTGATATAGCTAAACTCCCTATTGAGCCAGGGAGATGAGGTGAATAAGTGTTAACATTATTGTTTATCAAGTAATTGTCTGTGTCTGTTCTCCATTCAGACTGTTGATTCAAGTCCCTGTTTTCTCTGATACAAGTTTAGGTGACTTTTAGATACCTACATTCACGATCTCTGTCCGGAAGGGCTCTCACTCTTGGAGCTAAGTTCAGTTGTGCCTGCATCAGTATTTATTGGAGGTGCCACAGGGAAGCCCATCTGGTCTCTGAAAGGTTGTGGATTTATGAAAGGTATCTGGCATAGCAGTGAGCATGTGTATTCCATCTTTGGACGTGAGCTAGGGGCAACTAAACTGAGTTCTAAAATTTTTTTCCACTCAAAATATCTACTGCAAATACCAGCTGTTCTGTGACACGAACCTGTTTCTTTCTTTTTCTAGTCTTTTCTTAAAGCCTTCCTACCAGCCAAGAAACATTTTCTGACTGATTTTTTGTTATTTCTTATATTCTAAATCAAGTTTTGCTTTTAGGATACCAAAGTACTGAATACTAAAGTAGCTGAAGTTTATTGCTATGATTATGCCATGCTACAAGTTCCATTGTTTCCACAAGCTTTACCCTTTAAATGTGTTCAAAGTGACCTAGAAAATTCTGACAACTGAGCTGTATAACAGATTTGAACAACCCAGGCCTTGATGTGTTGGGAATGACTGCAAGGATCCTGTGTTTCTGCAGACAGAGACTGAGTTGACTGCATATGTAGACTATCAATATAGGGATATATTACCCTGAGTTATGCACACATAATGCTCTGTTTGAAAATGTATTTAGAAAGAAAAGTGTGTAAGTATCCTTTCGCTGTTATGAATCATCATTGACTGGAAGCGATTTAACTTAAATTTCCCTTTTGAAAAAGGATCTCTGTGAAACACCTACATGTCTGTTACCTAGTTTTTATTGTGTGACAGCACTCAGAAGATCCAACTCAGAATGAACTCCTGTGTAACTTGAATGGTTATAAAAATATACACATAAAAAGACAATGCCTAGCTGAAAAGGAATCTAATAGTTAAGATCTGAGTTTAAGCAAAAGTTACTGGTCAGAAACATGAATGCATCTGAGAAGGAGCGAGTTTGGTGTTCAAGGGCTGAGCTGATGTCAGTGTGCCCGAGCACACGAGTGTGTTCTTTTTAGATCAATCTGGTGACTATTCCCACCTACTGTACTTTGCTTTGCATCCTGGATTAGTCTCAAAGTGAGTGAAATGGATTCCTCTTGGGTGAAACACTGGCAGAAGTGATCCAGGAACCATTTAATGTTCTCCAGACACAGATGGGTGTTCTGTTTGTGAGGAAAAGTCCAAAATGAATAAACAGACAAACCCTAACCATGTCTGGTGTGGATGTCAGGTCCACAGGACCAAGTAGTTTTCATTATAAATTTCCTCCTATTTTTCCACAGTGTCTCCTGGTAGTCTACAGTGTTGTGCTGCCACATGCTGTCACAGTCCACTGATAAAGGTTGTTCTGGCTGATAGAGAATTACAGCAGTGCTTGGCAAGATGTGAACTTACCTGAAACTAGTTTGGGGTAAGTAGCCTGAAACTTGAAGTTAGAGTGAAGAAACAGGGAGGTATAGTGAGTGGGAGAGGGGACTCCTTTCAAATACTGTTTTCTAATTCACCTAAGCCTCCCTGTCCCAATGAAAGCATTATCTTGGATTCAAAGTACTGTATACAAGTGGACAGAACTTTTCCCTCAGGAAGTCATGTCAGATAAAAGAAACTTAAAAAATAATTAAAATAGAGCCTACAAGAACACAAAAGATGTCTTTATCCTGAGCTAAAGCAATTTATTTTCAAGAATATGTCTGCATTTAATCACCCTCTGCTCTTTCCACAAACAAATTAGACATTGATTTTTGGGGGAAAGACCTTGTGTATATGTTCCTCATTAAATTAGTGATGTTTCAATCCTAAATGGTTTTTTTACTAGATTCAAGCAAATTGATTTGCACATGAAAGATGAGGATCTGTGACACAGTAACAATGTAATAATAGTAACTTCTGTGTTACTAGCAATGATGTCATTAGTGTAATAGGATATTGTAATTAGGACTGAAGACATACATCTACTATGAGTTTAGTTATATATGAAAAATCAACATCTGAAAGATGTTACACTCCTTTTATTAAAGTTTAATCTTGTATCAAAAATAACTAATATTACAGGAGCCTTCATCGTCTTGCATTGCAAATTTTCTGCTCATGAGACTATTAGTGAAAGGAAGGTGACTATTCTTTTTTGTTTCTTCTTGGTTAATAGTCTTTAATGACATGAAATAACAATATTAAAGCCACTTGTCTCTATAGTGTGGTAAAGTTTTCTGCACTGTTTCAGTGTAGTGTTTCATGCTTACTTCCACAGATGCCTAGAATGGAGGATCAGCATGCTGCTATTCTAGAAAAACAAGAATTAAAGCTTGCAAGAATGGTTGCTGTTGGATTCTATTATAATAGTGAAAATGAGATAAGGTGTTAGATGTTTGTATTTGCTATGAAATCTAGCTCTCAGACCTTAGAGATGATGGAGTAGCAGTGCTTTGTTGCTATGTGGGCAGGCAAGTGAATGACTCTTTTCTGTATCCAAATGTTGCTGCTACTCTGTGGTCTCTGGACCTACCTGGAACACACACAGAGTCATTCTCAAACTTTCAGTGCTTGCTAAATCAGGGGAGAGGAGCCGTGTGCATTTGGGTTCTCCCACCAAATATGAAAATACAGTAATAGTAGGTACTGTTCCCTGTGTGTGTGAGCAATAAGGCTGGAGTGTGGAGCAGTCTGTACTTCACAGACATGTCCATAAGGAATTCTTTTAAGTATCCAGCACCATCACCTCATCTGTGATTCCAGTTCCACCATTACGTTCCACAGTTCCCCTCCTCTTCAGTACGCTTGTCTCATCACTAACAGTTGTTGAGAGCTAAATTCACCAGCTAACAACATGGGTCTCTGCCTTCACTGAGCAGAAAAAGGCTGATTTGATGGGTGATTCATGGTTTCTCCTGAATTGCACAAGGAAAGACCTTCTTTCTCTTGACTCTAGAAAGTCTGTAGACCAGCTAAATTGTTTCATTTAGGTAACAAGAACTATCTGTGCTGACAATGCTGCATTCCAGTTATTTATTTCAGATACCTACTAATTAATTTTATATTTTCATACTGATATTTTTTTCTCTTTATTTCCAATAGCTCCCTCCCCTACATGGAAATGCTGTTTCTCTAGCTTCACCAGAGAAACCTGATCTCCACTGACTGAGCACTGAATCACACTGGGATATGAAAGGAATAAACAAACAAACTCCAAAGATGGGAAAATGTGGCAAAAAAAATTCTGCTGTTGTTAAGATTCACTAAAATCTGGTGGGGGATCAGAAGGATGAGCTGTAAATAGTTGCAGACAATTTTTGTCCTGTTACAGAACATAACTTTTAAGGGGAACATGAGCCCTAGAGAAAACAGGTGGTTGCAAGGAGTTAACAAAAATCCACTGGAAAGTTCACAACAACATTAAAAACTTGAGATTGGAAAATCAAATTGAGAGAACAGAATTATATTAGGGTCTAGGTAATTATGACTGCAAAAATTCTTAAGACTTTCACACAAGCCAAAAATACAGGTCAAATTGAACAAATACCCCATGTTTGCTGCTAAAGGAAAAAAAAAATGTTACCAGCAATAAGGTATACAGAATTTTTTTTGCATTGAAGAGAAAGAAGACCACAAATAACTTACTTGTGATACTGTGTTTATTTCCTTGCAATAAACTCACCAGATACTCTTACAACTAAGAAGTCATCATGCTTAGTAAATTTTTTTGCCAAATATTACCTATTTTCCAGATGCTGCGATCTTTGGCAATAGGACAGATTTTGCTGAAAATGAATGCAGTAAATTGGTGGAAAAGTGAAGGCTTATTCTTGAAGTTGCTAAAGCAAATCATCTCCAGTATAACAGGGTGTGTTGGTTCCAGCTAGAGGTAAATTTCTTCTCAGTTGCTGTTACAGTGCTGTGTTTTGGATTTAGAATGAGAATGGTATTGATAACACACTGGTGTTTTTGTTTTTTTTTTTGCTAAGTCAAGTTTATCTTAAGTCAAGGACTATTTTTCCTTGTATCATGCTCTGAATGCAAACAAACAAACAAACGAAAAAACAACCCAAACTGAGAGGGAGCATATCTGGAACTCAGACTGACCAAAGGAATATTCCACACCATAGAATGTCATGCCTTGTGTATAAACAAGAGGGAGCTACCTGGAAGGACGGACTTTTCTTTGGGTTCAGAAAAGGAGGTCTGGCATTGGTCATCAGATGCTGAACAACTGCATTGTGTATCATTTGGTGGTGTTTTTTTTTTCCATTTTTATTATCATTGTTATTATTACTTAGCATTATTATTGTATTGTTCTTCCTTTTAAATTATTAATCAGTTCTTATCTCAACATACGAGTTTTACTTCTATTCTCCTCTTGATTCCACTGGGATGAGGGTGGAAGAGAGGAGGGTTTGAGTGAGTGGCTTGTGGTGTTTCATCTCCAGCTGGGCTTAAAACCATGACACAGGCTATTAGGAAATAGTATCAGAATAATTAAGGTCATGCTAGCTAGAAAAAATAAGAAAATCACTCTGATCCACATTTAATATTGGTAAAATGCAGAGTAATGTTAATGAAGCATAAGTTATGTGCTAATAATTTGGTTGCTACTTAGAAAGATGTCTGTTGGGACATGAAGGCTCAGATAAGGAAACCATCCCCAAACACCCCTACCTAACAAAGCTTGTCCTGATTTAGTGTGCAGGGAGTTCTCCCTATTTCATGAAAACACTAATGAGAATGAATCTACACTGTGCAATGAAGCACTGTGCAATTACCAGGACAGTTGTAGAGAAGCAACTTCCAGTAATTATGAAAGTTTTCATCTGCTACAAATATGCAGTGCATTTACTGACCCTCACAGAAAGAGGTTAAGAATGAAAGGTTATGAGACTTCTGTTTATCTGAGAAAGCAGCAGTTACTGCAGAGGCTGTCTGCACCCTGTCTTCTCTACAGCCAGACTGCATGTGGAATGATTTATACCTACTCTAAGGAAACTGGTGTCTACCTGACACTGAGAAGATGCTTGATTCCTGGAAGCACTGTTCCCACATTACCTGCATTACTTAGTCTGGCAGAGTGCTGTGAGGATGTTACTGCATTGCTTTTGTTCAGGGCTGGTTCAGGGATGCACGTTCTGCTAGCTTTTGTGCAGCATGGACACGTCCCATGTATAACTGCTGGGAAAGAAAGGCCAGGGCTGCCACAAGAAATAACCTTCTAAGTCCTATGACTTTGACATCCAAAATAGCTACATGTTTTGTAGAAATAAGCAATGCTTATTGAACTTGAGATAGCAGGGAGTAAAGTGGATCAGACTTGGGCATTTTGCCTGCAAGGGCACCACCTTTGCCTGGGCAGTATTGACGGAGACAGATTAGAGACAGTTCCATTACTGAACCACAGAGTGCTGCAGCCAAGGTCTCAGGGAGCTGTCCCTGCTGTGATAGCCAAGCCTGCTGTACATTTGTTTTTTGAAGTGATATGTAAAAAGCACTCATGTCTCTTGGATAATTCAAGAACTCACGTGTAAGGATTGTGGAATGAAGGATCATGTTCTGCAACCTCAAACAATGCTATAGTTATGATGTGGTTTTGGACCAGTGATGTCTGCCAGCACGGCTACCTTGTAGATTTCCAGATGTTTTTAGCCTCACAATCATTTATTGTTCTTCTAATGGTATCTTGGAACAGCTGCACATATCCATCCATTTGTATATTCTTCTGAATATGGACATGCAATAATATCAATATTCATATTACCTTATTCATATATTTGACTCTACCTTTCTGGGGCATATTTTTAAAGGAATATGTAATGATACTGAAATGTGAGAGAGCATGATAAAGAGAAACCCCCAAATGCTGCCTGCAATAGATCTGTGTCTGGTATGAAATAACTTTCTCTACAGTTGGAAGAGATGACTTTCTGTACGTACAGTTTTGGGGCAGAACCACAGCTGTAATTTGAAGGTATTTTATTCTTAGCTGAGTGTCACACTTTCTAGAAATGTATTGGATAAAGGTCAATAGAGCCACTGTGCAATTTCAAAGAGGTGTTCTTTTTACAATGCATTTTGGAGGAGACACTGAAATAAATATTTGCAATGAAGCTTTGTAATTCTAAGCTGGTGCTCAGCAAAATGTTGAGTTGTGTAAGGGTTCTGTAACAGAGAACTTGCTTGTGTGCTACTGAGGCTGGTTTAGAGAGCAAACAATAGCTAGTGTCAATGTACAGTACCACAGACTAAATCAGTGAGGGGTGCCTTTGACTTCAAGTTTGCTCAAGTTCACAAAAGAATTTGAGCAAACAGTCTCAGCAGTTGGCTGTGAGACATGTTTGCCTCCTGGTGAATGCATTCCCATTTCTTTATTCTAGGACCTGTAGGTGACTTGCTGATAGAGGAGGATGTTATTGATTAAAATAACCGCATTTTTTTCTTCTTTTTTTCTTTTTTTCCCTTCCTGTCAAGCATTGTAGGGGTAAATGACTGAGCTGGTATCCTCACAGAAAACCTTCAAATAGTTTCAGTCTGGTTTATGAGGAAATACAGTTGCTTTATCTAATACTTTGTGGAATTTTAATGGAAAAGCATACTATTGCTGATGAAAATAGTTGAAAACTTGTAGGACTTTTTAACAGTATAAAGTTAAACTCAAGTTACCTTGGGCAGTATCAAATTTGGCACTGATGTTCCCAAAATTCCTCACTTAAAAAGTGGTAGTATGAAATGTGGGAAAAAACCCTAAACCTTGCAAGATAGAAGATAAAGATAAGTTATTTGGATAGCAAAAGAGAGGTCCCTACCTTTTCCCTAGGAAATGCATTAAGAAAATATTCCTAATCCCATCCCCAAGACACTTTTAAAAATACGCTTGAATGTGTCTCTGTCTTCCTTGTGTGCTTATATGCAAAGATGACCACAAAGGATGGTTAAAAGACTTCAATAATTATTAATAATAATTATTTCATCTTGACATAATATTTGAAATTATTCTCCTCACTACCTGCTATGTTCCTACTCATTCCTTCAGCCCTCTTTCTCAAAAAGTGTGTGGTTTTACACCACCCCAGCTGTGCCCATCTGTTGGAGACGCTCAGGATGCAAACACTAAAACTCCTTCCACCCTGCAGATGGGAGCGAGATGGGTGTTGCTCCGCAGCCACATCCCGACCCCGTCCTGCTGTAGGGAGTGGGACTGGCTGGTGTTGGGAGAGCCGGTGACAACCGGGCCGATGCAGGGTGTGACACTCCCAGCCGCACATTGAAGAAACCAAGAAAGTAATCCAAGGAACTTTGAATTACTGAGGTCTTTCCGGGGAAGTGGCTGCGCAGAAATTACCTTACAGCCTGTTCACTGGGTTGTGGTGGAAAGGGGAGGCTGATGCCACCATCTCACCCACGTGAGCTGGGTTCAAGGGCACTGACGTGTAGGAGCAAACTCACTCGGGGTCCCCGAGGAGGGCGGAGGGGCAGCGAGGAGCTGGGTGCCGCCAGGTGCTGCGCAAACAGCCGAGGGACGAGGGCGCTGCCGCGGCCCGCCAGGACATGCCCGCTGCGGGGACTCCCGCAGGCCCAGGCCGGGCACGGGGCTTTGCCGCTGCCACCCTTCCCGGGCAGGCAGGGCAGGGCAGGTGTGCTCGGAGGGCTGATTGATCCCCGTTTCGGCGGCTCTGCTGGGCGCTGCAGGCTGCGCGGCGCCGCTGCTAGGTGGCGATGCGCCCCCAGGAACGGCGCCTCGGCACAGCCTCCTCCGCCAGCCTCCGAGGCCCCCGGCGTGACAGCTCCGCCGGTCGTGAGGTGCTGCCTCACACCATACGCGCAGATAGAAAAAAAAAATTGTACCGTTATAAATTTGTAATCTTTTAAACTGCTCACATTAAATGGCAGGAGGTTTAGAATAGATTATTAGGAGGAAGTTCTCTGCTGTGAGGGTGGTGAGGCACTGGAACAGGTTGCCCAGATAAGCTGTACGTGCCCCGTCCCTGGAGGTGTTCAAGGCCAGGTTGGATGGGACTCTGAGCACCCAGGTGCAGTAAAGGGTGTCCCTGCCCATGGCGGGGGGGTTGGAAGTTGATGATCTCTAAGGTCCTTTCCAACCCAAACCTTTCTATAATTCTGTGAAACCCTGGGGTTTTTTTATATACCTAATTGATGTGGTGAGGGGAACAGAACCCAAATCCCTGCTCTGTCTTAAGTTAACACAGAGATCATATTATGGGTGTGGATGCCTCTGGAGCCAGAGTGCTGCCAAGCCACCCCATCCAGCCTCTCTGTGCCACACACATCAGGGTGCCTGGGAGCCAGCAGGAAGGGGCTTGTGGACAAACTTTAATATAGAACTTAAAGCAAATGCTGGCAGCAGTAGACTACTACTTCAAAGACTGGTAAGTATTCTTGGGTATTGTGTGGAGTTTGTTTGTTGTTGGTGGTGTTTTTTAATTTAATAAAATAATTTCATTTCATAATGAAAATGCTGCAAGATGTAAACCAAAGATGTCTCCATATCTGCCTGCAACTTTTGCATATTACCAAGTGTGTTACCTTCCAAGTGCCTTTAAGTCTGGCTCTCCTCCTCTTTGTAAGAAAACCTTATGTTAACTTGGCTGAACTCAAATTACCCTGTGCTAATTGATGTGCTGGAGGTAGCTTTTCTTCAAGAAAGAGACAGTTCTGGGTTGAGAAAGCTTTACTCTGTATAAACAAGTGGTATTTGTTATAGATGGTAACATGTGTTCCAGCTTTTTGTTCTGAGCAAGATATGCCAGGGTACATCCAGGTTTGGTTTGGGTTTTGTTGTTGTTGTTGGGGTTTTTGTTTGTTTGTTTGTTTGTTTGTGCTGCTAATTGGAGATGAAAGAGAAAATTCTTTTCATCTATCTGATCCTGATTGTTATTTACTCAGAAATGACAATTATTTTAGGGAAAATTAATTAGGAGCCAGTCACAGAACTCCAGTGCAGCTGGCTGGCAATGACTGTTTCAAAAGCAGTAATTATTACAGGTTTGAGAAGAGAGCTGAAATGACCCATATGGTTAGTCTGATTAAATTGATCCAAAAGTCACCAGAAGTTGGGCTAGTTCTCTGCTTCTCCTGGGTGCAGCAGTGTATTAATACCTGTGATGTCAGGGGACAGGTGCTAGTGAATCAGCTTGAGGTGACGTAGTTACATCATAGCCATCGTGCTGTAAGCCAGCTCGATAGGCTTTTGAAGCACAGAGGCCCTGATGGTGAAAAGCTGAGAGGTTGGAACACAGACACTGAGTGAAATGGACTCCCTCTTGGCAGTCTGTGGCTATGTAGTTATTGGTGCATGTTCCATAAAGAGATAAAACAAACCAAAAAGCTAATCTGAGAAGAAGAGTGAGAGCACAGAGAGACCCATTCAGAGTTGAAGCTCTCTGGAAAATAACCAGGACACAGTTTAAGTAGTGTTTTGTTTTCTATCATGTCTGCAATCATTATATTACAATAAACACCAAGATTGGTATTAGTTTTATATGTGGCTAGTTTTGGAGCGCTTCATGTACTCTGGCAGTGCTCCCTGTACACATGTGTTAGCAGAAGCTGCTTCTCTATGATAAAAAGAAACACATGACAGAAATGTTTAAAAGAAGTAGGAAAAAAGCAAAAAATATGTTTATATGAAAATGTGACTGTTAAATTTGGTAATGCTGAATTTAAAAAGAATGCAGGAAGGACCCTTAAGGCTGAAAACAATATGACCCAATTATCATAGATGCTATGTCCTTCTACAACTAAAGAATGACATTATGTGAGCTTTTAAAAATTGCCAAATTGTTTCCAAAAAATTAGGTCATTCATGGGAAAGAGCTGTAGTAGTATTAGAGAATGCACCAGTCAGGAGTCTTTGAGGTTGCAGTGATGTAGCATGTAAACTCTGTGAGTTTATACATAATAATTTGGTGGGAAATGACATCAGAATACTTGACTGACTACTAAAGGAGGCAGGTTCAAGCTGGGATCCCTTCTTAACTCTGCTAAATTATACGATGGGGACAGTGAAGTGTGATTTATCATCTGTGACATTTGTTCAAATAGAAATTGAAAACAAAAAATGGCTCCAAAACAAACAAACAAACAAAAAAACCCACCAAAAAAACTCCCACAAAACAAAACAACAACAAATCCCTGGGTGAGCAGGGAATTGCAGATATAGATTGAGGCAATAAAGGCAAATCAAACCAAACTTTGGTATTTTTTGGGATCCTGGTCACTACCCTTAATCCATAAAAATGAGGCCAGAAGTATCTGCAATAGAAAAGAAAGGCTATGAACAACAGGAATGTCTCTAGATGTGGCCATTGGGTTGAGTGTGGTTGTCATTCTAGACAGTCCCATGTTCAAAAGCAACAGTTTCTGGTGGTTCCAGAAAGAAAAAAAGACAGGGGATATGAATTAGCTGGTCTGACCAAGGATTAGGCAACAGACAGAGCAGTGTTAATTTGTGGTATTAATTACCTTGGTATCATCTGATAACTGTGATGCCCTTATGACAGGGAGATCACGGGAATGAAATTATCCACCTTAACATTCCTTTTAAGCTAACATAAATACAGGTATATAAATATACGTATATTTCTGGCATTCAGACTATACTTGGCACATACTGGTAGTTATTTCTTGTTACATTTGCATGGGAAGGTAGGACAAAGCCAACTGTCTCCCTAGAAGTTTTTGGAACAAGATGCTGATTGCTGTGTGCTTACTTGTGTTGACCAGAGCTGTGTTAGAAGTCTGAAACCAAATGGAGCAGATCTCTCCTTGAATTACATTTCTAAATTCTGCAGTGGGCTCAAGACAGACACATAAGTGACTGATATAGGTATCATACCAGTCTGTCCTTTATCAGGAGGACTGAATTCCAAAATAGTAATGCCTTTTTAGAAAAGCTTAATGTGAATTAGATGAGATGTACAGTCAATGGCAATATATTTATATTTCAAACAATTATATTGGCTAGTCTTTCTTTAAATAATAAATCTCATTCTTGTCCTCTATACTCATTGCTTCAGAGCTTAGAAAATCAGCAATTGCTCTATGCTGTTAATCCCATTTGTTTCTCTGTATATTTTACATTATAAATATTTAAAAATTGTAGTTACCTGAAAAGTCAAAATGAACAGATCTTGATTGACAGGCTGTAATGACTTAAATTATCTTCTTGTCCGTAGCACTATCCTAGAGATGAAACCAGTTAAAAAAGCATAATTTTCCCTAACTACTGTACAAATATAGTAGAAAATAAGGTCTTTACACCAAAAAATATCTGTTAAACATATACTAAGCTGGCAAAGACACCAAATCAAATGGAAGAGATAGGGAAGGCTGTTAAGAGGAAGGATTAAGTTATTCATCTCTGAATGGCGTTTCCATTACTGTGAAACTACTTGGAATGAAATGGGCAAATAGCTTTGTCTGAAAAAAAAAATAGCTGCAGTGTGGTGGTAGCATTTGCTGAGGTTATTATGAGATGACTTTGATTCAAAAGAAGGGTGAAGAAGAGTTGGAAAGGAATTTTAATCAGTGCTAGCAGCAAAAAAGACAAGGCATAATGTAAGTGATTCATGTAAAGGAGCATACCCTGGGCAACAGGCACTTACACAGCTGGGCAGACTGAGTTAATTTCCTTGAGCCTTGCTTCTCTCCTCCTCTTTCCAGCCAGGCTGTGCATATACCAGTTAATGTTTGTCTGGTGCCATGTACAGCCTTTCCAAACCTCCTTCTGTACTGGTAAGTGAGACTGGCAGTGTGCTGCGCTTCCTGAACTGAGCATGGGCAAAAGAGGAAAAGAGGAAAGAGTTCAGAGAAGAGCAAAGGAGGGCTGTCTGAGGCCAGACTGCTTTGGATCAGATTGCATTATCACTGGTGACCTAAGCACGGAGCCTGGATTTGCAAGGCATTGTTCAAAGATTGCAGTGACTGTTATGGGTAGTTGGAAAACCCAATACCTGTAGAGGCAACATGATGGGAGTTATATCAGAGATAATACAGTGGTTGGTGCTATGCTCATTTCTTTTCCCTGAGGCTCTGTGAAAGGAGCTAGTTTGGGTTCAATTACCACAACTTCTACATAGAAATGAAGCAGGCTCTGGTTCTGGAAAAACCTGGAAGCTTCTCAGCACAAAAAAAGGTGTATGCTTCTATATTCTGCTGTTGCAAGGAAGACCAATATTCTGTGGAGAGCAAGGGAGGGATTACTTTGAAATGCCCTATTGCTTCTCAAAAACCACAATGTTGATCTCATTGCTTTTATCACTGTTCAGGAAAACTGGGAGGGCTTGTTTTTCATTTACTTGGTCCCTTCCCTTCCCTTCCCTTCCCTTCCCTTCCCTTCCCTTCCCTTCCCTTCCCTTCCCTTCCCTTCCCTTCCCTTCCCTTCCCTTCCCTTCCCTTCCCTTCCCTTCCCTTCCCTTCCCTTCCCTTCCCTTCCCTTCCCTTCCCTTCCCTTCCCTTCCCTTCCCTTCCCTTCCCTTCCCTTCCCTTCCCTTCCCTTCCCTTCCCTTCCCTTCCCTTCCCCTCCCCCCAACATTAACAGTGCCAAAGAAAGCTTAGAAAATTGCTCGGTTTAGTAGTGTTGGCAAAAAAATGCACTTCTGTAGTAGTTCCATTTTGGAACTATTACTTCTCTGTACTGTATAAGAGCCCTTCAAAGTCATGATGTTCTGATACATTCAGAGACACTGCTGTCTTAAATCAAGGGTAGTTTGATTTTTAAAGAATAGTGTAAATTGAGTCTGTCAAGTAAATAAGTCTGCAAGTCTTTCTGTCTCTGTGAGCAGAGTGGGAGAGCCAGGCCCCAAATATGACAGAGGTGGGTTAGAAGGGTGACAGATAGTTGGTTGCGGCATGAATTGGAGAGGACAGAGAGGGGTGATGAATATCAGAGAGAATATAGGGTATATTCAGTCTAGTAAAAAGCATGAAAAAAATTAATAAACCTAGGTCATAGTCCAGATATACATGCTTGCCATCATAGAGCATCCACATGACTCTGTTCTAAAACTTATGGACAGCTTGTGTAAGCACTTATTGCTGCTTTAGGACCTGGACCCAGAATGCTCTGGTGGATTACCATTATGCCTGCTATTATAAATTGTGGAACTTTTAAATTTTTTTTACCTTTTTTAAAAAAAATTAACTGCTACCTTTCCATGATAATTTGTTTTATCATCTGTACAGCCTCTTTTACTAAGTTCAAAATAGCTTCCTAACATCTTGTGATTTTGTACATTTTTGGTAAACAGAAACAAAATTTAAAGCAGCATGCAATAAAGTGGCAAAATGAGTGCAGTAATGTATATCCTCATTAGTAGATTCTATGTGCTACCATGAACCACTGCTGTTGAACAGTATATTTTATCTATAAATATAAACATCCAGTTGTTCATGTTGTCCAAAACTAGCCAAGGAGGAATACAAATGGACTTTCATTCCCATGGCTCTGCTATACCGATAGTCCCTTGGAGTTTGTTTCCGGTATAATTCAGTATAATTTCTTGTGCATTCTGATTCGAAGTACTCTTTTTGTGCAGCAAATGTTCTGCCAACTGTAATACTATTTTTAATAATGTTTATCTAAATTGTAATTCAAACACTGTAGCAGGACAGGCTCTTACACTGCAGACATATGAATATGTGTTTCAGTATTATCTTTAGCATTCACTTAAAGTGTCATTAAGGTACTTCAACCAGGGAACTATATATTGGATCCCATTTTGACTCTATAGAGAGTAAATGTAAACGCCACGTGAATAGTCATACTGTTGGGAAGCAACAGAGCACCTCTTTATTTACTTATTATTAAGCCAACTTTTCGATAGGTCTTCAAAACAGGCATCTCTGTCTAGTGGGAGGAGAGTGAAAGATGTAATTGTAGTTTATATAGCCTCATTCACCTTCTGATGGGACAGATAACAGTTATGTGTTTTATATTTGTGGACTTGGTTTATGAGACCTAGTAGGTATAATTATTTTTATTAAAATATTAATTTTTAAAATTTAGTTTAATGTAGTAAATGTGTTCATATTAATTTTAATTATTTATTAAATTGTTAATGATTAATTAAGTTAAATGATTTCAAAGATCCAACTTCACCATCTGCAGAAGTAGCAAACTTCTGTCATCACAGTGCTAAAAGGTAACTTGTCAAGAATGTAAGCATCTATCTGCACTGCAGGCAAAACTGTGACTGGAAGCAGAGAATGTCAAGTTCACACTCAGTTTCTCCAGGGCCATGTTGTCTTCTTTCTTTTAACAGACCTTCTGTTCCCCATCTTTGTTGCTCTCCAGTGATTCTACCAAGGTGTGCACATGCTTGATCAAGTAAGATGCTAGTGTTTAGTCTCCTAACATCACAGTGCTATGACTTTTATTTCTGTTACTGAAAAAAAAATGAATCACTCCAAATTTCCCCTTAAAAGTATTTATGTTGTGTTCCATCTTGTTGCTCAGCATTCCACCTTAACTAGCTTTTATTAGAGATGCATTGACATTAAAACTTGAAAATCTCTCCCTTTCCTTCCTATTGTCTGCCTTGGAGGTTCTTTATACATTGAACTGATACATCTATAAAATGTTTGCTCTCATATTCAAGAAAATCCAGGACTCCAGTATTTTCAAGTTTTCAATATACATTATATCTGCATATATGGTGTAAAGCCTTTTCAGCTCCTATGTTTCTGCTGATCTGTAATAAGTTTGCTCTGATTTTTTCCTGTTTTGTGACACCATAACAGAATATTAGATTATAATGGTGTAGTGTTATACATAACAACATGTAAACAGGTAAAACCTAGAGCTTTGCGTAGCCAATATGCTTGTATCTTTAAATGCAAACTTGATTTCTTTTCAGAAGCCTGCTTCAATGATTAAAACATTTTGAGTCCTTCCATAAAAAAATTCAAATAACTTTTTTAAAAGCAGACTTTTCAAAAGGTTCACACCTTTATGAATCAGATATTGTGCAATATGGAGCAGTATATAAATAGATTAGATTCTTGCTAGAAATTATTTAGTAAGTTAGACTGGCAAGCACTGAATCAGCATTTAAAAATCTGAAGTCAGTATAGTGTTCCGTATGTCAGGCCTTGAGTTTTCTCTCTTCTTCTGTTTTTTAACTATTCCAAGTTAGAATCTCCAGTACCACTAAAGCTCAAACAAAAAGGATAATTATAGTGAGATAGGGGATCTCAAGACTGGAACTAGAGCAGAGCGTGAATGAATCCTGCATTTGTTTTTTTTTGCCTTTCTCACAGGTTTTTCTCTGGTAATAAATCAGTCTTTGAACTGTGGAAAAAGCAAAGGCATAAAAATACATGTGAAAAAGAAGACAATGACAATTTTATTGTTAGCAGTTTGTTTGAAAGCTGACATTTCCAGGTTTAGATACCCAAAAGATTCCCTACTACCTACCATGTATTCAAAATAGCTATTCTTAATCTTTGGATGTTTTCTCCAGCTAGATTTATGTTTATCGAGTCCCCTGCAGACCCTACAAAATTATCACTTTATCTTCTTTTCAGTGTAGGTTTTACCCATTTACACCCATTCTGTGACAGTTGTTATAGGTTCCCAGAGGTTCATTCTTGGATTTCTTTCCATTTTTGCTTTGCTATCATTAACCGTTTATACTGCTTGCCTTTGACTTTTTTCCAAAGAATGGAATCTGTTGATTACCTTCATATGGTCATAAAAACCTGAAAGATCACTGTAAAGAGTATCCAATACAACACTCCCTTAAATACATATATATATTTATGTATGTATAATGTACATATTGAAATGTATGGCTAGATTTTAAAACTAGGCAATCTTAGCCCAAGTGATACATATTTATGCTAAGTAAACCTGACAAAAAGGCTAGAGAGAAGGTATGGGGGAAAAGACATACCTGAACCAAAAACTGAACTTATTTAACTTTATTGGCTAAGAGAAGAAATATTGTATTAGCCTCTGTATAACATGAGCCTTCTGAAAAGAAAAGCAGGATTTCAAAAACTACAGGGGATGGCAGAAATTCCAAGTGACAGGCAGGAGTAAAACAGAGCACAGATGAATGTTAGGTGAAAGCAGGCTTCTCTACATTTGATGTCATTCTGAAGGACCTCAATGGGTTGGAGAAATGGGCAGAGAAGAACCAACTGAAATTCAACAAAGGCAAATGCAGAGTCCTGTTCCTGTGCAGGAATAACCCCCTGCACCAGGACAGGCTGGGGCCTGAGCTGCTGGAAAGCAGCTCTGCAGAGAAGGACCTGGGAATCCTGGTGGAGACCAAACTGTCCGTGAGCCAGCAGTGTCCTTGTGGCCAAGAGGCCAACGGTGTCCTGGGGTGCATTAGGAAGAACATTCCAGCAGAGCAAGGGAGGTGATCCTGCCCCTCTGCTCAGCCCTGGTGAGGTCATATCTGGAGTGCTGCATCCAGTTCTGGGGTCCTCAGGAGGAGAGAGACATGGAGTGGGTCCAGTGAAGGGTGACAAAGATGATTAAGGGATTGGAGCATCTCTCTTATAAGGAAAGGTTGAGGGAGCTGCACCATGAATAGAGACAACTGAGAAGGGACCTCATTGGAGGTCAGAGGATGGACCAGGCTTTTCTCAGTGGTGCTGAACAATAGGACAAGACACAACAGGCAGAAACTGTTGCACAGGAAATTCCACCTGAATACAAAGAACTTTTTTACTGTGCAGGTGAGTGAGCACTGGAACAGATTGCCCAGAGAGGTTGTAAAAGTCTCCCTCACTGGAGATCCTCAAGAACCATCTGGACCTAATCCTGTGCTATGTGCTCTGGGATGACCCTGCTTGAGGAGGGAGGTTAGACTAGATGACCCTCTGTGGTTCCTTCCAACCTTAACCCTTCTGGGATTCAGGCTTTTACATGTTCCTTGTGTAGGAATGACATCAGTCTTGGGAAAGAGATGGTTAAGTAATGGTTAAATGATTCAGAGAATAAAGCTGGCAGTTTGGGATTTTGAGACGTTTGGGTTTTTTGGTTTGGTGATTGAAATGAGAGGAAAAAGAAGTAGGAAAGGTACTGTCTCACAACAGCTGAAAAGCAAAATCTTTTCCCCTTGGGGAAAAAAAGGCAAAACCCCTCAGAATAATTCACTTTCTCTTAGAGAACTTTTCTGATTGTTCTGATTAAATGTAACCAGCCTTGAAAGGGAAGGCATACCCATTTTTTCCCAAGGTAACCCAAATTTTTTAAAGATACTAAGTATTTCTTGACTATAAAGATATAGCAAGCTTGACTTGAATTCACAAGAGCAAAAAGTTGAAACTTCTCTCAATTTTGTTATAGAAATGCAGAATTGTCAAGTTGCGGTAGCTGCTTTAAGAAGAAACCAGATGTCAGTTGAAGAAGTTAAAAGAAATTTAAGTATCTGGAAAAGACTATTTTAAAACAACATATCTGGCCTGCCTACTGCTCTCATGGAAAATCCCGTTTCATTGGTGACCTCCACTTGGATGGCTGTGTGTGCTCATGTTGAAATACCCATTAAAATCAAGGGAGTGTCTGCAGAGGCCCATAAGTTTGCAAGTGTAGAATTTACTGCTGCATTATTGACTAAAATGTAAAGTACGTGTGGCTGAAAAACAGAAAGCACCAGATCGGTCTGAATTCATGCTTTCACCTTATAAAGTAAGGAATGTAATCCAGAACGAGAGACACCAGAAAAATAGTCATGATGAAAAATAAAAATGTTGCTTCCTCTTAGTGTGAGTTAGCCCTTTTTAGAACCTCAGGTTTATTCTGAATTTGTAGTACAGCTTTTTGCTGCATTAAACAAAAGAGATGCCAAATCATTAATTGATATGGGGATAAAAATTGATGTCTCTCAATATGTACAACATGACTGAAAGGATGAATTTTAATGCTGTGAAAGTAACACCGAAGAGCTTATTCTTCTGATGGGTGGGATGATGTTTTCACTCAGCAGCAAAAAGAGTGTGACCTAATGCTTACCACTGACGGGATGGGAAGGCTGTGCGACTAAGTGGAGGTCTGTATAAAACGGCTGTCTGCAGCCTTAACTGTTAATTAGTTCCAATACTGGTTCAGCAATCACAGCCATGTTTTGTGTGACCTCACTGGTGTGGCATCTGGGCAATTATCTTTGGGATAATGAGCCCCTTCATCCATAGCAGAACAACAATGTCTCCACTTGGCTTGCAAAAGATCAGAGCCAGTCTGCTTCTCATCAGGGTGCCTGCCATCCCCTTTGTATCACACATTATCGCAAGCTTAACCTTTCACATCCTACATTAATTGTTTTTAGATTAAAAATTAATGAATCTATTTTAACAGCATTGAGAGAGGTGTGGGAGGGTGTGGGGTGGTGTTAATAAGCCCAAAGTATCATCCAAGAGGTAATTTAGATCTTAAATATTCTTGTGCGAGTTCTGAAATGAAAGAGAAACAACATTCCAGATACTGGTTACAAATGATTGTAATCTTTTTTCATCTATGAAGAACTGTAATTAGCAGAAAGTATGGGCCTTCCTCCTCAACAATACAGTTTTAATGAAAATACTATCTACTAACTATTCATATAATGTACAAAAATTATAGAAACAGCCGCAAAAAGACTACTATTTTAAAATATTTTTGTATTCCACACCATGGTGTAGAGTAAAGCCTTTAAAACTTTTGACCCTTTGAGAGGTTTTTCTCTTATTTCAGTTCATTCTTAAAGGGTAGTGTGAAGATTTGCTTGATTCCACTGAAATTATTGAACAGATTGTGGCTAAATTTCTGTAAAACTACTCTTTCATGTTCATTGATGAGCTATGAAGCTTTTCCCTTGCTTAGAAGAGTACTTATAAGGACATGTTGCCATTTCACAAGGTGTGGCAATCAGTGCAGGAACATGACATGAATTACTAATGTTTTGGATTGCTTTGTTTCAGCAAAGCAGAAATAGGAAATACTTATTGAAGCTTGAATTCTGTCTCCATCCCCTAGGTTTTGCAGTTATACCTTTTCTGCCCCACTTGTACGTTGCAGTTAGGCTTCTGCAGACTTTGATTAAAATAAAGAGTGAGCTGTGGTTTAATTTTCCTCATGGTCTAAGCAAAGATGCTGCTTCCAGCTAAGAGTAGCTATTGAGTTTCCTTGAAATGACAGCTAGAAAGTAACCCAATGCCTAATAAAAAAAGGAATATAAAATTCTTTTCTGTTCTCTTTTTTTTTTTCATATAAGCTAATGCTAATAACTCATCATCATGTTGTGTGACCTACAGAGCATCTTTGATGGCTCTGAAAAGGTCTTCCTTGTTTTTATTGATATAGCTATCTTAAATTTGCTTTTTTCCTCATTCAGCTATGACTCTCTATTTATGGTTTACCATGTCTTTGAACTGTATTGTAGCTCTTGCTTTTCTTCCCTCTGTATCAAACTAAGGAAATACTATTAATTGATTTACATTGTAACCTACAGACTTTTAATTATCACACTGAGAAGGCGAGAAACTAAGAGACTAACTTGTATGGGATATTTTCCAAAGAAAGTCAGAAGGAGATTTTAATATTTTTTTATATAAAATGTATAAAATTCCAAGTTGCCCTGTTCATCCTTTTTCATGGTTTAAAAAATACTTTGAATTTCATCTAGTCAACTGTTACGAATGCAGAAAGTTGAAAAATATGGTATGGAG
Source organism: Phylloscopus collybita (assembly GCA_027886175.1). NCBI lineage: Eukaryota > Metazoa > Chordata > Aves > Passeriformes > Phylloscopidae > Phylloscopus > Phylloscopus collybita. The sequence goes on along the minus strand of JAJNNQ010000009.1, from coordinate 39,274,288 downwards.
TTTATATTTCACAGGTATCCTAAAGGCAAGATATTTAGCCTCAAAAGTTACCTCTGTTGGTAACAACTAAATTTTCTCGCTTGCATGGTGTATTATGAGGGATGACAGCAATGTTTTGAGAAAGGCATATGTCATGCTAGACTCTCTGTACCTCTTGAGCTAATACTGACGCCATCTGATGGCTTTCTCTCAGAACATGTTTTATTTTGGATACCTGGTGAATGCAGCTTCTGACACTGTGCCTAAATAGCCATTTCCCCACATTGATTATCATCTGTGCCATTCCTCTATTGATCCATTCCTATATTCAGTTTGCTCTTTCAAGTGCTGTCACTGCTTTGACAAGAGAAAAATAAAAAACTCTACTGTTTCTTGCAGCTGCTCTTCCTTTTTGGTGCATAAGCAATTTAGTATACAGGCTCTTCTGCCATTAAAATTCTTATTATGAATCTTTATGAGATATCACAAATGTGCAGAGTGCAAATCCAAGAGCACAGTTCGATCAGCAAAGGTTAATGAAGACAGCCTATTAGTATCCTGCTGGGTTTGTTGCTGAATGCATTGTAGCAATTCTTGGAGGCTTTGTTCTCAAGGGAGACCCAGTACAGTAAGGCAGGGAACATACCATATGTGGACAGAGAAATTGAGAATGCTTGCAAGTTCACAGACAAGGCAAAAAAAAGGGTTGTAATTAGATGACTAAATAGTAATAAAAAAATTAAACAGCTTGCAAGGACCATTCAAAAGGGTCCCATTCTCTGTACTTTGCTAAGGTGGATATGGGAATGGGAAAGTTATTAAGCGCATGGTACAGGATGAAGTATTACTTTCCTCCTTTTGTGTTTCTCCAGGGAAAGTGCTCCTCTTTGCAGCCAGGCCAGATTCAAGAGTCTGGGTGTTGCCAAAGTCATTTGGAGGTCATTAAGGCCCAGGAACTAGCTGCTTTGTTCAATATCTCAATTTTTTTGAGATGTGTTATAACTGGATGTAGCTCTGAAATTGAAAATTTAATAGTTTTTTCTCTGTCCTTTTAAGACAGAACATCTTCACTGAAGAGGCCAAATGTCTCCCTGAGCTTGGGAAACTTTGCTGAATGTCTATAGTACTGGACATCTACCCCACAGGGAAATTAATCTGAACATTTGAAAATTGCCACAATCACTTTAGGTCTGTTAATTAGAATTTATATTTAGTCTCTTAAATTTAGATGTGCTGATAAGAAATCTTTTCAACTAGATTCTTTTCCTGGTTAAGTCACCTTTTACGATCCCTTGGTAAAAATCCATGACAGAGGCAGAATTAAAACCCCCAAAATAATAAAAATAAATATCGAGTACTCCCTTTACCTTAAGTACACCTCTCTGCTTAGTAGTTTCTTTTATGTTAATATTAAATGCACAAAGAAAATAGCAGAAAAGGTGCTTTTCCAGGGCTTAATGAAATGTCAATGTATGTTCAAGGAAAGTAGATTTTGAATAGATCAGCCCTGTGTGAGATGATTGTTCTATGCTGTTAAATAAAATTTGGAGTTCTGTATATCCAACAGCTAGATATATTTGGAATGCTGGTCAAAGCTTCTTTGTCTAAATTAGAGAAATTTCATCTGTCATCATATGTACAATTGTCTTGTAATGGTGCAAGGAAAATGGAAATATCTCAAAGTGAAAAATTTATTTAGAAGAAATAGATGGAGCTGAAAGTAAGGTGGAGTAGTGGTATCTCTCGGAGAAACATACTGTAGAAGAGCATTTACTGACTATTTGCAACAACCGTGTGAAGATCAAAAAAACCCCAACAAATTAAAAGATGACTATAAAAAACAATTCTCAGAAACATTTCTTTCTGATTAAGTGTGTGCAACTTGCAGATTCTTCAAACAGAGGGGAAAAAAAGTAACAAAACAATTCTTTGATGTGTACAGGAGTAGAAGGAATCAGTGGATCCTGGGTCTTTGGGAATCTGCTGCATTTGCTAACACAGGGGAGGAAACTGTGCATAGTTCCAAAGGGATTTTGAGGTACAGGCTTACCTCTTAATGAAGACTGGTAATGAAAAAGGAGAACTGGAAGAGTAAAGGAGAGAAGATATTTACCGAACTTGGTGGAATGTCACTTCAGCTGAAGCTAAGGTAATGTCTTTATCTATGCAAAAGGCAACAAATATTTTTAGGATCAATGCACCATTAAAGCCAGAGTCTGGTTTGATTCAACATTGGGTTTTGAATTATCACACTGATATGCAGAGGAATGAAGGTAAGGAAGGCAAGTTTACTTGATGACTGAATAGTGTTGTTATTTGATTATCATATTCAATGACATGAGAATTGAAAATATACTACTAAGTATGGGGTTTTTTGTTTGTTTGCACATTTGGGGTTTTTGTTTGTTGTTTGTTTGGTGTTCATGTGGCTCCTTCTTCTTGTGAGCATAGGTAATGTCCTCTTTATGTTTAGTGCTGTCTTGGTTTGGAAAGACAGGTATCTGCCAGGGAAAGCTGAAGCTCCCCTTGGAATGGAGAATGTAAATCCCCTCCCTCCAAATTATTATAATTTTGCAATTAGGGGCTTTCAGGCAAAGATATGGGAATAGGAATAACAGTTCTTTACTAGGAATATTGAAAAATACAAATGTAGTAGTACAAAAAAACCAAGCAAACAAACAAACATCCTAGAAACCATGACAGAGTCAGAGATACAACCTGACACCCTTGTTGGTTAGGGTGTTGGAAGCAGTCCAAATAAATCCTCCTGGAGTAACAGATATGGATCTGTTGGAGTAGAGGTGATCCTGTAGAAGGGTCCAGTGGTGGTGAGATGGATCCAGTCTTTCTCTGGAATCCAGTGTAAACTGGCTGCTTGGTGTTTCTGAGTCTCAGTCTTTATCCAGGTAGGAACGGTTGGCTCCCCCCACTGGGTGGATCCCATCATCACCATGGGATGATGGAATGTGTCATGTCATTGGTGAGCCTTAATGTCCCATTAACAGGAGATATTCCTCTGGAGGGAGGATGGGTCATGGTGTTAGCATTGAAACCCACAGTCACAGGATGATTATATGCGGGTGCTTTTATTGAAGAGCTCTGGGAATGGGGGGTACAGACCCAAGTCTGACTCCGACATGGATTTGAGATGGACATGTTTTTATACTCTTTTTGTTATATAACTATATATTAATTATTGAACCCATATTGTTCTGTTGTACACATTGATCTTATCCAAGCATGAATTCTTGTAGTTTTCATCAGGCCTCCCAAACATAGTTTCTGGTGATTTTTGTTGTGATTGCATAATTTCTCATGATTCTTATTATGATTAAACAATAATCATATTCAATTGCCAACAATCATTACATTTAACAATCATATAATTTATCATATGATGATTATACAGGTGTAGTTTCATATAATCTAGTACAAACAAAGCTAAACATTTGTTCCTGAGGCCTGGTTCCCTTTCCCAGGCCCTACCTTTCTTTCCACAGCGCCCCCCCCTGCCCCCTGCCTCAAATCTATTCCCGTGATTTTAGAAACATATTATCCCTATGCTACTAAAATTTAACCCTATACTATCAATGGAAGAGATCAGGAACATTCCTCCACCTGGTTTTAACATCTGGCCCATTATCAGAAGGTACCTGCCCCCTCTCTCCTGGAGTTATGAGGAATGGGTTATACAAGAGATGAAGAAAGAACACCTCCTCAACCAGTTTCAACAGATGGGAAATAGAATACACATTTTTGGTTACACATTGCAACCGAAGACAGGTGTTAATTCAAATAATAGAGGGACAGAAAATGAGGCATACAGTTTACCTGGATGTTTGTAGGCTCCAGGACTTTATTTGCAGATTTCTATAATACTAGGTGGAGATATTGCTCTGTCTGTTACATGGTCTCTTGGCTTATTTCTAGCTTACAGCTCTAGTGCAACATTTGTGGAGGAATGAGTTTCACATTCTTTCAAAAGCAAAACCAACCAAATAAAAAATCCAGCACAGAATGAGATTGACCCCCACCAGTCTGAAAATGTAATTGGATTAGGTAAAAGTTCAGTAATGATCTTTAAATGTTTGCACACTCTCAAAAATATTTGCAATAGTGGAAGTGAAAATTATCATCTCTGTAAGGGTTCTGTGGATCAAGGATCAGTGAAGAGTTATAGAAAATGAAGAACTGAAGTAATAATATAAGTGGAACATCCAGCAAAAAAAAAAATCTCTCTAATTGTTATCAATTAAATTTTACTTCAGTCAACTGTCAATTTTATATCAAGATTGACACTATAAAGAGTACAACACCAGAGGCATCACAGCTGGAAGTAATGGGGGACACAAGAACTAATACTTCAGGGATAGGAAAACCATATATTTATTGCCCCAAGGGCAATATTACTCAGTGTTAGAAAGAAGTCCATATCTCTTGAATATACTCAAAGTGTAAAATGTTTGTAACATGGAGCTGATATCACTGGTTTAAACTCACATTGTTCTATGAAAATGAAAGAGCAAAAAGTCAGAACTGTAGTATGTATTCAACCTAGGCTCTAAAGTTTTCTGAGGGTATTTTTATGTGTGTGTGCGGCTGCATACTTAGTGATCAAAGAAGCAGAATACATCTCTACAGGAATAATCTGGTGCAAATGTGATATGGTTTATGCATACATTGTTTACTAGTTACTCTGTTACCAGTGGGATAACACATGTATAACATTAGGACTCAGAAATGACTGTCTGGGGAACTACTCGCTCTTTGGGCCATATTAGAAGTTGGCTGCCTTTTAAAGTTATTCTGAATATTGATGAGCATCTAAATGGGTACACTTTTATTTACTGGGAACCAAAGGAATGCTGAGTTGCAAATACACCTAGGCTCCAGAGACTTTCAACTGAGCTATAAAAAGAGAACTTTTCAAATTTGCAGTCAGAAAGAAAACACAGATTCCTCAAAATATTAAGTTATTTAAGAATTAGGTGTCTCCTCAGTCTTTTCATAATTTGAAATGACAGAAACAGTCTACTGGTCAGTAATCACAGGTGAGAACTAGGCCTTGTGGGCATCAATAAGAATTCTGCCAACAGCATCAGGGAAGCCAGGATTTGCATATTAATTTTGGGATGTGTGTGCATTACATTCATGAACAGCTAGAGTGAAACACTCTGTCTATATCCATAAATCTTAATTTCATATTTCTACATACCAAATAGGTATAAAATTGTGTCTACTGTACTCTAGAGCTGCTATCTTTGAATATTAAAAATTTGGGTTCTAAATATGTCTGTTGACAAATACACAGATTGCCTGAGAAAATCCTTAGATGCACACATTTACTGCTGGCTATATGCAGTATGCCTGCATATCAATTGCAATGACACAGTAAAGTTTATTATGGATTTTCAGAGGTGTAGTGCAATATCAAGTTTAAAAAGTGCTTGAGGAACATAAACTACCAATGAAAATTGTAAGGAAGAAGAAGTACACTGTGTATGCATTAGAAGAATGATGCTAAGAGCATTACCCCCGATGGAGTTATAAACTAGCTGCATTAATGTATACATTTTACAATGTATGTAATACAGCACCATTTTTGGGAACAGTGAATAGCCGACTGGAAATGTCTCAATTTCCCTTTAAGGTCATGACTTTGAAGAGGACACAGATGACTGGTAGCAGATTTTCCTGGTAGCAGCACACTCGAAAGGTCACTCATATTTTTAAATTATAGATTTTTTGTGTGATTTCCCTTTTTGTTCACTTTCAGTCTTCATTTATGTAGTTCAGCTTTGTTGGCATGGCAGTTTGCAAAAAGTGAGTTTCAAATCTTCTGCTTGACAATTAAAGTAAAATGGGTTTTAAATTTACATACATAAAGTGATCTCACCAGCAGTGTTTGCACATTCATCTGCTTGGGAAACAGGTCTAATGGTGATATTAATTTCTTCCTACTCACAGTGAATGAAGTGCACAATAATTTGTGATGTCTTTAAAATTGCATTGAGAACTGAGGAGTTTTTCAGAAAACCTTAACAGTTGGGTCCCTGTTTTAGGTTGTTTGCAAAGATACTGTCATTTGGTACCAAATCATTGTAAGGCTTAAAACTTTATCCTTTATAGTCTATTATTAATCTAGCTTCTATGTCTCCACACTCTTTCTTTTAACACATGGATGCATCATGTTGTACCTAGATGAAATTTCAGTCTTAGGAAACAAAATATTTAAGGCTCCTTGGCTTGCAAATTAGCTTTGTTTGGTGTTTGTTTGTTTGTTTAAAATCTCTGTCAAACTAAGTGTCAAAAGAATGTGGAAGAATTGTAGCCTAAAAGATCCTGGTAGTGCATTAAGTATCCTCAGCTTGAGCATGGTTTACAGCATAACTATGTAGTGCCTATGTTACTTTAGAAGACAGTGAATCCCAGGAGAAATCCTGTTGTCCTTTGATGGAGTGAGCTTGTTGATCAAAGGTTTACACACCTAAAATGGAATTGATCTTTACTCATACTCTGTCAGCAAAGACAGTGTGTGCACCCAACTTGCTGTCCTTTCTGCTGTATTTTATCTTTTACTGATAAAATTACTTCTGAGTTCATATTTCAAATGAAATTATTGAAAACGTAGATGTCTCAGGCTTCTTCAGTGTGTTTTCCTCTAACTGGAGGTATTTTAGAAAAAAAATAGCTTCAGTATTTCATCCAATTTTTGGTTTAGAAGTGAGAACCCTGTTTTATATTGTAGTCAGAATGATGTAGATAGATCCCAGGTTGCCAGGTCAGGAGAAAATGTATGTCCTTTCTTAGCCAAGAACATGCTAAATACATGCTGTATTTTTTGCATCGCTTTATAATTGAAATGGTAAAAGAGTGTTTTCTTCAATGATCATACTTTCTTTGTGTTTTTCTTCAGAAAAGTATGTTTTTGGATATGCTTATCTCTTGTCTGCTGGTAGAAGGGGTAGAAGTTGGGGCAGTGAGAATCTTATTTACATGGAATTTTGGTTTCTACAGTGCCTTGCAAACCAGCTTGCAAAATCATGAAATACCAAAATTATGCATTAGCATCCATAGCCTGTGTCCTTGTGCTTATTTGGGATTGATAAAACTCCTTTTTTATAGTACAGTATAGCCAAACAATGGTATTAAGCACTTCCATTCAGTCTGATAAATAGAACTAATTTTAATTTAATTGTCTAGAGTGACTTAACTAAAAACACTACAGGCAGCTGAAAAGCATGAAAACAAACTATCTTTTCATCCATCATTTGGTTAGTTTCTGCTCTCCTTCAGTAGTTTTTTTGTTTGGTTGGTGTTGTTTGTTTTTGTTTGTTGGTTTGTGGTTTTTTTTTTTTTTTTTTTTTTTTTTTTTTTTTTTTTTCCTATGCTGTATTTAAAAGAAATATTTCTGGTGCCCCAACAACAGGGTATTTCATTAGACCTACATTTCTTGCATAGAAGGAAGTGACAACCACAAGAAAAAGACACAGCACATTGTTTAAAGGGAAATGCAAGCCTTTTCTTTCTGGGTGTTGTATATTCTTTCCTCAAGTATATATTTCTTCTTACCCTTGTATGTATAATTCTATTTATTACAAGCTCCAATTTACTCTTTAGTGGTTCTTGTAAAAAAGTCATTTCACTAACAACTTGGATGCCAGACTTGAAGGAATACTAAGTAAGTTTGCCAACAACACTAAATTGGGAGGATCTGTTGACTCCCTCAAGGTCAAGAGAGACCTTGATAAATTAGAAACATGGGCAATCACCAACCATATGAAGTTTAACAAGGGTAAGTGCTGGATTCTGCACCTGGGATAGGGCAACTCTGAGTGTAGATCGGGGAATGAGAGGCTGGAGAGCAGTGCTGTAGAGAAAGGGACTTTGGGGTTCCTGGTCGATGGCAAGTTGAACATGAGTCATTGTGCCCTGGCATCCAGGAGGGCCAGGTGTGCCCTGGGGGGCATCAGGGACAGAACTGCCAGCCGGGCAAGGGAGGGATTGTCCTGCTCTGCTCTGCCATGGGGCGGCCTCACCTCAAGTGCTGGGGGCAGTTTTGGGCACCACAATATAAGAAAGATATTAAATTATTAGAGAGCGTTCAAAGGAGGGCAACAAAGATATTGAGGGTCTGGAGGAGAAGCCATATGAGGAATGGCTGATATAATATGAGGAATGGCTGATATAACTTGGTCTGTTCAACCTGGAGAAGAGGAGACTGAAGGGACACCTCATATTTTTTTGTCTTCAGCATTCTTATGAGGATCCCCTCATGAGAGGGGCAGAGGGGCAAGTACAAATCTTGTCACTCTTGTAACTGGACACAGGACTCAAGGAAATGGCATGAAGCTGAATTGGGGGCATTTAGGTTGGATATCAGGAAAAGGTTTTTCACGCAGAGAATGTTGGGCAATGAAACATGCTCCCCAGGGAGGTGGTTGTAACATTAAACCTCTCTGAGTTCAAGAAGTGTTTGGGTAATGCTCTCAGGCACATGGGGTAAATCTTGAGGTATCCTTATCCAGGAGTTGAATTTGATGACCCTGATGGGTTCTTTCCAATTCAGCATATTTCATGATTCTGTATGTGTATATACAGGTGAAAATTCACTGTATCCTCTTTGAGGGGTATCAATACTTACCAGCCCTATTTGCATAGGACTTTTTTCTTTCATGGTAAAATACAGACAGGTTCAGACATGAAGAAATTAAATAGATTATTAAAAAAAAAAAAAAAAGCTAAGTTTAGTATAACTTCCTATTATCAGACTTATATATTACCTGTTTCCAAATACGTAATACTGGTTTCTGTAACACCCACAACCCAGCTTTTTGCAAAGCTCAACCCTTTTGTAAAGCTGTGAATCAGTGAAACAGGTTGTCTTGAGACAATGTCTCTCTTCTTGGTTTTGTGTGTGTTTGTAGTTTGGCTTACATGACCTCCAAAGATCCCTTCCAGTTTAAATTATTCCATAACTATATGATACAGCTGCAGTGGGAAATTTGTAGCAAAGTGGTAATGCCAGATGATTTTAAATTTAGATTACCATAATGAGTATCCACACAAAATCACCTGAATACCAGATGTCCTACAGGGTCCCACTGGGATAGTTTGCAAAGCAACAGTCATCACCTTTTCAATAAGAATTGCAGAAAGAATGGGTATTTACTTTGGAATCTTTCCAGTGGGAGCAAAATAAGTAAAATCTGTCTCTGGAAATGGGGAGACTAGTATAAAGCATCATTTCTATGTAACCATGTGCCTGCAACCTGAGTCAGCTTGGCCAAACAAAAATAGCATTTTCAAGTGGATACATACTTTCCAGGACTGCAAGTGAATAAATTCATTCCAAAATTATGTGAAGTCTGTTTGAATGCTCTTCTGATAAGCAATCCAATTTTACAAACACCTGTCACCTCTGTTGCGGATGATCCATACAAGAAGAAAAATCTTGGATGTAAAAGTGAGTCTGAAAACTCCATAAAAACCTTTGGTTTTTCTTGGAGCTTGAAGTGTGGATATAACTTTTCTAGGTCAATTGGATCTGTAGGGGATTAAAAGGATTCTTTAAATGATTGCATGGTATCTGTTACAATACAGAGGAATGGCAATATATTTTTCAGTCAACTGTACATCTTTCTCTCATACTATTTCCTCCTTTCAACCACAGAATACTTCCCTACCCCTACTCCATTAGGCTTTTTCTATCAGCCAGGTATGAATTTCAGCTCTTATTGTGGAATTGTGATCCCTTCTTTTGGTTGCAGAAGTTATAGCTTTCACTGGAAGTGGGAATTATCTGTCCCTTTTGATGCCCCTTTTCATCTCACTCAATGTTACGGCTCTCTCGCAGAGTTTTATGTAGCCAACATTTTATGGCAAGCTTTTTTTTTTTTTTTTTTTTTTTCCTTGAGTGTTCAGCCTATTTCCTTCAAGTAACTGCCAGATTATATTTTATATAAGTATTTGGGAATTTTACATTATTTTTCGTGGGAGCAACAAGCAACACCTAAGGAAATTGAAGTGTTATCCTATATTAGCTTTCCCAACATAGCTACTCCTAGCATAGGAGTTACTTGGTTACATGGTTACTTACCAAATCCAGAAGGCAGAAGATTGTATGCATGGATGTTTGGCAGAGGGATGGAAACAGTGAAGTTGAGTGAAGTCAGATTTGGTCAATGCTTATTTACAGCATACCAGTTGAAGCAGAGGTAATGGAATAAAATGCAGTTTTAGAATAAGAATGATTATAGTTTTCAGTTTCGCTATAGGAGAGGAAAGCAAGTGAATTAGCCCTCCAAGCACTACAAGAAACCTCAATTTTCAGGCAATTCAAATGTCTTGGAGTTGCTCTTACTTGCAGCCTTAAAATTTCCTTTTTATTTTTTTTAATAATACTTTTTTCTTTTAAGAAAATGGGTAAGATTAAATATTAGTGATAAAAAACCTCAACATCTGGAATGAATGTATTTGTTAATGATGTGTATGAGTGTACTATGAGTGAGGTAAGCTAGCAGACTATATAGTAACAAAAAAGGTAGTTAAATACCTTTTTGTTCTTCTGAAATCCCATGGTGATTTATTTCCTTCCTCAAAACTTAAGTATGATATGTAGTCTTAGAATAAACTGATAATTTGGTTTTGCTTAATAAAACTGAATTGAAATAAGTGATACTCCAGCTGAATTCTGCATGGTATGTTGATTTTTTCCAATTTCATAAGAAATCGGTGATCCAAGTTGGCTTGGAAAAAACCTGCTATCTAAACCACAAAGCTGTCTTACTCTTTTTTTTTTTTTTCAACATTAAAATAAGTACTCATTCTTTAAAACAGACCATTAGTGAACTGAAGTGTAAATAACTATTCATTCCAGTTCTCTGGAGGAAAATACATCTAGTTTAGGCATTGAGTTAGTCCTGAAAATTATTTGTTTGTAATTATAAAAGACATTCAAGAAGAAAATTAATTAATCTGGTAGTCTGGTAGGGATTTATTTTTGTCAATGTCAATATAGTAGGAACAAGTTAGAGGAGTTAACAAACTATGACTTGTCCTGAGGGAAATTCTTCGACATGAAACATCTTTTGCTAAAGTTAGCATCCTAAAGTATGCAGTCTTCAAGAACCATGTGGGATAGAGAGGCATGTCAAACAGTATGCAAACATCACCATGCTGCTCAACATTTAACTATGCCACACAGAAGTTGTGCTGGTGACACCTTCTAATTGGCTTACATGTGACAGGGAAGGAGAAGACAGTTTTATCTGTGTTTATTTGATGTCCTCAGCGGGAATGGATCTTGCTTGGAATTTGAAATATTGAAAATATGTTTTCTGTAAAAAGCAGGGGTCAGGGAACTAGTGACTCCTAATGATCCATCATGGAATGTACAGTTAGTGAAAGGACAGGAGGAGGTAAGACCAGCTAAGTTCAGCAACTGAATGTTTAAACCCTTTGATCAGTGCAATTATGCATGGAAGCACCAAATCCATTTGCCTGAAACCACAACAGCAGTAAACAGCACTCCACAACCCTTAACAGTTTTCTGGATGGTTGGTCTCTGATAACCCCTCCTCTAGGAGACTGATGATCATGTCAAGCTGTGGTTGTGTCGCACACAGCTGACACCATCACAGTTGAGAAGGGCAGCTTTCCTGGGCTTGGTTGCTGTGTGGTCCTGTCTTGTGTGGTTGCCTCTCAGCCAGCTGAAGGGTTTTGCCTTAGCCACACAATCCTTACACCTTTCCTCCTCCCCTTCTGCACAGGAAATGATGACTGGAGTCTCAAGGTGCCTTTAGGAATTGGACACTTACTTCCTTGTCTGAAACCAAACATTTCTGGTATGTAGTTTTGCAAAGAGAACTACCTTTTTTTTCTCCTGAAATCCCAGGTCACTTTTTCAATATTGGCAAACTTGAAAGGAACAGCTTCAAGGGTTGTCTATTTCAAACTTATCTCAGGTTTCACCTGATCTTCTCACTCCTCTCTTTCCACATGTAAGTAATCATGTCTGTCTTAATAGTATGTAAACAGATGATAATTCAATAATGTTTTGTATTTGTTTAATTTTCCAGCTGATCTGACACTGTTTGAATACAGTATTCTGTAAAACTAACTGGAAGGCTGGTTTCTACCTTTCACTGAGCATTTATAACCTCTCTGTAAACAGACTTTGCAAAAATGAAAAAATACTGACAGTGGGTAAGAATAGTGGAACAGAGATGAAATAGCTGGATTCTTTTCTCAGGGCTGTTGCAGGAGTGTTGAATTATTGACCTTCATGTGGCTGGTCAGAATACAGGAAGTTGTATTACTTCAGAGGAAATAAATCCTTACATTTTTATTAGAAATGTTTGTATCTCTCATTATCTGCTCAGTTTTGTATTGTGATCTACTGGAGGAGTTAATTTGTTTTTCGGGACAAATGAGTAACCGTGTCAGCTGTGCCAAGAAAAGAAATTACTTTTCAGACCCAAAAGACTTCTGATTTTATACATTTTTCTTATAGTCCTAGCTCTGTAAACTACTATTATGTAGTTCCATATCTTCTTAATTAACTCTAGTACATTTCTTACCCTGCCTCTTAGATTTTGGAACAATAACCTGACTTTCTAAACACATTCTTGAAGTATTGCATAGTCTTATTGTCAGGAAGAACATTTTTTTTCCTAACCAGAATCTGAGAAGTCATAACAAAAAATGGGGCAAAGAAGCCCTTCAACTAACTCCAAGGGTCCTGAATAGAAGAGAAGAAGTGATACCTTGAGCTAGAGAGGTGGGTTGATTTACTAGTGCACATCAACAGTGCAGCATCCTTTGCCCTTTTAATTCAAGAAACTTAAACAGAGTGTGCTTCATGGTTAACAAAGATGACTCATCCTAGCTCCTAGGAAAGATGAATCTCCAGAGTTCCTTTGGAGCTGAATGGAGGGTGATTGTTATAAAAAGAGAAAGGAATGTTGAAGTTGGTAAGACAAATTTTGGTTGTTGGAGTTTGTTGGCCTAATTTTGTGTTTGTAATATATGTTATATCTATGTCAGATTAAATTCTTATCTTATAGTATTTAAACTGTTAAAATCTTAAATCTGGAGCCATGCTGAACATGCTCATGCTCCAGGTCAAGGACATACTGATATTCAAACAGATTCTTTTGCCAGTGTATTCAAATTTATCTCATGTTTGATGATGGGTTGCATCAGGTTGGTTTCTTCCATGATTTCTTTTCCATACTGCAATTCTTTACTCTGTGTCTTGGGTTATGGAACCAAAAATGTGTATTCTATTTCATTTGTTGAAAGCAGTTGGGGAAATGTTTTTTTCTTTATCACTTGTAACTCTGGGAGGAGGGGTGGCAGATGCCTTCTGACAGTGGGCCAACTGTTAAAACCAGGTGAGGCAGTGTTTCTTATCTCTTTCACCACCCATCCTCCCTCTAGAGGGATATTTTTCTGCTAATTAACACATCCCCAAAGCAATCACCCCCAGACTATACCCTCCCCAAAGCAGTACATCCACATTCCATCATCCTATTGTGAGATGCTCCACCCAGTGGGGGGAGCCAACCATTCCTACCTGAATAAAAACTGAGACGTAGGAACAGAAGGTATCTGGCTTCACCCGATTCCTGGAGGAAGACTGGACCCTTCTCACCATCACTGGACCCTTTTCTACAGGATCATCTCTACTTCAACAGAACCAACTCTGCAATTCCAGGAGGACTTACTTTGGACTGCTTCCAACACCCTGACCAACAGGGTGTCAGGTTGTAGCTCTGACTCTGTCAGGGTTTTCTATTTTTTTTTTGTTTGTTTGTTTGCTTGTTTGGTTGGGTGGTTTTGTTTTCTACTATATTTGTATTATAAATATTCAAGAACTGTTATTCCTATTCCCAAATCTTTGCCTGAAAGCCTTTAATTGCAAAATTATAATTTGGCGGGGGTGAAGAGGTTACATTCTTCATTCTAAGGGAAACTCCAGCTTTGCCTGGCAGATACCTGTCTTTCCAAACCAAGACACCCTTGCACAGTGCCTATTTCTGAATGAGATCTCTGCTGTTTTACACTTTCCTACATAGCAAAGCACTCTTACTCAAACATTAAAAATCCTAAATAATCTCCTTGTCTAATGACTGTGTGTGTGAAAACTGTCATTTTTCTCTTAAACATGTCTGTCGCTTTTTGGCACTTAATGATGATTAACAAAGGATGTCTGAAAAACTTCTTCACTTCAGGTTTTCACTTTGGTCACTGCTGACTACAAAGTTATTGACCTTTTCTACTCAGCAGTGTCCTAACACAGGAGTTAACAAAAATCAAGGAAATAGCGCTTCCTTGAACAGAAAAAAAACCCCATTATGTTTCTGCTTCAACAACTTATTACAAGTTGTGGACTGTATTTATTATAAATAAATTATTTAATCTTAGAGTTATTAATAAACTAATAATAAATTTCCCTAGGGAAATAGTCACAGCACCAAGCTGAGCTCAAGAAGCATTTGGACCATGCTCTCATGCTCACAGTATGACTCTCAGGGCTGTCCTGTGGAGGGTTAAGAGTTGGATTCAAAGCAGATTTTGTGATTCTGTTTAATTTATAAATTATTATCAGTAAATGCAATAGTTTTGCTGTCTAGTTTCAATTTATGTCATCAAAGATGAGTCAAATTATGAATGCAACTCTGTATACATGTTTTATTTAATACTTCCCTTTAACAAAGCTGCTTTAACTGTACTACTGTGACGTTTTGGACAAATCACTGTTTCCATACTCCATTTGATTTTAACTTGATATCTAAAATGTAGGGATCCTTTTTTCTTTTTTTTTTTTTTAGATCTTGTTGCCATGCTTCGTGCCTCTACCGTGTTTTGGTTTTGGGAAATTCTGTTCCCAGGCACTTTCTTTGGTACACAAGGTCACATAATGTAAACTACCTTGTTGTTCCACATTCCTTCCCAGAGGAGGGACTTCGTGTGGTGGTCTCTGGAACTGACCAATGGTTCCCAAAGGTCTCACCTCTAAGGTGGGCACATCTGAAAAAGCATAAAGGTAGCTGGAAAAATAAACCGTGGGTCCCTTCCCTGCAAGGGTCCACGCAGTCCTTCTGAATCACTCCCTGCCTCGTTCATTGTGTCCCACAGCGACAAGATCTTTTCCAGAATACTCACAGAAAATATTAAGTTTGAGCCAAGTACTGAAATCTTGAAGTAAAAAGCATGTATCTCACTTATTAGTGGTTTCTCAGTCCTGTTCTTCCTAGTCTTTCAAAATAGATTAAGTCAATCCAATGAATTGTAATGGGTCTTCTACTTCTTTGTTTGTTGGTTTGATTAAAAAATGGGGATGGAATTGTAAGGAAAGGCATTTGCAGTCTAAATTTTTGAGGTGTTTTGTTAATATAAGACCTGCAGAAGAGGAGGTACCTGGTGGCTGTATACTCAGAGATGAAATATGGAAAATCCAAAGGTGTCAGGAGGATGATAGGAACTTTGATTTCAGTCTGCTCTTCTTGGATGCAATTGCTGTATTTCAGGTGTTTTAAGATATTGTTTATTTTTCAAAATGAAAAAATAGATTCTCTAATCTTATATGTTTTAACTATCAGTATGATGCTAATAATTTCTCCAAAAAACCTGCATTAAAAAAAAAAGAAAGAAAAAGAAGAAAAAAAGTATATGTAAAAGAATATGCAGCTACATAGAGATCAACAGAGAATTGGCAGTGATATTAAGCATGCTTTGCAACATAACAATTTCAATCTGTCTTGTAATCAAGAGCAGCTCTGTTTAAAGCATGCAAAACAGATAGCAGGAATATAGAGCTTGCACTCTAGCATTTCTGCACATTGCTCAGTGTCTGTTCCTTTGCCTGCCTTTAGTCACAAAGGGTGCCTATTTTGTTGAAGATAGTAACCAACTGTCAGATAATCATCGTCGTGTTTGAATAAAGAAGGGGGAAACAGAATAGTTAAAAGGAGCCATTATTGTGTTATATCCTTAATACACTATGAGTAGCTGATCCTGTTATTAGTCATTCACTTTTTTAGTTTCATGAAATATTGACCAGAGTCAGTCATACAGCAAATAAACACAGAATTTGGCACTTGCATTACACCCAGTCTATTCTGATATGTCGCCTCTACAGCTTTGTCAGTAAAAATAGACCAGAAGACTTGTAAAGACCTAGCCTTCTAGTGACTTTGTAAAAAGAACTTAAGTATAACAGCAATTAAAAGAAAAAAAAATTAAAACAGGAAAGAAAGATGCCAGTCCTTTTAGAGCTTCTTCATTTATCTTTAAGCAGAGAAGGGGTCATGGGCCATATTGATTTTATTTACTGAAGTGCTGGGTTTTGTTCTAGTTTGCATTTATTCGTATTTGGTTATGAGCAAAGGCTAATTCTCTCTCTTTAATTCTCTCACTCGAAATATATGGAGGAGTAACTGCAGTCTGTACTCAAATTATGTTCATGTAAAACTTCTATTAAATGATTGGTTTGTGGTTGGGAAGGTCTCACACTGATAAAGTTGGTGGTAACATTTATCCCTGATTTTGAATGAGCTGTAACATTCTCATATATATACAATGCTTTTATAATTGAGAAATTATAAGATAATAGAAAAATTATATAGCAGGTCAAGAACAGCATCATTCTGTCATTTTTCTAATCATGACATGTCTATGACAGCAAAGGAAAGAAAAGCTACTATTAATACAGATTTGTTCTTTTGTTGTTAGCTCTCCATCACCTCAAATAGCAAAACTACTGAGGTAGTAGCTGTATTTGGGTGATGGCTCAGACAGCAGACACTGTTGAAATGTGTCTAGTGACTCACATTTTTTTCTGTCATTGACTGTAGCTAAAACCCTGTCCCATAACGAAGTGAATAAGCAGCAAAAATTTGTATGATTTATTCTAGGCATTCAATATACCCCTGCAAGTCACTCATATTCATATGGAACTGTAGGTCAACTCAAAGTCTGGATGAAGCAATTCATGCTGTAGATGAGGAAAATACATGAGCAAGACACATGCTGAGATTTTGTACACTTTGCCCTTTCAGCTGCCCATGGGATTCAAATACCCATTACCACAAGAAATATGTCAATTCTGGTTGACTTTGTATTTCCTATTGTACTTATCATACAATCAAGAGTTTGCCTACCCAAGGTGTTCTTGTAGAATTTTCTTTTTAATTAATTGGTTGCAGCATAAATTTTGTCTTCAGCCTTTTTCACTTCTGTTATGGAGCATTTATTAAAACTTAGACGCTTTTCCATTTTTGCCTCTCAGTATATGAAACTCATTGCACTGACATTTAATCACTTCAAGATTTCCACACCAATTTTTTTAATGCAAGTAGACTAACAGTACACTGAGAGGTACACTCTGCAATTTGGTTTGCAAATGAAGTACTGGAAGGTCTGATGGATCAGAGTCCTTAAGCACAGAGTTAATTTGAGCTGATGCCCTCTTGACATCAGAAGGAGTATACCCTTTTAAAAAATATTTTATCAGGTCAATCAAAAACATCAAATGTTGGCCTTTTGTGCATCACTTTCTGATTAGAGCTTTGGAAGACTGGTGTGTGATTACCAAGTAACCTTCATGTCATATTAAAAGAAGCTTCACTTACGCTTAGAACTGAAAGTCTTTCAAGATCACATAAACTATTACAGACAGAATATGAACATCCTGGAGGAACCAAAGAGTGAGTATAATGGATGGGAATTGATAAAACACCCTCCATTATGCTAAAATTACCATTAATTATTTTAACTCCTTTCTTGATTGGGGCATTTACATCTCTCTGATTTTTCATAAGGTAGCTGAAGGAATCACTGCACTGCCTGCTATCCACCAAGCACCTAAAAATATTTCCGTATTTGGTCTGTGACATTTTCGGGGTGGAATATCGATCTCTGCTTTATTGAGTACTTGCCATGCTTCTCCTTCCTTTCCCCACCTTCTCAGGGGAGGTTTCACCAATCCAGATATCACTGATATATTGGTACAGTTTCTTATCTTGGGGGAAGGCATATTGTATTCCTTCCCAAGCAAACTTCTCTTTATCCTACCCCTTCAAGGGATTCATAAAGAATATAAGTTTTGTGCTGAACCCTGCCCATCCAGGGGTGTGCAGCTGCTTGCAAGATAGATGTTAAATTTGCCATGTTTGGTACAGCAGCTGTTAGTGGGGCTGTATTGTCAATTGCTCAGTCACCTTGGTGGCCAGACTGGCCAGACAGGTGAGATAATTGGAAGTGGTTCTGAAGATGATTGTCTTTTCTCCGCACCAGCTGTGATTTCAGAAATTCTATTTCATGCCACAACAGAGATTGGATACTGCAATGTGTCAGTAATTTTTGTGTCAGGTGGTGCAAGGCTGTGCATAGTAGCCATAGAGCAGATTCCCTCTTTCTGTCTGAGCTGAAGGAACACACAGTGCCTGTCACGATGTGCCAGGTTTATCCATTTAAAACATCAAGACCTAAAATATTTTCATGATGGCCTTTAATTGTGAAGAGAGCAATTGCCATGTGCCTCTCATTAGGGAGCCATAAACTGCCCCTGGCAATTTAACACACAATACTTATGCAGTTCACACTGCTTGCCTCAGCTGCTTGCCATATGTATCTCATGCCCTGCTTCTTGGCATCTTGTGTTACAACTGAAATTTGTGCTCCTGTATTTCTTAAAAATGTCACCAATTGTCCCTGAGGACTAACTGGAATTAAAATATATGGGCCATCATCACCTATCCACTGATCAGCCTCCACATCCTGGACAATCAGGCCCAATTACTCATTTTCTCTCTTAATGGCCTGCAGTTTCTCCCGAAGTGGGAGGAGAGAGTTCCCTCCCTTTTTGGGGAGTTGAAATATGCTTCTTTCTTTCACTGTTATCTATTTTCTGGAATGCTTCACTGAGACTTAATGTAATGCCAGTAGGCTGACCTTGAATTGAGGCTATAGGAATGCCTATGAGTGTTCTGGGAATCCAATCACAATTAATTTCTTTGTTCTTGAGATTCTGTTCAAGGGGTCTTACCTTTTCATCTTTGGTCCAGTTTTTCTTCCCTCTTTCACTGGTCTTTGTAATCTCCTCCCTTGGGAGCTTTGTTTTTCAGTTGGTGCATTGTCCCAACCCATTTCACAGCTGGACTTAGAATGTCTCACATTAATTGCACCCTTTTAGGGAGCTGTTTTTATTATATTCCTTATCTCTTTCTATCTCATCCCATTTTGCAGCTAGCTAACGTTTAAGAATTGTCTAGCTAACGTTTAAGAATTGTCATGGATCCTCTAATCAGTGGTTTTAACATTGTGAAATCTACTGTAGCAGAGAGTGGGACATCATGGGGTCCTCATTTGTGCACGATCATGCCCACACAGCTTTTGTGACAGCTCTAGAGATGTCACTTAGGGATTTAATGGGGATTAAGGAGGGTTCACCTTGCTCCGTGGTATCTAACAGCCCAGCCCAATAAGCTACTTCTCTGGTGATAGAATGGGAAAATTTGTTGTCTTGGGTCCTAAATTTAAGAAAACTTCAGAGTCCCAATAGCCATTTGCTCTCAATGTGATCCTCACAATGTCAACATCACTTAGACATACTTGCTGCAAGTATTCAGTGTGTTCCACCAAGGATTCTCTCCCTTGAAAATTTGTCAATTACAGTGGAGCCCATGTTTGTTTACAGGTCAGACAAACAAATGAAATGAGAACTGTTTCCTCACATACTATACTTTTTAAAATACAGTGAGAAATGTATGAGAAGGGCATCAGAAATAACAGGAAACTGAGAACTTCACATATGGTAACTTAAAATGGTTAAAAAAATTGTATAATTCAGTATCTTTTTTTTCTCTGTTGCCATTCATAAAGGCAATAATGGGAATTGATGCAGCTTTTCCCCATTTATTGATGGTGAATTTTCAATTAATTAAATGTTGCTCATTTTCTTTTCAATTTCATGACAATTTCTTTCCTTTGCCAATTCCCCTCTTTTACCTGAATTTGATGTGTAATATATACATATACATATGTACATATATATGTGTATATATATGGATTGCTTCAGTTGTATCCAGGTTTGAAATTCAGTGTGATCTAGGCACTCGTTCCTTTTGATCATCTGTCTGATGTTGGTGAGTTGGATGGTGTTCTTTCTCACACTCCACCATTACACAGGAGGGCAACATTTAGTGATATGTCCAATCTGAAACAGCTGTGTGCAACCATGCAGACAGCCAGTTCAGTGAGGTTTGAAGATCTCTGCTAACATGCTATTGTGCTTTACTTGTATTGAAATGTTTCCCATTACCATTTAATATTAAGGTTTGTAGTACAAGGGCAAAGGCACAAATGTAACAAGGACAATGTGAATGCTCATTTTTGTCCTGTCCACTGCACTGATATTCCATTAGAGAAATTAAACCCCCCTCCAAGTTTAGTCTATGCTGCTGCTGTGGTGGTAAACATGAAAAAACAAACCACCCAAAAGTCAAACACTGAATGCTGCAGACCCATCATAAGGAAAGAATTCTTTTCTATATACTTTGTCTGGTGATAATTACCAGACCTCCTTGCATACTTGATTTGGATAAGCCCCACATGTGTATGTAATTTAGACATATGTAGCTGTCTAGGAAAGATTGCAAGAGGGACAAGAGTTCTTATCACAAAGAAGTCTTCTATCTACTCATACAATATTATATATAAACTCATAAGTCTTTGTCTTGAAATAATAGAATTTTCTTGCTGCTGTCATTACTCTATTTGGAAGGCTTTTCCTGAATTTGTTGTAAAGATGCATTTATAGCTGACTTATTATGATTTAATCTTGTGTTGATATTGCCCCACGTAGCTCTCTCTAATAATTTAAATTATTAGCAAATATTCCAATTAAAGTTAAACTTCAGTGAAACTAGTTGTCCAGAACCTTACACAATATTTCTGATTAGGCCTTTTGCTTCCTTTCACAACAAATATCTTTCTCCATGCATTTATGAATTCATTAGCCCCTTCATAAATTCAGTAATCACTATTCATAGTCATCTTCCAGTGGCATGGATCTGCTTTTCCTACTATTAATTTATATTTCGTTCTATCAGTTAAATCAAAAGTAGTTTAATGCTTTTATAAGATGTTCTGGTCTTTGTAATGATGATAATCCTGTACAACTTCATGCTGTCTGCTAATTTTATCTGTATTTTTCCTGAAGTTCTTTTAGAAACTTATTACACAGGACTGATAAGATGCATAGTAAACTGTGTTGGGTCTTTGGGCACGAATGGGATGGGGCTACTGCTAGATGTTCCTCGAACCTTCATTGCAGCATCAGTCTCATAACAGGGTTTTACACAATTGAAGGATGGCAATAGGTTCTTGCCAGCAGTTACTAAAGATTTCTTTGTTACAGAGCATCTTAAAAGTTTTCCAGCAATAACATATTGACAAAGCTTACAGGCAACTGTTCTAACCAATCATGGAAAGAACATGTACACCTGGTTCAAACAATGCTTGCTTGTATGCTCTCTTTTAACAATAAACAGTATTTTATTATTAAGCTTAAAACTTTCTACTATATTGCTAAGCATATTTTTCTGCAGCCATAAATCTATCCTAGCCAAACCTAAGTAACTTTTCCTACTTTTAAACTTTGCGGTTACAGCTTATTCTAAATTCTTCAGCTCTTTCTGTTTCTGGGGCCTGCTTTCACAGATTTCTAAAAGCCTTATTACTGTTAATATTTCCCACAATAAACTATCCTCATTCCTTGTCTCCCTAGTCAGTGTAAGTTATTGTTGGTCCCTCTAGCTGGTTTAGAAACACACGTACTTAGCTACTTTAGAAATTGAGTATTAGCACCTGGCTTCTCCACCTTTAGCAAACTTTCTCTGCAGGGAGAATGAATCAAATGCCTTATTTAAACATCTGATAAATAATATTCTCCACTCTAATAAAGCAGATAACTTTTGAAAAGAGATATTAGATTGGTTTGAGATGATCTACCCTTGATAAAGCCACATTATAATTCATACTGCCTTTTATTTATCTCTCTGCCTTTAACTCTTCCTTCAAATGATATTCTGGGTATTTTTTGTAAATCAGTTTATTAAGTCTGTTAAGTCTAGTGGTTCCATAAGTCTTTGCTCATGTTCTTTTGAATTTAGTCCTACCTTTACTGTTCTCCAGTCATAAGATACTACCCCTCAAAATTCTAGCAAATGGAGTGTCAATTTCATGTGACAGTTTCATATTTCTAGATTCCACCATGGACTATCCAGCCTGCCTTATTTTTGCTTTATGAGGTGTTAAGAATGTTAACATTTATTTTTCCCTCAGGTGTCATAATTTCTTATGCACCACCTCTTTTTTTTTCTCCTTTCTCTACTAATGTCCTCATCATTAACTTCATAGAAAATGGAGGCAAAACATACATTTAATACGTGGATCAGAACAGTAATCAAATCAGAGTAATGTTAATCCCTAATAAAACCCTGTTTTATAATAATTTCTATATTTGCGCACTGTAACAATTTTTGTTCCCCATGCTCCTTTATTGGTTGTAAATAATTAGTGCTGGTTGTTTTAATTGTAAATGAAGTCTCACACACACACAAAATAGCTATTTTTCTCTTTTCTATATCCTGTAACTTCTGGGAAACAGTGCTCTCTCTTTGTTCTTGGTAGATTTGCATGTCTACAAAAGCAGCTAATTCACTGAAATAAGAAGCTTTTTCTGTTAGCTTTTGTTTTTTCTTCCTTGCAATTTAAACCCTAAATACTGCCTGCTCTTTGATTTAAAGTAATTCCTTACTTTCTATGTTTTAAAAGCTTTGCATTCCTAATTCATGTGTATGCTTTCATTAGTTTCTTTCTAAAATCCCAAACATTAGTATAGGCAGGCCTGTTGTGTGTCTTGCAGTTATATAGAGACTGATTCAGTTTATGATCACTATAGCCAAGATTATTTTCTATGAAAAGCTGTTCTGTAAGACCTTGATTCTTGCTAAAACCGTGTCCAAAGCAGCATTAATTTTCATTGGTTCTCTGGGTATTTATTAAATAAATCTGTCTTACAGCAGGTTCAAAATTACCTAAGCCTTCAGTTCCCAACTGATGCATTTATATTGCATCCAAGTTTGGGTGATTAGTTTCCCAAGCTCTCACAATCACTGCTCTTTATTTCTTAATCTTACAGAGATTTCCTTTCATATTCCACCCCAAGCTTAGTATTTCTGTGACAGTACTCCAGCTTTCTCTTCTGCTGCTTTTCTTTATCCTAAAGAGACAGATTTTTTTTAACTGCAGGATTAATTTTCAACCCATGGTCCACAGACCCAGGGAATTCCACCATCTATAATGTGTTTAGGATGAGTAGAGGGTAATTAGAAAGGCAAGTTTAGCATCAATAGGCTTAAATACCTAAATTCTCCCTCAACAGCTTCGTGCTATTCTCATACATTTTTATAACAATGCCGCGGCCCAATCACCTCCAGTCTTATTTCTGTCCTTGGATAACTGAAAGGTTTAGCTCTTTTACCCAAATCAAAAATAATTTTTCTGCTTGTTTCCATTTCTGCAATATCCAGTTACATTTTATGCTTGATGTTAGGCTTGCAAGAGCATGTTGAACATGTTGTACTAAAACATGTTTTAAATTAACTTGTTTTACTAATAAAGTAATTCAATGGAGAATGAACACTTTTTTCTTTTGAAACCAGATCAAGAAATATTTCCATCTTTTAAAGTTTTCAGAAGTTTGTCCAATCTTCCAAAATACAGATTAGAACCAACTTCTTCTTCTTCTTATCTAAAACCTGAGTATTTTCAATTTTTTTCCCTCAGAAGCATAAAATATTCTATTTAAAATGCAAGGGGTTCTAATTTAAATATTTTTGTGTTTGGCAATACATTTCTGAAGTAGCTCCTGACCAAGCCCTCCATCAGAAGTTTGTGCTTTTCTTCATTTCCAGAACACTTACTAGTAATCTGATATTAAACCCTTCAGAAATTAATATAAGTCCTTCTTGAGGAGAAGAAATTAAATAAAAATACAAAAGGCTGCAAAGCATCAGTTTTCTCTGTGACAGCTGTGCTCTGAAATTTTAGCAAGGAATAGCAGAGCTAGATGAGGTTAAAAGATCATCATAATTAAGAGAAAAAAGCCCCAAACAATCCTTCAAGCATCTAGAACTAATTAGTGAAGATATTTTTAAATCCTGTTATTAAAGGGATTGATTTAGAATAAATACCATTTCCTTTCCCCACAAGAAGATAGCAAATTTCACCTGTTGTACTTTATTAAGATTATCAGGAGTGTATTACTCCAAAGCCATCAGGCAGGAGTGCAGTAACCCACAGTACACTGGTAAGCAATTACTGCCAGCATCCAAGTATGAAAAGCTGAGTAGAGAGAACTGCCTGTTTCACTGGATATTTTCTTCCATATGATTTGCTACCCTATGTGCACCTTGTTCTCAGAAATTCCCATGGTGTTCCAAATGCACCTTGTGACTTTCACAAAGACAAAGAAATAATTTCACCTCCAGATAAATCAACAAATGGAACTGGGTGGAAAAGAAAGTTGTCTACTGCCTGATGCAAGTAGACTCCTGGACATGAAATAATCAACAGGATTTTTAGAAAATATTAGATTTCTAAAAGTCAATATTCATCAAAATATTATTGTCAGTATTTATAAATACTCCTATTGTGCAACTGACTGCACTAGTGTTATTTTAATGCTGATATGAAATGCACTACTATTTTAAAACCTTGAATTAACTACTTATAATCAGGGCTTGCTTTCTCTTGTAGGGGCTAGGTGTTTCAAATCTTAACTGATGGTAACTTTCTATATTTGTTCTTTTTCTATCTGAAACTGTAAGTGACTTAAGTGTATTTTGCAAGAGATTTGCTCAAGAAATGAAAGATTAATGGCCATGAGCCCAAGTGACTTATTCCATCCTTTTTTCCTTACAGATTTTAATCTTGATATTATATATAACTTGAACATTAACCTTAGGTGCCAGATCAGCAGAAGTATTAATACACAGGGCTAGTACTTTCTCTCTATGAGTTCTTTCTAGTCTAAAGAGACAAAGCTTGGAAGAGAGATGTATTTATAATTAATTTTTATTTGCAAAATTGAAAATTATATTTCTCATTTACAGGTGGGAAAATGATGTGTAAAAATTTATAAATTGGCAAACAATACATCTGAGTCCTGCTTAAAAACACAATGTTCTATTCTGCTTTTATGAATGAGATGGTATCTTTGTATTTGTCCTGACTGACTGTTTTGAGCTACCATTTTTATAAGATCTAGTATAACATCTGTAAAAAGTATATTTCGTCTGTAAAATAATTTTATGTCTTTTATTAGAATGTGAATGTCTGGAAGCAGGACCAGCTTCAAAAACATTCTTTAAAACTAAAGTGAATGGCTGACTCCAAAGCAAAATTTGAAATAGCTGGATGAAATTTTCAGAAGAGCAATATGATTTTTCTCATTGAAAATAATTTGAACTATTGACTATTACTGTATTAGTTACTAATGACAGCTACTAGCTACAGGATGTTAATCAATGTGAGAGATTTAGACTGGAATTACTTACCTTTTCTAAGGGATCTGATCTCATCTATTGCGATTTGACAGTTGAATTTCTCTGCAATTCAAAAACAAAAAAAGGAACCTGAAGGCTGATTCACTACAGAAAAAGTTGGTAAGAAAATACTTCTGGATTTTGAGGTAGAAGTATCACATCTTGACATTATGACAGATGAAATAATTTAATATGGCTGTCTGCTTGCAGAACACTTGGAGTTGATATCCATTTGTTGAATGAAGAGGAGCTGGAGACCTGTCCCAGTGTTGGCCAGGATTAGTTAATTTTCTTCCCAGTAGCGGTATACTGCTGTGTTTTGGAATTAAGATGAAAGTGATGTTGACAACATGCTGATGTTTTAGTTGTTACTAAGCCGTGTTTACACAGAGTAAAGAACTTTTTAATTTCTCATCTCACTCCTCCAGGAGAAGAATGTGCGGGACTGCTGATGCACGCTGGCCAAAGGGATATTCCATACCACAGAATGGCACTCTCAGTATATAAACTAGGATGAAAGCTGGTCCAGGGCCACTGTTTGGGTACGGCTGGGCATCATTCAGCAGGTGGTGAATCACTTGCTATGTATATTCTAATCCTATTAGTAGTAATATTGGTATTGTTATTATTATTTCCTCTTCCTTTTCTGTCCTGTTAAACTGTCTCTTTATCTCTACTCACAAATTTGACATTTTCTCCTCCAGTTCTGTGTTCCATTTCTCTGGGATGTTGTAGGTGAATTGAGTAGTGAGCAACTGTGTGGTATTTCACTGCCTCCTATGTTAAACCATGGCAAGACCTCATGCTAGTGAGGTGCTCTAGGTGTTTGCTTTTTAGTTTCATTTTATTTTTTGTTTCCAAGATTATGTTCTGATATGCATGTACATGGTTGGAGCAACTGTATCTGGATGAGAGCAACATCCTTGCAAAGGCACATCATCTAAAGAAAATATGTTTTAAGGACCAGGATTCAGATAAGATTCAGTTCAAGTGTCAGTAGTGGTCAGAAATAGAATCATCACTCCAAATACAAGTAACTATCTTTGTACAATGTCAGAAGGAGTAGTGCATATAATATATGGGATTTTATATGTCCTTATATGAGTTTGAAATATGTTAATGAAGGCTTGTGTGTTTTAGCATCATAGAATCATTTTTATTGAAAATGACCTTTAAGCTCTCTTGAATTTATTTTTGGGAGGAGACAATAAGGCTTTTTATAACATTTGTATATATTCTGGTTTTTCTTTTAGGAATTGTTATGTCTCCCTAGATATCCCATGGTAAGATCTTTATGCCCATGAATGTTAAAAGAGATTAAATCTCCTCAGTACTCTTACGTGCAAAATGTGTCGTTCAGAGTCAATTATAATTAAGACTGGGGTAAATAGTGTGCAGTGTTTTGATCTGTTAAATGAATTTGTTTCAAGCAAACTTTCTCCTTCTTTTCTCTTCTCCTTGCTGTCCAGATAGTCTTTCAATCCTCAATGTTCACAGAATGCAAACCCCAAGGTTTCATGCATGGTGGGAAACAGCTGCATTTTCCTTTGAGCTGTACAACACTTGTTGAATATGCCTATCCACTTCCATCCAGTTGGAAGTGTATGCAAATATCCTGCAACATATAGCTGATCAACTGCAGCTAAACACTGCATGGAATTTGACTATTTCAGTTAAAAAGCAAGATCAATATATGAATCAAATCTGAGCATTAAATTCACACAAATAGCAGCCTCCTAGCAGCTTGTCCTGGGCAGCCACTCTGTCAAGATCTCTGAACAGGCCATTCTATAAGAATTACTCAGCAAGCATTTTACGAAGTACAGAAATATCCAAAACTTTCTTGTACTTGACAGCTGGAAGGTAGCACAACTTTCTGACCAAATATAATACTGCTCCACAGGTAGTATGATGCAGATGGGGGCAGATCTCAGACACTCATAGCTCTTGTATGAGTAATTGTATGCCCATATTGCAACACTTGTGTATCTTGGAGGCTTCTGATCAACTCCAAAGAAGGATTTGTGAAACCTTTGAAGCAGAATTTTTGTAATTCACTATTGGATCTTATTGGAGTTTGACGGTATCAAAATAATTTTTGCAATGCCAAGTACTTCTTGGTTTGAGCTTCAGCTGGACTTTCTCCAGAATATCTATTACCTCTATGGCAACTGGGAATGTGCTTGGAAAATATTCAGTAAAGTGCAGATTGTTGGGTTTTTTCTGCCAAAAAAATCAAGATCCGTTGAGGCTCTGACAGCTGTACCTTGTCACAAAGAAAATATTCCAAAGAAAAAACAAATGGCCATTAAATTTGATAGCACATTAGTGGCTAATAATCAGTTATATTTTATAAACCAGTTTTTATTGGCTACATATTGCTGTCACAGCTACCCTGAGCAATGAACAGGACTTCATTTCTCTTTGCAAATCACTCCTGAAGCTTCATATCTTGTCTTTGACTTTTAGTCCAAAATTACCCTTCAGTGTAATAGGAATCTAAAGGGAAGTTGTTTGAATAAGAAAAACAGTATGAGAGTTATTTTGAAAATAATAGTGGACCTGAAATAACTAGGGAAACAGTTGATAGTAAATGGCTGATTTACTACAATGAAAAGGACCTTGCAATGATTAGCAGTTGTACCTTAATGTCACTATTAACTTATTAACTTTCACACATTTATATGGTGTCTAAGAGCAAATAATTTCATTAACATTTGCAATTACCATTACTAAATACTATTCTTCTCTATGCAGGCTTATTAGGAAATTTTCTTTTGATGTAATAGCTTCATGGCATCCAGGTTAGCTTGACTGATTTTTCTCTAGCTATGGAAATGGAACCAATTTCATGATCCATATTGATAATAAACTGAATTCACGTCATCTTCCTGCTTCTCTGAAGTGCACTGAATTGTAGAGAAAGTGTTCTCCTGAAATACTGGCATGTCTTTGGAGTGATTGCAAGAAATATAACCCAAGCTTTTCATGCCGAGTAACTTTATTTGGTTGTCAGATATGCAACGAGGTAAGTAGACACGGTACTGTACATGCAGTACATGCCTGCTGGATTAGGAATACCTGTTGTAGAAAAAGGGTTATGTGAGCCCTATAGATTTAGGCTCTAGACCTAGGAAACCTTAACCTTTGTGGTATTTAAAAGATGGCTTTCACTCCATTTCTTTGTTTCTGCCTTTTCACCACTTCTTGGCTCCACAGTTCTGCCCTTCCCTCATGCCAGCTTTGGTGCCTGTCAAGCCAACTGAGTTCCATAAGCTAAGATAAAACACTCCCTACCCCCTGGGGTGGTTTTGTCTGTTTGGTTGTTTTTTTAGCTAATTTTCTGCTAGATTAATGCTCCAGGTTCTCTTGCATGGAAGGTCCAACAAGTGCTGTGGCTGGCTCAACTGCTTCAAGTACACAGCAGCTGGAATAGTGCAGAGGGAGGAAGCAGCGGTATCTGCCAGAGATAGAAGCTAGAGATTGTGAGCTTCTAGATATTAGTATCATCCAAACCTGTGAGGTTATTTTAAGAATGAAGAGTGAGAAAGTTTTCTTGAGTGCTTCCAGTAACCCAAGAAGAACTAAACACTTACAGTAGCTGGCAGCAGCTCCATTCCTCCAAAGTCAGGGAATAAGTATAAATACTTTACAAGAGGATTTTTTGCTACCTCTCACTTCTCAGCCCAGGAGTCACTGAACCACTGCCATCTCAGGGCACCACTGAAGGAATTTGAGAAAAGCTCTGACAAAATAGAATAACTTTTCCAGTGATTGTCTTAAATATACAAAACTACAGCTGAGGCAGTTTCAGTTGAGTTCAGCCCTTAAAATAATGTATAATATGTGGGTGAACTATTAAGTCTGTTAAATCTGTTGTGCCTTCTGTTAGAAGGTAAGCCTCAGGAGGAAAAGTCAATGATAATGCCAAGTATTAAGATATATTGATAAACAAATAATCCTGCCATTGAAATTCCTCTTTATGAACCAATACTGTCCATGTCAGAGAATAAAATAACCTCTTACTTCTGACCCAAACAGTCAATTTTAGAGAGGCTTATGGGTTCTTCCCAAGAGGGGAATAAACAGATAATGGAATCATATTTCTTTCACATAATGCTGATCATTTCAAAGAAGGAATATTCTGTTGTCCTGAACACAGTGTGA
Source organism: Phylloscopus collybita (assembly GCA_027886175.1). NCBI lineage: Eukaryota > Metazoa > Chordata > Aves > Passeriformes > Phylloscopidae > Phylloscopus > Phylloscopus collybita. Next base: position 39,244,523 of record JAJNNQ010000009.1, on the reverse strand, counting down.
AACAAACAATGAAAAATAATTTCCTTTTTCACAGTTCAGAGCATCTTTCTGGCTAGTAGTTTATCCAATCTTTTTCTGACTTTGGTATTTGAATGCAATGGTGCTTTTTTGTTGCCTTTTTTTTCCCTTTTGTAGCTATCTGATCGGTATTCTCTGTCTCATGTTTTAAGCAGAGAGCACACCTTTGTTTTCTAGACTGCTCTTCCAGAAAGTTACGGTCACCTGAATTGTCTTCTGCAGACAGAAAGTCAAAAGCCTTTCACATCAGTAGCTGAATAACCAGGCAATAAATGCAGTCACAGTTCAGTTTTGGGGAGGCTAAGGAAGTGAACAAAGTGCTGGTCTCAGTCTTGCTGGTTGCTTAGGCACATATGATTAAAAATACCTGATAAGGAAAGCAGAGACCTAAAGTCCTCAGCAGCCTGCCTGAAGACAGAGAGTAAATGCAGCTGCAGCTCTCCTGACAGCAGTGAGGTAGCTGTCATTTCAAGCTCCCTGTGCAAAAAGGAGATTTTCTTGTGCATTTCCAGTGCTTTGAAAAACATAGATTTCATGAGAAGGGTGATTTTTTATAAGACTGTCATGCAGATTGCGTATTCCTAGCCAGCAATAAAGTTAGATGGTATTCAAAGCATACTGTCATGAAGAGGCTGCAGCTCAGCCACAACCATCATTCCTATCTTGTACTTAGTTCTCTTCTCATGGAGGATATTTTCCTCCACATTTGGTCTGCTTTGTATTTCTTCTCTCTAGGACAGAAACTGAACTGAGATGACATCCATATCTTCCATTTCACATGGTCACTAAAAAGGGACAAACTGAGTAGCTAATAAATGCAGAATGGATGCAGTTCCTGTATAATGACTGCACTGAGCTTCCTTCTACTTGTCCCAGTATAATCATTGTGTCCTGGATAAATCAACGTGATCTCTGAAATTTGCTGCAGGTTCTTGTGTGTTTCAAACAGGGACGAAACTCTTGAAGAGAACTTCTGTCATTTTTTTTTTTTTTTTAGTAAAGGAAAAAACCCAAACCTGGGAGTTAAAAAAAAAAAAAAGGGAGGGAAAAAAAAAAAAAGGAGTATCTGAGACACTTCAGAATATGCTTCCTAGTAATTCTACTCTTGATTGGTTTAATAATTGGTTTAACTCTGAATAATCTCTTTGATAGTTTTAGGGAAAATCCTGTATGAACTGTCTGGAACATGCATAATGACAATGGTCTATGAATGCAGTCCTTTCTTTTTGGTTTCTAGGAGCTTTGACACTTGTTCTAAGCAGACTCTTTGGAGAACTGAACTGCTAAGCTCTTTGAAAATTTCTGCTGGACACATGCAAGTGACAGCTTTTTTCATGGCTGTAGAACCTGGCTCGATGTAGGTGAACCTAAGCCTTTCAAAAGGTAGACAGGATGAATGATGACGCCCTAGAGAATTTAAAGCTCCCCTCTGAAGTTTAGGAGGTATTAAAATTTATTAGTGAAACAACTAAACAAATAGTTTTTTAGGACCTTTCCACCACCATCTGTAAAGAAACTCTCTCAAGTTTCTTTACAAATTGTTTACTTAACTACATCAAAAAAAGAAGGCTGAATACTAAAAACAAAACTTCCCCAAATCCATTAGTCAGACACCCAGCATGGACAATTTCAGCTAAAATGATAATGTTAATAAAAGCTATAGAAAGAAATGGAGTCAGAAACTTTTGCTTAAACATGTCTAGAGTTTCCTCATAGCTGTGTGTTTATTTTCTCAAGCAACACTTCAACACTCAAGAAGCCAGCATGCACTTTAGTGTAGCAATAGTAAAAATAAATTTCTGGGGACTCCTTTGAAATAATTCTTGTCTTTTTATATTAAAGACTAAAAGATAGGATCTGTATTGCTGGCTTCAGACTGTCTAACTATACCATGTAGATGTGATTTTTCATCTTTGATACTCTTTAATCAAGGTTTTACCTGTATGTTAAAAAATATGCATGCTTACATTTACCTCAGATTTTGTGCCTCTGAAGGAGATCCCTGTAGCACAGGATATCACAGTCTTTGGGCTTAATTCCAACATTGTTGGTAATAGAAGGTCCTGGATATTTGACTGAGTGTTAACTACTACCCATTTTCCATAGAGCATTGATTTACTTCATTGCCTGCTTAACAAACTTGAGATTAATCTACTTTATCCTTGTAACTCACTAGAGAATATCTGCATTTTGAGGAGAACCAGGAAAGGTTTTATCTGACGGTGAGAAAGGGGATGTCTGGATTGCCTCTAGGTGGCAGCGAGGCATTATTTCTTGACATTCACTGAACTGCCTGTTTCGCTGCCTCTGCAGAGAAAGACTTGCTTAAAATCCTAAACTCCGTGTTGCAATAAAATATACATGGTTGCAAATCTATTAGTCCTGGAAAGGCAGACAAAAGTGCTATGTGATATTGTGCTGTGAATCAGCAGGTCTCTGATCCATGCTTTCATGTGACTGTTATCAGTGGTAACATTGGGGATCCCCAGCAGATCTTCCTTTTTTCAGAAACCCATGGCTTCAAACGGCTTCTTTGCATTTTTGCATCTTTAGTGTGCTGATGTGGCTGCCTTCTAGCACAAATTACTTTCCAGGTACTGAACCTAGTCTAGTGAAGGACTTCCCTGCCCATGGTAGGGGACTTTCAACTAGATGATCTTTAAGGCCCTTTCCAACAGAAATTATGCTATGATTTTATAATTCTTCATTTGGGCTCCATGCAGTGATAGTACATGCAATATTCTATTCAGATAAATGATGGCTTTTATCACTTGAACATGAGCAATGGACCACACTAAATGCTGCTAATAAAGGGATCAGAGACCCTTTAGTAAGTCCTTGCTGCCTGACAGTATTAATTGTAATGCTGAGGAGATGGAAATTGGCCCTGCAATTGTAACTCAGGCTCTGATTTAACAATGTGTTTAAATCAATTACTTTTAGCATGTGCTTGTGTTGACTGCATTTTAGCAATGTAGCCACTAACTTTCTCACATCTCATCTGAGGAATGCTTTTTCTTTTATGAATGTCCTTATTTTCAACCAAGGAAAGTGCCTTTTGTGCATTCACAAAGAAAAGCATGTCCTAAATGCCTTACAAATTGTGATATATGTTGCTGACTTTGATGCTGTGGGTTAAGAGAAGGAAGCACAATTTTGAGCTGGATGGGTTCCACAATGATCAACAGAAAAATTTTTAAAAAGCTGTTTTGATTGTGATCAAAAGACACATCCTTTTGAATATCATTAGTGTCCTATTCTGGATAAAAAAAATACAAATGAGTTTCTTATTTAAACAAGCACCACTTTTTAACTCTATGTTTTGCATGGGTAGGATTAACCTGTTATATCTCATCAGGAAAAGCATGGCGTTAGAAACATGGTGGGTCTCAATTGCTTGAAAGCTGAATGTGTCAGTAGAAATGTTTTGTGGATTGTGCCAACCAAAAGAAAATGTAGAATGAGTAAGCAGTTTTAAATGACTGAGAAAAAAATGATGTATTTGGGTGAGATTTCTAATGCAATATACTTTGGCATTAAAATTTAAAATTACTCTGAATACATTTCTTTTAGAAAACACTGTGGCGATCAAAGACTTAGCAGCTTGATGGATGTGAATGAATGAGTCTCATAAATTGAGACTGCAACTGTGATCGCTGCATTAATAAGAATGAGATTATCGTAGTGTTAAATCACCCAGCTATACATTTAAAAGTATGTACTGGGAATAAATGCATAATATGCAATATGTCTTTGTCTTCTACTCTCAGGCCAGCACTATCATACTACATCACAAATATGAACACTGGTAGACTCTGACAGTCCCACACAAAGAGCAGTTTTTAGAGGCAGGTTTATTAAATGGTTGCAGAATTGCAACGATTATTCGGATACTTCTGATACTAATGTCAAAAAAATAGGAATTGGCACAGAATTTTCTTATCAAAGATGATGTAGAAAATAATACTAATTTCAGAAGAGTTCAGATTGTAAACTGGGTTCCATTATAAATGTATTGTGTTTTGAAGATGTGCCACATTTTGCTTGGAAGGGCATCACACTGAGCTACGTATGATTTTGTGATTAAATTCCTAAGTTATTAAAGAAATTTGTGTAAAACGTTCTTGTTTTGATTAGTATTGGATTATTTTGCGTTGTTCTTGATAAGTTCAAGATACGTATCAAGGAGTGGGTTATACTACTTGTTTGCTGTGTGGAAGATTTTCAGAGTTAGGATAGCAGTAGCTTTGTGAACTTCCCAGGGAAGGTCTGCGTGCACTGTCGTCTCTGGTGTTACAGGAGAGACAGTCTTGCAAGTCTCCTTATACAAGGCTCAGTTACAGGCCGAAGCCAAAGTATCCTTATGGAAATACATTGAAAAAGGATCTAATGTCTCCTAAAACTGTTTATTAGCTCACACTCACAGGTGTTTTCTAAATGTGACTTTATCCTGTATCTGTGCTCAACCTGTTCAGTATCATGTGTGCTCATGAGTTTAAAACTTGTCAGTGCTGTCTGTCATCTTAATAAGTGGTAAAAAATTACTCTAGCAAGTGTTACTGGTTTATTATAAGCTTCTTTAAGGATTGGTGAACTGATCTGAAAGAAGAAAAAAAAATCTCCTGTACATTCACATTTTGTTGTGAGAAGGATTTAAATGAGAACCCTCTGAGAAATCCCTTTCCAGTCAGTAGAATTGTCAACCAAATTAGTGGAATATTTGTCAATGCTGCTTTAATTAAAGATTGCACTTAGCTATTTTTGACTTTTCCTTGTACACACTCAAATACACATTAACAGGTGTGCTAGTAAAAAAATTAAGATATTGGGATACCAGTTAAAAAGATTTTAGTTACATATATTGTCTTCAAAGTATGCTGCTTCAAGGATATGGGTTAATTCTGATAACATTTTAGTATCTTTGGGCTTGAAATTCCAAAAGTTCTTTTTGCACTTTTGACCAGAAAAAAGGAAGTGAATGAGAGGAAAGAGAAATACTAGTTAAAACCAAAATGGCAAAATTTGAACTCTTATGTTTCAAATACAGACCCTGGGACATACTGCAATAGTGTTTGAAGTGCTTTGCTTTTGTCCCAGTGAAGGAAAAGATGCATATTTCTTGACTTAAGTGGACATGTAATGCTGCTGTCTACATAAAACTAGGTTAATTTTTTTATACATGAGTTTGAGTCTGCATATGGATGTTTTTCCCTTCAGTGTCAGTAGCTAGATCCTTCCTTCAAGAGGTACTTTTTTTTCTTCTTTCTATGAAAATTCAGCAAAACTGATGATGCTGAATGGTCAGTAACTTCCTGCTTTGATAAGCTTTCAAAGATGAATAATTCAAATGCTTTCACTGGAGATCTGTGTTCCTGACCATTCCTTCCTTCATTACTTGCTGCTCCTTACTCTTATCAAAGTGTAGGTGCATGAGCAATATCAACTGCTTTGTGTTATCTTTCTTTTTTGGATACTTTTCAGACTGACAAATGTTTTTGGTTTTCCTTTATTTATGTATTTATTATTTAATCATTTAACATATTGTTTTTATATAAAATAAAGGAATTAGTTGTTCTGAATTAGATAAATTTTAAACTCTCTGGGATTCTGAGGATGAGCAATGTGGCATTCTCTTTGTATTTTTACCAATAAAACATATTCACGTTTTCTTTCTTGCTAGAAAAAGTATTCAGCTTTCCTTGAAGGAGTGTACATTCTTCCAAATTAATCCAAGTGGAGCAGGTCTTATGAGATCAGGTGAAGCTGAAAGATCTTGACAGCTATTTAATCTAAATCAGGATCTCAGGTATGGCCTTAAGTCCCAATGCGTAGTCTTAAATGCTTTTACAAGAATAGCCTTTCCATCTTGCTTGTTTGTTTGTTTGTTTATTATAAACTGAACACACTACTGGTGAAATAGCATAATTATATATGTAACGCTCCCCTTTATAGCTTATCACCATAGGATGGAAAGAAAAAAGATATTCCGTAATGTGTGATAAGCAAATAATGGTAGCATTCCCAAGTTGGTTCACCTGAATTGTGTCTCTGTTATGTGAGCTTACTGGTGGCCGGCCCCTACAGTACAAGAAGAAAACCAACAAATTTACTGTTGCTGATTATTGCCTTATTGTACGTGTCCTGCTTTTTGTTACAGCAGAGACACAAATGGCTCCCTTCTGGGTTTGTGAAAGAGAACAGCTTTACAACATAAACCACTAGTAGCTAAGAAAAGAAACAGCTCTGCAAAGATTGTCTCTAGTGAAAGTTGCATTTTGATTCCACTATTTGAGTTGCTTAGTAATGTTTCTTCAAAAGTATCTGTTAACTTCCTTGATATCACCCTGAGAAGCTGGCTGTGCTACAGCTGGTTATTTGTAAGGAAATTCTCCAATGAATAAATTACCAAAAGCATTCTTTTCACAGAAAGTAAAACCCTTACATTCTTCAACTGGGATATTCTGTTTTGAGTCTTGAAACTGTCATTCTAAAATCGGGATGAGAGTCCAGGTAAGAGTGGAGCAAGGGTCAGGTTCTTTCCTTTTATAGCTGCAAATAATCCAGCTGACAAGGTGAACATTTTAAAAAACCCAAACAAAACCCCCAAACCAAAAGACCACAGAAAAAGCTTTGGAATCCATCAATATTAAATTGCTATTAAAAAATTAAATGTTTTATGCCAGTGATTTTTTTTTTTTCATTAGCTGTTCTGCGATAACTTGGCATGTAGGTTGTTGGCCTATAAGCTCATGGAGATGTGGTTTATAAATTTGTCAAGCTTTATTTAGGCCATGCCTTATTTCATACTTTAATGAAATATATTTAAAACTGTGTGTATTCATGCCTTTCAGGTATGTCTACTCTCACAGAGGCTGAAAAGCAGGATAAATTAGTCCTCACTAATCATCATGTCCTTACACAGTACTGACAAGCTAGACTGATCATTTGGAAATTAGTTTGGGCATTTCTATATTGCAGGAAGCCAAAGCTTACTGAGAAGGAATTCAAGCCTGTCTTTCTCTCTTCCTCCTTTTCTTCTTCATTGCTTCAGTAGCTCTGACAGTCTTACTGTGTAGTTCCCCTCCTGTTTCTCCTCTGCCTGCATCTGTTTCAGGCCGTCTCAGTCCTGGATATCCTCTTGTTCTCGTTTTGCACTCTTTGTGGTTTCTTTCCTTTTATTTTATTTTTTTTTTATACCTTGCTTAGTGAGTGAAATAAATGCAATCTCAAGTTACCTGAATAAGCATAGGGCATATGTTTCTCCCTGGAGCTGGGATTTCCAGAGTAGCTCAGAATTGCATGTCCAGCTTTCACTGGCCTCTGTCTCCAGACTCCCATGCGTAGAGCCTCCTTTGCAAACATCACCCGGACTTTATATGCTCACCTAGGATTCTGTAATCAGCAGGTCTCTGAAGGAGCATTTCTCCTTCATTTGGACAAATTGTGCAACCCCCTAGTCAGACTTCTCCAGGGACAAAGGGGTTCCCATTCAAACACATTCCTCCTTGCCTCAGTTCGATGGTCTCTCAGTCATGCTGCTCTGATTCTGTGTGGAGTCACACTCCAGAGCAATCTGATTTCAACATGAACAAACAATCCCCACTGTTGAGTTGTCTTACTGCATAGTAGCAGGTGCATGTCTCAGGCCTGGAGAGAGCAGGTGTTTTCTTAAAATTGCTTAGGTGTTGGAGAAACTACAATGTAGGACAATATCCTAAGAATTTTCTCAGCATAAAATGGCTGCCTGTGATTACTGTTTAGAAAAGTGCTAGGTATAAGTTAAATTCTCTCTTTACTGCTGTATGTAAAGATAATCTCTCAAGAGGCACTTGAGGACATTTTAATTATGTCAGAGGATTCTGACCTGACAGATGTTTATATTAATGTGTTTGTAGTGTTGGGGAATGAAATCACATTACCTAAAGATTTTTCTGTTTGCTAAATCTGGTTAGAATTATGGTAACCCAGACTCTATGCAAGAAACATTGTGGTGATGACATAGTATATCTCTGAAATGATGTAGTGTTTTCACAAATCACAAGATGAAGGGGTAGCTTATCTTCAGATTTTAGCACTTGCTATTGCAGTTTGAATTATGTTGTATAATCTTTACTTCCATTCTGAAAATTGTCTGCAGTCACATATATTTAATTTAGGAGAAAAGCACATAAAGTAAATTAGGTTAAAAAAACTAACTCTGCATTTTGTAATGTTGATTTAATAGAAAGCAGCCCAAAAAGAATATGGTAGTGATAGGGCATAAATGTTAGCATTATGTATAAATAAATGTCAGGCATGAGTTTCCTTCTAAATTTTTCTTAAGAACTAAGCTAGGATGGATGTCCCTTGTGACAGTAAGTACAGAACATCTGACAAATGCCTGGCAAACAAGAAGTTTATCAGAAAGCAGGTTATAGGAAATCATATAAAATTCAACACAGATCTCTCTTGAATAATTTTGCCTTATTTTCCTCTGCCATTTTAGTGCAGATGAGCTTGATTTTAACAATGGGGATTTTAGGCCCCCTGGAGAGAGAGGACTGGGAACTGGAGAAAACACACATCTGGGAAGTTTCTAAGGAGCCTGGGGAAAACTCAGTAAAGAAACAGAGAAAAAGAAAGACCAGATGGTGCCCTGACTACCAGATTCAGAAATTGAAGATTTTCTGTTTAAACAAAAGTTCATTTTTTATGTCCTGATAAGATACGTGAAGAAGTTAGAGGTTGCAGTTACTTGATACAGAGTAGATGGACCTCTCACATATTAATTGTCCCTCTCACCTTAAGGGCTTCAGTGTGGTGACATTCTTGAGGTGATTATGAGGTATAAAACCATAAAAAACTCATTTAGCCGTTAAATGTGAGAAGCTAGTACACTATGATTTTCTGATTGAATTATGGTAATAAGTGTACAGGTGACAGTTTTGACAAGTCTGGTCAATAGAAAAGTATTATATTATTTTTCATTATCTCATGAACTGTGAAGGTACTTCTTAACTGTAGTTCTCATTTTCTCTGAGAATTATTGTTTAGCTAGACTTAAAAATATATTAAATTATTATAGACTTAAAATATATTATTAAAAATATATCTGGTCAAAATATAATGTTAGGAAAGAATAAATTATGCTTTCAAATTACAGTAAATCAAGATTAAGATCAATAATTTAATTTTCAGGTGTCTTTAAGATGTCTGTCAAATATATGTGTTTTTTCTTGCAATTTAATCTGTATTTTTAGGAAATTAGTGGTGCTTATTGCTCTATCCAATAGTAAATTAACACATGGAAATGTGGTTTTGTGAGGGATGGCTGCTTTTGTATTGAGAAAGCTGAACTCTGATCATTTCATATTTACAGAATACATCCTCTTAGGTTTGGGGTCAAAATTTAGTGAAAATTGTAGTGTTTATGTTCTTTATGCGTAGTGGTTATATCTTCTGCAGACTTTGTCTTGGGAGCAGGAGGGGAGAGCTGTCCTAGAAGGGAGAGAGAAGCTGGGACAAGGGTCGACTCCCTTATGGGTGCAGTCAGGTTTGTTCAAATCACTTCCATCAGTTTTGTTCAAATCATTTTTGGCAACTGACCACTAGGGTCCTGAGACAGCTTTGGGGGCTGCAGCCTCTCCCCTGCCCTGATGACTCTGCACAGTGTTTCTGATTCTTTCACAGAGTCATTAATAGACAAAAACAAACAAACAAAAAGGTTATAGTGCTAGGTTTGTCCAAGTTCACGCTCGCTGTGTTCTCATAGACATGCCATTTGCTTCTCACAAGAAAAGAAGAGCTGAAGGGTGGGTGGGTGGTGATGGGGTGGCTGCCCTAATGGGTGGCTGGTGAAAAGCTTGAGAACACCTATTGAAATGTGTGCTCCTGAGTGCTGCTTACATCTGTGAAATTTTTAAGATATATTCAAAGTTAGCTGAGTGTGAAATATGATTCTGAGGTGATTCAAATTTTGTGAACCACAGCAAAATTGTCCAATAAAATGGTAGTAATAGTAAGAAAGAAAGTTACAAAATGCTTGTTAAAAGCATAACTCAACCCAAAAAGTGGTTCTTACAAATCTGCAATTGTTTTCTACATGGTTTTTAGCTGTAATATCTCAAAATAACTTACTCAGAGTATTTTTAATATGCTGAAAGAAATGAATTATTTGATAATAACCTTGTGGTATTCTACATATTGTTCTAATTTAATTTCTTTCAGTTACTAAAAGGAGCCTAAAAGAAATTGAAATGGGGTTTGATAGCTACCTAGATTTATCTGTGCATTGAACCAGGCATATATGTCTCCAATTCTGTTAATTTTTATGTGAAATACTTGGTGGGTACATATGTTATTTATAAGTGCTATACTTTGTTGTATAGTGAGAAAATGGCATGCCAAGATTCTTCTTTCCTTAATTTCTAGCCCTGCAGATCTTCTAGGGAATATAGATAAACAAAAAAGTCTTATAAAACCCTAGAAATTCTGGTAATGGAGATTTGGTTGGTAAATTTTAAATGTTCTTAATATACAGAGTGCAATACTTGAAATGTCAGTTCTTACCTGCATTTAGTTCCTGTAGAACATTTGCATTTCACACAGTGGGTATGTTTTTTTTTTTTTTTTTTTTTTTTTTCTTTTGCTCAGGCTAGACATCCAGACAGCCTGTTCCATGAGCTCCAACCATTGTGTGCATCAATGAAGTTGTGAAGTTTAAATAACAAATACTATCTAAAAAAATTACATGCTTTTAGAGTAATTTTGTTAGGTGCATTCAACAGAAGTAATGGAACCTAAATGGATAGCATTACTGGTAATTTTATTGTGGTTTAGAGTTTGGCAAGCCTATGAATGCTTCTGCCAGCTGGGCCTTTAGACTAGACTGTTTAAAGAACAGTTACACATAGGAAAAAGCCACTTTTCTTTCTAAATATCTAGTTGTATTTTCGATGAATAGCAAGTTTTTTATTAAAAGTAACAAGGATAAAATAAAAAAGGCAAATTCTTTCTAGTTTGCCCTTTATTAATGCAGCCAGTTTTCCAATGGGTGGAACTTTCACACAGCCACAGAAAAAAGAAAATTTTTATTTGGTTGGAAAACCTAATTAAAAAAAAATGGCAAAAAAAAAAAAAAAAGAGGCAGAATTAAGTGGTGGGAGTTTGTTTGTTTTTTTCTTTGTTTGCTTGTTTGCAGTGGGTTGCAGAGGGGCAAGATTTTATCCAGAGGGGCAAGACTTCAGGTTCTCAATATTTCAAGTTGGCAGCATCCTGTTAAATTGTTTTGTGATAGCTGGGAGTTTGCTGGCTGATGAATGCATGCTCTGTACTGTGTGATACCATGCATATAAAATGGTTTATTGAGCAAAATAAACAATTCTCTGCAGTCTCCATCAGACAACTCTACATTTCTCTGCAGTCTCATAACTGACAGCTATGACCATCCAAGTAAAGTCTACCTGTGCATTTGAAATGCCTTCTCTCTATTTCATATAATTTAACCCTAAATGTCTCCTTAGTAGTGCACATCTGTCACTTGTTTCGTTAGTTGGAATTTTTTGATACTCTAATTATGTGTTATGTTACACACAAAGTGTATTTTACAATGATATTTACCTGTGAAGCTTAGGCTGTCATAGACCCTCTGCATATCTGTCTAATATCTCATGTGAAATGGTTGTTATTTCCTAATCAGTATGCATAAAATTTTTCTAACCATTATTTTCAGTTAGCATAGGGAGGACAGAAGTAATGTGTCTTGTTTCTTTGTTGCCTTTAAAGGAACAAAATTCATGGAATTCATTTTCATCATCCAGTTTTCTTATTTTTCAAATGCAAAAGTGGCACTTACAGAAACATAGGGACCCTAACTTAAAACAAAGTTCTTGTTCAAAATTTATTTTGTCCCTGCTGTTTTGTCCCATCCTTTTATTCAGTCCTTACCACTGATTTTATGCCTTTTATTTGTGTCAAAACACGTAGGAAGAAAGTAGTGGAGAGCAGAGATAGCAGAGCCATTCATCCAATATGTCAAATCATCTTATAAACTTTAAAATGGCCTTGTTTCTCTGGTACATGGCCTTGTTTCTCTGGAAAAGATTCTGCGGTCTTCCAGCATCGTTAATTGCTGCTAAGTATTCTGAAACTAAAATGAGTAGAACTTGTACCTTGATGATAGCTCTGCTATTCTGTGCTCATTATTTTCAGAATCTGCACAAAGTCAATATTCAGATGGAGATGAGAGGCTGATTAAAATCAAAGTAATCTTTTTAAGGTATCCAATATAAACAATAGTCTGTTGACAGTTACTTGGTAATTTTGTGATAAAGGAGTAAATTCAGAAGTTGAAAAGAGGTACACAAGGATGAGCATGTTCGAAGCTGTTGTGCCATTTCTGCAAGGGAACTTTCTGTGTCATTTCTGATCACCTTCACCACTCCTAAGAAGGGAAAGACTTTAAAGAGCTTATCTTATGACTGGTAAATTTGAAAACATTTTGGAAAAGGGAGAAGCAGTCTTATTCCTAATCTACATCAAGATAATTCACAATCAGACAAGTTTCTTGCTGTTAAATGACCTCTTTGCAGAAGCCCACTGAAAAGGGTAATTTCGTTAAAGAGAAGCTCAAAATCCATGTGAAGAGGAGCACTCTGCAGAGGTACAGACACAGTGATGTGCTTTCCTTTATTGCTTTTGAGGTGGCTGTGTAATGGTATCCTGTATTAGTGATAATAGGAAAATGCCAGCAGGAGACTGGGTCATTGTTCTATTTTCCTTGTTCTTTAATGGTATTAGGAAGAAAAGCTTCCATACAAAAAAATTAACTAATGAGAGAAACACTTGGGTTTTTGAACGCTATGTTTTTCCACTAATGAGATATTAAAATTTTATCGTTTCCATTTGACAACCTTTTCAGCACCCTCACGAGTTAAAATCCAACTCTACTTTTCTAATAAAACTGTTAATTTTATAATTAATTTAATACTTAATTTATGACTATTGTGAACATCTATAGCATGGGTCAATATTTATTTTCTGAATTGGTGTCCCAATAAACTTATTAAAATAAACATCTAGTCACAGAAAAAAAAATTTTATGATTCAATTGAGTAAGAAGCTGCTTGAGTCTTACTGCTGTATTTTTAGAATTTGAGGACTCCAGTGAAGACTCAAACAGACTCAGGTCTGCCTAAGGCAATGGGTAATAGTTTTTATGGTTTTCAGTCAAAGAATTCAGCATGAGGAGTAAGAACATTTCAGTTATTCCAGTCACTAAGGGAACAATTAATTCTTTGAGTGGCTCACTGTTCTTGGCTCCTAAGAGCAGACTATTTAGACCAGTTTTGGACACTTTTAATCATAGACTATATGCAGAGAGTCAGACTGTCTCATAGCACTGAAAAATCAGACACTGACTGTAATTCCTTGGCCTCATGGAAGTGTTTAACACCATGTGAGGTGCCCTCAGGGTATCCAAATCCTCTGTGAAGAACTGGGAAACATGACACGAGATGAATGGGAGACCCTTGCTCTTCTAGCATGTCACCTGAAGGCCAAGCCCCAAGCCCTAAAGCATCTGAAAGGGTACTAGATGTCTATGCATGAGCAAGTGTATGAACCCTCCAGACAGTTTAAGAATGAACAGCTCGCTGTTCTTATTGGAGCCTTAAGTGGATAGATAGTGTTAGTGTATTTTGGATTTTTTTTTTCACACTTCCTTGCCTACGCTTTCCCTTCCAAGCTTCCTTATCATTATTGACCCTTTTTCAGTTTTGCAGATTTTAGGGTTTTTTGTTTTGTTTTGCTTTGCTTTGTTTTGTTTTGGATGTGGCATTTTACCTTGGCAGATGTAAAGATACATTTTAGGTTCAGGCTAAAACATTTCTTTTCCTATATTTCACATTTGTAAATGTCTTCCAAATTCTGGAAGATGGTATTGTTCATTTATCTATTCATTGAACATGAATGCTGTCCATAATTGTAAAATGGGAGAGTGCCCTGTGATGTGTGTTTTCAATGTAATGAGTTCAATAAGCAACATTTGTGAGGCAGCTGTTGGGTGTAGTCATGACTGACTGCTCAGAAGCACAAGGTAAAAGCACTGATCCGAAGCAAAAGTTTGATTTACTGTGGGAGAAAGTTACTAAGTAAGTTCAAACATTAACTGGTGCAGTGGAGGGTTCTCTGTTTTATATGGTAATGAATAAGTCTCTACAAATAGGGTTCTTGCCTTCCCTAAAATGAGCACAGATGGGAAGGCTTAATAGCTAAAGAAGAGCTGAAGACTGTGTCTCAAACTAATGTTATTTGCTGATTGTGACTTACTATCTTAATACATTTTCCACAACAGAATGTGTGCTGTATTTAAACAAGTTGCAATGAAAATGTTTGAAATAGCAGTATTTTATTCCCTCCTCTTTTGCAGATTTTTTTCTGACATAATTGAAAAGTACTCATGATACAGAATTTGGTCTACATGTCTGCAAGAAGAATTTTTAAATCAGCTGGCTGTCTGGGGTAAGGACCTCACATGGGAATTCCATGTGAACCATTGCTTATTAGAGCTTTCCTGATTTCTAGTGTCACTTTTACAATGTTAGCTGGTGCCAGCACACAACTGGAGACATGTTGATTCATGCAAGCTTTATGGATTAATCAGTATGAGAATCAATACCTCAGAGACTCAGAAATGTGTGCAAACTCTGCTGTTCCAATGCCCACAAATCTCAGACAGGTATTTCGACTGCAATTCTTGTGTGGTTTTTTTTCCCCACTGAATGGCTAAGTAGAAAGCAGGAGATTATTGCAAAAATAAAAGTGGTTTATTTTCAGTGACAGAGAAAGTGGGAAAGGAGGCCATAGGGACTGTTCTAATCTCTCCTGTGTGATTATAGTGAATACATTCATTTTTTGTCTTTTTTTTTCTTTTTTTTTTTTTTCCACCAGAAAAAAAAGGTGCTTTATCTATTGTCCAGTAGTTTACTGAATTAAGTCTGTCTCCTATGGACCTCTTATAGGAATATTCAATTAAAAAATATAAATCCCTATGGGGAATTACCTTGTTTTTCCTTGATTTTGATTTTGAAGTGAAGGTTATTATGCTAATTAGTGCAAAATAAGGAAAATACTAACATGTGATGTATCTAATAATCTGCAGGTGGATCAGATGTGTCTGAAATTTACTCTGTTGTCTGTTTTCTGCTGTTCAAGAGCTGTACATAAGAAACATAATAATCATGCTGGCAAGCTGTGTTCCTCATGAGAGGAAGGTGAGGGTGCTGGAATATATAAAGGGTTTCCATTGCTTCACCTGCTCTCTTACACATTTCCCTGTACACTTGTGCACCTCTGTTAACCTTTACTTCCTACTGTCTCTGTGGACTAGATCTGCTGAAAAGGATTTCTTAAGCAAAGAAATATTTATGATTGACAATTCATTTTTGTGCCTTTCTTCAAAATTGAAAGCTTTGGTCTCAGTAGAGAGATAAGTAGAGTTTCTTCTTATTTATAAGAATAAATTATCTCCTTAGAAGAGACTTGCAAAGTGTTGGAATTTTTTCAGCATGGATGTTACTTCATTTTAGTCTCAGTGGGAAGAAACAGGACAGTAGCTGTCCCATCCCAAACCAAGGAGGAGTAGGAAATAGAGACAGTAAAAAGACCTTTGGTTAAAAGTGTCTGAGACTGATTTTTTTTTGTTTTGTTTTGTTGGTTTTTGTTTGTTTGTTTGTTTTGGTTTTTTGTTTTGTTTTGGGTTTTTTTTTTTTTGTTGTTGTTGTGTGTTTTTTTTTTTTTTTTACCACTTGTACAAAACCATACTAAACTGAAAATGTAAGTTGTTCATATTACTTTAGCGAATATTAGTGAAAAGGATCTTAACTGGGAAAGAAATTTTATTGTATTGAAAGGGTATTAATCAGTATTAGAAACAAATCTTCATGTGGAACATGTTCCAACAGTTATATCTATGTTCTTTTACTGGAGAGCTGCCCAAATTTTGACTTTTCAAAAACTGAAGCATTTTCTGAAATTTTAGCTTCTGTTTACCTTTTGTGCACTGAAAAATAAAGTACAAGAGGCTTGTGAGCACTGTGATTGTTGGGATGATCATATGAGTTAAATTATTTGGTAGTTTTTGAACCCATTTTCTTTTCTTAGGTTTTTGGAAACCTGCCTGTTTAAATGCTAATCTAATCCACCAAAGCTGATTTTCATACATGCCAGGGAGAACTGAAATTCTTGGAACGTTTGAGATAAATACAAATTATGTAAGAGATTCTTAAAGGTTTTTAAAGAAACTATATTCAAACTAATTTTATTTCTGAGTAACAGTCACTTTGTATTCTCAGAGGATTCATTTATATTCAGGGATACTCAGCATAAGTGTTTTACAACTAGACAAAAAAAAAAGGCTCTATGCATTACAAAGATCTGGAATTTTTATTTTAAGCACGAAACTCATCTTACCCTTAACAGAGGAGCCAGAAGCAAAGCTCCATAAAATACAAAATCCTGCTGTTAAACAAGTGCTCTGTCTTGGTGTGGTGCTGGTGTGTTGCCGGGCCCTATTTTTTACTGAACAGTTGTGTTATGATCCAAAAGCTGATGGGAACCACGGATCTTCTTTGTGCTAGGCATAGTACAAACTTGTAAGGAGAGGGGGAGTCCCTGGATGAAGGGTTCAAGTGTGCTCAGCTTTGCATTTGTGCTATCAGGACCTAAAAATTCTTTAAACTTTGTGTTTATTTACCTGTGTTATCAGACATTATGCCGAGGAGTTGCTGTTCATTATCTTTTGAGTGAGCCATTCATTATCTTTCAGACAAACTTCATGTTATAGTAGCAGCAGCTGCAATACCACTGAAATGCAAACAGCATCTGGAGAACCCAATTTGATGCCTGATAATCTGGATCCTGGTTTGGTTTTGTGCTTTGTCTTCAGACTCTTTCAAAATCTTTTTATTAAAAGACACCTGAGTGTAAAATACCACTCAAAAAGGGGCTGTAAATGCATCTTTGTCCTATTCTTGGGAAACACTTTTGTTTAATCTTGGTTCCCTTCATTTAAAAAAAATCAAAAACTTAAGAAACAACTTTAGTACAAATATCTTTGATAATGATGTTTAATGTTTTTCTACGGTATAAGAGAAAAATAATGAGGCCACCTCAGGAACCACAGCATTAGCAGCAGGAATACAGCTTCTGTAGAGTTTGCACTTTGTATTTATGAGGTGCCTTTGGTGGTAATCTTTAAAAATTCATTTGTAGTTCTGTTTTCTTCATCCATACAGTACTGGGGGCTAAAACCTAAGGTCTGGGGTAATCGCTGCTATCCTACACTGATCAGCCCTTTAAAGTAGGAGAGCCTTTTCATACAGTGAGACAAAGTCTTGGGGTTGTTACAGTTTTTGATTAATGTTATTACAGCACTTTTATTCTTTGTTTTCCTGATATTTTTTTTTTCACCTCAGATTTTATCTTAATAGGACTTAATGCAGCTTGTATGTAACACATCCTTGTCAAGTAAAGAAAGGTCAGGACTTTTCACTCAGGGACAGATGATACGAATGCCTGCCTGAAACACTTATTCCTTCAAATTGCTTGGGAATATAGTGCAAAGAGAATATCAGCTCAGAGCTAGTTTCGACCCTAGACAGATTTTGATCTGTGTTAAAACATATGTGTTTGAAACTAATGTCAGTGGCACTTATCTCAGATTTATATCCATGTAATTGAGAAAGTCATCTGATCCTCCATGGCTGGTCTATCCCCTAAGATTTCCTTTATTTGTCTCATGCATCACAAAGATTGTACCTTTTGTCTCATATATAAGCTGTTAGATACATGCCTCTCTTTGATCAAGTTATGGTTGCCATTTTTCTATCAATCTTTACTAGTCCAACCCTGCTCATTGCTCTAGTTTATCTTAAATTTTTTGAATGGCAGAGCAAGTGAAAGAAATATCAGGATATTTTCATCTGAGCTGTTCAGATTTGAGTAACTATATACATCACTGCTAAAAAAATGTATAGGTTGAATTGTAATTGTTACCATTCCCATGTTCAAAAACATACTGAATAGGAGTCAGAAGTCTTTGAAAAATAGGGTGGTATGTGAAAGTTGTCCCTTAACCTTCACAGTCCTGGATCAACATTTCTTTGATGTCTGAGAGCTAGGTAAGCTGTGAGGGGAAGATTGCTCAGCTGTCCAGTCCTTGTTGCCAGAGCCTTTTGCTCTGTGCTTTATGAATAAGTCAGTCCTGCTGGGAGGGGTTTTCAATTGAGGTATGAATGATCACTTTCCATGATGCTTTTGTAAGGTCCGTCCTGGCTGTAGGGATGAGCTAGGCTAGGTCTTGAAAGATGCTGAACCTTGTTTTCCTCTTCTGCAGAACATTTGATATAGCTTTTATTCATTCACTATGATCTTAAAACACGTAACCTAAGTATCCTTGTTACAATAAATTACTGGTAAAATTAGTAGAGGATTATAACATTTTCCAATTACAACTCGGTTAACAGAAGATGAGAACTGTCTTCTGGACTGGCCTGTTTATCTCCATTTGAAACCAGGAGCCCTGACTGACTTGGTTTCTACCCTGAAATATCTTGAACTCTAGAACTCGTGTCTCAGTGCTTTGCAGTAAAAAGAGGCTAATATGATATTCCTTTGTCACATACAAAATGAAGCAAATACTTTTAAAGTTGTGGAGACATCCACATATCTAGGATTGATAGGGCAATTTTCTTCAATTTTAGATCAAGTGCTGGAAGTACTTTTTAACTAAAAGATTTTCTGACTATTAATGGTTATAGAATATTTGAAGATGTAAAACTGAATAAATGGTTCTTTCTCTTATATTATTATTATTATTATTATTTTTAAAGAGGAATTTGCAATACTGTGAATAAGGTGAAGTAATACAAGAGTGATTTTCAGTACATTGATTTTGCTTTGTGATAAAGGAAGTGCCAAATGGTTCAGTGCTCCTAGGTGTATATGAGTCACACTTCTGTTCATCTCATTTTGAAGTGAAATGCTCTGGAAATTGAGTATCTGAGCAATGCTAGATAGTCAAGAAGATACTGGTAGAATGAAGTAAGTTGCTTAAAGTTAATTATTTGGGAAGTGCTTTGCAAAGCAGAACTGTAAAGGAGGTAAAATTTTCAACTGGCTTATTAAAATATGAGCACATTATATTAATCACTGAATTAGTGATTAATATCCCATTTTATTTTCTTGTAAAGTACAAGATCTGAGAACTAAAGTACACCTATCTCCAACGCACATAGCCTTCAAGTGCTTTATCTGTGAAGATGTAGTTTGGTTATTCCTTAGGGATTTCATCTATTTTTTAACTTTGAACATCGATATCACTGTTTTGAGCTGCCTGATATTCTGGAAGCTGTGTATTTTCCAGCTAAACTTAGCTCTGAATCCCATATATTTGTCTTCTCTATTTTTCAATTTGCCTTCAAATTTTTGGAAAATAATTGTCATTTCTCATTTAATTTGTTCCTTCTGTCCCTTTTTAAGACATCCGAGCCCAAGCTAAAGGTGCAAGTGCACGGAGATATGAACTTTGATAGCATTGAAGTGCTTTAATGTTTACATAGGTTGCTTGTGTGTTTTTGAGAGATCTGAGGTAACCAACTCCCTTAATGATTTCAGATGCTGAATATCAAAACACACAAAACAAAGAAAAAACCTGCCCCTTACTATGCTATCCTCATGGTATTAGACATCAAATGCCATTTAAAAAAAGTAATTTGGCCACAAAGTCATTTGCATTTGTTGTACTCCAAATGCCTCCATAATTTCTACAATTCAACGTCCATTAAACAGATATATGCTATACTTAGAATATATATTTTTTTTTGTGGAGATTTTGCACTGGAAGGTTAGCAGGGTTGGAGGTGTGGGGTGCTCCCATGGGAATCTTGTTATGACAAAATAAACAGGCCTGTGGGATGCACTGAGTGTATTTATCCCACATTATTAAAAGTCATAGTCAATGTGAGCTATACATTGAATAAATTTGTCTCTGTAAAAAACAGTGTGTTTCTAGGCATTTAAAAACCCCAAACCCTAGGATTAAGCAAGGAACCAGAGCGGGGGATCTCAGCATTATGATTTGCATTTTGTCTTTGCTCCAGACCATTTTTGTGCTTCAAGTTGTATTCAGGTACTAGAGTGAGTAGAAAAGATCATCCCTGCTGCATTTGTCACTTGTATTGTGAAGGGTATAGTAAGCTGAGTTACCAAACATTTTGGGTGTGCAAATAGTCAGCATTACCTAAGCCATTACCCCTTAAGGGTATGTGGCAGTAGAGATGCCATGCTGCATGGGATCATGCTGCTGTGCTGTGATGTGCCCAACTCTGCCTTCAGAATCCTGTGGTCCATTTGCTATATATTTACCCTCTGTGGTAAATTGTACAGTGCAGCATGGAGCAGTTATCTTCAGGAGAAATCATTTTATTCTGAGTCAAAGTCAAATTTAAGTGAGTGGTGACAGGAGAAACAGCGGGTTCAATCGATAACCTCCCTGTCTCCCCCTTTCCATGCAGGGAATGATTCATTGTGTGCCCAGATTCTCTCTGTTTCTCAATTAAGAAGCTATGAATTGAAAACTGGCATCGACTTTTCACAATACTGCAAGGTCTAGATCCCCTTGGGTTTTCATCCCTCCTGCAACTGAACACTTCAGCCTTCAAAAATTTGTTTTGGCTTTTGAAGTAGGGATGTCATATCATTTTACAGTAGTGAGTGTTTCTTTCCACTTGCAGCTATGTGGAAGTCACCACAGGGACCAAGATTGTTCAAGTGTTCAGCAAGAAAAGCTATATTGTGTTCATAAATCTCTAAGTCAAATCTGAAATAAAAGTCATGCAGCAAACCGGAAAATGAATTTTATTTTAAATCAAAACAGGGATCAGCAGATACAGCCTGGGATTTGGAAATGATTAAGTGTAAGATTCAGTTAAGAAGTTTCACCTCTCGAGAAAATATAAAGCAAACATTCTTATTCCTGACCTATAGATCTTCACTGTGTTCAGAATAATAAAATGACTGATCCAATCACTTATTGATGTGGAAGATCTTGGAGCATTTTTACTGAGACATGAGTCAATAATAGATTTTGTGGTTTTGGCTTTTCTTTCTTGGTTAGAGCATGTTTGAGTTTCAGCTCCTCTACCCCTGAATTGTTAGTCGTACTGGTAGATGTTGAAATGTGCTGAAGGTTGTATTTCACCTTATCCTTGCTTACATCAATGGGAGTTTTGTATAAATTGAGATAGTGGTCCTGAAGATCCAAGTGTGCTTGCTTTATTTCTTGCCTTTTAGACTCATGTTCAGTGAAAAAAGAGATTCAGAAGCAAATGTATTGAGCAAAGTATGTAAATCTGATGTCCTAGGTGGGTATAATTAGAAAACTAAATTAATGGTATTTCTAATTGATTCAATTCAACGTGTACTTGCAGTTTTTGGTTCTGAATCCTAGAGAGATTTTTAAAGCCTACTTTATCCTGTTTTCTAGAGACTCTTCCCTGCACCAACTATTAACCAGACTTTCCCTTCATTGTCTTGTCACTCACTACTTGATTTTGAGGTTTGGATCATGGGTTGCTCTACTACAGCCAAAATGACTTACAGATATTTTCCAAATTTGAAAACGACTGTGCTGGTAATGTTGTTGTCTTGACTAGTGGTACAGATAACCTCATCATGTTTAGCTCTTATTTCTCTTTACTTACTTTTTTTGTCTAAGGAAATGACTGATACTGTGAGTTAGCAGAGCCTGTAGGGTATGGTGAGGTGGTAGGAAAGGAATTCTGAGCACTAATGTATAATCCTAAAATATCCGTGAACTCACTGTGCATGAATCATGCATCTGCACGGATTCCATCAGACAATTCGAATTTGAAAAAAAACATGACAAGTAACATTTGTCATTTCCAGGTGGTGATGCTCCTACTATTGGTGAGAAACTTTGCTTCTTTCACTCCACAGAAGAATCTGACTGGAGCAGTCTCCTCAGTCCGCTGCAAAATGCAGAACTACATGACTTAACTATTAATCCCAGACTCCATCTGCCACTGGAGATTTTCACTGACTAGCCCCTTCTCAGAAACAAAATGATAAGGAGTGAAGGTAATATTGTAGACATATATATACAGACTGTGTGGGGAAGTTTCTCTCATGGGGAGACAGTTTTTTTGGGAGTGATATCAAGGTCAGGAGTTTTGACCTTTGGGAACAGGAGACAAGATTCATAGGATCTCTGTGATTTTCAAAACTTCTCTGTGATCTCCTGCTTTTGTTTTTCCTTTTGTGATGAATTCTTATGACTGGAAACTGCATTTTATCTGCTGTCATGCCCCACTGAAGGAAAGTACAGGAAATTTTTTAGCTCATATTTCACCCAGATTCTTGGTGGGCAAAATTCTCCTTGCATTGGCATTTTCCCATGAGTTGGAGCAAGGGATGCTGCACTTGATACTATTTCCACTAAGCTTTGTAAGATTTAAGACAGAATCACTGAAGCGGTGACCTCTGACTCTGACAAAAATTTGTTCAAGTCACAGGTCTTCCCAAGAGCACAATACATAAATTAGCAGATCTGTCAAAACTGGCTTTAAACCATCATTGGCCTTCCTAAAATTCACTTGTGTGTTATTTACCTTTCATTGACCTAGTATATCTCCAATGAACAATTATACCAGAATCTAAAATTCAGGAAATAATGGTTTTGGTTTTCTTGAGCTTCAACATAACATCACAAGAATGTAGCTTGGAAACTACTGCTGATATTTGTGAGATCTAATGTTTCGCATAGCTGTGCTGAAACAATTTACTGAAACATTGATGTTTGAGTAAATTTTTCCCTCCAAAATAAAAAGCTAACGTAAAGTAGTATCATAGAAAAGGAAACCAAACAGAGATACTTGTTTTACCTTAATCTGAAAAATGATAATACTAAAATACCCTGCTGCATCAATTCTTCTCCTAAGAGACTTAAGCATCTGGAAAGGAAGATGTGGTAGTCCTAAGATTTTTTAGTAGAATTTGGATCCTGGAACTGGGAGGATGTGAAAAAATGTGCTTACCTTAGTTTCCTGATGAATAAAGCATTTATTATTAATTAATGCTTGGGAAGATAATGCTGTAATGATATCTTGCAAAGATCAAAGGGCATGAATCTTTCAGGTTTCAATTCACATGAAATTTATACACATACTGAACTTTATCTGGTGAAGTAATGCCATGAAACTTAGTACTGATGTTGGATAGGGAAATCTGAAAGTAATTCTGGAGATAATATTTCAAGATAAACTACTGTTTGGATTAAGAAGAAATATGAGTATTATGTTAACCTTGGTTTTCAATGTCCTTCATCAAATTATCAATTTATTACTTTTGCTGCAGGCAGTTTCTTCTTTCATCTATGCCCAAATACCTCAGGAGGAATGCTGCTGAAATTGAATAGAGCAACCTGGTCTGAAATAAATTTGACTCTCTACTCTGAAGGGCAGGTTACACCAGAGAATATTCTGAAATCCCTTACAACCTGAATTATTCTACCATTCTGTGTTATACTGATGAAAGACCAGAACAGGGCCCAAGTAACTGAGGATGTATTTGAAATTTCAGGTATACTGGAAATGCAAACAGCTGCCAGTATACAAGAAGTAAAATTGAACCTTCTGGCATTAACTGATTTGAATAAAATCTCCTGCTTTTCTAAGAGGGAAAAAAAAAAAAAAAGGAAAAAAAAGATAAACAGATGGGAGTGAATTAGGAAAGAGAAAAATCTATTGTTGTGATGTTTTAGTCCACTGAAATATGTGAGCCTGAAAATGTAGTAATCAAAGTTCAGGGACTTTATTTTAGGAGGAATTAGGTGCTAGCAGGTATTTTCTAAGGGTCAAGGTTACACTGGCCTGAAGAATGACAGCAGGGCAGTCAGCTCTGGAGTGTTGCATCAGTGATTCTGCACACCATAGCCTAAGCCAGAAATGCTGGATTGTGTTCTCATGACTGGGAGTCCAGCTGCTCCCTAGGATGCAGGGAAGATTCAGCTGTGGTTTCATGTCTCATCCTGGTTTTTTTTTCCCTCTTTCTTTCTTCTTGACGGGTATTGATGCCGTAGCTTAGTAAAAGGCAATTCCAGTATTTTCTTTGCTCAGCCTGACTGAGTCACTCTTCGGTCAGCAGTCATCAGCACCTGTGCTTTGTGCTCTGAACTAAATGACCTTTTCCACCTACTCAGGACAAATACTTTTTTTTTTTTTCTTTAGCAAAGATAGGCACTTTCTTCACCAAGAGTGAACATGTCAATTTAAAGCTTAGTGGGAAAACTGAATTCTGGCATCCTAGTTCCAGCAGGCAGCCTCAGTTTATATGCCAGCAAGTTGCATGGCATTACAACACATTTTTATTCAAACAAAAAATGAATAGTTGCCATAGTTACCAAAAAATCATAAGAGGCTATACAAAACTGGGAAATGAATGCATTATCATTAAAGGATACAATTGCCAATGAATAAGAACAGCCCTTTCCTTTTGTTTTAACCAACTGGGTGGTGACATGATGCCAGTTGCTATTATATGCAGTGCAAAATCTGACAGAGTACTGAACCCTCTATGGAGTGAATACATAAATGTATAGCTAGTGCATTTCCAGGTATGCCAGGATACATATATCATTGGAATTTTTGTAGATAGAATAAAGGCACCAGTTCTATTCCAAATTACTACTTCTCATACAAAAAAATATATCTGATTTTCATTACTTATTTTCAAAGCATGAAAAGAAAAAAATTCAAGATTCTCCATTTTGACTTTATAACCTCTTTTGATACACTACATAAATGGCTTGACTTAGCTGAGAATTGCATTGCTGCCATAATTGGTGAATACTGAATTTAGCTGAACTTTGGCAGCAGTCTAGTTTAAGCAACTGGCATGCTTCTGTTAGCTTGTGCTGATGGGAATCAGGTATCTATATATAGCCACCTATGCTTGTATGGCTTCTTTCCATAGTGCTTGAGTGGCCTACATTTGGGTGGTCAAGACTTACTGGAAAGTCTTCTGCCAGAGTGACAAAAATATTTCTGTAGGCAGAAAGAAAGAAAAAGCTTAGCGATGCGAATTTTGGTGACCATCTGAGGTGGCAATAACTATAAAGAGGATGCAATCCTCATTGTACTGTACTGGTCAGGAGGATGATTTTATATAGCATGGTCTGTCACAGACCCGTACATTTACTATCATTGTGATCACTGGCAAGGACTCCGTAAATGGTTGCACTTGACAACCATTACAGGAATGAAATAAATGCAAATATAAATAAATGAATAGAAAAAAAGGAATTATCATAAACACTGTTAGCTTAAATATAAAATATTATTCTGCAAGTCAAGGAGAAGTGAGAAAAAGCTGGCTAAAGGAACAAAACTAGAACAAAATAATTTTTCCTGTGTATTTGGAAAAGAAGCCTACCAGATGGCCTGTACTGTGACAACCAGATTATAGAGGGAGCACTCAAGGAACATGAGGCCATTTCAGGGAAGCTCCATGAGTTTCATGCATTGATGTGCATTGTGGAAGAAGCAAAAATGTTTGCACCCTGTAAGGCTCTAACACAGAGGAAAAAAAAGGTGTCAGCATAAGATATGTTCAAAACACACAGACTGCAGAAGAATATGTGGTACAATTAGATGGAAGAAACCTGCCAAAATCATCAAGTTGGTTAATATTCACATACTAGTTCAAACACAGCTTCAGTATGAAGTACTTGTAGACTCTTTGAAACAGCCCTGGTATCCAGAGACAGGAGAATGGCAACTATTACATCCTAAATTTAAAATTGTTGGTCAGAGCAAAGTAGGGAAGCCTAGGCTGGCCATTCTGAATCCTGAACTGGGCAGATCAGCAGAAGCTTTGGTGAAGGGCAGATTTCAGCACAGCTCTGTTGGCAGGGATTCTGCCTTTTTATGGCTTCTTGAAGTGCTTTCAGAGCAGCAGTAAGCATATCAATGGGATCATTTGGTCTGCTAAAATAATGTACTGAAGTTTCCAAAAGGCAAACATTCTCCTAGAGCTTTTTAGGCATTGGTGGGGCAAGAGGAAAGATCCTAACATGGATGAATCATCGGCTGAAAGATAAACAGATGAATTTGGTGATCATGGTCAGAGACAGTGAGAAAGTGTGCAGTTGATACTGTGTTATTCAAGGTCCTGAGGGGGTCAGTGGCAGGCAGCACAAACTCATAAAAGGGCTTTACAAGATCCAGGTATGAATGAAATGTTAGGCAAAGTCTAATACAGATGAATCTAAATTCATCCACTGGGAAAAACAGTCTAAGCTTTGCATTAACTTGGTAGCCTGTGAGCCTGCCATCTCCCAGCATTTTCCAACCTGATTATTTTAGGTTTTGGCAGATTTAAGTGGGATCCATACCTGTTTGTAATGAGGGACAGAAAGCAAATAATTTTCTATATGTGCATTTCAGGAGAAAGAGATAATTTTCTCATTCAAGCCATAGTAATTTCTGAACGAGAGAGGAAGATCTTGAATGGTACTGTAACCTGTTCCATTAACAGAGTAGCACAGCGGTTTCCATTTTTAGATCACTTCACAGTGTGCAGCGAGGGAGCAATTTCATTGCCTTCCCAATACAATCTGGGCTTGACTGTGTATATGGGCTTTTTAATTAGCCCCCCCACCACTCCTGCACACATATTTATGCAGGGAAATTTATTCAAGAAAATGCACTTTTGGGTACATATCCAAGTTTTGTGTGTAAAGTAGCATTAGATGTGAAAGAAAGCAGAACCATTTCAAATTATTATGTCACTCAGACAGGAAAGAAAACAACATTATGTAGAAAAAACAAATGATTGAATATTCGTGAGACTAAAACCTATTTAAACCTATGTTGTTAGAGTCAACCATTTATAAGCAATCCACAGGTTGAAATTTGTGTGCCATATATATTTGATAAGCAGCTGGAAATTATAAACGATGAAGTAAAACCCAGTCACATCACAGGCTAACTAACAGCAGTCAAAAAATCCCCAGCATTTAACAGTGCTTTTGTTTCCTGAAATTGTCTGTGCTTCTTTAATATATCACAGGGCTAGAATATTACCTGCAACAGAACCTTGTTTAATAAATATGGGATCTTGTTCTGGAATCCAAATTTCTGATGCCCTGGGAGTGATGGTGTTGGCAGGTAACTGTATCACTGATTCTTATAGCAAAAAATAGTCCTGCTCATGGCTGATACCCGGGGCTCAGGGTGTACATGACTCATTTGGAGACATAATCCAGCACTTAAACACCACACATTATTTCCTTGCTTGGCACTGCAGTTCTATCTAAGTGACTTTTGTTGTTTATCCTGTAAATCATTAGGAAATCCTGTCTGTCTTCTACAGAAAAAGAACATGACACAGCAAGAAAACCTATATACATAGAAGCTGTGATTGTCTCTGCTCACGTAGGAGAATCAAGGCTAGAATAGAAATTGGTTGCTTAATTTGTTGTTCACTCTCACCCTTAGCTCCTTGAAAACAGTTTATGCCTTTCATGTGGCTTAGGAGCTCACATGGATGGTCATTATGCCTCACATTTCTAACCTGTTAACTATCTGTGTGCCTGTGGCATTAGTACATTAGAGCACTACCTGAAAAATAGTAACAAAAATTTGCAATGGGAATAATAATTTAATATCATAAATTGTGGCAATAGAAGATGGATGTAATGATAGTAAATGGCAGATAGTCACAGAAATGAGACATTCTTATTCTGAATTATTTGACTGGAAACAACTCTAATTTCATGTCACCTAAGGTTTGCTTGGAAAAGTTGAGATCTTTAACAGAAGGCTATAAATAATATTGCCATACTAGAAAGATGCTGCTTTAAGCTGTCCTTACAAATACAAAGATGTCCTTTTGGCTGGGGATCAGAGACAATGCAGTGAATGCAGTGTAATTGCTCATCTAGCCAGGAGCCTGAGTTAGGAGAGGGTGAATGCTTAGAATGACTAACTGTGTAAGTCCAAGCACACTGGAATCAAATTGTGGAATTTAAAAAAAAAAAAAAAAAAAAAAGTGATGGTGTAAAAATTTTTAACAGTACTTTAAAAACGCAGAGGACAAATTTGTCTAATCATGCATTATCTGAAGACATTTTACATCTAGCTCTTTGCAAAGTGTGTAACACTATTACAAAGTAGTAGGGTAGTATTATGGCTATTATCTGGCAAGCCACTAAAGCCACCTAACTGTGAAGTCTCAGATAAAGTGCATTATGTACCCAAACTGTGCAAAAGTAAACTTCTACATATAGTGTTTTCAATTATGATTATCCAAAAATAGTGGCTAGATAAGATTATCTTTGATTATGAGGACTAACTGTAGATACCAACCTACTAATTATTGCAATCTTACACTATTTACGGATTTTGGAAGGAAAAGCTCCCAGCTCTTTCCAGCACAGAGCATCTTGGGGTCAACAGCTGAAAAAATGAAGTAGTAAACTCATTACTTGCACCTGAAATTCATTATTTTTCCTTAATAAGGTATTTTTTCTTTTGTTTCCATCTTTAAGGATAACTGTGAATTTCCTAAAGGCAAAAAATATGCTTAATTCACTTGTAGAAACTCTATATTTTATCAGTGTAAGGTACAGAAAGAACCTCAGACTCACTGGATCTTGTCTTAGGAAGAAGGACAGACAGACTTGGTGCAAGTGTTTGAAAACATAAAAGTGTGGTTTTGTATCAGAAGAAAATTAAAAGCCTTACTGACATTTCAGAGTGTGCACTTGCTGACTGATGAATGTGTGTTGATAAACTGAGGTAAACTGTAGAACATTGAATGCACTTACAAAATAAATTTTATTGCATTAAGTTTCTTAAGACCTTCATGCCAAATGAGAACCCATTCCAGCGGTTTGCAGAGAACTGTTACCTGTAGGATGGACTCACATTGGAGAAGTTCATGGAGAACTGACTCTCAGGGGAGGGACCCCACAGTGCAGCAGGAGAAGGACTTCTCTTCTTGAGCAGTGGCAGAAACAACATGTGATGAACTGACCATAACCCCCCATGTCCTGCTTCCCTGCATCTCTGAGGGATTATTTCACTTCTCATTATCCTGCTCTGATTTTGTTAGTAATAAATTTAGTTAATATCTACAAATTGAATCTGTTTTGCTCGTGACAGTATTTGTTGAGTGGTATCTCCTGGACCTTAACTCATGAATCTTTGTTATATTTTCCCTCCCCTGTCCGGCTGGGAAGTGCAGTAATAGAGCAGCTTTGGTGGGTTCCAACCTGGGTCAACCCAGTCAAATGTCAATGATATTTTGGAAACTCAAAGTCACAGGCACCCTGTACTACCAAACTTGCATGTGTGACTTATGGAAATGGATTTGATTGATGTGCAAGCTAACAAAATAAGTCACTTGATTACTGATGATCATCAGTGAAGTTGTGTAAGAATGAAGATATAGAAGAGTGAAGATGTCAAGTAATGCATAGTTAAAATGACTGATTCATGATCAAGGCACTATTTTCACTCCCTGAAGTAAGGAATCCTTTTCCAAATATTATTGATTCTCAGTTGGGGCTTTGACTTCTTTGTACAGCTCTGTTGCTCTAATACCTAGAAAGGCAGGTGCTGCCATTTGCATACCAAGGAAACATCTTGCATCGAGTCAAAAGCTGTCAACCGGATCACCTTTGTTGCTAATACAGCACCCACACACAGTTTTACTGTCTCAACTCTATGTAAAGAGCCTGGGTCTACACTTCACAGTGGTGATATGGAACTAATTGACTATCCTGCCATGATGAAAAAAAAAATAAGGAAGAAGAATGAAAGCATACACAGACACAGGCATAAATCAAACTTTGTCTTTTTGCATATTGATGCATATATTTTTGTGAGGGCTGAAGTCACAAATACTCTGTTGTAATTAATATTGTGCTCCAGTGAATTAGGAATAATTTCTGCAGTAAGCCCAGGAGACCTGTGGATGATCCTTCTGCAAAGGTGAGTTGAACTCACAGAACTACTGATCACACTTCTGGGGAATGGGGGGACTGCTGAGGGACCGTTGTGCCTTTGAAGTTCTGAGAGTCCACCTCTGGAGAACCTAAAGGTATTTTGTTGCCTGTAGATTTCTATAAAACAGTAGAGTTTTTTTCCTAGGGTAATGCCAGATTAAATCCAGAAGCACGAAACTAAAAAGATGAACAGTTCTTTTCACAAGGGATAGAAAAGAAACAACAGTCTTCTGAAAAATCCAGGAATACAAAATTACAATTAGTAAAATAAATACAGGTGTGACTTATCTTGTTGGCTGATAAGTATGTACTTTCTTTTTGGCCTCCTGCTGGCCTGTTTGAGGGCTGTCTTGTTGCTGTGCTGATTTAATTCCTTTATGGAAAGGTTTGAATGTCCTTTCTTTTGTTTTAATGTCACCTTGCTGCATGACTGACCAAAAAGAAGGTATCTGGTGAGACTGAGGATATGAGAACTTGGACCTTAGTAATGTGTTTTGTAGTCAGTGCAACTTTGAAAATGACAATGTATAAGATATCAGATTAACTTTTGGTCTATGATTTGTGGGATATTTCCAAGTAGAAAAACACACCAGAGACAATTTTTTGAATACAGACAGTATTATTGACTACTGTGCAAAAAACACCTGGTGGTCTGTGATTTCCAGTGTGGCATTTCCTGCCAGCTTGACAGAAGTTGCATTACAGTTTACAAAATATTTATTTTTCTTTTTATACAGCAGACTTCATGGGAATGCATTTACTTTTTAAAAAAATCCTTTAATAGCAGATATGGCTAGTCAAGGATAAAAAAATCTCATAAGTATGTGATTGTTTTATTAATTCACAATTGTATCTTACAAGATACAATGCAGATTCCAGGGGCTTTGGAGATATTTTATCTGCTGACTTTTTATGCAATCAAAACAATTTAAATAAGTAGTGTAAATTTCCACTTAATTGTATTTCTGAAAGTATTTTAAAAAATCTAGTTATGACTAACAGGCTGAAGATATTTTGTAAATGTTTTATGATTTTTTTTTTCTGAAATGATTGTGAAGTACTTAATTAGGTATAATGTATACCAACAGGCAAGTCATAACTGCTGAATGTTAAATAATTTCTCATTTTTAGTTACACTTTTGGCATTTAATTGACCTTTCAAAAAAGAAAGCGTGCCATGCATAGATGTACCTAAAGTGTGCTTGTAAAGATTTTTCCCAACCTTGGTTGAATTTAGAGATATAAACTCAGCAAACTTTTGTTTCCTTTTATGATTTTGTTAATTAATGATTTGGTGGCTTTCGTGGTTTTTACACCCCCCCCCCTTTTTTTTTTTTCTTCCCCCCCTTCTTCTTAATTTGTTAAAAACTTTAAATTATAAGAGGAGAATGATTTGTAAGAAAAGCCAGGGGCTTTTCTTGGAAGCCATATCCACTTCCTAGGTGGCATTTGTTTGAGCTCTGGGCAGGCACATGGATTGTGACATTCTTGTTTATACACAAAAAAATGAGGTCTGGATTAATATAATAATCATCTTGCCTGGAAATCAGGTACTATAGCTGGAGTTTGGGGAGAAAACCTGTCGTTATTGATAGCTGAGCTATCCAAGTACATTTTGCCCCTCAATACAACTGAGACTGCATAATCTACATGTTTGTAAGGAGGTAGTATTGTGTATCACAATTTTGGAAGTTCTCTCATCCACTGAAGACATCTGACTGCTTTATGTCTCTCTCTGAATGCTTTATGGATCTGTACTCTTAGTGTCATGCAAAGTTTTCATCCTTTTAGGGGAAAAAATGACGTAGCATCTCTGACCATTGCTCGTAATCCTTACATGCTGTTTGGGAATTGTTTATATACATGTGGTGGTTTTGCATGAAGTGTCATAATTACATAGGAATACATGTTCTAATCATAGATTTCAATAAAAGCCTTCTGATTCTTAGCCTAGAACTCTTGAATGTTTTCTCTTCCTACAGTCTTTCTTCCACTTATCCTCAGTATTGTCATTCCAGAGAGGTTTTTAATTCTCTGTAAATTTCAGCTATAAAATTAGGTCAGACCACTCTTTACTGGTCAGAGAGGTTTCTGTTTCTGCTATCTCTTTCTTTGTCTGCCTACAGTGTAAACCTTATTTGAAATATAAACTACTGATGTTAGAAAAGAGGTTGTATTACATTTGCCTCATATAAAATGAGCTGAGAAACAGAAATGCTGAACTTTCCTGTTGTTGAAGAGAACAGACACAGAGAAAACATGAGAAGATGGGAATGATCCTGTTAAAATAGTTTTCAATATTAGTTCCATTATTGCAATTGACAGCTAATTCTCTGGTGCTGTTTTCTTCTTTTTCCTGTTTGGTATCAGGAACTGGGAAATATTTCAGTAAATATTTCAAAATTTTCCATGGAGAATATGGACTTTTTAGTAGTATATTTAAATTTATCAGACACTTCACATGCAAATATATGTCATTTAAATGTGCATATTTTTGTTTCCATATTTTAAAAATTGTATGCTTTGTTTACCTGAGGACATGAGTAGAAATATATTCTTTTATTTTTTGTTAGTTATCTTTTACAGCCACTTTTAAGTTGAAAGTTTTATGTTAACACATTTTTCAAATACTCTTTTAAATACATTTTTTAATACAGTGTCCCAGATTACATTCAGTTTGGTGAAGTGTTTACAATGTTTAACAGTGATCTCCAGTAAAAGTGAAGGAACATGATGGTAATGCTCTCTAGTTACAGTCCTTATGTAGAAATGGTGAAAGGGCTGGTTTACTGTTGATCACAGGAGGATTTATGTAATTTTGATTTTTTTTTTCATAGTGCCTACCACAAAAAAATTCTTGGAGAAGCCCCAGTTTCTCTCAGTCTGTGTG
This sequence comes from Phylloscopus collybita, assembly GCA_027886175.1. Lineage (NCBI taxonomy): Eukaryota > Metazoa > Chordata > Aves > Passeriformes > Phylloscopidae > Phylloscopus > Phylloscopus collybita. The sequence continues at coordinate 39,211,548 of JAJNNQ010000009.1, read as the reverse complement.
CATGAAAGAGAGAACTAGTCCAATTCCCACCTGGCTGAATTAACCTGTCATTTTTTCTATGCAAAATGTAAATCCTTTGATGGAAGTTATTGCTCCAGACATGTTCCATAAGAGTCAATAGCTCTTGTCTCTTGTTTGGACCAAGAATTTAAATTTCACGGTCTGAAAAGTACACTGAGCATCAGTAGCACATTATAGTGTCTCGTCCTGGTGTGGTCAAGAATATCTTGGAGTCATGGGGTGTTTATTTCTGGCACAAGATTTTGCAATCTTTTCTTCTGAAGAGCTTCTATTTTCAAAAATTGTCATTTTGCTTTCAAATTTTTCTGATCAGGTCTGATTTTACATAATTTAGAAATTATTAAAAATTCTTTGACTGAAAACCTAAAAAAGCTTGTTACTGTTGTATTTCTGAAACAAGTGAACTTGGCAGTAATATCTGGACTAAAGATTTAAATTTGTCATCAGTATGTAATGGTTAATTGATTCTAAAAATTTCATCCTTTTTATTTACTTTGATGTATGTTTCATTCTTGCTCACAGAAATTGATATTCCAGAGGAAATTGGCTACTGGAAGCATGGAGCTATCTAAAGAAAAAGCTACATCAGCTGAGGTAAGACAATCAGCTAAGATACATCATTTTAAAAATAGATTTTTGTACCAATTATTGAAAGGGCAACCTCTGGTGTGACTCTTAAACAGCTCATAACCTCTCTCTCTCTCCTGACAGTGAGAAAGAGAGGAAGATGCTCATTCAGCAGACTAGAAATGTTTTTCAAAAAGATTAAAATAGATGTGGCTAACCTTCCCCAATAAACCCATTATCAAAGACCTAACATTTTGACACTAATAGTATTTAAATGCTGTCCTGGTTTGTTTTTCTCTATGCAAAGTTTTGGAGGATGTTCCACATGGCTTGTTTTAAAATGTGTTTTATCTGTGAGGCTTAGTTGCATTTTTCACTCCTATAAACTGTGCTCTAAAACTATAAAACATACTGCTGTATGAAAATCTGTTATTTTTCTATGTAGGAATTTTCTGAAGATATTGTTTTTGTGTAATTATGTAAATTTAAGAATTATACTGACTTGTTTAAAAAAAAATCAATCTGTTTATGTAACTGCAATCATTCTTGATATTTGTGTATAAGTATGCTCCATTGAAGCATCTGCTTTTCTATATAGATTCTATGAAAAGAAAAATTCTGCCTGAATATAAAACTTCATAATTGAGATTCTGTAAGATATTCCAGAAGTAATTTTAAGTGTTTTGACTAAGACTGTTCATAATATTAAAAAAAAATAATCGAAACAGGAAGTCATTTGTCTTGCTCTACATATAAAATTGATATTCTGCAAATGGCTTGGATAGGAGTTCTAATCTCTGCCTAAAAGAAAGCAGAGTAAGATTTCTCTGAGCTTTCTTAATATCTTTGTTTAGCTGTGCCTATATGACCATATTCACAAAAGAGAGGATGAACACAGCTCTAAATGTATTTTTAATATCAGTCTAGATTTCTTAAGAATTAAATCTAAGTTTAAAAATTCATATATAGCAATTTATTTGTTCTAAATAACAATTTAACTGCAGTTGGGAAGTGGTGAAAAATTCCTTGTTTTTCTTGGCTTCCATGCATAGCTTTTGATTTACCTATTAAATTGTCTTTATTTCAAGCCATGAGATTTCTCACTTTGACTCTTCTAGTTCTGTCCCCCATCCCACCAGTGGAGTCAGTGTGGTGGCTGTTGCCAGCTGGGGTTAAGCCATGACGCCATCTGAGCAGGAAAATGGCATGCAGAACAAACTACCCTGAAAGGTTTAGAACAAATGATAACAGGAGAATGAACTATACTGAAAACTAGCCCTAGTATTATTATTTATATCTTTAGTTGGTTTGCACAAGGCTATGTTTCCTCAGCTCTTTTCTACATTAAAACAAGACAAACAACAAGATGGAAGCCAAGCCAAATCCAGGATATTGTTTAATAGATCTGCTTTCAATTTCCCTGAAAGGGGGGGAGCCCCTTTCCTCTCAAGTCACTGCTTTTTTGTCTTAAACCTTCATTTAGGAAGAACTTGTAATAACTATTGCATATTTAAAATCAAGTTAATTTCATAGGTCAAGAGGGAAACAGTCTTTGTGCACTGGTTGAAAAATTCTCTCCTGACCTGTTATTCTGATGTTCTCTGTACTAAAGCTGTGCTTTCATGCTCCTGTGGGCTAGACCTTAAAAAATATTTTTTAAAAGCCCTGAAGTCCTATGTCTGTATTAGCCTTATAGGTGAACTATTTCAATAACAACATTCAGAGTATCTCTCCTAATAAATAGTACAGGGAGAAACAGCTTTGCTAAAAATCCACCTTTGGGCTCTAAGCAGACAGCAAGAACCAATCAAAGCACAAGAGGATAAGCTTATTAATCATTGCCCCATTTGTCAGTCGTTACCCTGCAGTTTTTATCTACCATAACTGCACTTGTATACCCTAGGAACTACTGTGATTAACTTTTGGTCCTAAGGACCATGGGCTAACCATCCCCTTCAGCAGCCAGAGATGTCCAGCAAAGGCATCTGTAATGAGGGCTGGCAAAGGGAAGATGTATACCCAGGGCTTTCAACAACTGCATCAGCTCAGATGGAGGGTTAGGCTACAGTTTGAGTTACTGGTTCCCAATCAGACCTTAAAATTGCCTTTTCTAAGCAAGGCACATAGATTTAGTACATGACAGCACACCCTAACACACTAGTAGTGGTAAACAACCTTGTCGCACATAGCCTATACCACCACCATAAAATGTGGCTGCTTTTCTGTCTTAGTGTGAAATTCAGGTTTCCAGTGTCCTTCCCACAAAGAAGGTGTAATGTGTAGCTAGTCAATCAGTCTGCAAATTCTACCACAGATTATACAGTTTTGCAAGTTTTCCTCATTTCTCTACACCCCAGCTGTCCAGTTTGTTGAAATTAGAACAAAATAAGGACAAGTAACCTTCCAGATATTTATCTTTCTGTTTGGTTTGGTTTGGGTTTTTTTTTAGTTAAGTCATATTAGGGAGATATACAGGGGCCTGTGCAGGCAGCTGTGTGAAAAATTTATGTGATTCGGGTGGGGTTTTGTTTGTTTGTTCTTAATTTTCTTGTTTCCCAGCTGCACATCTATTTCACTTTGAGTGCCTGTGCTTTCAGACTTCCAATAAATTCAACAGTTTTAGTTATGCATATAAATATACCTCAGAAGGGCAGAGCAATTCATTTATATATTGGGTAAGCGATTTGACAGAAAGTTGCCTAATGGTAAGGAGAACATAAACCATTGGATAAAAGCTAAACAGCAAAATTAAAGCATTCAGTTGTTAAACATAACTATTGTCCTGAAATCTCAGAATACTGTTCTGCTTATAGAACAGGGATGTTGTAACATCCCTTACCCTATTTACATCCAAGCTGCTTTAATTTTGTCATATGAAATCCTGTTTCATATCTGTCTACAGTCTCACTCACTCACATTATAAGAAAAAATGTATCTTTTTTTTATTATGAGTTTTTCTCCTAGTCTACATCTTTATTCTTTTATTTGGGCTTTGATGTTCCCATGTGAGCAAAACTCAAAACAGATTCCTCAGGAAATTGTGCCTTTGCTTATAAAGCAATTTAATATAAAAGTAATCAAAAATTTGTTTTATTCACTAATTATATGTAGCTGCCTTTTGGCAAGTCAGAACAAGATTAAATTGCTAGACAGAAGTCCTACCAATGTGAGTGATGACAATGTACTTGAGGTTGCCACTGTATAAATGTATTTATCCTTCACGGATACCAGGATGAACTTTAAATTCAGGTTCTAATAGTGTAGTAGTTGCAGAAGAGGGGAGGAATGACAACGAAATGTAAAAGAAGGAAAAAAAAAACCCCCGGCTTTCAATAACACTATTCAAGAATGTTGGAGGTGTTTTTCGTTTGAAATGGCAGGTTGGCAATCTGTAGTGCATTGCTGACAAGCAGATTTGCTAGTGTTTTAAAAATAGGCAGGTTTTGATATTGTTGATTCTGTCTAAAACTCGGTCTAGTTTGTTTGTAGCACTGAATAAATTCATTATTTACTGCTAAAAACCATGTAGACTGACAGTTATTTTTATCCAAGAAAACTACACCAGAGAAAATGAGTGTTACCCTTATGATCTGGCTTCCTAAATACTGGCAAGTAAGAGCAACAAGAAGTGCCCTACAGGCAAAATCCAGGAGTTTCTTAATGGCTCAGGGAATAGTAGGTGTAACCTGAATTGTAGGGTGTAGTAAGAGAGGAGAATTGGAGACTGAATGTTAGCAATGGTGTTTTGTGTCACTGCCTGTTGACAGATGCTTTAGGGCAGAAGAAGGAGGTCATTGATCTAAAGGTCAGCCTGAAATAGGATTGTCTGTATTTTTCTATCACTTGTTTGTACAAGATCTGACATTTTTCTTCTCCTGAAAATCTAGTCTCCTAGCAGAAGTCAAGACCCAACATAGATATAGTTAAGAATACATATTTAATAAATATAAATTTAAATATAAATTCAAAAATCTGTTGATTCAAATATTGCTTTACATAGGATATGTAATAAAACTATCAGAGACATGTATAATAACAATAAGTACAAACATGTTATTTTATTTACCTGAAGTAATTAGAAGACAATGGAATTTCTACATAAGTTCCTTTCAAAAAGGATATATATAAGTTTATTGCTGTTACATGATTATTTATGTGACAACATATTGGCTTTCTAGTTCTTGGTACAGTGACCACATGAAGACTGTTACCTCTGCTTCCTGCTGTGATCTGAGATTAGAAGTAAGAGGAGAATGAAGCATACGTGAAGGTAACTTGTGGGACAGGCTTCAATAAAATAGAGGTGATGCTATTTGCTGTAAAAGCTGATAGAAGAAGGATGGATGCAATTTATGATTTTTTTAGGTCATAACCCATGGACCGAAAAGAGTGATTTCATCCAAAAAAAGGAGAAGGAAAAAGAGGACAAAATGAAATGATTTTGAGGTACTCTATGTAGAAATTTGCCTCAAAATAATTGACACCAATTTTAAAAGCTCTGAGAAAAAGATAAAGACTGAAGGAGCATAGTCTTTCTAGGTCAGAATCAATACATTTCTTTCAGTTTTTGTTTTTGATTTTGTCAAAATGACACTGGTAACTGGTACATGGTCAGCTTTCTGTTTAGCCTGTGGGCAGCTGTGAGCTTGCTCCTTCCTTCTTTAAGGCTTTGCAGTAAATACACATCTGTTCCTTAGTTGAATCCTCCCTGGGGCAGCTCTTGAATTCTATGGAAGTTGCAGAATTTCTCAGCTCCAGAGCTTCAAGGAATGTCTGTTTTGTATTTTTCTGCTGTACTGTCCTAGTACTGGATCTGTGTTCTGGGATGTGTAAAGACCATGACTTGTTTCTATATTAAATTTGCGTATTTTTGTTTTAGGAATGCAACTGCCCAGAAGGTACACATTAAAAAAAAAAAAATAAAAATCCACTTGGAAAACAAAGATTTCCAAAAGGATATAAAGGATATATAGAAATATTCAGGGAAATTAATCTTTGTGAGTTAAACTGGCTCATCATCAATGAAGGGAAGTAAGTAACATGCTCCATTACTGAGCATATTTAAAGTTTGTAGAATTACACCATGATTTTTACTTACCTCATTGATTGTTAAATTCATGCTACTTTGATACCTTTGAATAACATTCTCCCAGTTAAGAGTATGGAGAGCAAAGATTATGGACATGTCAGTCACAGCACCCCACTATTTTTATCTCTGTTCCTCTCTTCCCTCTTCATCACTGGCTGGCAATGTTTCCTGCTTAAACTTTAGATCATACTTTATACCCCAGACTTGATGGGAGAGAAAATTTTGCTAGGTCGTATGAGCTTTCCTCGTATAAGTTTTGTCAAAACAGTGGTTTTGTCCTTCTACCTAGTAAAAATATATAGTGAAATTTTTGTGATGATGGTATGAGCAGCAGTTATGAATCTTAAAATCTACTACTCTCATATTGTTTCGCTGTCACTGAGATTAGCTATTTTGCTTGTCAGCCTGGATTTTTTTCTATGTAGAGGCTTTAAAACTCCATATTAAAATGCAAGAAAAAATATTAATCAAAACACTTTCTCATATTCAGTACCTTCAAAACTCAAGCAATGCTTTTATTGACTCCCAAAATCTGGAACCTGAATAACAGTGAAGAAGAAAAGTAGGTCATGCTGTACACTCCCATTGTTTCCCTAGCTGGTGTGTTTTGTGCCTCATTAATGTGAGTACATGTTGTCGTCTGCTGCTATTTCTAATTATATGTGATGGATCACAACATCCTTTCAGTGCAACTGAAGCTGATGAAGAATATCTTAGGATGCTGAATCTGAGAGCACACTGCTCGTTCAAATTCTTTTAAAATTAGTCAATAGATTAAATCACTGTTCTGAGGTGAGCTGAGTGACAGACATTCGTGCAGAGGTAAGAGAAAGTCGTGTGTGGGCTGCACAAGCCTTTCTTCCGCACACTATCATGGTAAAAATGAATTGCATGCATAAATATATTGTGAATGACTGTTGCTCAGCTCTCAACATACAGCAGTATATTATTCCCTGAGCAACAACAGCAACTCAGGTACTAAAGAGGTACCAAAAAACTGGACTGAATTTCAAAGTCCAGTGTATCAGCAAAAGGCAGATCTTTTATGCTTACTTTTCTCTGACAAAGAGATCCCACTGTTGTAGGAAAAAAAAGGGATATTTGCAGGTGACCCTGCCTGCTGGGACAAGGAATCTGTAGTCTCTTGTATCTGTGGCAGCCTCTTTGTACCTGCTTGTCCTCTGGCTGGGCACTTGCTGTGCTGTGTGGTGCACCATGGCCCTGCTGCAGAGAGTTCAGTAGCAGCCTAAGTTCAACTGATGTGTTGGTTTCATTGCTCATATTCACTTGTTTTCCTGGTCTGGCAAATGAGTAAGTCCAGTGCAGTTGCCCTACTAACATCACACATAGAATATGACTTTAAATTAAGATTGAGGTGAGGATTGATGGAACTTTGCTTAATTTTTTTTTCTTGTTACACATTCCAGTATTTTTACTAGAACAAAAAACCAATTTTCATTGTGAATATGACCTGGTGATCCCAATGGACTGGGTTGGTTTTGGTAGTTAAAGCAGCAGCTTTATTTCTATTTGTTGTGCAAATGTCATAGATATTGAATCTAAAGCCAGCTTCTTGGGCCTCTGGCTGTTACCAAATTGAGCTTCCACTTGAGCTTTAATTTCCCTGCAGCAGAGGTAGATATCGTGTCCTGTAAATGTGGTGAGCTGGCAGCAGAAATAGGTGGCCTTGTTACCTGTTAGTCAGGATCTGGGATGCCAAAAGGCCTGTTTCCTCATTGCCTGTTGCCATCCCAGCTCCTGGGGAAAGGGCAACTTTAACAATCTCAGCTGCTGAATTGTTGCTGAGTGGCGTCAGCCTTGCACATCAACTAAAGTTGACTAAATAAAAGTGTTTCTACTAAAGTTCTTCTGCTTAAACAAAGGAGAACTCGTGTCATCCAAGTTCATCTCCTCCATACACTCCAATGTTTTACTCAGAGTGCGTGAGCAGCAATTTGGAGTATGGTGTTTGATGAGGGCAATTTCTCACACTTACTATCAATCTTGAGACTTTTTTTTTTCTTCTTTTCCAATGTTTTCAGCTGACATCCAGGTCTGAACGTTTAGCTGAAGGTGTGACTCTCAGTCCTTTGCAGGTCGTAGAGCAAGAATTGTCTTCCAAGTAGGTGTTTTTGCAACCCACACAATATGTCAGAGCAACAGACAAATAAATGCATATGTGGACTGATTTTTCTAAGGGGAGAGGGAACAAAAAGTTTATTCAGTAACCTGCAAAATGTTCTCCTCCCAAGAAGGTTTGACATTTTGCTTTTTTTTTCTCTAATTGAATGAGAAGTCAGAAATTTTTGAGTGGAGAAGTATTATGACCTGTGGAAGATAAGCAGATGAAATTGGGCTTTGGGACTTCAGAAAAGGACAATTTTATTAAAAAAGAAGATTAAAAATATTGCCTTTCTGGAAACAGTGCAATTTACCATTTGGAGATAAATAGCAGAGCTATACCTCTAGAAGAGAAAGTACTACCCTGGAAAGGTAGTTGATTAATTTCAGACTTCTGAGCCACTTCAACCCTTCTATCACATTTTTATTACTAAATAAACTACTTTTTAAAAGCATATTGCTGTCAAACACAGCAATATCCAGTTAACTTGTGCAATCATGAACAATTATACCAAAGCCCTTGAGGTGTAAATCTTTATGCCACTGATGGGAAACCTTGTTCTGAGAAATCATTATTAATGTTTTGTTTCACTCATAAAGAAAAGGCCAATAAAAGTAAATAGGACTCAAAGCATAAAAGGCTTTCTAGCATCATTTGAACATTGTATTCTCCACAAAGAGAAATTTCTGAAAGGCTTATCTAACATGATGATAGTAAGTAATCTAGACTATTGTTGTTATCTGCTTTATATTTTATTCAGTCAGCCAGACCCTATAGAAACAGTGAATAATGTCAACAAGTCATGGATCTCAGCCCAACTGTATAATTAAAAAATCTAGTGAATAGAAAAGCATCCATCTAGTTTGTGTGAACAAGAATAGCTTACTGAAGTCAGTGAAATTGCAAGGTAGAATTCTTAAATTTATGGCAGAAGGATGACATTTCCACACATAGCTATAAAATAGAGGAAAAGTCAATATAATTAAAAAATATTACCTGACTCTGCAAGTAATGCTGTTAACTCCAAGTAAAAATCTTCCCACAACTACCTCAAACAAACCTGTCTTCCTAAAATCTGGGTATCTCCACACTGAACAAAAATGCCAAACCAAACTAACCAAAAAAAAAGAACCAAAAAACCCTAAACAAAAAAGAGGCTCTCCTAGTGTTATTTAACAGTATAATTACAGAAGCATAAGTTTTAAGAATTTTTCATGACGTAACACAAAAAAGGCAGAGAAAAAATACAGAGAGAAAAGGTAAGGGTGATGCAGATTTACCAATAGACTGGAAATGTAATATGGATTGTAAAAGAATGATGAAGGAAATAGTGACATTTTAAAAGCTAAATTTTAGAGACAATCTGTAAAGAATAAACAGAACACTGATTAGTATTACTGATGTTTTTAAGAGCATATTTGTTTGAGTATTCTGGCTTTCTGTGTGTGCTGTTTGTAACACACTGAAGGAATAATATATAATGAGGCAGGTGTTGCAAGTACAAGCAACAAATAATATTAGGTTGAAAAAACATATATGTATTTGTAACTCAAGAAAATAGGCACCATTTTACCAAAAGATTTTGAACTTTATCGGTTCTATGACACAACGGGAATACTGCTCTTGTGTATTTGTTGATCTTTAAATCCAAGTTCTGAAAATGAAAGTAAAAATGCAGTTAGCTATTCTGCAAACCTTTTCTGAAATCCAAGTTACATTGAGATGTATGTTGTTGTAGTGAATATTTATGACAATAAGAACTGATGTGTTTCTTCTCAAAGATTTGCAAATGTTAGCATTTTACTTAAATTTTCATATGAATAATTGTACGTTGAATTAAATCACCTCTGTAGAAGGATCAAAAAATAATTGAGTTATGGCTAACTTACATTCTTATTGTCTTTGTAAGGAATGCTCTCAGAATTACGGATTACTGAAAAGTAGCAACGTAAAGGAAAAAAGGTCAAAGTTGATCTTAAGCACAGCAGTAAAACAGAAAAAAAATCTCATTTTGACTACACTGAACACAGCTGATGTATTGGCCATTATTGTTATTATATTATTCATTATTATTATGATAATTAATAATATATACTTGGCAGTCATAATGTTTCTGCAGCCTATAAACAACTTATTCTTTCTCATTAACATGTTTCCTTGCTACTGTAAGAAATACTGCAAAATTTTTGTCTGAAGTCAGGTACATTATGTAAACCTATCTGAATGTGTTCTCATAAAGCTAGAGTGCAGAATCCTGAAAATAACAGCATAAATATTGCTTGTCATGTTTTAGACATTCTTATTTAACCACATATGTGCCAGGATACATATTCCTTTTTGACTCAAAAGAGCTTTCTCTTTTGTGTGTTGGTTTGTGTGACAGTGTTTTGGTCCTTTTTTTCTTTTTCTTTCTATCCTCTTTTCTTTTTTTTTTTTTTTTTTTTTTCCAGTGAGATTTGGTTTCAAATGATGTTCTGGGAAGAAAATATTCAATTAAGAAAAGAAAAAAAAAAAGGATCTAAAAATAGTTTATAAGCTGACTGATTCTACTAGCTATGGTTAAAGATATAAACCCCCTGCATCTTCTCTGTCTGTGTATTCCATCCTGATACGTTTAAAGAAGTGATTAACAGTAAACTACTTTGACATTGGTTTTACTATAACAACATGAGAGAGTATACTGATAATGCTATTACTTTTTTTTAAAGACCTTAAACAATCTAATTACACTGGCACTATTTCTATGCTAATTTACTGTCACTACAGGCATGAAATTGTTCTACTAGTTATCTTAGGATGTTTTGTGTAACTTTGGGAGCAGTAGTATTGGTGGTCACGTCAGATGTGATCACTTTACTAGACAATACAGTGTTGTTACAGACTCATTTTAATAAAATGCTAGTAGATTGCCCTAGATATTTCCTGAATGTTATACACACTGCAAGGTCAGCAAAATCTCTTATTTTTTGCTGTAGCTCATCTATGGAAAAGATGGTGCAATAAAGTTGTCTCTGTTTCCAGTGCCTCCAGTAATTATGCTATGCATTTGGTGTTATTTCTGTATCTTCATCTGCCAATTGTTACAATTAAAATAGTATTTTGTATTGGCATTTCTTCTCAGCATATTACAATTTACCATAGATATTTTTCTTGTATAGGCTCACCAAATGAATAGAAAATATTATTCTTACTTAGCTTTAAATAGTGGTTGCTTGGTAACTTCCTCAATGATGCTTCATACTTTTTCTGAGATGTATTTTTATGTGTTTTTCTGCCAGATTAAATAACAATAAGAGTGTTTTTAGTAAGAAGAATTTTTATTCAGAGTAGGTTCTTTACTTTTCAGATATCTCAACATACTGAGAGTCCTATTTGAGGAAAGAAAGATTTTATATATATATATATATATATATATATATAAACCCCACCAAAACAGTGATAATACTTATTTGAATAGTGAAAAAAGGGGCATTTTTAATACTTTATGTACCAAACTTTTCTGATATTACTTCACAATATTAAAGCTGCCGATTTCACCTTAAATAAGGTTTCTGAATGGGACAGAATTCCAAATTTTGCAAGTAGATATATTTTTAATTGCTATTCTGCCTTTAATATGTGAAGGTATCCCACCAAGGAAAAATGATTCTTCCTCTTTTCATTGGTTTATTGGGTACAAGCTTGAGAGGCAAACATTTCCAGCCTACTGTACTTAGGTGGGCTTTTTATGGTACTGAGGAAATCCATTTCCATTCTGAGACAATGTGTTTGAATTTTACAGGAGGGCACATGAATGAGCACTTGAGAATACAGGTAAAGGAAAGGTCTTGTGTTCAAGGTGAGAATTGCAAAAACAATCCTTCACGTTATGTTAAAAGGCCTCCAAGAAGAAAACTCTAGTTTTCAAAGAGAATACTATAAAATAAGTAAAATAGTAATAGAGAGTAATAGAGACTGAGTCAGGCAGCAATTTGTGTATTGTGTTATAAGTTCTGGAGATGTGAAGAGGAACTGATAGCTTATTTTAGTTTCTTCTTCCTTTTGGGTTTTTTTTTTCAGTGGTTTGAGAGAAAATCCTTCAATGAGACATCAGTTATTCTCATAATTTAGATTCACCACAGCTAAGTGGGAATGAAAATTTTTCTTCTTAGCTACTTGGGACACTCAGTTGCATAAAGTCACTTTTAATTACATGGCATGATCAGCTCCAGAGTCAATCTTGATTTGATGAACTGTATAGGTAGAAAATTGTCCAATTCAGTATTGAGAGCTAATTAATCCAATCATGAAGGATGCAGTAGATACAGGAAAAAAAATTGGCATCTCAGTATTTTTTCTTTTTCCATGGCATCAGGAGTCTACTCCAAAAATAGTACGACTCCATCTGTCCCTGTGAGCCATGAACTTTGGCAAAAATTATGGCACAATTATTTTCTGACTCTAGTTTATAATGTCAGGCGATGCTTCAGCCAGGTGGTTTAAGGCCTGTGGCTCTATGTGTGCAAAGATTCTGATGTTTTCTGTGAGTATGGGACAGACATTGAATGCGTTGTTTAGGACATCATACAAGTGCTGCAGTGTCTGAACATAAAATATTCTGAACTTTGATCCAGTTTGCAGTTTGGAAGGTCTGTCTTTAGGACTGATGAGATTCAAAGATTGTGGTGGTTTTTTTTGGTTGTTTTTTTTTTTTTTTTTTTTTTTTTGGTGTTTTGTGTTTTGTTTTGTTTTATTTTAGTGAAAACTTGAGACACCAAAGCAGATGTTACTGTTACTGTTGAACATTTGCATAAGCTGCAGAACTCAACAGACAAGGTGGTAGGAAGCTGGGAGCTCTTTGGGGCAGGCTGCCAGGCCACTGGTTGTACTACAGTGACTTATGAGTTACTGTCCTTCCATCTGTGAGACTCCAATAAAAATTAAAGTCATCTTGAAAAAGATGTACTACCAATCTTGTATCTTTTCTGCTTTGTGACCATGTTTTCATCACAAATACTGCTGCCACACTTAGCTTTGCCTTTCTTAATCCAACAAATTTCAAGAATTTGTGGAAGGAGGAAGTACTCTACTCAGGTACTGAAATACTGAAACACAAAAAAGTTACTGTTATACCCTTGACCTGAATTTTTTTTCATTTCATTCTAGATGAAGTCTAGACAGTGACTGTTGGAGTAATCAGAAAAGTAGGGAGTTCATTTTACCAGAGTGCTGAAAAACTCTGTCTTTTTACATCTAGCTCATAGATCATATAGTTGCTTGCCAGAAATTTATCAAAAGAAATAACAGTGCTGGTCAAATGCCACAGAGAAATCACCCCAGTCAAAGAGCAAATGCACATGAATTAAAAGACCAAAGAATATGGAAACAAACATTAGAAGCAAACATTAGAAGGGTAGGAATCTGGTAGGCATAAGAAGAATTAGATTTTTGAAATAGGCTTTCTTTTAAGTCTGTTTTTGGCTATGTCCTCTAACCGATTTGATAAGAGACCACTTCTGAAAGGGACTGGGATGTACAATACACATCGCCTCAGAAAGCAAGGAGTTAGATATGTTGACAATTAAAGTTGTTTTCATTGGTTTGTTTGTAAAATAATACCTTAAGCACCTTGTACCATGCCTGGTTATTATTTACAGGAGGCTGCTCTGATTCTCTTTCAGCTCAAATATATAGTATGCCTTATATACAGAAAGATTCTGGATGTTGTCAATGCGGTTTCATTATATTGCTTTGGGGCTTATCTTGCTCCAAAAGCTTGTAATTCAGGCTAGTATGTTCAGAATGGCTGTAGGATTTGGGTGTCTAAATCACACTGATGTCAGACATAAATAATCATCAGGAGTTAGATATATTGGTTTGAAGTCTGCACTCCTTAGCTGTGAATAGATTTGTGACTTAACAGTGCAGTTTGGTATTTTGAAAAATGGCTTCCCAGTCTTCTGTATTTCAGTTATATTTCTATGCATTTATTAGAATTGCCTATTAATTAATTTAATTAAATGATGTACAACCATACTGATCTTACTGCTTTTCCTGTAAACTAAGGAGTTCGTTCATGAATTTGTCACATTTCAGCAAGGGGAAAGCAGTTTTCCCCTGAAGTTGTTCCAGCTAATTTGCATGAAATTGTCAAGATTCAATACATTAGCTCTTTGTAATTTTCATTATCTTTCATGCTGCTTTTTTTTCCCATTTCATGACTACAAAATCTTGTTTCATTTTAAGAGGGTCTGAATTTAAGACGGTGTTTCTGGTATAAAGCATATATAACCTAAAAGTATATATTTACTGGAATTAGGTTCTTACAAATGTAATCTCTTTGACTTGAATAAGACTATTTAATTGAATGACTGCTATTTATAATTAGTAACATGGATCACTTTAATTCTATTTTCCAGGGAAATATACTGTTATCATGGAAGATTGCTATGGTCGTAAAAAGAAAATGTTTAAGTCCTTATTTTATATTTACTGCTTTTCATATTTACACAGAGAAAAAGTGAGCTAAAGAAGAATTTGACAACTAGAATAAGAGATGTCTGTTGACATAAGAGATAAATTTTTTTTCAAGGAGGTATGTCTTCTAGTTTCAATTAACTTTAATTTCAGTATCAGTTCTCCAAAGTGCTTTATTTTCTAATGTCAAAAGGGGTTAATGAACAGTAATTTCACTAAAGTTAATTGCTCTTTTGTACAGTTTTTATGAACACTGATACAGAAGAATTCAGGATGAGTCCCTGCACTTAGCAGGTAAAAGGGCAGCTATTCTGGTCATCATTATTTTAATACCTGTAAATTAATTTGTCTTGAAGAATTTCTGTCTCTGCAACATTCAGGCTGAAGCTAGTTGTAAGAGTTTCTAATTGATCTTCCTGTGAAGACTAAAAATGATTTCCTCTCTCTGTTTCCTAAAGAATGCGCTTACCCACTTGCAATTCTCTGTGCCCACATCTAAGATGTTTTTCTATAGCTTTTTCACTTGGTGAATGTTCTGCCTCCTCTACATGAGCCCAGTGGTAGGATGGATCATGCTGGTTTGGCAGAGAGCAGCTCCAGCCGCCCTTTCCTCTGTGCTTCCTACCCAGGCCAGTGTGAACCCCTTGGTTCCTGTCTTTTTGTAAACCTTTGCTTCTCCCACCATTTCATCAGCACAGTTTTTCATATTTAGTTCTGCTCCATGGATAAACATATTACAAAGTTTTGGAATAGGTGTTAATCCATAGTTAGTGTGGTTAGCAGTGTAAAAGGGCACATATAGCCACAATTGATGAATATTTCTGATTAAGGCTGTTTTAAATCAATTAACATATGCTTTCAATGTATTCTACACAGCTGCTTTGGATTCGGTGGTGCATGATACTCCTTATCCAGGCAGCTCTCAGAATTTACATAACTCACAAAAGAGTGTTTGTTACAATGGGCCTTTCTATTCTTTTCTGGTAGTCTTTTGCAGATACTCAGATCTTCAGGGACTTAAATGCTGTTGTGCCAATGTTTCTTAGATATTTGTACTTTAAAACAACCAGTAAAGAATGTGCTATTACTGTTATAGTGATCATCTTTCTGATTTGACTTATAAGTAAAACCAACCTCAGTTTTGAAGATTTTTTCCTCAGGAAACAGCAGTGAAAGTAAAGGTCTATAAAACCTCATCTCCATTATTTTTGCTTGTGTAAATAAAATACAATTCTGGATGAACTCTTTTGTTAAAGCACTGAGAATCCAGTTCTGCCTATGTGGTATAAGCCAAAATATAGTAACTATTGCAATGGGGGCAGTGATAAAGAATCTGAAAGTGGCAAAGACGAAAAGCCCATCAAGCTGCACAATTTTCTGTCATTCTCTGGAAACATCTGTATAGATTTCTGCCTGTGTGACTATATTTCTTTGTGTCTGACTGTGTATATGAATACATGTACATGAATATTTGTATGTGTGCAAGTGTACTAAATATCCTACAATTTGCTTTTCTTTTTTCCCCTTTTACTTACGCAAGAATTTCAGATTATTTTAACCATTTTCTCTCCTCAGTTTCCTGTTTGATTATGCCACAAATCATTCAAAAGATCTACTTCTTGCTCTTTCAATAACTCCTTGCAGAGCAAAGCTTCACTGAGAAGGTAAAAGTGCCATCAAATAATCCAAGAGAAAGAAGAAATCAGAATAACTTTATAATAGCTCTACATATGTGTGGTCGCAAAAATGTTTCTCAGGTAAGCAACAATTCTTTTGCTGCTGTTAATTCTTGGTAGTCTCTGTGCATAAATTTGAGCTATATAAACTAAACCCACATTCATATATGGCTCACTTTAGTTAGAACTCTGGATTTAAGTTGTCCTAGAGAGAACAAATGGCACCTAATCCAGATGACAATCCATGAGCAAAAAAAAAAGCTACAAAATGTAAAAACTTCCGAGCAATTATTAGGTCATAAATGGTTTGCACTAGCTCACTATATTGAGCATAATTTCTTCTTACAATCAATCTTTTTTTGCTAGAAGAAATAATCTAGGAAACAGAAATGGCATTAGAATTTACTTTATTTTTAAAATACAATAGATTACCAACAAGATCAAGCTTGGTAAACAGATTATGTTATTCATGTGATAGCATAGGCAATGTGCATTTGAGTGAAAGCCAAATTGCTGGCTACTGGAAATGTAACATTCACCTTTCTCCTCAAAGTGAAGGATTGAAGTTTTATACAGCCTTGGTAATTTTTCCATTAATGTTGTGTAAATAAGATTCAAGTCTAGAAATGCTTGGTTGCTTTAGCAATGTATGATTTTGCAATTAATATTATAAAAATGAAAGACTTGTGTCATATTCTAATTGAAGGAATTACCTTCTAGACATTATTGCCTCCTTGGCTAGTGTTTAAAACCTGATTAAAAAAAATTCAACACCTCTCTGTTAGAAATATTTTTGTACTACATTTGCACTTTAAAAAACTTTAAGAAAGAAAATATTCTTCTAAATCCTCAAAATATTGCATTTCTGCTTCTAATTGTTATAGCAATTTCTTATAGAAACAAAAAGTAAACCTTGATTTTTCATTTATCATAATGAAAGTTTATTATGAAAATGTTATCTGCAAACTTGGTGAAGTCTGAAGAGGATTTGTAGAGGACAGGTTTTTTCCTATTTAAATGAAGTTACAAAATCAGAGCAGAGATAAGGAATTTTTAATAGTATAAACTACTTAATACTGGAGTTCATAAAGTTGCTTGAGTCAAAACTCTATAGGTTAAAGACTGTAGTCTGAGAAACTGATACAAAGAGTCACACATCTAAGGTGGAAATAAAATATCTAGAAACATCAAAAGGCCTCAAAAAAAGACATGGGGCCCATTGACATGGGACCAGTTAAAGAGCATAGGATAACCATGGCTTATTACTAATGAATGCTGTTGGCAATACAAATTTGACAACATTTAGGCAGTTGCACAGGAACGGAAGAAGCCTTCCACATTTGTGTAGCTCCAGAAAGAATCTGATTTCTCACTTGAATATTAGAATAATGCATTCATTGCCATGAGATATTAGTAAAACTGCAATCTTATTGTGGGAGAAGAGGTACATGTGTTTGTGTGATGAAGTTCAGCACAGTTATACTTTCTGGATAGGCTGGAAACAATTCCTTGTGGTTCAAGACAGTAAGACAAATATTTTTAAAGAAATATTCTCTTAAGAAGTTGTCATGTCCTTATCTGGTATTAAAAAATCGTTAGCTTCTTTTGCTATACTCAGTACTGACTACTGTTGAAGACAGACCACCAAATTAGAAAGTCAATGTGGCTAATCTATCCGTAATGTGTCCATTATGCAACTGTTTTCTGCAAAGACATTTATGTTGCTACACAGAAACCAGGCTTGATAATAATCTAGAACACAGAAGAAGGGGGGAAAAGAAAACGAAGAAAAATTTCCTTCATATGATTGCACAATCTGTATATAGCTATTTATTAATTTTACAGGTTGCTCCTTCAAAGAGAAATGTGGAAGTAATTGGTGTAGTATTTTAGGTGATTTACTGATCCTGGTAAGGTCCATTAAATACTAGAAAAAAACCCCAACCTGATTCATTAGATTAAATTTCTGTAAATGTAATTAAATCCTGTCCTAGATTTGTTCATGTATCAGTAAACTAATTCCATTTAGTCAAACATTTGCTTTGAGTCTGAACACAATTAAATTAATTTCCCTAGCTGTGAACTATAGGAAGGCAACGTATAGTCAATTGTTCAAGCACTGAGATTATTGACTTAAAAAGCAGAGTTACAGCAGAAATGTTGATATATTCAGTAAAAAGCGTAATTAGAATAATTACATTTAATTTGAGGAACAATTAATTTTTGGTTATATATAACAAAATAGAAGAATAAAAGAATTTTTAGTGAAGGTTTAGTTCCTTCTGCCTCTTGGGGTTTTATTATAAAAACTTGAGTTTTCTCCTCCAATTCCACAGTATAGTTGATGGGGTGAGACTAAGATGAATCAGAATTTGACAGAACAAAGACATCCCTTTTTGCTATTATATGAGTGGAAAAATTTAAATGGAAGTCATCTGAGAGGACTGGGACAAGCACTATTGCCTACACAGGAGAAAGGTTTCAAATAGCTGTCATATGAATGTTCAAAGGTCTTGACTCACAAAGGGTTTGTGACTGGAGAGGAACAAATAAAAATATTTGGAACAGATTTTGAGCACAATCCTGTTCCATTTTCAATAAAGGTTTACGTCTAGAACAGGAACAAGACAAGTTATATCTACAGTCTCCTGTTCTGCTCTGAGTCAAGACAAGGAGCCATGAACAAGCCCAATGCAGAGCTGAGCTTGCCCTGTCATTGCTTTGCAGGGGCATGAGCTGGGTGGGTGGGTCCCAGCTCCACACTGACAATATTCAGTAGAGTTTCTGTCTGGGACTGAGTGAGCTTGATACAGGTGAAAGGATGTACAGTACAGAAATGTGAGAGAGGCTCGTGTCTGATTTCATAATTAAGACATTCATTAAGAGATGAGGATTCTAGGGCCAATCTAATTATTGATATAATGTTGTAAAAAGAGATTGAGAACATCATCTCCCTCTGAGTATCCTGCATTTGTGAAAGCCTGAACTCAGATACTTCCCCTCTTCATGGACTAATTCTTGAGGTCCTGTGACAGCCATTCTCCTAGTAATGTTGTGAATCTCAGCACTCTATTCCATGGATATGCCTACAAATCAGTCAGAAGCTAAAAAAATCAGGGAACAATTCAGAAATTATTAATCTTGAGATGATCTGAGGCGATTTTTTTTAAACTACTGCACCAAAAAAGCAATTTTTCATGCAACCATATTTTGTTAAGTGCAAAGAATATCTGGCTAAGTTTCTGAACTAGAAGAACACTTTTTCTCCCTGAGTCTCTGATCTGAGTCCTTTAAGATTTAATCATAATTTCCTATTACTTTGAATAAAAAGGATACACTCGTGAATGCTAGACATGAATAGAGAATTCATTTTCAAAATGCAAGTACTATATCCTCATTCAATTTATCTTTACTTTATTACTGGTATCCTCAGGCTGGCTCCTTCACACTTCTTGTTCTTGTATGTATGGGGGCTTAATATTCACAGCATCCATTCAGCTAAATAGAATCCCAGAAAGACTGCCAGCATCACCACTATTGTTCAGCTCTGTGCAGATTTAGTTGCAACAAATCATAGACAGAATAAAATATGGGGGGACACCTCAGTACTAAACTCTATGTGTGCAATGTTTAAAGGAAACCTTGTAAGCAAGATTAACTGCAGAACAAAGTCCAGCTTAGAATATCACATAAAACACTAAGAAGCCTGTGAATACACAGAATCACTGGCAGATTAAACAGAAGTGGAAAAAAAGAGAGTATGTTTATCAAAACACATTGTCTTTTGGCACCTACTAATTGTATCATCACACGAGTACTGAAAGTCTTACTTGAAATGGTAATTTAAAGAAAATGCTGGAACAGATTTTTACTTATGAAAACTAAAAGCTGTAACTGATTATGAAGTACAGTAAATCATACTTGTGGAATTCATACAAGTTTTAGAATCTGTCAGTTTATTTGCATCAGACATATAGATAAGTCATACTTATTTAAGCTGCATAATTTATGATACAAAAAGTAAATAGTTGACTCACCTGGATGAAAAAATGCAAGTAAAATTGATATCCATACAGACAAAAAAAATCATTTATATATGTGTGTCAATTTACATTGGTCACTGCTGTGTTTTCCAGACACAAATTCAATTTTATATATTACAACATAAATTTGTAAGAGTAAATTACTTCTTTTACCAGAACCAGACCATCCAGTTCAGCCTGCAAGTATATTTAATTTATTTTGGCTACATTGCCCTATTTTTTCACCCTATGGATCTTAGAATAGAACTCTTGAGAAGCTGTTTCCTTATAGTTTAACTGGTGACTACAGTGTTAATAGCCTTAATCTGTATCAGCTAAAATTAATTTTTTACCCATTTGGTATGGATTAAAACAGTCCATTACTGTAAAATAGTAGTATGAAAAAAATCAAATCCTAGAAGGAAAACCAGTATCCTCTACCAATTTTAGTAATTTATATTCTGTTTGTTTTTTCTTTCTTAGTAAAGCAGAATAGCATGCCAACTATTCTTGTTCAGAAAGAAAAAAAGCTTTCAGTAAGACTTGAAAAGCCACAAGAAAGATAGAAAGCAAGCCAGAAAGGACAGAATGAGAGAAAAAACAAAACAGAGCTCCAGTAGCCTGAGAACAGAATGTGTGAATGAGGCTATGAGGTGAAGGACATCGCTGAGGCTGTAAGTACTGTAGAGAGTCTGCTGAAGTTAACTTTGCATAAAATATACAGCAAATATAAAATGGAAAAAAAAATATAGCTGAGAAAAGGGCCATCTTAGAATCTGTTTAGCAAATTCTGGGACTGAGAAACTAAATGAAAACAGCATTAAAGTGATGTAGGCTATAAGAAATGTCATTGCAAAAACAGTCCTGCCCTCCATCTACTCTACTATTCTTTTTTTAGTGGTGACTCTCAGTGCCATAATGTGTTTTAAAGAAAGGTGGAAGAAGACGTGCTAAGCAATTATAAAATCTGCCCTGAGGAAAAAGTTTCTTTCTTCAACCCTTCAGTTAGAGATTTGTTTATGCCTTTAGGCATGATTTTTATTATTCCTTCCAAATGCTTTTGTTTAATAAGATTTATAATTTTTCCATATAATGTTCATTATTATTATTATTATTATTTATTGCTGCTGACCCTCTGAAAGCCAAAGATGTCTGCAACAATAAATTCCACCATATAGCTGTTTATTTATGTGACAGAAAAATACTTTATGACTTTAAAGGGCAGCTGGAATAAGTTTTTCTTCCAAAGACTTACTAAGGTCATCACTGACAAAGCAGAAAGGTGAGAAGAATTAAAAAGGCAAATGTTATTTAAGGGAAGAAATGAGATGGAATGAAAATAGATAAAACAACAGGATCTTCAGCAGACAGTTTTCATATAGTCCTTGTGACTGCCAAAAGTAAATGTGATAGAAATTAACTATAACCACTTGTTACATAAAATTGTTTAAATTGCGATTGCCCAAACTTTCTAGGTTTCAGCAAGACTACCTATTCACCTAAGGTCATTTATACATCCAAGTCTTTGTAAACTGCAGTAGTATCTACAACAAAAATATCCCTACTTTGATGAGAGAGAAATTGATGAAGATTTTTTTTGACTGCTTTGGGAAACTATATGCATGACAATTCAAAATAGACACTACAGTGCCAATTAGGCACTAAGGATTAAATAAAGCCTCACAAATTCTCATTTTAAAGAAAAGTACAATATGCAAGTGTTTGTGTTTCCCTTTCAATACCTGAAATCTTTGGAGGTACTTGAGTTTTTGTAGTAGACAGGAAATGGCCATATTTTCTACTTGTAAAATGAACAATATGATTAATAAATAACATAAAATATATGTGTAAAGAACAGAAGCCTTCAGGTAAATATCAAGTCTCACAGGAGTTCTGGAGAAAAACCAAAACGATGTAAGACCAAGTAATTCTATGATGACCCACACCCACCTAATATATTCTGAAATACATATTGGTTGCAGAAATCCCTCCTAGCCCAAATCTGCTGCACCTATAAAAAACAAAGTGAGAGAAGGAACAGGTCAAAAGAAGATGGATGTTAAAGACAGATCAGAGGAAACAATAGTGCAATGACAAATAAAGGTCTTAGCTGTGACATTTAACTGCAGAACTACAGTAGATGTAATAGAAAGCTATCTTGCGTCTGGTGATGCTGAGGGAGCAATTAGATAGAGATAACCTTCTTGAGTTCCTGATGCCAAAGAGCTCTGCTGCTGATGTCAGTCTTTTAAATAGCCTGTGTGGCCTCCAAGTTAGTGACCTAAGAAGAAAAACTGCTATTTTGCCTTTTGTCCACTCTCTGCAGCACTGCCCATCCCCTGGCTCTTCAAAGAAGAAGTCTTTCCTTTATTCTCAAAACCTTTTTCAAGATATAAATAGCTGTCACAGGAGATACTCAGAGGAAGAAGGGCTAAGAAAAAGTTAAAATATTAAGTCACTCTGCATCCTTCCCTTTCAACTCCCACCTTATTCAGTACTTCATGATCAGAGATACTTCCAATTCTCTTTGCCATTCTATTTTTTTCCTGTGGCAAAATCAGGACTGCAAACTGGCTTGGTAAGATCTTGTAGTTTAGGCTGTTGTGATTGGTGAAGGACTTGCTTCTAAAGTGAGCCTTATTACATTTTTACTTACCCTGGTAACAAATAGCACTGAAATGTGTGTGATATGGGTTCTTTTGTCCCTATTTCTTAATTTCCTGTTTTTCACTCTAATGACCTGAACAAAGATTTTCTGCTGATTCAATGGCAGAATGGAGAATTTGCCATTTTCTCTGTATAAAATTTCAAAGAACTTCAACAAGCATGTAACATTCTATTCCTTTAATTCTAGCACTCATTGTTATATTAACAGTTTTAATTATAATAGATGTTAATATGATCTAAGCCTTGTAATGGGTAGACTCTTCTGTTGTACCTCACATTTTATACAGCATTGTGTTTCACTCTATGAGGCAGATTTGCCAGAATCTATGAGATATGCCAGAATTATTTAACTATGCAAGCAGTGAAAGTGAACAAGGCAGACTATTCTATGTCTGATAGATGTCCAATCATGTGCTGTTGCCCACTAACTTTAACTTGCATTGAAGCAAGTTCATTGCTAATCTTGAGACCTCTTTGGCACCTGCATCTAATAAGGTGGCACCTGCACCTTTGAGACCCACTTGCAATCAACCCTGTTCTCATAAACATAGGGAGAATACCTTAGTTCAATACAGAATTATACAGGAGGAGGTCATCCTGCAATATGCATTTCTCCTATTGTTTGTTTGCAACAGACACATGTAGGTTTTCACACATAACTGCATTTCTTGATGAAGCAGAATATATTTTTCCCCCAGGTAGGTTGCCTACATTTTTGTTTTGAATAAAACTGAGTAAAATTTCAGTCAGGCTTGCCCTGAAATGTCAGAGAGCGTTAGATAAATCGGGGAGCTTTGAAACACATTTGTGCTTCCCATATATTGCAGCCTCCCAGCTCAGGTGTGGGAACTGACCTCTTGCTGACTGGCTGTAACTCATCTGGCCAATGTAATAATACAGTGGTTTAGGGTTGAAGAGGTCTGGAATATTGTAAAGCAATCAGGTCTCCTTGCAATGAAATTTCTTATAAGCTTTTAAAAAGAATGCAGAATTTTTTACTTGGACAATGTGTGCACACAACACAGAATGGATGACAAGAATATTTTTCAGGTAATACATGGATTTGCAGAACTACAAATGTAAGTGCAATCTCATTTCCCAGAGTGATGAATGGGATTTAGACTGAGAAAAGGTGCAGGGCCTGCTGTGTGTGCAGTGGGCAGTGTCACCCAATGGTAAGTCGATGTAACCTTTCTTTTGCAAAATTATAGCAGGATGCCTTGGTGTGTAGTCCACTTTCATATGTATGAGCACCTTCTAGTTCTTTGCCCTTCCAGTGTCTTTAGGCATTGTTGCCTCTGTGGTGGACACGTGGCCCTTCCTAACAGAAGTGATGACATCAACTGCAGTGCTTGTAGCAGCTCTCTGAGAAAAGGGCATTACTCTCATGCCACCCATGTTGTGGGTTTCACCACTTATACTCTCCTTTTGCTGAAGAGACAAATAACAGTGCCACATAATTTTTTGGCTGCTCACATTCTCTACTGAAGTTGCAGAGCTTATGCATTAACCCTTGATTAAAGTCAAGCTGTATTTAACCAATCAGGGATTTTGTCTCCAAACCACCAGCCTGTTAACACTGTAAATGTGAATGCTCTTAGGGATTATCTTACTTACTTGTTTAATAAGAAGGGCGTTTTTGAGCTTCATTAAAATAATTTTCAGTCAATTTTCAACAAATGCCAGAGATTTTTAAATAGTCATAAATATGGCACATGGTGGCCATAAAAACTTGCACATCTCTAGTAGCAGGACTCAGCCTTCCTTGAAATACTGATTTGGAGACTGCGAGAGAGATGTTGTGATTGCAGTAAAAATTGAATTCTGCTTGGGTTTAAGACTGTGTCAATAGTAATATAATCCACAATGTCTGTAAAGTGCTGCTTATTATGCTACCATCAGCTGCCACTTTCCAGAATACTATTAGGGAGTGATATTTACTATAAGAAAATATTCTCAGGAAGCAGGGTAAGCTGCAAAATAAAATCAATGATAGCTCAATTTCTTTAGATGAGTCCAGTTTTGAGATGCAATTGTATCTGTTTTCACTGGAATTAGCTGTGGACAGGGAGCATTCACTGTATATGTCTCTGCCTTAGGATATTGTACAATAAAATATAGTTGGGCTGGAATGCATGAGAATATTGGTACAATGCTTAAACAGATAATAACATTTGCAGATCTGTTGGGACTATGGTTTAGGTGCTGTATTTGTTTTGTCTATGTAGTAATTTTTGACCACTAGATGGGACTGTGCAACTTCATGCGATTGTATTGACAACAATATTTGAGAGGTTTTTTTACTTGCAATTAATATTTTCTTTCCCCTGCTGAAAGAAAGCTTTGTCCCCAACCTTTGAAAAGGATGAAACCATCAGAACCTCTTGTAAACAAGGATCTCTGTAATTTGAGTGAGAACAAAAAAAAAAAAAATTTACAGTCCATCCAAAGATCTTGAAAAAAATTCAGCATGCATTAAAAACCAGTTTTAAAGTGCAAGAAATCATCTTATCATCTGCTACTACTACTACATATTCAATCTTCATCCACTCTCTTCTTGGTATGCAATTATCTTGGCTGTTAACAGCTGAGCTTGACTCTCTAAACTATGCCTTATATACATTTCTTTCTAATCTTAGGCTTAGCCAGGGTTCTATGGTGTTTTATTCAGATTAAGATGCTGTAAGAGGTAAAATAAATGAAAACTAGTTATCCCTTTCCCAGCTAATCCATTGCATTTGTCTTTTGTTTCTCAGTGATTAGATTCACACTGATCTGGAGGCTGTAGCAGTAAAGCACTTACTACTTTGATGAACTCAGCAGGTTTTATTTCATTTTGAAACAATGTATGGCAGATGGAAAACTGATCTTGGTTGTCTGTTGTGATATTTTCACTTTAAAAATATTTTTGTTTGTTTATTTTTTCATATTTTTTCACTTTGTTTTGCTTGTTCTCCATCTTAGAATAGTAATTACCTCATGGTTCTTTTCATTTGATGTTTAAAAAGGTTGACTTTCATCAGCATAAAATAACACACTTAAATCCCAAGGATATTTTAATCTGGAATGTTCAGGAAAGGTCTTTACCATGTGACAGGGGTTGTTGCTGAATTTATTCTTGTTTCTTGTTGGAAATGTGACTTTCAAACTCTGTGACTGTCTCTGAAAAAAACTAAATGAAAGGAAGCAAAGTAAAACTTTGTTTTTTGTTTGTGTGTCTGGAATATTTGATAAGAGCATCTGGAGCACACTTAGAGATTTAGGACTAACACTAACGATTTTACTCATCCAGTCCTTTTTGTGGCATATACTATCTAATTTACTCATATATCCACAATGCTTACCTAATTTGTCTTTCACCATTTAGGCTCAGGCACTGAAAGCCATCTGATTTTTGGTTTATTGTTCCCCACAGAGAATTTGTACTTTGAAATAACAAGCCAAAGGATAAAATCAGTATTATTCCATTTTACCTAAGCAGCACAGAATAGTGACAATACCATTAACATACTGAAATAACATCCAGCTGACATGCACATACATTGTAGAACAGTGGCTCCTCATGAAAATGACATTCTGGTAGATGAACCCACCATGATTACTGAGATACTCTCAACAAGATGATTTCCCATGTTTCAGTAAATGTCCTTTCCCTCTAGGGTCCAGACATGTCTCAGAAATGCCTTATAGTTATTAACACAGAGAGCCAGAAACAGAGGAGGCAGAATGAGTAAGTTGTCTTTTACCATTACCAGGAAGACAATAACAATAAATACGACAGTGTAATTAGTTTGGTTTCTATTTCTTACTGCCGTGTAAATGATGTGTGCATGTCTGTATGCCTGCCATAGATATCTGGATAAAAAACATGCATTCTGTTTATTTAATGAAAAAAATAAGTGTGGTTGCTATATATTCATTTATATTTGAAACTAACGTTATTAATCTTGACTGATACTCTTGTTTCATTGTGGGTGAGGAAATCTGACTGGAAGGGTTCCTAGGCGTTTTCAAAGATCTACAGGAATGCCTGACTCAGCAGAACATAAGAATCCTGTGTACAAAGGAAAATACAGGCTGTTCTGTGTGCAATTGTAGAAGGACCATTGTGGACGGTACATTCACGCAGGTGTGTGCAGAAATATATCTGGGTGTGTTTGTGTGCACACTTTCATAGGTGCATACTGAAGGCTACTTCTCCTGTCAGTGTCCCAGGTGTATTTAGAAAAGTTCCTAGGATGTCAAAGATGCATTGAGAGACTGACAGAACTCCTCCAGCAGTGGCACCCTTTTGTTGGTCAACTCTGCATATCCCGCTTCATAATTGGCTTCGAAGGCTTGTGTTCCAGCCATATTTCACAAATTGGTATGCATCATGGAAAAGAAAGAATATACAACAGCTGCAATTTCCTAAGCAGAGATGCCTGGAATTGCAACATGTGCTTACCTGTTTCCCATTTTCTTATCATTGACTGACAGTGGGAGGAACAAGGTCATTTGTGTGTGCAAAGGGACGACTGCAGAGTGAGATTGTTTCACATCTGAACATGGACAGGTTCAGGAGGTCCATCAAAAAAAAATCAAACTTTTTTCCACCTTAAAACACTCTTTTTAGAAATTTTTTGCAGTTCTTTTCTTCAAACAATAGCTTAGAGTTTTACAGTTTCCTCCACAGAGAGAGATTATGACTGCTGCTCCTGTTGTTTAACTAAAGTAGCATGCAGGCGCTGCTGCTGATTTGGAAATGAGAGACCTATTCCTCCTTATCCTTCATGTTTCCAGGTGGCTGGCTGTTTTATTTAGCCTTGTTGCTAGAGAGAAAATTTTGTCTTTAGACAGACCTGTTTTTGCATTAGAAATCTTGATCTTCAGAAAATACATGATTACAGTTGCCTCTTAGAAATCACATATCACATATGAGTAAAGCTGAAACTTATCTATTTCTATTTGTGTATATAAGCTTGAGGTTGCAGGAGATTCAATGCAAATTTTTTTTTGAGGTTACATGATGTTCTTGAGTAAGATGAAAGCTGTATTTTGAGTAACCTCCCCCAAATATTCATGTGGAGGTTATTTCACAGGATGAAGTCAGTTGTTACTGCTGCTCCTCAAATTTATGCAGTGTCTAGAGATCTAGCATGGACATTTGAGTAACATTACCTGCATCATGCTTATGGCATTAGCTTGTCTCCACTGAGGGAGCTGAGCAGGCCTTTTAGTCCATGGGTAACGTGGGGTTTCAATGAGAGCTGCCTCCAAACACCAGTACTGCAGTCCGAGGGGCCAACAGCTGTAATAGCTTCTTTAAGGGAGGGCAGTAACTTACTCATTTTATCTTATGCAGAGCAAGCTGATGAAAAGTGTTTGATAGCTGTAGTTTAGATGACAGTAACTGGATTAAGAAGGTTGGTTCAGCTGTGTAGTGGTTTGCACGTTCAAACCTTACCTGACTGTAAGATTTAAATAAGTGTCTAGAGATGTGAATGTGGACTTGGAAAAAGGAAGGAAGAATTTTGAGATTTGTTTGTATTGTAAGTGGATTACCCGTGGATTTAATTAATTTTTATAGTTTC
Source organism: Phylloscopus collybita (assembly GCA_027886175.1). NCBI lineage: Eukaryota > Metazoa > Chordata > Aves > Passeriformes > Phylloscopidae > Phylloscopus > Phylloscopus collybita. The sequence goes on along the minus strand of JAJNNQ010000009.1, from coordinate 39,183,355 downwards.
AGAACCTATAACTCTATGAACCCTATCTGATGGTGTGATTTTATAGAGAAATACTTATCTTACAGGCTAAGTTAAGCAAACATCAATATGTTGTATTCTCTGGGGTGTGTAAGCATTATAAATTACTCACAGAGAGCCCAAACACTAAGATGTTTCTTCAAGAGGGTAAAAGGGTACATCTTCCCATTTAGCTGCCTGAGCCTGTTTGGATGATTGCAGTGAAAGGAAAAGAATGATATCCAACAGCCTGTGTCAGCCAGGAACGACTTTTAGACTTGCAGGTCCTGCAGTGTTTTTTAAAGTGTTAAGTTTTGTAATAGTAGCAGGGCTAAAAAAGATAAGACACATAAGAATGTATCAATATGTGTGGTCTCACTGGAGACTAAGAAAATCAAAATGGTTGAGGAATTGTTTGAGGATATCCCAGTAGACAAAGAACTTCTCAATTGCATGTAGCACAGAATCTGTAAAAAGTAAAGTTGAGGTATGATTCATGCCCCCAAAACAGTTCTGTTAATATTTATGCTGAGAAAAAAAAATCCCTGAACAAACCAACAAGAAAAAAAAGCCCAAGAAAACCAAAATAACCCAACCCCAAAACATGGATAGCTCTGCAAATAATCAATAGCAGAACTGTCAGACAAGATGCATTCTTTGTGGCTCTAGAAAAAAAAACAGATTTTTTTTAAATTATATATTTAAGAATTTGATAAGCACCAACAAGAGAAGATGACTGGTACTGATATGAGGAAGTTTTTTTTTTTGTTTGTTTTGGTGTAGGGTGTTTGTTTTTTTTTTGGGGGGGGTGGGGGATTTGTTTGGGTTGTTTTTTGGTGGTGGTGTTGTTGTTGTGGTTGTTTTATTATTATTGTGATACCTTCAAGTTTGCAGCAGATTCCTTTAGGAATAAAAAACTTAGTACATGCTCTCATTCAGTGTGCATTTTAGGAGACACTCTTCTCTCAGGCTACCACTGGTTAAGGCTTAGCCAAGAAAATGCTAAAAGATGCAGATGTCTGAATGCGATGAAAGAATGGTTGAAAAACATGACTCCAGACTCAGTGCAGCTGAGGAAGAGGTGGACCTGATAGATTAAAGCATACTTAGAAAAATGTTAAGCTGAAATGAAGATAGCACACTTGGAAAATCCTGTAGGGAAAAGTGAGCAAATGGGCCATATTTAACCTACCGGCAGGTCTGTAGTTACAGATGTTTGTAAGGAACTTGGTTGCTACAGTCCTTTTCTCACATGAAAACCCCGGAGATGTGCGCTCTATGCATCACCATCACTAAGGAAAATTAAACATAAGAATGTCTTTGGCCTTAGTCTCTGAGAACCAAAAATAGTTTGATTTCTTTATTTACAGAAGAAACTGACTCTAAGCCATTTACTGTGTTGTTGAAAGGTGCCTTGCAAACAGGATCTAGTGAAAAGAGACATCATTTTTAGCAGCAAATGCATGCCTTTCCAGAAAACAGGATTTGAGGAAAAATTGGGTAGTTTGAGATACAGATTCTCAGGCTACTTGACAAAGGTGGGTAGGTAGTACTCCAGAGCTTTTTAGGTTCTCTATCTGCCCATCTCATACAAAGCAGGCACACAGACCTGCCCTGCAAAGGCAAAATGAGAGGTCATTCTAGTACCACAATGTCTTATAGGTGGTAAAACAAGACTATAATCCTAAAATCAAGTTTTTTGCTAAAGAGGATTCTTTTGAAAGATACCTGAAAATCTGCAGAAGAATATAATAACAGGGAAAAAACAAGCTGATGCAGAGCTGAAAAACATCCTAAAAAAATTCTTTTATACACTAAGAAGACTGATATGAAAGAATTCATAAGGATGTTTTGGGTTTTTTTTTGTTTTTTTCCATGCATCAAGAATGGGGGATAGATAAAGTAGTTTAAGAACAACAGTTCTTGTAAACAGCTGTTTACAGGAAAGTGGCTGCTGAAGTAATGCATGCACAGACATTCACACTTCGGAAAAAATATTAAACAGCCCTCTCCACCTTGCATTCGTTTTGGGTTGCTGTTCTCTCTTCCCTGTTCCAAATATGTACTTACATAAATCTGGGCTGTGCAAATCAAATGCAGATATTACCTATATTATATAATAGTTCATAATGGAGTTTAGGGGATATGAGATGAGACATTTCCTATCTGGCCTATTCAGAAAAGTGTTCGATTTATCCTTCTCTTGTTTTCTTTGGCACTGTGAAATTATAGAACAACAGAAAAGGGGTTTGTGTTGTTACCTGCTGTTACCTGTTTAGATTTTACCAATCTAAAACTGCAAAGTAGAACACATTCCCTTTGTTAAAAACTGATAGAGGACACTTAGGGATCTGCAGTTAAAGTTGCAGATAAAGCAGGTATGGAGATACAGAAGCTGCTGAAACAAACTCTCATGGTCACAGAGCTTATCAGTATAGAAACACATGTACTACTGAATTCCATGCTTCCTAGCAAAACTTCTGTGGAAGAATCAGATTAATCAGGAACAGAGAGCCTTTTGTTTTTCCTAAATTAAATGGGAGCCTGGTGCCGATGAATTTTTGGTATCCCACAAGTCTTTTGGCATGAACCTCGTGGTTATTAATCCTGAAAAATGGTCTGGCCATACTCTTAGAAGAGTAGCAAGAGGATACATTGTTGGCCATGTCTGGGACAAAAATGGGTAATCACCAAATCTTCTCTAAAAGCTTGTTTACCTTTAGCCCCTAAAAAAAGAGAAAGTTTTTATCTTTGGTATCATAAAGTTTCAGGATTTCTTCCTGCTCTTTCCAAAATGACTGGCTTAGGCTGATAAATTGTTAATATGAGCTCTTGCAGCTCTCTCTGTAGAGGAGCTGGATAACAGCTGGAAGACAGGGGATACTCTATTTTAGAATTGCCAGGCTGCAGGGAGCATCCCTAAGGAAGACTTGAAAAATGATGTACTGTCAAGCATTGTGAACCTGCCTGTGGTTGTCACGTCTTGGTTTTGGTGGATAGCTGAACCAAGCTTCCCAGGGGAAGGCAGTTCTCTGGCAGTTCTCTTCTCTGGGGAGAGTGTGCACAGAACACCTGCAGCTCACACATCTCTCTCTAAGGAATCTTTCATAGCAAGACAATTTTGTATTGAATGTCCAGACCATCCAGAAAGGGGCTTTGCATACGGTGATTGATAAATAGAAATGAAGCTGGAAGGTGGAGGATGACAGTGAAAAACAAGAGATGTAATGGGCATACAGGCTTCTGCCATATGCATCCCAAAGCCACAGGTAGACTGTCCTGGGGCAATCCAAAATTAATTTGTGTTTTTCCATGTGTTCACAGCCAGGGCTACACAGCCCTGTGGGAGCACAAAGGTGGTCAGAGCCTTCTGGCCGATGTCTCAGATGTGGCTAGGGAGAAGAGTAGCCACAGCAGGTGGCTGCAGAGAGGGGGCACATATGCATGGTTCTGGCAAATGATGTTGGCTGGACCTCATCACACCAAAGTCTGGCCAGGTTGCTGATTTACAGAGGAATATTTCATTTTGTGGCCAAGAAAGCTGGACTTGGGGTCTAAGCAGAGGGTAATGTTGTCAGCAGACTCCAAAGAGCTTCGTGGGCCTCTGAGCACAGATGTGGCTCCATCCCTGTCATCTTCTGGCTTTAGGTGGGAGGCAAAATGTTGCTGTGCTCATTTTGTGCTATTGTGGCAGTAGGATATGGATAGTGATACTGGTGTGTGTAGCCATACTGGGCTGTCTGGTGAGGTATGTCTTGAAAGGTATAAATAATTCCTAGTGCAGGGAGTGATCAAAATGCCAGGAGTAGTCCTCCACAGCATAATTTAAAGAACTAAGTGCTATACTAGCATTCATGCTCAGGCATAGCAGGATGCACTGAAAGAGCCCACTGTAGATGAGAGATTTGGCAGTACAGACACAGCCAGGGTTAGTCTAACAAAGCAGTATATATGCAAGCTGTAGTGGAGCTACAATGTGAAAAAAGAACTGGTGAGCTGAAAGACACCAGAACCCTAAGTATTAAGGATAAAAAAAGACCCCAAGTTTGCTTAAAAACCCAAATGTTTGAAGTGAGTGGCTGCAGTTCCAAGATATTAAACAAAAAATTATGCATACAGCCTGGAATTGCTCAGTTTTGACTTTTTTTTTAAGAAAGTAGGTGAAGTTAATGTTGATGTGATTTATACTTAGTGCAGCCCAAAGCACACTATTTCACTTCAACTGGTGTGCATAATGTTTTCAGTATAGCAAAAGTGAAGCACACTTGTGTTATGAAAAGCCATGCAAAATTGAAATTATTAATTTGAAAATGTTAGCACAAGTGTCCGACTTCTTGATTGTTTTTTAATTTTTTCAGAAAATATTATTCATTTGGATAAAACTATGGGCATTCTTTCATCTTGTTCAGATCTGCATATTTTGATGAAAAAATGAAACAAATATTAAAACTTGTACATTTATAGAACCACAGAACCATTTAGGTTGGAAAAAACCTCTAAGATCATTGAGTCCAACCACAGCCCTCACACAGCCAAACCCACCATTAAACCATGTCACCAAGTGCCACATCTCCACAGCCAGGAATGGTGACACTTCCCTGGGCAGTCTGTTTCAGTGCTTGGTAACATTTTCAGTGAAATTTTTTTTCTTAATATCTAACCTAAACCTCCCTGGAGTGACTTGAGGCCATTTCCTCTTGTCTTATTGCTTGTTACTTGGAGAAGAGACCAAAACCCACCTCACAAAAACCTCCTTTTAGGTCATTGTAGAGACTGATAAAGTCTTCCCTGAGTCTCCTTTTCTTCAGGCTAAATAACCCCAGATCTCTCAACTGCTCCTCATGAGACTTGTGTTCCAGACTCTTCACCAGCCCAGTTGCCCTTCTCTGGATACACATGAGCCCCTCACTGTCTTGCTTGTAGTGAGGGGCCCAGAACTGAACACAAGATTTGAGGTGTGACCTCAACAGTGTCAATAAAATGGGGACAATCACTGCCCTGGTCCTGTTGGCCACACTCTTACTGATACAGGTCAGGATGCCATTGACCTTCTTGGCCACCTAGGCACATGTTGGCTCGTGTTCAGCTGCTGTTAACCAGCACCCCCAGGTCTTTTTCCATTTGGAAGCTTTCCACTCTTCCTGCAGCCTAGAGTGCTGCATGGGGTTGTTGTGACTCAAGTACAGAGCCTGTCACTTCACCTTTTGAACCTCTTGCAAGTGGCCTCAGTTCATCAACCCAGCCTGTACAGATCCCTCTGTAAAGCCTTCCTACTATCCAGGAGATCAACGCTTCCAACTTGGTGTTGCCTGCACACTGGCTGAGAGTGCATTCAATCCCCTTGACCAGATCACTGATAAAGTTACTAAACAGGACCATTGCCATTGCTGAGCCCTGGGGAACAACACTAGTGACTGGCCACCGTCTGAATGAAACTCTATTTACCACATCACCATTTGATCCTAGAATCAATTTAAAATTTAAATTTGCATTGCTTAATAACTTGCCTCATCTGTGAACACTTTGTATTAAAACTCCTGTGCAGCCAAGACTTAACAAGAGACAGAGGCAGTCTTCTATCATGGATGATGTACTCCAAGGGTGTATAGGAAAAAAGAAATTATGATGAAAAGGAAAATAGATTATTTATTTGTTATACTTTGGTCATCTTGCTTGCTGTAGACAAGTTATATTTATTTTGCTCTGACCTAAAGCAATTTCTGTGGTAATCAACACTGAGAAAAGAGCGTAAGGCAACCATGAGCACTGGGCTCATGCGGTAGCACAGATGCCATTCCCAGCAGGTTTTCAGTGAGTGAAAATACTACTCATCCTTTATATCCAAGAGCAATCTTCTCTAGCTTTACCACTCAGATATTTGCTCTCACAGTGTCTTACATAGCAAAATAGTGACTATGATGTTTAAGAAGTGTAATTACAAATTCTTTGAATCAGCAAATTTTACTCTTTTTGAAGGAGCTTATGCATTTTCTGTTCAATCCTGAAATTGTAGTAGCTGTATTTAAAGAAGTAATTTATCACTGAGAAAAATGATAATCTTTTTTTTTAGTGTTTTATGTGTGTTCTTAATCAAAGTTCAGCCCTTACATTTAATGAAAAACTAACACTTAGCCCCATGCTTCATAATGAAGATGAAATGACACTTAAAACCTGCTTTTTTTGAATTCACACAAGTTAGGTTTTTTTGGGAGGGTTTCAAATTGAATGGAATAGTTAATTTCTTAAATCAAGAATTTTTCTTTAATGGCTTGATTATAGCCTATGATAACTCCTGGGATAGAACTCTAACATAACTAGGTTTGTCCTTAATACATTTAAACCGCGTCAATTTTGCTTAAATGATATTCAAGCATTAATGCAAGCTAGTAGAACCGATAGTCTTTGGATTGTTGTAGTTGCTGTGGAATAAGGAAGATGAGATCCTGGTATGGTTCTGACTGCACTGTTCAGCAGGGATGTTGTATTCCTCTGGGGAAATGGTTTATCCCAGAACACCCTAAAGCCTATAACCTGTTAGTTTGACCCTGTCCTTCCCTTATCTCTGACCTGTGGCTCAGTGCCAGCTATCTATCCTGAGACAGAGTCTAGATAAACCCGTGCTCTTCCTTGTTCAGCCTCTTTGCCCCTGGAACCCTTTGAGAATAAAGCCTTGGAATAATCCTGAGGTAAGAGCCTCTTTTGAATCTTTTACCCTATCCCCTGAAATATTTCCTCCCAAAGCTCCCCAGAAACTGAGCTAGCTCAGGAGCCCAGGGGGGCAGGCAAAGGGGGGAATACGTCACAGGGATGTTGTGAAAATCACTTGATTAATAGAGACTAATTCTAAACTATGTAAAACAAGAGAAAAATCTCCCAATAAACCCTCTCAGCATATGGTTTAAAGGAGGGTAATTTACTTGCTATGATACTGGTTTTTCATTAGCAGTATTGTCTCCTCCCTGTCTCTTACACAAAATTGCACAGAATTTGAGGAAGAAACAAAAAGGCATGTATTGATGGCGAGTAGCATAGCTTTATGCTTTTATCATCAAAGAAGGAACTGTCTCAAGATCAGTCCAGAGAACTGAGACAGCCAGTGGTTGTTCTCTGCAATAATGCTTCTGTTCTGATGTATATTTGTAATTCACATGGATTGTTATATATCTGGTGAAACTTAAAACATGTATCTGCAGTTAGTTCTGTGCACTGTTGTGTGATTTTTGTAGGGGGTGAGTTCTCTGAAGGATCTTCTCAATACTTTGAGCTTTTAGAAAAGTCTCAAGACCCAATACACCCTCTTTATTTTGATATGTTTTTGCTCTTTTGGGTCGTTGATCTTTTTGACTTGCTTTTTTTCATAGCTGATAACCTCTTCATAAGCTGCCAGTCTTTTTATTAGACTTTCCCCCTTCTTTTTCAATAGCTTGACCTTATATAGTTTTTAGTTCTAGACACTTTTACAGCAGCTGAGTTCAAAGAGTGCTTCTCTGCATCCTGGTTGCTCTCCTGAGGCACATCTTTTAGTATGTAAGTCAGCCTGCAGCTTCACTTCCCTTTGTGGTAGGCTGTGGAGGGTGCCAGGTCTGAGGTGCTTTAAGCCTCAGAGACTTGCTTGTTCCCAGGAAAAGAACTACGTTTGATGAAGAAGGATGATTATGGAGCTACTTATATTTGAGTTTAAAATATACCATTTAACCAGGACAGGCTAAGATACAGGCTACTTTCTTTCCCTGTACCAATTTGACATCACAGTCTAAATCTTTATTCTCTATTAGTTAATGACGGGAAACTAATGCACTGATTTTGTTGATACTGTGATATAAAGGCCTCCCTCTTTTTCTTGTACCATAACCTATATAATCTAAACCATTTCCAAACTTGGCTGATATAATCAGGCAGAGCAGTTTGAGTCATGATTTCTGACTAGAAAAAAATCAGGAAAAGAGAAAACTACAGGATATGACATAGTAATTTTTTTTTTTTTTTTTTTACGTTATGTCTTATTGATGACAGAATGGAAATAAAATGGTATGGAGAATATTCCATTAAAAGTTGAGAACACACATATAAGGTCAAGCTATTGAAAAAGAAGGGGGAAAGTCTAATAAAAAGACTGGCAGCTTATGAAGAGGTTATCAACTATCAACTATCAATATATAAAGGAGAATTCTGTGAGAAAAGATTGAAGAGATAATGAAGGAAAGATCAGGTCTTTATACATAAAGAAAGGAAAAGACCTATGTGTAAAAAGGGCAGGAAACCAGAAGAAGATTGTCATATGCCACTTGTTGGGCAGTAATTTTTATCTCAGCTGTTTAATAATTTGAAATCAGCAATAGTGAGACTAACATAGATGCACAACTGAAATGACACTCTGAAATGACCACTGCGTCTTGGGTATAACTTCAAAATTCATAGTCCTAAAATGCCATGGGCTAAATTGTAGTCTATTACAATTGTGTACATCTGATAAAAGCACTTGAATTCAAAGAAATTGCAGTGGCTGCTAATCAGAGAAAAAAACTTCTGGTTTGAGATCAACATTATAAAATGAAATAAAACAACTGACAGTTCAGAGTACAGGAAAGCAATGAAAGTGAAATCCTAAACCCTTGTTTTTTATTACCAAAAAGGATGTCTGAATACTTTTCTGATAGTCATTAAATGAGTAAGAAAATGTACCAGAGAATATAATTCTATTTTTGTTAAACACAAATCTTTGACCTTGCTGCATTATTCACTCTCTGAAATTGAGGAATTCAGAAGTGTTACAATTATGCCACTTTTAATTTTTTATTGGTACTTTTCTCCCAATGTTATTTTAAAGTCAATACAGCTAGCAAAATGCTTAGTTATTAATAACCATTTTAATTGCATATTTGTGCCCAAACCAAATGCTGTTAGAGATGTCATTTGAAGAGGTTTTGTTGTGGACAGTGTTTTTCTTCAAATTTGCTAGAGGTCTTTTTTCATACGGAAAAAAAAATTACTAAGTATAAAGTTTAACTATGCCAGAAAAGAGAAGAAAATACAAAATAGGGTGTGAAAACTGTGCCTGATAAGCTCACTGCTCACTGGTCATATTGTCAGAAATATATGTTAGAATGTGATATTGCAGGGCAAACAGTGTCAGAAAGTTTTGGGGTTTTTTTTTGGTTTTTTGTTTTTTTTTTTTTTTGTTTTTGTTTTTTTTTTTTTTTTTTTTTTTTTTTTTTTTTTTTTTTTTTTTGCCAAAACACTGGACAGAGTTTGTTTCTTACAGCAATGTAATCCAGAATTACTTTTTACAAACTTAAAAATTAAGACCAAAATCCCCATCCTTCAGGACTTCAGGTAGTGTTAGAAAAAGAATGAATATTATGATTGTTAGTATCTTCCTTTGGGATTGGGAAGAGAACGCATACTTTTCTAAACTCATGAAAAAGTACTATTCTTTAATGATAAAGCAACAGATACTGTTGCTGTTCCCATTTATTTTCCTTCTAATCTGAACTTTATTAAAAATTAACAATAACTACAAAAAATAAAACTAAAGCCCAGCACACATTTTATGTTGTATTTTCATAATTTTAATATTTGAGAAATAAGTTCAGGAATGGATTCAGATTTGATATACGTAATAAAGTAACTGTCATAATCTTTGAAAATTTAAACAACATTTGGCATTTCACTCTTTATTTGAATAAGGTCTGACATTAGCTTTGGATTACTGATTTTCCCATATAACCAAAGCTCTTCTTTTGAGATGTAAATTTCTTTTCAGCTTTACTTAGCTGTGAAATTTCCTGGACAGTCTTGAACACTCTCCTGTCTTTCAGAGCAGTTGCATGAAAATAGATAAAAAACTATGACCACTGGAAGAATGCAGCAAATGGCAGTGGAACACCAGGCAAGATTTGTATTACAGTACAAACAATAACATGTCATACTTCTGCATTCAAGGTATCCCCTACTGCCAGTAGAGTCTACTGAAGGTAGAGAACTATGAGGAGTTCACCAAATTGGACTGCTAATGGTGCCCCCTCCCAGCAACTGTGTTACGAATGCAATTGCATTTAAATTGCTTTTCAAATGCATTAAATTAGTGTAAATCCTGCTGATGGTTCTTTCTTAGTTAGGTTAACACACATCCAGTACCAAAATATTTATGTTATATCTGTTTTTGAGATTTAACTTGCACTAGATAGTTTTACTCATGTTCCTCAGAAAATTAATTCCTAATTGCCAAATTCAAAGGAGACAACCTTTCTTCAAATAGCTAGCATACTCTTTAGACTTCTTCTTTTAGCTCTTCTCTTATTCACAACATCATATGAAATATTAAGTCCATACTTCAAAAAGTTTAGTAAACTAATGAGGAATATATATGAAATTTATCTAACAATATTATAAGAGGCCAATCTGATGTATTTTGCTTCCTTACATCTTTAAAACTGGGAAAGTCAAGTATGTAACTGTTTCTTTATGGATTCAGTGTTAAAAATATTGGAATAACTATAATGATGTTAATTTCATTCATTCTGTGATTTTACTGAAGGCTATTTGAAAGCTACTTCAGAATTTCCAGAGCAGAATTCTGGTCTGGACGATTTGGAAAAAGTGGCACAGATTCCCTTAATGTTTAATAATTTTATGAGGAATAATACCCAGCTAACCTGAACTTCAAAGGAGCCTCTACACAACTGTGCAAAACAGCTACTTTTAATGGGCCGCCAAAATTGCTTTAGGTGTTTTTCCAGTAATTAAAAACAGATGGTCAATAACATTTTCCACAGTTTCTAGGCAAATTTAGTAGCTACTACTTTTGTAATCAAACACTGATATACTAGTTTATAAAACAACTTTGTGATTGGATAAGGACAAAAAAAGACAAGGGGAAAAAGCTGATCTTGGTAACATAATACTATTCCATTGAAGACAATAGCTAGTCTGGAGTTACAGCAGGATAGAAAATAACATTTAATCCACAATTCATAACCCTTGATTTTGAGTATTAAAGAGAATGAAGGTCTCAGTGAAGAAACTCCAGAAATAATTTGCATTCATAATCAACCTTTCTCTGCATACAGTTGCTCCTGATTCCTTCTCCCTCCCCCTTTACTAACAGCCTAACTTGAATTGCTGAAGAAGAAATGCTGCAGATTTCCATAGATCTAGCTGTGCTTCTCAGTTAGATCAATACACCCTCACTGAATAATTTTAGAGCTTTTGACATCATTGGTAGCACCAGATACTACTGTGAGACAGGTTCTGTGTGTTCCACACCCATGAATAAGTGACAAATTAAGAGAGATGTCCACAGCAATGCTGAGTTTTGAAGAACTTGATTTTTAATATCTTGTCTTCGTCACAGAATCTCTACATTCTCAGATTAGTGTAAGGTTGTTAAGTTCAGGGTTACAGGAGCCTGTATACATAACAATTTTAAATTCTTAAACTATCCTTAAGAAATGCTTAAATAAAGCATGCATATTTAAATAATGTTTTTATTTTCATGATCTGTAAATTCCTCCTTTTACACACAGTTAGACACTTCATTTTTGTATTCTAAAAGCCAATGTTTATACTTTTTCATTTGCACAAAAAAAAAGTTCCTCTGTGCCTATCAGCTTAGAAGGTAGCAAATACAAAATCTGAGAGACGAGGGGTTATGAATCTTCAAGTACTTCAGAGGCAGGTGGATGAGGGAGAAACCTTGAGTTGTGTTTAGTGGTGTAATTTCTGTAGGAGAGGTTAAAAGGCCCTGCAAGCAACATTCTCAGCTGGCTGCATGTTTTCTTGATCCTGGCAGGATTCAGTGAAAATGTAGTCAGATTTTTATTTGGTATAGCTCTCTGCTCAAAACACTTTTCTGGATATAACAGACATGAAACACCTAAGTTCATAAAGGAATTTGGTAATTAGAAAGTTGTTATTTCATTAGGCATTTCCTAAACAGAATGTAGAGCTATATACGTGAATGTCATTTTGTAGTTTTGTCTGTGTTGCTTCATTGTCTAGAAACAGCCTTCCAGAGGCCCCTGTGTGGAGATGAGTTGCTTGCTCAGATGTCAGTATGCAAGGGAACACATATTTTCAAGGTAGGTGGGGCATTTATAAGGAAACAAAGTCCCAGTGAGGTTCTGTAATCCACAGTGGTTGTAACAGTCTTCATTTCTTCCTCCAGGAAGACTCTGGGCAAAGCATGGAAAAGGGAACTGAATTGGCTTGGTCTCCATTATGAATTTATGTGAGTATTGGCAAATTAAAATGAGACTAAATGATGAAGCAAGGAGATGTCTCTCCTTCCTTTTTTTTTTTTTTTATTTTTTTTATTTTTATTAGTATTTAAAATGGGTTTTGGCTGAATGTGGAGTATCAGTTGAGTCTGAATCCACCCTTAGGTGCTCTGGAAAACTTTACAGTCTTAGTAAAACTTCAGTGTCTAATGGCATTCAATCCATCAAAAGGATGGAGTGGTATTAATGGTAATCATGATAATTACATCCAAGGGGTTAAACTCTATTTCAGTGATGCTTTCTGATTAATGGAGTTGATATTGACCCTTCTCTTGCAGATATCCCTACACTGATTTGTGTATAACGTCAATGCTGTTCTCAGCATGTGTTTTTGTTAATTCTCCAGTACAAGATATGCCCCTGCTGATACATTTGATGCAGCACATGTAAAGATAGGGAGTTCTAATACAATAAAGTGTGGTAAGAGAAACATAAATAGCTTCTATGTGTGTGTGCATAAACCTCTGCTTTCTATTTTTTCCAGCAAAATCTCAGAAATCCAAACCCACGTAAATGTACATCTGTGTGTGGAAGACACATCTGATTTAGAGCTTGTTCTAATTGAATAATGTCTCATTTTGTCTATCACCGGCATGATTTGTCTGTGGAATACCAAAAGCACCTTATACTAAGAAAAAATACAATTTCTCAATCAATACAAGTTGTACTCAATAGCTGGGGTGTGTGCTGTATGCAAGTTCTTATTAACTATTTTGTTCATTTCCATGGGTGTAAAATAGTTGTGTACAAAAAAATGGGGATTTTATTTTGAATGCAATTGTTGACATAACGTTTGTTTGTTTGTTTGTTTTTGTTTTTGTTTTGTTTTGGATTTTTTTTTCACAATAAAACTCAAAGGGTCATCTCATAGGCTTTATCTTCTACTACTTCTGGCTTATTTTTTGATTTTAGACCATGTTTCTGATTCATATCACATTCATTTACTGAATTACAGCTAAACAACTATTGTTAAATACATTATACTGCAGATGAAAAGGTAAGACAGTAAGGTGGTGCCTTACAAAACTACTAGAGGAAGGTAGGACTTATCTGTACATTGTGCACTAATAGAACTAAGAAAATGAGAAATACATATAATGATATTTTTCTTTGAATGGTTCACTGTAGTATGTTTAATTTCATTTTAATCTGGTGGATATAAATCCAAAGAGAAAAAGGTTGTTTCAGTCAAGCTAGGAAAGAGGCCTAGGTTTATTCAGATCTTCCAACCTACTCTTTACTAGTTCCATAGTACAAAAAATATCTATGATTTATGTGGCAAGTAATAGTTATAGAAGACATATTGATATGCCAATTAACATATTTTTTATTCTGGAAACAGAATGGGAAGGACAATAACAACTGTCAGAGATTTAGAATTATTTTAATATTTCTTTCCATAACAAATACTTCTGTAAAATCTAGAATGCAAGCCAGGGTGTTTTGCTATAGATTTCCCTCAGATCAGTTTGACTTTGGAGTCTAGGAAGGTCAAAAGTCATCCTGAAGTCTTTCTCTGAGGATAGGTATTCAAATGATCTTTTGCCTCCATTTTCATTGAAATTGTAAAAGTGCAATTATTTTTTGAGACTGTTTTACTTGTGTCAAATTCTTCTTAAATAATTCAGCTCATGTGAAAATAATTGAAGACACATTCAGACCCTAAGAGCAGCACAGAGAAAATTATTGAATCTGTTTGGTGCCCATGGGAAAAAGTTGACATAAACCAATGGACAATTCATGATAAAAGATCTGCATTAGAGTTTAGTGGTAGGGAGGAAGCTCCCCACACCTGCAAGTTGAATTTAGTGTATTGGATGTTCTCATTTGTGTAGTCACATTAGTTTGTATTTGTAAATGCACTGTAATGTTTACCAATAGGTTTCAGTGTTTCCATTTTATTTCCTTCCTTGAGACTTGTTACTATTCTTAATGCTCTTGCTTTTCTAAGAATGAGAATTGATGTTACTATCATTGCCTGGTATCTAGAGGCCATCCATTTCAGACTCAGAATTGATGAAATCAATTTCTAGTTTCTGCTTGAAAACAGGAACAAGAATATCAGGAGATAGAAAGAAGCACAGCTGACCTGCATCATGTTAGTTTTCTGAGTTGTCTCAGAAACATTCTTCTGCAATCACTTTCAAAAAAACCCTGAAAATGTGAGTTTTGCAACAAACTCTTCTCACAAAAAACATTTCACCTACCCCCTCAACTTCAAAAATATTTTTATTGTTCTGTTTTGTTGTGCAAAATGTGTCACTGTTTTCAAGTGACAGTGTTAAATAACAGTCTACAACAAACATTTTAGAACATAAATGTTAATGTGCTACTGTCATGATTCTGAATTATAGTGATCTTTCATTTCACTTATCTGTGTGTTCCTAAAATGCTTTAGTATAACCAAGACATAAGCAGTGCTAAAGCCACATTGACTTCAAATGTAGGGATGGTGGCAATTACTGCAGTTATGAGTTACTTTTCTGCAAGGGGGTTTCTAGCTAGTGAGCTGGAAAAAGAATATTGCAAGTGATAAATAATGAGCCAGAGAACCACTCATCCATCACTATATTTTGCAGTGATAATTTTCTAATAAGTAGGAGTCTGTAATGCCTCAGAACTCTTCCCCAAGTTCCTTAAGTCATCTAATTATTCAGTATGATGCTTTATTCAGACAGAACTGAATTCAAATATGAAGATCCATTTTGAGACTGTGGAATACAGTAATAATCTTATCACTTAATTTTCTGAATTTTACTTCATTTACTTAGTAACTTCTACAGTCATGCTGAAATATAACAATGGATATCTAAACAGTCATTGTAATGATACATCATTTGAAAGCCACAATCAGAAAACTAGTCCTTTGTAGTAGAGAACACTGAAGTACAAAACTAAAACTAAGTCTAGAGACTTCTCATTATGAACTTCCAAGATGAAGGAAAATAAAATACGTAGAAGTCACTGAAATATTGTAAGAGCAAAATCTGAAAGAGAGATTTAATTTTTTTTTCTTTTAGAAACTACTACATAATTCTAGTACAAAAATTGTGATAACAGTCTACACCTTCTGTATTGGAGCTGTTTTGAAGCTGGAGTTGATGTCCACTGCTTTCTCTACCCATCTTTTCTTGTCCTCTGGCCAATGGAACATATGAAGGGAGGGTAGAAATCAGAATCCAGGCAACAAACAAAGTTATCTTTCACAGCCTAGCAACATATGAATTTTGCCATGGTTAATTTAAGTAGATAGACTTTATATTGACCTGACAGGACTTAGGCCTGAACTGATTTTAGCTTCTTTTAACAATTTTCTAGAATTGACTGTTGCTTATCTGCTTTAATTTAACCTCATCCTTGATATCTGACACATGTAAGGGAGTAGATTAACAGGTCTAGCATATCGGGTAGTGTGGTAGTCCAGCAAACAACAGTCCTTTGTGCCAACTGAGACAGTGGCAGCTTATTCTGCTGCTTTCAAAATTTATCTGAAAACCAGTGTGGGGGACATAAGGGAGGGGTAATAGACTGTGATGAAAAATTATTTAAAAATAGATTCAAGGGAATGCAGGAGTGAGGAGGAAAACACCCCTGTCAGCAGCATTGTGCTTCTCCTGATGAGTAGTTATGAGTTTTGGTAACTCACAGTGACAAGTCACAGGATGAGTCTGCCTGGAGAAGACCAGGAGTCACCAATCTTCTGACTTAGGAGGACATTGGAAAGGAGACTACAACATGAGAGAAATTCAGTGGGTAGTATTTTTGTCTTTCATTACAGTTTTAAGGCTTTTATTAGTATTATTAATAGACTGTTGATCTTATTGTATCTAAATTAATGAGAAGTATTATACTTTGATTGAATAATTTAGATGCTATCTGAGCTAACTGTAAATTTTTGGTTTCACTTAAAAAGTGTGTTCTACTTTTACCAACAACACTTAAACCATAATAAGCACTTTTGGTAAAGCCTTTGTGGAGACAACGTTGTCCTGAACCATGCTGAAAAATATTTCTCTCCCATTTTTTTCCCCTTCCAAGGTTTAGACTTGGGGAAAGCTGTGGGTATAGTGGGCTGAGAAGTGTGTGGTATAAGAGATTGCAAAGCTAGAGAGAGACTCTGGTGCTGCAGGGATGTGAGATACAGTTCTTGCTGTTAGAGGAGCCTCCTGGTATGGACAATGGGTTTCAAACACATGTAAGTTGCTCTAAAATATACAGAACGCCTGTGAAAATACAGTTTTGGGGAGGGTTGTACTCTGCATCCAGGAATTAGGGAAAACAGAAGAGGCTTTGGGGTTAGACAGTAAAAGGCTGAGGAACAGGGCTGCATTGCTTTTCAGTCTTGGTTTGGGAAGATGCAGAAGGGGATGCAGAGGAGGCAGGAGAATGTAGTTTTATGCTAAATGGATTTGGACTGTAGTTACTAGAGCAAAGTTTGACCAGTTGAATGGCATAATTTTTTTCCCCCAATTGTTTTCTTGTTAAAAAAAAAAAAAAGGAAAAAAGTCATATTTATTTCTTTGTAAGTCTGGAGAACCAAGAAATTTTTAAATGCTTCTACTCATAAAATGCTATTTTATGTTTAGATTTGTGTAGGAATCTGGGACTGAACACCACATGCTTGTTTGTTGCTACTCCTTTTACATGTATAACAGTCCTTTGCTTTTGAACTTTTTGCATCTCTCAGAGGAGAATCCTACATTCACAGGGTTTTGTTCTAGGAATTCCCTGACGTTTCAAACATGTCAAGTTGCATTTGTTAACCCTCTCCACACCATCACATTTTCTCCTGAGTGTCTTTCATTTTCAGGGATATAGTCAGCCCTAATTGGGTAATCAGTGCTTTCCAGATGGAAGGGGAGCCACATGTGCAGCAGTCAGGATAACTTATCTCTTAGAAGTGCATACAGCTCAATCACTTTCTCTTAAAGTGTTCAAAGTAGCATTCCTCAGGAGGATACACCCAAGTCTGTGACTCCATCCACCACGAAATCTGAACGTACTCAGATAGGTGTGTACTGCAGACTGTACTTCATTATCTGCCAAGAGCACAATTTGGTAGATGCATCTAAGATGCAGTAATCACAATATATACCAAATATATCACAATATATAAGCTGTGAGACTGTCAGCTGCTAGAAATCCATCTGTCTGGCTTGTACACATCCATGTATTTTGAATCTTTTTAGCAAAGGAACATTTAACATATGTTGTTTTAGAGACCTATACACCCTCCATTGAAATATTTTCAGATTTCCTGCCTAAGGGAGCACTTCTGTGTGCTACCATATGTAACCATGACACAGCTGGTCTTATGGATTAGTGGGAAGGAGTGTGTCATGGTAAACTCTTTATAATAGGGTTTAACTTGAAGTATTTTCTTCAAATAGACGAGTATTGATGCACTATTATTATTCATGGTCTTCAGATGTGGAAAAGTTTGACATGGTAAAAATAGCTGTGTAAAATTTAAAAATGGGCTTAGAAAATTTATCTCTTGTCAACATCAAACTTGGTTTAACAAAAGTTGTGGTCCAGCTGGATTGCTATATTTTTTAAAAATTCTGGTCTGATACTGTTTGGTTGTGGGGGGGGGGGGTTTGTTTGTGTATTGGTTGGTTTTGTCGTTGTTTTTTTTTTGGTTTGGTTTTTTTTTTGGTGGTTTGGTGTTGTGTGTGTTTGTTTGTGGTTTTTTTTTTTTTTTTTTTTTTTTTTGGTTTTTTGGGTTATGAAAGACACTTTTAACATAGGAGTCCTACATGAGACTCATGTCTTGGACAAGTATGAAAGTGTAGAATTTTTTTTTAATTGACACACAAAACTCAAGTAACATATTTTTCCATGACAGGCCCCCCAGAGGGCACAGTGCAATATGCTTTCCTGACCTCTTTGTGTACATTTGTCTATCCAACAGCAGAGTTTTCCTGAACACAAAAGGCTCACGTGAGCTCTTAAGCTCCATTTTTTAAATTATGGTGAAGAAAAGACCCATTAAATCTGAATTTGTGGACCTAGAATTCCTGATTTCAAGTGGAATGAGGAAAAGCAACAATTTTAAATCAGTAAGTAGTTGAATAATATACTTCCACTGACAGAAAATGTATGTGAAATAGAGTCCCAGATCCTGTTGGATTGTTGGATCAACAAAAATGGATTTTAGTTTTCTCATTTCATTAATTGAAATCCAGATACTATGAAAGTAACAGAAATTGGCATAAAGGAACATACTCAGAGCAATAAATTGAGTTTTGAGGAAAAAATAAGGAATTTTTAATGTTTCAGTCTTGAAAAACATTTTGTTAGTGTTTTGCTCTCAGTTTTGACCTGAGTTGGATAAACAGTTGCATATACATAACTGCAGAGGAATTTCTGAACCTTAAATAATTCTTTAAAATAGTAACTATTATTCTTTCACTTCTGTAAGTTTTTAGAACTGTACTAAAACCACCCCTATAAACACCTCCTAGAATGAAGGCTCCAATGCAGAATTTCAGCAATGATTAAATCATTCTTCAGGAAAGAAATGTTTGTTATGGAAATCCTGACATAACATGAACAGTAAAAGTGTGTGTAAACAAAATGAACAGTTTGATAATGGGTCTTAAAATGAGTTACAAACTTTTTTGTGCAGTGGAAGTGATGGTGATGGCATGACTAATTTATTTAACTTTTGTAACTGTAGATTAGCACATATATTTGTTTAGCTGTTAAAATTCACTTACAATTGTTTTAACATTCTAAAATAAAATGTGTTTCTATTCCAAAGTTATAATGGAACTGCTAATGGGGTATTGACTACTGCCTCTTGTCATCCATCTCCTGGTGGAATGGTGATCATTACTTTTCACTAAATAATTCTCTTTTCTACACATTCACATAAAATTTCTTTTACAACAAATTCATTCCATTTGCATTTGAAGATAGCTCCAGCTACTGTTTGATAGTTATTTTCTGTATAGTATAAAAATACATTTTCAGAGACTTGCTAGGATTAGGAACTGTTTTCTTAACTTTATCAGATTTGTCAACCATATGCAGTCTTCAGACTAGAAATTTGGATGCTATCAACTCAACTGACAAGGAAAATCTTATATAAAATTGATTTTTAAAAATATGTTGTGGTGGAACATTTCATTCAAATGAACTGTTGTTGAAAAATTCTTGACAAAGAGTGAAGTTGAAACTATAATTCTTTATTGGGATTTCTACATTCTTGAAATAAAAATCAAAGAGAAGTTTCCAAACATTTTATTCTATCAAGATCAGCACAAGAAGCAGAAAATGCAAGAAACCTTCATTTCCCCACTTTTTTGGTAGGTCCTTGGGATAGTTTCTACTTTTATTAGAGCTCATATTGCCTTCTTTTTCCTGGACAATCCCAAAAATCTTGAAAACTTTCCCCACCTTAAATGTATATATATCACCAATGACTAAAGTTGAGCTGCCCTTTAGAAAGTCATGCTTAGGAGTTAGCTATAGCTTTCTCTGGGGTTAAAACACTAATTCCCTGGAATTGTACTATTTTCCTAAACTCAAATGCATAAAATCCCTGCTTCAGTTAGCAAAGAGTGGCTAAGCATAGAGGCAGAATTATTTTATTATATTTTTAGATCCTTATAAACATATTGATTTATATTGGAAGAGCATTGTCAGAAAATTTTAACAGTCCAGTTCATATTCTGCTTAAACTGCTCTTTAGCCTTCTGGTGAGAAGCTTTCAACAAGGCTGTAAAGGAAAGGATGAGACTAGAGAGTAGAGGTTTTAAAGGTTTCAGTTACAGAGAGAATCTGTTCAGTGTTCAGAAATTTTCCAGATTTCTAGAACCTATAACCAAACCAAAGAAAACTCTTTGTCATGCAAGTTTAAAGTTATTTTATCTATGATCCTCCACTAAAAAAGATTCCCAGTTCCTGACCTCAGTTCCCATGGCAATCTGTGTCAACTCCAAGTTAAGAGTTAAAAACTTTGTGTGCAAGCTTTAAACATGAGCGTTCAGCTATGAGATCATCTTTGTAGTGACTGGCCTTTATTTTGTTACAACTCTCGTGTTCTGAGTTTTCTCAGCAGTTACAGGTGCGAGAACACCTGTACATAGAAAGTGAACACCTGTACATAGAAAGTGAACACCTGTACATAGAAAGTGAACTTACTAAATAGACATATTCTTTTTCTTTTCTTTTCCTATCTAGGGATTGTCTGAGACTTTGATGTAGTCTTCCAGCCTGCCTCTTTGGTAAGCTTTTACAGAATTTTTTTCTCCACTGAAGGAACTTACTTCATGTTAGAACATAATGAAAGGAGTCATGATGTGGTGCAAATGATAGTTCCTTATGTTTAATCAGCTATAATCAAGTAATTCTAGTCAATACTGAGAAGCAGAATTAACAGTGTACTACCGTGTACTACTACCTGAGAAGCACCACAAAGATATTAAGATCTGTATTCTAACCTTACCATATAAGTAGACACTATTGTTGTCACTTTCTGGTTGCCTCTTCTTATGAGCCCATATAACAAACATATGTAACATGTAAATATAAAATTTGAAGGCACAGACATTTATGGATAGCAAAAGTAAACAAAATTAGCCATCTGCTGAAGAGTTTTTCAAATACATTAATTTAGAATTGAGTCACTGATTTCTTGTAAAAAGCCATTGTGCCAGCAAGTTTTAATAACTGGGAAGATGAAATAAAAATTATCAAATGAATGAAATTTATATTTAGAACACACTTTTTTTTAAAAGCCAAACTGCTTAAAATGTGTCATTTCACCTGCACTACCTAAATCAAAGCTATTGATATGTATCTAATCTTTTACTCCCCCGTGAGCAAGAGTCATCAGCATAGCACTTTGAAATTCATAGCATGCTACTCTCTAAAGAGATTTTATTTCAGAAAATCTAATATGCCTCCTCCACATAAAATGATTTTCATAGCTAATTGTAAGATTCTCATTTGACTTCCTGAGATCAGTCAATCCAGTGGGGTGTTGTTTTAGTTGACTTCAGAAGTGGCAAATTTCCTAGCACCCAAGTTTTTTGCTATGGTAGTTTGAACTTTTCATCTGGTATTGTACACGTGAAAAAAAGGTGAGAGATTCTCAGGCATTAATTGTAAACTGTGTGGTCCCACATACTCATACAAGGCACAAGGAAACTGAAAGGAGCAAACTTTGGAAAGGAGCACAGCAAGAAAGATAAAGGTTCTCTTACCTTATCTTGCAGCTATGGAGAGAGATCCAAGCATGAGGAAACCGTGCAAAGCTGTGTGGTTACCCTGAGCATTATTCCCCTAAGATTTATAATTCTTATGGCAGTAGACTTTACTATTCTAATAAGGAGCAAGTTACTCTGTATAACTTGTTTTGCTGCATGTTAAATACATCACCTACATTCCAACATGACTCACCGTGCAGAACTGTCTCAGCATGAGGGAGATTCTAAAGAAATGTGGAAATAATTCAATTGTCCTTGTCTGTTTTTGGTATCAGGAAGTTTTTATTCAATTCCTCCAAACTTGATTTTTTTCTTGATTAACTTTTAAGAGCAAATGATGCAGTAGAACAGCAGTGTCATCACAAAATTTATTCAAACCTTAGGGACTGAAGATAAAGGTTTGATTTTATGGAAATAACTGAAAATGCTCTGCAAATGTTCTATGCACTACAATGCTACAATGCTTTTACAGTATAAAAAGATTTTAAAATTCATCTTGTTTTCTGTGAGAAGAAGAAAATTATCATTCCATTTACATTCTAGCAAAGAGGAGAATGTAGTAAGGTTCAATGATGCTGTGTATTTGCTACCAAAAAATAATGTAGTTGTTGGAATATTAGCACGAACGATTATCCACAGTTTTCATTTTTAACAGGAAAAGTATCTTGGTCTTTGATCTGTGACATGGCATAGAAAATATTGTTGACTTACTCTGCTACAAAAATTAATAATGCATGTTATGGCACAGCATAGAAGTACTGCAGAAAGAAATTATTTTGAGAACCATTTTGGTCATATGCTTAAGTAGCTGTGTTTCATGTTTTGATGATCCACCTTTGCCCAGGGTCTTCTCCTGTGCATTGTTACCTGAAACAGTTAAATTTTATTTGCTCTGTTGCTTGTATTTGTCTGTCTCTACTAACCTGATTTTCACAAGCACTACAAATTTATGCTGTCTCTGGATGGAAAACTCCTTTCTGCACGTCTGCTGCCTTGTACCTGTACCCGCAGTGATACATGAAGACAGCAGAGCATTCTGCAGAAGAGAGTGCACAGAGCAGGACTCCGTGCTGCACTTGAGGGAAGCACTTCATCTTATATCACATAAGGTCCAGAAAAATCTGCTTTTTAAAACATAGTTCACATTCTCACCGGGACTGCAGAACAAACAGATATTGGAGTGTTTTATTTGTAGAAAACATGTTGAGTACCCAGAGGAAAAAAAACTAAAAAAAAAAAAGATATATATATATATATATATATATATTCTCTTAAACTTTATCATCTGCCTAGCATTTTTTCACCATTATATATTACTCTTCAAACATTGGGGAAAACTTGTGCATTATTAAGAGAGAGAGAAGTTTCTTGAAGGTGTTCAGATATTTGTAGCTTCCATTATTGGCAAAAAAGAGTAGGAATAAAACCAATTCTGTAGATCAGTTTACTAACCAAGCCCCACGTACTAGAAAAACAGGAGTTTTAGACTGAATCTTTGAGAGGAAAATGTTTATACTAACATCTACTTTGTCCTTCCTATTCTACTAGTTCATCTGAACCTTTACACAGAAGGGCCTCTATGGGGCATAGGATTGTGTGGTTTACAGGTAAAAATAAGTTTGAAATTAGAGAAAGTGCAGCATAAAGTGTGATTGGGCAACACCTTTAACATTGATTCATAATCAGTCTCATCTCAATAGCCAATTGTCTCTTGTGAATCAGAGCTCAAATTATACAATTTGATAAATTGTATCAAATCTTGTGCCGTTCAGATTGGGAAATCTCAGTCCATTCCCACAGACCAACTGACAGTAAAGAATTAAAGCCAGTACTTCAAAAATTTAGTTTATTGTGGTTATTATTTTAAAGTGATTATGGTGAGATGATGAAAATATTGAGAAAGTTCTATCAAAGAAATTATGTGTGCATTGTTAGTTCTGTGGAGAGAGAAATAATAGTAAATCCAGGTCTGGTCAGATCAAACTGTACTGAAATCAGACTTTGCACAAAGTCTTTGCACATTTCAAAGCAACAGGGAGATCATCCAAGTAAGATGTTGGGGCAGGCACAGTCAAAACATTGGAGTCCATGGAATATTTGCAAAGCACTTTCACAGCATTTCACATTTGCTTTGCATGAAAACAAGCCTCCCTTCAGATCCTTGAACACCAGTATTTCTGTAACTCTTGTGTTAGCCCTGCTGCTGTAGTGCTCTCAATATGTGTGTAGTACAGCTTCATGACTGACAAGTGCAAAAGAAAGATGCCAGAGGCATATTTCTTGCTGCTGAAAGAAGAAATTTGTGTTTCCACATTTGAACTGTCAGCCATGAGCTGTTTAGGGTACTGAAGAAGCAGATACAGCACCACCGTGAGTAGCCTGCTCCTTTAGAATGCTTGAACAGATCATCCAGGCACTCAACCACTCACACAGGCTTCCAGCTACCAGGGAAAGCAACCATACGTCACTAGACAGATAATTACATTGGTCAGAAATCACAATATATTAACATTATTTTCTAATATTCTAAGCCATTAAAAGTCATCGAATATAAGCGTGACAAGCTGTTAATTGGCCACGTAAGAAGCTTATTTAGATCCACAATGCTTTGAAACAATTTAGCGAAGAGCCAAAATGAAGGAAGTTTCATTTCTCCAGGGCTTGTGGTTTTGTACTTCTTGCATTTTGTATTTTTGGTACTAAGTGGAATGCTGGGAAAAAATACAAATCCTACTGTTTACTTCCTTCTAAGTATCACTGAGTTCTACCCAGTATCATCACAACCAGAATAATTTAAGCTTCTAAAAAACCTTGAGGAATCACTCTTGGAATCTGGCCTAGACTACATGGCATGTAGGTCTCCTATTTCCTGTAAAGAAGTAGGAGTGCCAGGGTCAGGAAACGTGTCAAAGTGGTCAAAAGGAGAAATAATGTTTCAACACTGTGAGCCAAAATTAAACACAATACACGTTTTATGTGCCTGCAACTTAGTTTGGCTAGAATTACTCTGTTGCTGCTGAGTAATAATACAAAGGATTTTATCTGACCAGAAATGTTCCTCTTCGTGTTTTACAGCACCAGAGATAGTTGTGCATCTATTCTTGAGCTCAGAAGCACACAAAATTGATACTGCTGGTATTACGTGAGTTAGAGTGAGGCAATGATGCTGCTTTTTAAATTTCTATTGTTAGAGGGCATTGTATTAAAGGATATAGAAATTGGTGTGGGTTTTTAATACTGTATTTTATTGATGTTTCATACAGTAAAGAAAAGTGTGGTAATTAAACAGACTTTGTAGAATTAGAAATCTAGCAATCAGTCTTCCCTTTCTCACTTTTATTTCTGTTCTATATATGTGGAGAGATTTCAGGCCAGCCTAATCCATTACTCACTGAAGAATCTTTCCAAGAAATAAATTCAATAATGAAGTAGTTGGAAGCCCTGTATATTCACATTTGTAAATGGGAAAAGTATCAGCAAAGGCATGTTGTTATTGATTTTGTAATAAGCTGCACTAATTAACTAACTAATAGGCCAGCTGGAAGTCAAAATGGATTTTTTTTTTTGCCTCATAGGTTGAGAGAAGCAACATTACTACTGGAAATATTGGTATTCAGTTTTATTTCAAGGGCATGTGCTAGGAAAATAAATGAGTCCAAAACAATTGTATGGCATGGTTTTCCAAAGAGGAAATAAATAAACTGAACCACTATGAAGAAACTTTTCTCTGCAAAAATGCACATGTTTCTACCTGACTTATTTAAATTAATTTTCTTTACTGGGAGTGACATCCCTTGTTTTGATATGTTTTATGATGAGTAAGTATCCTTGCTTACAGCTACATACAAAAAGAAGGAGTTTTGCTACTTTTCATTAGAAAAAACTGTCTTCAGAAATATCAGAGACCATTTTAAGGTCATTGTTTGAAAAAACACTTCAAGAATGCTCCAAAATGAGCTCTTCTGAAGATGTAGACTCTTGAAATAATACTAATACTAATACTAATACTAATACTAATACTAATACTAATATAATACTACTAATAATAATTAATATATCTGTCTAGTCATAGTGGACATAGTGGAAAAAAGACTTCTTATAAGTTTTCTTGTAGGCAAATAAGATTTATATTAGACATTAGTTCTCAAAGCCCGAGTGCCCCCATAAGTAAGAACATTGGAACATTTCTCACAGAGAGAAATTCACAGGTTACTTCCAAAGAAGATTAATTGGAATGATTGCAGTTTGGCTGGTTTCTAATGGAGAGAAAAGTAGGACACAAGAATTGCTGTAGTTAGTTTGATTTTTTTTACTGAAATTTCTAATATAAAACTCTAGTACTCTGAAGCACAGGTACTGAACCTCCATTACTTTGTAAGTGTATAGTTTACAAAGTGTTTTGGAAAAGTAACAGAAAATATTTTGTATTATGGTATGCATTTGCATATCGTTCTGGAGACCTCAACAATTTTTTAAATGTTTCTTTATTACTGTTTAGGTGTTTCGATTTGTGAGTTTTGAGGTGAGATGTCAGAACCACCATGGTCATCTTGTTCTGACTTCCTTTGCCACAGAAGCTATAGAACTTCTGTGAATGATATCTGACTGGAAGATGCACAGTACTCAGTAGTCATTGCTTCTAGGAAAAAAAAATCTCAAGCCTTGAATCTCTTACTTTTATTGATAAACAATGCTTATTAAGTTATACCAATGGCTAATTTCACTCTCTGTTATAAATATGGTATTTTTTTAATATTTAATTTATTAACATTTAGTCCACAACCTGTACACATTTCATTAAATCTTAATTTGAGAAATAGAGGAGATAAATTTAAAAATTTGCTTTCTTTGTCTTTTATGTCCAGGTTATAGGCTTCTTTGTAATGTACTACACTGAATTAACTTCTTAACTTTTCTATAACTCAAAGATTATGATTCTTTGATTGTTCATTTGAGTTTATATTTTTTTCCAGATTTGTTAAAATCTGAAGATCATATCTGGGTATAGTGCTCTAATAGTGGTCCTATCACTAGCACAGTATACACAGAGATAATGTAACCTTTTTCTGTCATGGCCTACATGACAATAAAGTGAGTAAATAAGGGGTTTTGCATCCAAGGATGCAAACTCATTGTGCCACAGCCCTGAAAGGTCACTGTACAATGTGATATCTTCAGAAGTGATATGCCTCATTGTCTTGGTTTGGAAAGACAGGTATCTGCCAGGGAAAACTGGAGTTTCCCTTAGAATGGAGAATGTAAACCCCTAACCAAATAATAATTTTGCAATCAAGGGCTTTCAGGCAAAGATTTGGGAATAGGAAAAACAGTTCTTTACTAAGAATATTAACAATACAAATGTAGTAGAAAACAAAACCACCCAACCAAACAAGCAAACAAACAAACAACAATTTTGGAGAACCCTAACAGAGTCAGGGCTACAACCTGACACCCTGTTGGTCAGGGTGTTGGAAGCAGTCCCAAAGTGAGTCCTCCCGGAGTGGCAGATGTGGTTCTGTTGGAGTAGAGATGATCCTGTAGAAAACGAGTCCAGTGATGGTGAGAAGGGTCCAGTGAGTGAGAAGGGGTCCAGTCTTCCTCCCAGGGATCGGGAGAAGCTAGAAGTTTTTGTGTTCCTGTGTCTCAGTTTTACCCAGGTAGAAAACTGCCTGCCCCTCTCCACTGCCAGGGGGGATGTGATGCATCTCACAATAAGATGATGGAAATGCAGATGCACCCTCTGGGGAGGGTATAGCCTGGAGGGTTGTTAATGGCCCATTATCAGAAGGCATCTGCTGCTCTCCCCGCCAGAGTTACCAGAGATAAAGAAAAACATCTCCCCAACTGCTTTTAACAAATGAAAATAGAATACACACCCCTGGCTCCACAAACCATGACACTCGTAAACACACTACCTGTTTTTCAGACAATTCACTTATATTCAGGAACCTGTGTTAGTGACATGGAGATATTCCCTGCTTCCGAGACACTTGGATGAAACCTTCAAAATGTCCTGAGCCTTCCTCAAGCTCCCAAGAAATGGTGAGAGCAACAATTATAGGCAAATAGCTGACCTTAAGGAAACAGTAAACTTCCTGGTAGCCCAGTGCAGAGAGCTTCCAAGCGTATTGGGATTTTATGCTTCAAGCTAACTCTATGAGTTTTGTCTCCACCTCAATCAACAAAATGTTCTGTGCAAAATGATCTGCTGCTGGTGCCATGGGCTGAAACAGTGCTGTACTTCCAGAGCAGGGACATTCACCTCCAGTCACAGTTCTGGCACTGATTGCACAGTAGTGCTGGTTTGTTTTGTTTGTTTGTCCTTTTAAAATTTTATTTAAAATTGAAGCAGTACAGCCATGTCCTGTGACACAATTGTCGCAATACGACATGAAAGAAATGACACTCATGCACTGAGATGTCCAAGGCAAAAAGGGGCAGTTTATTTACAGACCTTGCCATTTATAGAATCCCAACAGTCACCATGGATTGGAGGAAGAAAATCTTCCTCTCCAACCACACTGGTCAACACAACAGTCCATCAATTCTCTCCTCCTACAGAAAGGAATGCAAAACAATCATTATTTACATGAAAAATACGTGAGAAAACTTCACTGCAAAAGGTAAACACAGAAGGCTGAAGGAACTTTAGAAAACTTTAGAAAAACAGAGAAAAGCAGGACAACACACAATATCTCATAAGATGTAATCCATATGTAATCCAAAGGGTAGTGAGCTGAATAAGAGAATTTTGAACAGTCTCTAAGCCTGACACTTGAATTTCTTAATAAACGTAATTTCTGGACCTCAAAGTTTTTTATAATCCCTATTATTACACCTCGGCATGATCCCAAAACTTGCATGAATACCAAAAGAATTCAATCTTTTGACCATGGTTCATAGATTGATGCACTGACTCTACATCCAATAACATACAATTACTTCAATGAATTAATGTGCCCAGGAACTGTTTCTGACTGTGCTTATATGACAGGGTGTTGACGCATTTTCAGAGAATAAGGGTGCCTGTTGCTGTGTTAGACTTTGTAATTACTCATCTCATAGCAAGCAACAAACCTTCAACTGATGATGATGATGACTTATCTGTAATATTTCTGTTGTTTTATTTTGGCTGGTGAATGTAATTTTTACATCTATGCTTTGCCTCTGTTTAACCATACTCCACGTTATACTTTTCTGCTGCATGACAGAGCAATATGAAATATATGTCAGGAGTTAAATATGAAGTGAAGAAAAATGTTTAATTGTTTTAAAGGTCAAGACTCTGCACCATATTGTTTGCTTTTATTCTTATCATTATTGTAAACCCCATTGGCTTTCTGCTTTGGGGATGACAAGGTAATAAGAAGCAAGAGTTGACTTTTCCCTATCAAAATCTCCTTTCCTGAAGTGCTGACAATATACACTGAAAGTGATATAACTGATAATGAAGGAACAGGGAAAATATGCCTTCTCTGGCAGAGGTTAATTGAATTTGTGCTTTCTGCTTTGCTCTATTTAGTTCTCAGTTTTGTGGTTTATTCCTTTTTTCCCCAGGAGGTATGAGTATTTGTGAGAAGGCTGCAGTGCTGTTCTTTATAATTTTTCAGAGTATGTTTTCATTTCACATATTACTTCTATCCTGTGTGGTCTTCATGTCCTGTGTGGAATGTTGTCATATATTTCTGCATACTTCATGTTTCTTGAGAGCAGATTTCTTCTTTATGAACTCTGTTGTAGGCTTTATAGATCCTAATATTTTAGCTTCATTAATTTGACTGGAAAATATTAAGAAAGAATGAAAATCACATTATGGGTAGAGCAGTCCAACTTACCAGGTTTATAGTAAACTTTTTCAGAGAGCACTTTCAACTAATTTTTTCAGGATTTTTTAGTTTTTTTGTGTTTGTTGGTTTGTTTGTTTATTTTGGTACTAAGAATCCCATAGCTTGAGTTATGAATGTTTTCTTTCTGTGGGAAAACATTCATTACTGCACTGGAGTTTAATTTGGCTTGCTTTACAATATTTTGTGATTCCGCAGACCAGAAAATTGGTATACCTACGTCTTAGACATGTTTTCAGAGGTATTAAACACTACAGATGTTTTAATCACCTTTTTTTTTTTTTTCAGTTAAGATGTGTGTTATCACTGTACTTAATTTCATCATGTGTATAAGCTCAAAATCCCTCAGTAGTGCCTCTGAGTAGTTAAAGCAAACCTTCTAAGGATAAAGTGAAAATCTATCAATTTCTTGTAGAACAAGACCATTGTGAATTGTCAAACTGTATCTTGCAGTCTTTTAGTTAAATTGGTTGTAATTGTTGTAGGTATATTGTCTTTAAAAAACACTTGATATCAGTTTTACTCTTCTGATAACAAGGGTGGAAAAGATGCCAGGACTTTTTGAACTAGAGGTTTCACCAAATACCAGTTTTCATGCTGCCCAGTTCTCACAGCATCAGAATACTTTACTTATGTGCCTCTAGCAATATTCACCATGTATGGTATCAGCCATTCACCATAGACAGTTTTTAGCAAAGAGTGAAATGAAACACTGACCCTACTTCCAGTTGCATAAAATCTGGGACAATTCAGATAATTTCCTTGCCTTCTATCCTTCCTTTCACATGCAAAATTTATATTTGTTTGCATTCTGTACTAGATAAGTACAAGAGTAAAAGCTGTGATGTCTTTAGTCATTATTGTTTCATTATGTCAATTAAAGGTTTACAGACCCTGATGAGTGATGATTAAATGACAGATGGATCGTTAATATTCTTAATAATATATAACTTCTCATATTTACTTTTGAGAGTTCAGCCAGTTTTGGTCTGTCTTTTTGCTTCCCTGACTATGTCAGCTCTGACATAGTTTTGCATTCTTATGTCACTTCTAATTTTGTTATTCAACATAGATGTAATGTATAATTAAAAAGTCCCCCAGTATTGATTCACTGACTTACCGATCTGTTCACCAAATAGTTCAAATGAAGTCATTACCCTATTGACCTATGCATTTACTATTTGCTTTGCTTTTATTTTGCCAGTCTGGATACTGCAGGATTTTAAGAGTAATGAAAACAATGGGATTTGCAAATTGTAAGCATGCTGTAATTCTTTATGCTTTTTAAAGACTTCTCATTTAAGCATTTACGATTTTTCCTCCCTCCAGGATAGCTATATTGGAACAGATTGTTGATTTTGTACAAGTGGTATAGTATCAAAGCCCTCCTAGGGATTAGTATCACACCAAATTTATATGGGTGTTCAGCTCCTCTATAGCAAAAATTTACATTTCTCTTTCATATTTCCAAGGTTTACAAAGATTTTTTTCTTGTTTTTATTGGTAGAAAGACAATGAAGTAAATAATTCTATGTACTCCTTAGCAAAGTAAAAATACTTTTTTTTTTCTAAAGGAGAAACAAATTTACTTCTTCACTCATGTTTCTCCATTAGAAATTATCAAGTCTGAGTTCCCAGTTCTGCCTGTTAATCTTGGAAGAATGTAAATTTTTTCAGCTGAAACTGCATGATAATCTGCAGTTTCTGAGCAAGGCCCTTTAGAGTCACTAATTTGCTTTCACTCTGCAAATATGGATCAAAATGAGCCAAAATACAGATTTAAATAAGATTCTGTGACTAAAATAAGGAATGAAAGTGTATCTATTTATTATGAAAGCCATTTAAAAAATAAATCTAATTCTTTGTAAAAATGGAATAATTTTTAAAATCAAAGTGCTTAATTGGGACTTTTGCTTGCTAGCTAATATTTTTGAAATGTGAATACTGTACTTTTCCTCTTCTATTTTGTTTTGGAAGTTATCTTCTGTTGCTATAGTAAAATCTGTGGAAGAAATACAAATAAGAAATCACCAATAAAATCTCTCCATGTGCATAGCTGTCAGATACTTTCTGAAGTTTTATTAATTCTTGTCAATTGCACAGGGAGAAAAGGATTTGACAAACCCCTCCATCATATTTGTGTCAGTGTCTGGAGTTAGATACACAGAGTGTTATTGTGTATCTGAAAATGCTAATATATCTCCAAATGCTAGAGAGAACCAGGAAAGATGAATGTAAAATTTTGAGGACCTTAGAGCATCCTGTTGTGCTTGTCTGGCTGTTCCAGCAGGAATTTTGGTATCAGGAAATTATCAAGAGGTTATATGTAGATTTTACCCCAGTATTAATGCAGCCCTCCCAGAGTTGGATGTAACATGATCATCTGTAAGGAGATAATAATTTTAATACTTTTCCTCACTGCAATAGACGTAAGCAATTCATAAGTCTATCCATTGGACTAGCATGTTAGTGATCTTGGATAACACTTCGTAATTTTTAATGAAATTGTCATTTACTTTAAATGCCATATAAGGATTTGGCATTTCCTGGTCATTTATGAATAGGAGAGAACATATGGGTGTTTCTTTTACTTTCTGTTCTCTTAGGCCAGTATTATAATTTTGTAGCATAATTGACTAAAAAAGAGTTAATTTTTATTTATGGTTCTCTAAGTCAAAGAACAATCAGTGTTGTATTTTTTTAAAAATTATTTTTGAATTTAAGACTTCCCTTATCAGCATGATAAACCTGTAAGTGACTTGTGCTTGAGTGTATGCACTGGGAGAGAATGGCTTGGCATTTTCAGAGGTGATCTGTAGTCTGGGGTTGAATACGGTCGGTAAACAAATCTAAGTCTCAGCATTGTCTAAAGTCCTGATGACACCACATAAGATGATGTGCAAAGTTAATATAGGGCCAGCTTAAAATTGCAGATAAAGCACAGTGGTGGAACTGTGGCTCAAATTTGATTATAACTGGGGATGAGAACCCAGCAGGTTTCTCTGTGATTTGAAAGGGCCAGATAAGAAGGTACAGAAAAAATTTTCCTTGCTGATCACTGTATCAGTTACCTGTGTGTGAGAAACAACACTGAGAGCATACAAAACTCTCCACAGATTAATCCTTTCCCCTTGATCATGCATTCTGTTCAAATGAAACTATATAATCTGTACAAGTTTTTGGCTTATTTTTTTTCTACAGACAGCCTGAAATGCTGAAAAAGGTGTGATCTGGTTTCAACTAAGGTAGAGTTAATTTCTTCTCAATAGCTGTTGCAGAGCTGTGTTTTGGATTTGGAATGAGAATCATGTTGATAACACATGTTGTTAAATCATGTTTGTCCTAAATCGAGGACGTTTTTTTATTGTCTCGTGCCCTGCCAGTAAGGAGGCACACAAAGAACCAAAAAACCCCAAGAAACCCCAAACAACAAAAAAACACCCTGAAAAAAACCTCAGGGAAGGTACATCACTGGGATATATTACCTGAACGGATCAATGGAACATTTCCCACCACAGAATGTTATACCTGCTGTATAAACCAGTGGAGTTACCCAGAAGGAGGAGCCAATCTGGATTCAGAAAGGGGGAATATGGCATCCATCAGAGGGTGCACAATAACATTGTGCATAATTTCGATTTTTATACATTATTATTATTATTATTAACCATTATTATTACTATATTTTGCATTATTTTTTTTACTTTGATTCTCCTCCCCATTCCCCAAGAGTGTGGGAAAGAGCTTGAGCAAGCAGCTGTGTGTGTTTCATCTCCAGCTGGGTTTAAATCGTGACAGGGAGAAGTATTTTTCTCAGTGCCACAGCTCTTGAAATTTATCTAGATTATCTATACTGAAAGCAAGAAACCTGGTTTCCTTTCAGCTTATGCAAGGAATCTGTCTTATGAGTTCTGTTTTGGCAGACTTTTCTGCCTTTAACAATGCATTATCAGGTGATATCTCATTTCCTACTTAATACTTTCAGATATGTTTGACAGTGGAAGCAGTTTTAGTACTTATTATATGCATGAATTATACTTTTAGCTGTACCTAGAAATCTAGATGCTTCTTTAATTAAAGTTTCTGCCAGTCTCAGAACCAAGGTTTGATTTGTATGCCTAGACTGCATCTTAGATGAACATCCTTCATGCCATGCAATTGAATGTACTGGCATGAGTTGCTTTCAATCCGTTCTTCATATTCTGTAAGTAATTAAGTATCCATGGATTCAAAGAGTAGCTCTACTTGCCTGGAATATGCCAGAATCAACCAAGTCCATACTCGCCTGCTTCAGTGCAGATGCATGAATCTGAGCAGTCCTTGCTTTGGTTTGAAATGATGTAGAGAGCTTGGACTAAGCAGGAAGTTTTCCACAGAACATTATAATTTTTCTCCCTTTTGTAATGAAAAAAGGTACTGTACTCAGGAAAATTCTACATATCTGTAAGTACTGTTGTGTCACACCTGTAATTGTCAGAGATCAATAGCAGTTTTCCTTGGTTTGGTTTTGGGATCACAGATATGCTGACAAAATTGTTTGATTATGTAAAAAGCTGTGAGGAAAGAAAATAATGGGGATTTATTCAAATCATCAATGTGGTTGTTTAAACTGGGCAGCTCTCCCTATCCTTCCTGCACCACTGGGGCTTGTCCTTCATTTCTCCAGATGTTCAGGGTAGGAGATTCCTTTATTTTTCTCTGAATTGCACAAAAAAACCCCAGCCTTCTTTTCTTCAGGGTCTGTAATCTAGATCTAAGGAGAATATTATACTAGCTTCAGCCCAAGATAGAATGCTCAGATTAGAATATGTGAATATTCATCATGTCAATGCATACATTTTTCTTACTTTCTGTTTCAGTGCCTAGAAAATGGATGATTTTGAAAGGAGAATCAATATGTTACCCAAGTATGGAAGGTAATGACCTAAAAATTGCACTTAAAAATATTTATTCTTGTTAGGATACTTTTGGTTGAGTTTGGGATATTTTCTTGCCCCTCTGTGAGGTGTTGAAATGCAAGGATTGTTTTTATTTGTTATATTTCATTCACCTTGAGTGACTGCTCATATAATTAAACAGAATGAAATCCTGTGTCTGATTACATTTTGAGAGACTCTTTCCATTTCAAAAATAATACTGCATTGGTTTACTCTGAGATAAATACAAGATTAAATCCTAACAGATGTTTCCTTAAGAGGGAAGGTTTTGCAGTCCTGTTGAATCCTCAGGTTATGTGACCACTCCATATTTCTCAGGCAGAAATTATATTTTCTTTTGCACAGCAGAGGAAATCAAATTTTTGAAACTCTCAAGTCTGTTCTAGTGTTTTAACTACTGATCAGTGCTGCTGTGATTTCTTTCAAAATATTTCTTTGGATTGTAGGGAGTTCAGGTATAGATGTAGCTTTTTATGTTGAAGATAGAGATGTTTAAACTACCTGATAATTTAGAAATTTTTATTTTATCATCATCCAGTTATTAAGACTATGCACAGTCTTGGTCAATATATAGGGCAGTACAGGGGTTAAAGCATTTAAAATAAATTATTGCATGGGAATTAGATTAGATTCCATGTCAGAAGATTTGTTATTACACTTACATATTAAATGGCATTTTAGTTAGTAAGCAGTAGAAATTTCACTGGAATCCAACATGAGTGCCACAAACAATTAACAAACATTCTTCTTATTTTTGTAATTTACTTCATCTTGTGTATTTATCTGGAATCTATCCTCGTGAAACTTCCTAGAAAAATACTTCTGAGCAGAAGAGGGTTTTATGTGTGCTTGTGTATGTGTCTTGTGAGGAATGAGAAAAAGCTAGAGAAGGGGCGACAAGTGAAAATAGGTGAGAACATCAGTATGGCTAGGGAATGCTAAAGGATCTCATATCCATTTTTGCACTGTAAATGCTACAATAGACATTGCAAAAAGCTGCTCTATCTGCAAATACCTTAGCAAATGGTTCCTTGAAATCCACTGTCCTTTACAACTCTGCCTTGTTTGTAAGCTCCTATCATTTATCATGGGAGCAGCTGTCATGGCAGGGCTATAGGCTGAGACAATCTTTGAGCAAAATGCTGCTGTTGTACTCTTCTGTGAAATTTAGCTTAGATTTTTTGTATCTGATCAGTATAGAATCCATTTGGCATGGAAAGCAGTCTTAACAGGAAGAACTTGCTGGGAAAGGATCAACAATATATTTGTAAAACAAAGTGAAGTGAATTCAGCAACAGCAATAAGGAAATCAAGACTGTGTAGGAATTGGTGAAGACCAGTAAAGTCTGAGAGGAATCGAATTTGCAGAGGAATTGCCATCTACAATGCCTAGCTTTTACTGGAATAGTCATCCTGATGTACTAAAGGAGGAAAAGTCAGCAATTTTTGTTTTGCAAAAAAACAGATACTTTTGAAGATTATGACTATCTAAGACCCGTCTTAGAAAAATGTATTTTCTAGATTATAGACAGGGGAGTAGCTTTGTTGTTGGTTATATGGATTAGAGGAACCTAGAACTTCTTAGACTGCCTCAGAATCACAGTCTCCTTGAAAGGAGACAAGTTTGTCATACAAAGGACTTTGGGTGTCAGTTCTTTACTAGTTGATTCAGGAAAAGTTATCACATCTAGAGTCAAATGCTTTTTCTTAAATAAAAAGAATTAGCATAATAAATTAAATTCTTTCCTGTAACAAGTAAAAATGTCTTTCTCCTTTCATGCTGTCATGTATCTTATTCCCTCTTTGTAAACTGTTTGAGTCAACACTAGCAAATGTGCAGTGGGAAAAAAAAAACAACAAAAAACCAAAACAACAACAACAACAACAAAAAAAACCACACCAAAAAACGCCCAAAAGGAATAATGTTTATTTTACAGAGCTTCACTGATTTTAATAGAGTGAAATCTGTGCCATCCTTGTTTTCTGGAGGTGTGCATTTTAAGTTCACCATAAATCAGTTGTTTTAAGACCAATGAGATATTTTAGGTTACTGATATGCAGCCAGTGTCGTAAAAGATGCACAGTGAGAGGGGTCAGGGATTTTCTTCATTTCACCTCACAGGAGTTGGGAAGCAGTTTACAGTGAGGTAATTGCAATCAATATTACGATTGAGGTCCTGTTTTCATAGAAACTCTTTAAAGCCATATGATCTTGCATATAAGCTGGAGGTAGTAACTAGGCCTGGTACTTTCACTAAAATGAAGGGATTGTCATTAGCTAAAAGTTGTGTTTTAGGGAAAAAATAGAATATAGGAGAAAGAATAGAAGACATAAATCTAGCATATGGATTTTTTGTCATGTAATGGCCCAGAACTAGTCCAAGAGCTGGCAGTCACTAGGGTAGAAGTGAAGTAAATCAAAGAAGATGGTTGAAGTTACTACATTTGCAGTTATTTATAACCCTAGAAAATGGAAAACCTAAAATCTTGGCTGGAAACCTAGATGTATAGCTTAATTTTTTGTGTGATGTTCCTCACCTCTGAAATAGATGTTTAGTAGCTATTATTGTAGAATAAAATAGTACAGGTGGGAAATATATTTGCAACTTTTCTGGGCCCAGGCTCTTAATGAACTCTCGTCATATTAAAACTTGTTGTTGGTTATGTGCAACAATATATTTGTACTCATTGCTACATTTCCTTCCTACAGGAAAACTGGTTATTAAACTAAAAAATGATATGTACTCTACAAGGTATCAAATATTTTACTTAACTAAAATTGGAAAGTTATATATTTTTTAATATTTATTATTAAATATAAAACTTGCACCTTTATAACCAGTTTTGTTTGCTTTAAAGAATAGATTCAAATATATCTTTGTATGCACATGGTACTGCTAGTTTTAAAGTACAGTAGTTTGATAATATTACAAGTTTCTTAAAAGAATCTTCCATGCTTCTGTCACCTACAACCTGAGTGTTGTCTCTTGTGGAGTCTCTGTGGGAAAGGAAATTTTATCTTGAACTCTTCCTTGCAAAGCCCTTCATTTTTCTAACTGTACTATCTCTCTGCAGGTAAGAATCTTTATTTATATGCCTCATAAAGCAGAAAAACATGATTTTGTAAATCTGGAATGCTTATAAATTGATTGTCTAACTACACTTGTTTACCATCAGTTTTGAATGATTCAAAAGGGCAAGTGATCATTCTCCTCTGGCTTTAGTTTGCAGTGTGGCCTTATTGACATCTAAAGCTTCCTATCTAGTAAGCACAGACTCCATGTTTAGTAGGGGTTTGGAAGAAAGGACCCATTTAAACTGCCATCCTCCTTGATCAGTTAAGTTCTGGAGGGCTGGAAAATGAGAAAATAATTTATGTAGCCAGACTTTTCTAATTGACTTTTACAGCTCTGCCATGGTAGAGGAAAGAGTCTGAGGCTCTTATGTCATCATTAATAGTAATAGCTCATCCTTCAGAGAAGATGGCTACAATCTAAACCATCTGTATCTTTTCACATTGCCAAGAGAAGTCAAATCAATCCTAAACTGAGGAGGGCATATGCTCAGGAATCTCACAGGGAGAAAATCATCTGCCATTAAGTCAGTGGTACAACTGTGAGCTTCTCCTAAATGCTATTACCTACCGATAATTACTAATCTGAATGAGCTGTCAGAGATCAAGGGGAGAGGAGACCAATATATGAGAAAAGATTTATGTCTTTGATTGTTCTGTTCTGTCTTTCACCATAAAACTGACAAGAAAGGTGTATGTTAAGATGAAAGTCTACTGAACATTTAGGAGATGATTCCGTTTTGCTCTGCTTTGCTCTGGTAAGACCTGATCTGGATACTGCATCCAGCTCTGGGTTCCCCAGCATAGGAAGGACACCAACCTGTTGGAGCAAGTTCAGAGGAAAGCCAACAAGATGATTAGAGGGATGAAGTACCTCTCCTGTGAGGAAAGGCTAAGACAATTTAGATTGTTCAGCCTGGAGAAAAGGAGGCTTCAGGGTGACCGTATTGCGGTCTTCCAGTACCTGAAGGGAACTTACAAAAAAGATCGAGAGAGACAATTTTACAAGTGACAGGACTAGGGGGAATGTCTTCAAACTGAAAAGTAAGAGGTTTATGTTATATATTAGGAAGCAATTCTTTACTGTGAGGGTAGTGAGGCTCTGGAACAACTTGCTCAGAGAAGATATGGAAGTGTTCAAGGCCAGGTTGGATGGGGTCCTAAGCAACCTGGTTAAATGAAAGATGTCTCTGTGCATGGCAAAACTAGATGATCTTTACAGTCCCTTCCAACCCAAGCCATTCTATGGTTCTATGATTTATAATCTATTTATAAAAATATCCTAGCCACATATGAAACAGAAACAGTGGTTTGTATAGTCCTAAATATATAAACTGCTTGAATATTGTTTTCCTTTGTTCTTATGTCAGAAAGACATGGTCTTCTGTAATGCAACAAATTAAAATAGGGTAAAGGGCTTTCAAAGAAGTCAAGTAGGCCATTGTGATCTACACACATACTGTTGGTGGAAGATATGGCAGAAGAGAAAGACAGGTATGACTTCTCAGTGGCAAAGCCTTGTTGCAAGTACTGGTGATCACACCTTTGCAGATGGTACTGATGGAGATTTCTCGTGGTTCCAGATAGGTGGAGTACACTGTCCTAGTAGAGGTACGTCTAGTAGTTCTGTTTAAAACATTCGATTTGTGACAGCATGAGATTCTGTTTTGCCTAATTTTCCTTGCTGAGAAAACATGAATCTGAACTCAGTATTGTGCTGCAGCTGGTGCACACTGCTAAATAAGATGTCCCTGGACTCCCTGCAGGACATGTGCTGTAATCTTGTATTTTCCCTTCATCAGACCTGGGCTGAATAATTTCCCTTTCAATAACCTGCTAGACACCAAAGCATACCATTAATACTTAGTGTGTGTGCATGTGTGTGTAGATGTGAAAGTACTACTGAGGCATTCTTTTTATGACTTATTATAACTAGAAATGGAAGTCAGGACAAAAGTACTGGTTCAGCTGAAGCAATTTTTAGTTCAAGGCAATAACATAGAAGCTCTTTATTGCAGGATGTTATGCTTAGGTCATTGCATTTAGCATTACCTGTGCACTTCCAAGTATTATCAAACTTGCCACAGACAATAGTATATTTCCTTTTCTTCCATTGATGTTGCCCTGAAAACTTTTTACCAAGGATAACAGAATAAGAATACAATTGGAAGATGTTTTGTCACTGCTGTTAGGGCAATTTTTGAGGGCTTTTGTAGTCAGTCTGAAAAATTTGGAATAACAGCACTTTGGGATGCTTGGCTAAAGGTTGAAACACATTAAAATATGTGGCATTCTTATACAGCTCAAAAATGTTAACTACTGCTACAAGTGATGCCTTGGGAAGGCTGACCTGAAACAGAGACTGGACAGAGCTAAAGTAGGTATTTACTGAAAGGCCTCCAGGATCCACCTTGGGCAGGACAGGAGCCTGACCAGGGCTACACCCAAGGTGGACTAAGAATGGTCACAAAATGGCTCACTGGTCACGAGATCTTACATTTTTATAAGCTTTGGTCCATTTGCATGTTGGGGTTTAATTGTCCAATTACAGCTGCAGCTTGTGAGGTCTCATCCTTCTTTGTTTTCTCTCTTCAGTCCATTGCTTATGCTGTTGGGCTGAAAGTTATTCTTGGTCTCCATCTGGAAAAAGATTTGTTTTGTCTACCTACTCTGTGAAGAGAGCTGACTAACACTTGATATGAGGCTCAGAACTACACACCTAAGCAGCACAGAATCTGAAAAACATGAAAACTAAAACTTAAGACATCATTTCCCCCTTTAGAAACTTGACAAGGCCTTTTCCTTGCCGAGTCTCTATCCTTAATATTTATTAATAATAAGTATTCAATAAAAAATAAGTATCTAACAAGAGTAAACAGATAACAATAATAAACATCAAAGCATAGATAAATATCTAATAATAGATAAATATCTAGCAATAGTAAAAATAATAACAGTAATAAACATCTAACAGTAGTAGTGTCTTGTACAGTTAGGTATCATGAAAATGTGAAAACATGCATGTGAGAAAATTTTTGATTGGCTCTTTTCCTAGAATCCTATTTCTGCTTTCAACTCTTGGTAGTGTTTTGGAGCTATGCCTAGCTTAGACTTTTAAGGTGAGGTCTATAACTTGGTACATAAGGTATTAAACATGGTTGTAATCTTAAAAGTCCTACATATGTATCACTATAAAAATTTGAAGGATCAATAGCAAAATGAAGTATCATTAATTACCAGGGGAGGTGAGAGCAGTGTTTTTGATAATGTCTAAATGAAAAAAGTACCCATTTCCTATGAGAATATTGTTTTGCAAATTGTAAGAAAACACCTCTTTACTTGAACTGTTATGTGTAGTCTCTGTCCTATAAATATACTTTTTATTTCCACTGTATTCTTTGTAATAAGAAAGTAGCAAACTTAACAAATTTTGTATCTTTGTGGGTTTTTTTAAGTTGAATTTGAAATGTGCAATAAAAAAGGCAAAAATTTTCACAGAAAATTCTCTTTAAATTCTGACATAAGGTGAAGGAGTTTTATTCTAATCTCACAGCTCTTAATTATTTTTAATGGATAAAAGAAAGGTGGAGATTATACTATATTTGAAAGATGTGTATATAAATATACAAATACATAAAATTGCAGAAGATAGAAGCCAGCCTCACTCAGAAATCCTTGCCAGAGGAGTGGGATGAAATACACTAAAAATATTTTGCTTGGTCAAACAATTAAACATCATGATTTAGTTAAAGGAAAACAGTTGTGTGAGGTGGGATAGCCAAATGTAAACAGGTTAGTGAATATATTTTCTGGGAAGAAACCACAAAAACATGTCTCTAAATAAACAGCTTAATTTTTATTAAATATGTGCCATTTTATTATTTCCATGGCACCAATAGCAATAATTCTGTCTCTTACTCTGCTTTTTCCTGCAGGCATTTCTTTCAATTTCTACCAAAATTTATTAATTTTCCAATCTTTATCTTTTTAAACAAATAGGCACAAAAGGAACTAATCTAGTAGACAAAAAATGCTATTGCTCATAAGGCTCTGTTTTTAGACAGATTTTCTGTTGGAATGCCCAGTGTTCAACTTCTTAGGCTAAAAAACGTGTTGCAAAAGCTACTTTTCTCTTCATGTGCCCTGGCCAGCTTTAAATGATCTGTCTTGGCAACTATCTCTTTCCTACCATCTATCTAGCTGTCTTAGATGGAGAATGTACTGTATGGTGGTCTCCAAATAATTTTGTTGAGGTTTTTCTTTTGTTATTTCTAGCAAATGAAACACTTTTGAAGAATATTAGGAAGTTACCCAATGACTGTTTGCACCCACATGAGAACAAAAAGTAATTTTCTAATGGTATGAATCCAATGCAACTTCCAAAATAGTATTTATAATTTCAGCTCTGGTAGCTCTCCCTCTGAGATGATTATAAGGAAATAAAAGAGTGTCCTTAATTTTATTTTCTTTAAAGTGGTCTTCAATATATGTCATGTCATTGCCCTAGCTGGACAATCCACTTCAAACTAAGGAAAAGCTCACCTCTCAGATGAACGTTAGAACGTGAGAAATGTCACCTCATAAAATATTAGGAGCCTTCCAGGAAGTGGAGCCCTAAAACTGATGCAAGAAAACTGGAGAATTAGCAAATAAAGTTCCTAAGCCAGAGGCACAATAATAATTCTTAATAGAAAAAAGGACCAAATAGAATAGTTAAAACAATTTATGATACAATTGTCTATAAAAGAGCCATTAAATTTGAACAAAAAAAAAAAAAGAAAAGCTCAGCTCAGAAGCCTGGGTCTACCCTAATAGAAGCACTAAATAATGACCTCCTCCACCAAGAAAAATATGTGAACTTTTGGAAAAAGACTAGTATCAAAATGTTATATCATTGCAAATACCTATGATTTTATTCCTTAATAGTGGTATAAGTCAGACATAAACCACGACAAATGATATTATCAAGAAAACAAAACAGATCATTAACAGGATAGTAACTTTGCCTTGTAAAGGACACTCCAGAAGTCTTTGGTACCACTTGAACTCCAGCCGACATTGCTGCAGGAGCTATTGAACAGTTTTATGCTCAGTACCA
The DNA here is from genome assembly GCA_027886175.1 of Phylloscopus collybita. Lineage (NCBI taxonomy): Eukaryota > Metazoa > Chordata > Aves > Passeriformes > Phylloscopidae > Phylloscopus > Phylloscopus collybita. Next base: position 39,140,910 of record JAJNNQ010000009.1, on the reverse strand, counting down.
TCTCTGTTACTAGAAGGAGATGGTGGTCAATGCAATTCCCCTGCTTAGCCAGCCATAAGAACATTTTCTATCCCCTCAAGCCATGTATTTTATGTGTAATATGATGAGGACATTTTTAGCTTGTTCCTGTCTTCTGCCTTTATACATACATTTATGAATGGCAGCCTGTGAAAGGGTAGAATCATACTGCCATGCCACAAACTTAATCCAGTTATTTTAGTTGATTCAATTCAAATCTCATGAAAAACTCTCCTTAAATTCTGGAAGGACAAATTTCACTTAAGATTTTCAAGCACGCACTAAAAACTTTAAATCCCCAGCTGATTAAACTCCTTGTGAGTTCAACTAAGTCCTTAACCCAGGGTGGTTTTTTTGTTGTTGTTGTTAATACAGATATTTTCCGGGATCTGGTTCCTTGTATTGAGTAAGGATTAGGATCTGGTTCTTCATGATAGAGAAAAAAATGCCAAAAAGCTAGAAGAAGATTTACTTCATTCATGTATTTATTTAAGTATAAACTTGGAAAATATAGTAAATTCTACACTTCAGTATGGAGTAAGAGTTTTACTTAAATCTAAATGTATGAGAAAAAAGTGACTGTATAGTTTATTTGGTCTTCAGTATTTCAGCTAGACACCAGAAAGCAGTATCTGCTGTAATATCAATTTCTTCTTTGTTCAGTCTTATGTGATGTTATTGACATCTTTGTGTAGATGGTCCTGCATTCATAACAACAATAGAATTATTTAGAGTTTTACTTTAATTAATTGTTGCTGATATCAAAGTACCTTCTCTGCAAGATACTTATTATTGTCAATCCCTATTGCACTGAACCCTAGGACACCAAACATATATGAAAAAGGCATTTAGTGAAATATGGACCTCAAATTGCTAAATGTATCAGTGGGCCAGAACAAAAGGAATGGGAAAGAAAATGAAGGAGAAGCCAAATTTTCTGGGGATTCATTGCCTCTTGAAAGAAAGAAAAAAAAATGGTATCAAAATTCAAGTATTCTGGGGCTGGCTTTGAATGCAGTTTTTTTTAATTTTTGTGGGGTTTTTTTCCCCCACTTCAATGATATGCAAAGACATCACATATTTTCAAATAAACTAGTAAATATTCCTCAGGAGACAGTTTTCAAGCACTGTGGACATCAGCTAGGATTAATGGTCTAGAAATCTGTCTGCCCCTATAGTAACTCTCTCCACTGATCTGACCTCTCTGGAATTAATTTTTTATGGCCAGATTAAAAAGATTAAAATAAAACAGAGCTGAGTGTTGAGTGGTATAATTGTTGTAATATAAAAGAGAATATTTGAGCTCTTTCATTTCCCTAAACCAGCTATGCAAGCCCAGTTTTAATGGCAAATATGATAGAAGCATTCTGTCCTTTTAGTAAAAGAATTCTGTCCTCCTAATGTAGAGCCTCAGATCGTCTGAAGCAACTCTCAGACCTTTACTGAAAGGATTACCTCTTTGAATTTGAAATATCTTTTAGAGATGGACTGGTTGTTACACAGCTGGCACTGTTATTGCACAGTCCCATTTTAGTAATCTGTAATAGCCATCTGTGCACTCTCAAAACCCTCCCAGATAAAACCCAAGCATTTCTACAGCCCAAGGTGTACACTAATGTTTCAGGGTGGATTTAGGATGAGTATTTAATGGGAACATAAAATTATGCTGTAAGCAGAATATTGGCTTTAGAGGAATTGCTTCTATGTATTGAAAAAAGATCCAGATCTTCACATTAACCAATATGAGCATTTTTTGTCCAAACTAATTTTATTTTGAACTGCTGAAAATCAGCAAATTCTTACAATGTAATGGTTTTCTAAGCCTCTTTAAAGAAGAGGTTTTATCATTTCATATGGACTAAGGCAATTCATTGGATAGGTAATTGAGCTTCAAAATATATAATTTTAGATGGAAAAGGAAAATTTGATGCTCTATATCTTTTATAAACCTTTTCTAAGTATGGAGTGAGGCATATAACTGATAACTGTTTACCACAAGCAATTTAGGTTATTTTCATTCAGGTGTAAAAGACGAGTCAGCAACAGTACAGACTGAACTTACTGTTTGGGGCTTCATTTTTTTTTTTCTTTTAGCCATTATTTTCTTTCCTAGACTAAAATGAATTTTAAATTAAAAACGAAAAAACCAAAACAAAACAAACCAAAACAAAAAAACCAAAAAACCCAAACCAAAATAAAACAAAAACAAAAACAAAAACACCCCACAAAACCAAACAAAAAACCCCTACACCAAACAAACAAAAAAATCAGATTTTCACAATTCTGTCAAGCTTTGTGTATTTTGCCCATAGGTGGACTTTGTACTGTACACTCAACAAATTTCTATATTTGTTTGTTTTGTTTGCAGAATCATGCTGATAAAGTGATATAAAACAGAACTAGAGATGCTTGCTTCTTGTAACAAGCCAAATATTTGGGGTAGAGGACTGTAGTGTGCTATTGGTACTTAGATTATTTTAAACACTAAAAGGCAGAGGAAATTCCATTGCAGATTTAACTTAAACAGTTGCTGACCCCAATTCTAAATTATTACTTTACTTGTAGATCTGCTTTTGTTGCTCAGATCAGTGGGTAAATCTAAAACTATGTTCTCACTGAAAGCTGTCAAAGCCAATAAAATGTTTTTTGGAACATTTTTCTGCAGTGGATGATGATAGCAAGTTTTGTACGAGCAGCTTCCTCCAGAGAAGACAGTTAAAGGAGAGGGGAATTGTCCTTGCCCCTTTCCTGTGTTTTGCTTTTACTACCTCTTTGTCTCAGGCTATTCCAGCACAATGGCAGATCCTGCAGGGTGAAACAGGATAATGAGGGAAATATGAGGTGTCTTAGTTCCTTCTACCTTTGCTTATAAAGGAAGAATTGGGGGATTTTTCCTCCAGACAGGTGGATGTTTTGTTACCTGCTGAAGCCTCTGTTTTCAGTGTGGTCTCTTGTGCATTTTCAGAATAGTAGGCCTTGAAGAAGTCTTTCTACATGTTATGCAAAGTAAACAACCCAGTTTATTTAAATCTGAGTGGTTGCTTATTTTTAAGTATCACTTGATTTCCAGAAATTCTGTAGTTCAGAAAGCAAAAGATGATTTCTTTATCTGCATGAAGTAGTTGTGAATCCTTTTTGTGCTTTTTTATGTCTTTTCACATAGTAGTGAACCCAGAGAAGTTACTTTCTGTTGCTGTTGCACATCATATTGTGACAGTGTATCATGCACGTATGTTTGCTTCTGTGGTTAAAGATCTAAATATGTACACGTCATAGAAGTGACAGCAAAGATTTTAATACACATATCTACTTCTCTTTTCAGAAGTGAAACAAAGATCAGTTCTTAAAATTCTCTTTTCTTGTGGCTTGACCACAAACCCAGAGAAAATATTGGCAGCTAAAGATGTTATTGGAAACAGAAACTACCGAGTCTGTTTTCTGAGCACTGAGAATGTAATTATTGGGAAAATATTTATGATTTTCTTTTTTTTTTAAGAGTAAAGGAATGAAAATGAGCTGTGGAATAGTTCTCAGAGAGGTGTGGTTATAGAGCTTACGTCATGCTGCTACAGGAAAATAAAGGTGTTTTCTCACAATCATGTAGAACTTTATGTAATTTGCTTAATTACATAATAGAAAGGGCAATGCTTTTGTAACAGTAGACATCCCATATAGCAAAACCCTACTGGAAGTTCAGGTCAGGGAAAGCCTCAAAGGTGTCTGAAGAGTCTGATTTCTTATGGAAACTCTGATCCTGCCATTAACCCTGTCACATTCTCAAATAATTTGACATTGTAAAAGTCTTTCTTCCAATCATAATAACGATGTTAGAGTTATAGTAACTTTCTGTGCAATAATAAAAAGTCTTGTTTAATTTATTGTTTAATCAGTCATTATGACATGTCATTTATTTTAATCCCTCTAAAAGATAATCCTATTTAAGAATTGCAAAAGGATTTGAATAATCAGAAACACAAGTGAAATTTCTATTTTACCATAAAATATTTGTTGCAACTCCTATTATACTATTTCAATACTAAAATTAAAAAGTGACTCTGCCTATGCTGGTTTCCTTGATTATAGAGCTATATGTATTTGAAATTAATAGAAAATGAAATTTAACGAGATGAAAATTTATTAGAGATACACATCTTCATTAAGATTTCTGTATCAAAAGATTTGTGATCCATAGATTCAATAAGAAGCTAGGAAAAATAAATCACACTGTTTTCAGAACATTTTGATTTTACTGTTCTGGGAATTATCGGCCTTATTTATAGGTAGTATTCAATTTGATTTATTAAATGATTCTACAAAGAATGTTTTACTGGGCAATAAAATCACAGAGCTTAACACTAAGGTGACCTTCATCTGAAATATGCATATGAAAATACTCAGTTCATGTAAGGATAACCATTTTTATTTTTTAGCTACATTAAATAATAATTTCCATTTATTCAGCAGATATTGCTGATCTGCCCCAATAAATCACCCAATAGTTTATCATCTAACTTGGTGGTAAAACCTAAACCGTGCAATCATTGTCATATGGCTTTAATGATTTGATGAATCAATATTGAAACAGATGAGAAAAATAGTTTCTTGTCACTAAGATTGTCCTTCTGAAACTTCTGTCTAATTAAGTTCTTTTTATTTCACTGTGTTTTGCAATTTCATCTATTTTTCACTGCCCATTGTGGGCATATTTGGGCATGAATATATTTTTCTGACTTTTTTTTACATGACTACAGAACAGCAAAATTTATGATAATTAACACTGAGAATTCCACTGTTATCCACTCCTCATTCTTAAAATAGTAAGGAATGAAAAAGAATTTTGTTGGGGATATAGAGCATAAATCTTTAGATCAGGTGGTGTAGAGATCAGGAAAAATGTGACAAAAGTCAATACTGTTATGCAACAAAATGAGTCCCAACAAAGAAGAATGAAAAAAGTTGAGAAATAGCAACATGAATTAAAAAAAAAAAATCTATAAAAGAGTAGGGTACATCCTCAAATGTTTTCTGTGTGTCTTTCTCTGAGTGTCCCTTTATCTTTTCCTGTGTTCTGAACACACTACTATGACATTGTAGGAACACTCTTCAACTTTACTAACCCTGAGGCAAATTACACAGGCTGGCAAAGCTGCATATTTTGACTTTAAAGCTTTATTATTTGGAAATGAAAAGATCAGTTGCTACTACTATTTACATAGGCAAAAAGTAAGTATTGCTTCATTTGCTTTAGAGAAAATATATCTGCAGATGTCCCTTCCAACCCTAACTATTCTGTGATTCTGTAATTATGATGTAATTGGCAATACTTTGATAAAATCTGTTTTCCCTCTTTGGAAAATGCTGATGGATTGACCCTAGAAATAATGACTGTTAATTAATTTTTTATAATGCCTTTTATTTCAAACAAGCCTTTCAATGTGGCGCAGTGCTGCACGCTTTTTGAAAAATACTTACATTCTCTTTTTGATGGAGACTCTGGAGAGAGTTCTGGATCATAATATTTTTGTCCAATTTAGTGAATGAATCCAAACATTTTTTATTGCTAAAATGTGATTTTTAAAATCTCTATTCTTTTAGAGGCCTATTTTCACTTAGAGTGTATATTCATATTTATATACCTCTGACCCTTTTTTTCCTGATTATATAGGCTTTTACTCTTTGTGCTAGTTTTCTTACAATGTAGTAGCGGCTTTCTAGTTTTATCACACTGATTATGAGAAGATGTCATCATTTCAGATACAAAGTTAACTTCTAGCAATTATGCTTTTAGGAAGATTTGACTCACCATATGGAAAGAATCTTTGTTTAAAATTTAACATGAAGATGCTGGGAGTGTTTGCCAGATTAAAAAAAAAGTGCCCCACAACCCATAAACAAACAAACAAACCCTAAAAACACAGAAAAATTATTTTTTTAAGGAGCTGACTTCTGTCTTCGGTGATTCTCAGTGCAAATTCCTAGGCAGCTCCTAGTCAGCATGTTGCATATCATTGGTATACACAGAAGGTCATATGGAATCTTGTTAGTAATACATCTGTAGCGTAGCATCTACATTTGGGACCCAGCAGAAGTAGAATCCTGGTGTTCTGCTTTTGGGCAGGAGGTTGATTCTCTGAAATGATTGAAATGTAGCCTATTTGTGCAGCATAGATTTATCAGCAATGAGCCTCGCTTCCAGGTTTCCGTTTCTCCCACTCCTTCCCCGCTCTGTGACTACACATGAATTTACAATATAGCTCACAGATGGCTTTCTTGCCAAGGGTTCCTTTGTGACTAAGACAAGAAAGAACTTGTTTGAGCAGGGTACAAGGGCAGTAATAAGAGGAGGCAGCTATTTAAATAGTTTAAGGTAGAAAAGGTCTCTTAATCAGTTTAAGTATTAATGTAGAACCGATTACAAATGGAATAAGAGCCTTCCAGTACTTGCACTCAGCCTGGGATGCAAATGGTAGCAACATCACTTCATTCAATACTAAAATAAAGGGCTTATTTAATAGTTAATCTACATAGAGCTAGATTTAATAGGGAGCAATGAATCATGCTATGGTCAACATTTTAATATCACTAATTAATAAATAAATAAAGTCAGAATCACTTCCCCCTTTAGCCTACTGATTTTTTTTTATTTGTATATAGAAAAAACCCAAGAAATAGAATAGATTTACCTTTCACCATACTATTGTATGAGGGAAGGCCCCAGTCAATGAGAACAGTAGAAAATAGAGAATAAAAAGAGTCAAGCAACAATAAAATGTAAAGAATAAGAAAGGAATTGCAAAATATTTGTGCACTAAAAGTATTTTCTCTGTGAACCCAGACACTGAAGTAATTATAGAGGAGAAAAAATCCATTAAGCCAAGAATTTTCTTGTGCACCCTGATATTGCAAAAAAGGTGAATATTTTATAATTTTGGCATGCCCATAATCTAAGATGTCCATTCTCTTCTCCTAATCTGGTGAAGCCTTACTTGCTCATCTTTTGCTTTTAATTCAATATATTTGGGTTATTGTGTAGTGCCAACAAATAACCAGTTATGTGAATTTGGGCCCATTATATTTTGTTTCCATTTCACATATTTTGGGCCTTCTGCCGTCTAACTTTGCCAGGAGTAAACTCATTGCTTTGTTTAATTAATTTACTTTTATGAAAATAATTAAACAAAGATTTTGTGCATTCTCTATAGTATTTGCCTTTCACTGAACTGTTTAGACTTAGATTCAAAGTATTGCATCTTTGCTTTCTTCTTATAATGAAAGAAATTTGAAGAAGTACTGTTAGCGACCTCTGTTATTGTAGGTTTTTTTCATTAGGGATGACCTTTGCTAACTCAAGTAAGAGTCTGTCTATTGGCAAACATGATTTTAGCAGTAATAACTATAAGAATAAGGTAATATTAATATTCTGCTCATAGGACCTGTCTTTGCACCTCCAAATTCTACTTCTTTCATAGCTAGGTAAATATCTCAAGACTGTTGGTACAACATAGTCTTATGTGTCACAGAAATAAACTAGTTTTCTTTCCATATGGTGAGTCAACAGTCAATGAAAAATGTTGTGTGCAGAGGTATGTCTTAAACCTAGCTCCTACAGAAGGCTGTAGAAAATCTGTAGAGATTTAGCACCTACAGAAGACTGCAAGAAGCAGCATGGATCTAGTCATACCTACACTGTGGCCCATGAAAAGAAAAAAAAAAAATGACAGATATGTATGTAGGTTATGTGAATTGATAATAGATTAATGGGAAATTTTGCAGAATCACAGAGTATTCTGAGGTGGAACTTGCAGTTACAATTCTTGTGTGGCCATCAGGAAGTTGAAAAAGAGAATCTAGGCATGCAGGTCAGGTACAGAGCCCAAGTCTTTTGATGTTAGGGATTTCCTTTCAGGAAAGGTTCCCACTCAGGATTAGGGAAGACTGGAAACATGGGAATATATGTGGGATACCTATTGGCCCAAATTTGGCAAGTTTAGTCACTGTACCTGTCCAGTGTATGGCAGCTTGTCCTGCTCCTTCTGTGCCAGCAGTGCTGTAAACCTGCCAGAAGGTTTCATAACTGTTTCAAAGACCAAGAACAACTTTTTTTTTTTTCTTATGCTTGGAAACCAAGGTGAAAAAGGGCACATTCAGAATTTTGATGTGGGTTGTTTCTCTTGCCCAACCATGCTGGGCTGTGTTTCTAAATCTTTTATGTTAGACATAAATTTAAAATTATCTATAGGGAAGTCAACATTTTCATTACATGTTAGCAGGCAACTATAATTTAGTTTTAAGAATGGTTAAAATTTATTTTCAGCATTTTTTAGCAAACACAAGTATCATTTGCACTAAAATTCATTACCTTTTAATTTAGGTCAGTAGAAATAGACGTGTGTTGCATTATAGCACATATTAAAGACCCTGAAGAAGCAGTTCCTGTATATTGGAAAGCTATCATAATCTTCAATTTGACATTAAAATATTTTTTAAAATGCAGAGTCCAGCAGCATGCATCAGATTAAAAACCAATTCAGATTACATATTTGAGTTATATTACTAACAAAATGTTTTTATGTTTTTTGCAAACTTTCATAAGTCCAGAAAGAAATCTGGTAGGATATTAAGACTTAGAGGCAGTCAAGCCTAAAGTTTTAAAGTTTAAAATTGACAATCAGAAGAGTTCGGAACAAAACCCATCCCCTCCCTTCTCAAGAACAACAACACTTAACATGGGACCTTTATTTCCTGCTGGCATTACACTAAAATAGTTCAAGTGTGATTGTGGTCCATGAAGACTAGGTTTTTGCTGTTAATTCTTTTATGAGGGTAACATGATACCCTGCAAATCCTCCTTTCAGGAAATTGAATGAAATCTTGAAATCAGAGAATAAAGTGTAACAAACTCTCTGGCAAGGAGATATGATCAAATAAAAATGCAACTGAAAAAACCCAGAAAATCTGGAAATGGAACAACTACAACCAAATGTACTGAGATGAAATGAGGTGAAATGAAAAGGACCGGAAGGAAGAAAGGTAAACAAAGAAAGAGGAGAAGATATTGAAGAAATTAAATGCTAAATAAAGGAGAAAATTCTGAAAACAAGTGAAAGCAAGAAAAGCAAATGGGATGACATGAAGTGCAGAGAAATAGCCGAAGCTTACCCAATTGATCCTCATTGAAATAGCAAGATTTCATTCCCTTTCCTGAAAGAAATCACAAAAGTGTAGATTCATGAAGGTACACAGGCTTGTAAATACGCTGGGCTTTCAAAATAAAATACATTAAAAATATAACTCACAGAGATCCCTATTTCTCTAAATATATGCCTGTGTTTCTAATTATATCTTACATCTCTCTGAACTATTTAATTACAAAATTCTTTCTCAGTCCAAGAACTTGCTATCAGAAAAAGATGTCTTTGACATAGTGTCTATGGGAAATGCACTATATTGGTTGAAACATGTTGTGCTAAAATAACAGTAAACATCTGTGATTCTGCTAGCAGAAATAACAAAAGGAATATAAAAAAATGAGAGGCAATTATTCTTTCTTGATTTATTTAAATGCAACTGCCATAGTGACCTTCTAGCCATGCTTCTGAGGTAGTTTTATTGCAGACTGTTTCTGGATTTATTTGTTTTCAGGTTCTAGTTCTGCTGTTATGTTCTTTCCTTGTAAGCACCTGCAAAACCCTGCAGTTATGAAGGGTTATTTGTTATTCATCCTGTTTTCTGGGGCAAGTGAGAGACAAGAAGGACCATAGGTCACCATAAACCTTTCAGGTCAAGTAGTTTAGATTTCAGAATCCCTCAGAGCTGTCACCCTCCTGCTTTCTCAACAACTAACAGCATATCATAAAATGTCAGTAGTTTTGGTGTCAAGAAAATAAAAGCAAATCCAGAAAATAAATTTAATTCCTGTTTAATCTGAACAAAGGTCCTGAATATTGTTGCAGTTCTCCAGGAGTTTCTTAAATTTATTATCTAGTTGGCCTTAACAACAGTCCCTTAAGATATGTGGGGAGATCCTTCCTGACTAGAGTGTAATACCATCAGTGTTCAACTAAAACATGATGCAGAGAGTCTATTGCCAACTTGTATTTTGCCATATGCTTTCATTATGTGTTTGTTTATGAGTCACATGCTGTTCCACCTATTTAGAGACTGTTCTCAAAGTCCACAAAAGCAAGCAAGAAAAGGAAACTGTAATAATTCTGAAAAATATCAAAAATTGGATAGACACTTGTAAAGGTAAGGTGTAGAAGTAATTTGTAAAGGTAAAAGCCTTCCTGCTATATCCTCTTCCAGCCTTAATATCGATTTATTTTTTTTCTATTGTAAAGGACAGAGAGGTTCAACACAGGAAATAAGATTGCAATATAGAACTCAAAGGTTGTTTGTATTGGAGAGTTTTTTGAACCTGTCAGTCTTCAAGCAATGTGCCTTTTTTTCTGTGTACCAATTTCAGCCACATTTTTTACCTGATGTCTGTCTTGAAGCAGAAGTCTGTGAAACACCTGCTGCTGATATTTTTGCAGTTGCATGGGGGAATTTGAGCCTTTTGTAAAATGTGTCCGGCAGGTTATAGAAAATTGGGGGAGAAAGGGCACTTTTGAATAAAAATACAAACATCTTACTATTTTTCATGGTAGCTAACAGAGATCTAGTTTCTTTTCCTTCAATGGTATATTCTACTTTAATTAAGCAGAACAGTAAATTAGCTTCTGGCATTTTGTATACTGGGCAGCTGCAATGCTCAGAGCCACAGAGATGACAATCAGAAAAGAAATTACATGAATAGTATGGTAAACTGAAGGGGGAAGAAACAGTTGTCTTAGTCCAAATCATTTATCCAGGAAAGATTTCATTGGGCTTATGTCAAACAACGTTCAAAGGAAATGTGCTTTTTCTTTCCTTGAATAAAACCTGGCTGAATTTTTATCTGTTCCTGTTGCATTTACCCTATGTGCTATGTATCCCCTCATACCCCATGTTAAAGTAAATTAATTACCATTATTTATAGACTAAGTTAGAAAAGTAATTTCTTCTACAATAAACACTAAAAGATGCTGTAGCTTCTTGAAAGAAATTAATTTAAAAAGTAATTAAATTATGTGGGGTTTTTTTAAGTATCTTTAGGGAAAAGAAAATACTATATACAATTGCATGAACTGCTAAATCTATTATACCCCAAGTTTTTTCATACTCTTTTAGAGAGGAATTTTTGGTTTGAGTTGTGGGACTGTATTACATAAACTGTTTTTACATTGTTATTTCTTTTTCTCCATTTGCTGTTGGAAAATTAGAAATGCTATTTCATTAGTCTCTGATGGTAAAAAAGCAATTATTTCAGCACCTTGAATTGACTTCAGTTTCCAATAGATAGAGAATATGACAAGAAAGAGAATGATTGCTTGGATATCTTTGATAATTATTGTATTTAAGAAGCCAGTTATTAGGCCAGCTCAAAAAAACCCCCATTTTCATTTGACTTTTCTTCTGTTTCAGTAAAATTCCACACTGTTGCTTTACAGTGGTTTATGTCTCTCAGTTTCCACAAATTAGTTTGTGCAATCTGTCCCTGTGACCTCAGGAACAATTCTCCTTCTGTTTCTGTGAGGCATTTGAACACAGATGCTGAGACTGGAAAACTTAGTAGAGCTGATAATTGATTATTTGCCCTGTAAGTAAACATCAGCTGTGCCTAACATTGAGTTAGGTAGGTAACTTTCTTGTATCACAGCCTCACACACCACCACGCAGCAGGAGGGAAGGGAAACTTGTCAGCTGCTCACAGATTAGAAGGAAAAAAGGGGTTTTTTCTCCTTGTAAGACTAGCAAATTGTAACAGATTTCTAGCACTGAGTGTGAGAGACTGATGTGCCTGTGTTGGTTCCTTCTGTAGCTCTGACCCCCTAACATCAAACCAAATCTTTGAGAGCACACATGTATGGGAGTGAGGAAGGGTTGGTGATTAACATTACAGATTGTGGATATACAGCTAGAAAAGGAGAAAAAAATGGGTGATATAAAGTGCAAAGAGTGGGCTTCTTGAGGTACTTTAGGCTCTCTTCCCCTTCCTACTCTTACATTTTCACATATATTTGCTACTTAACATTTGCCTCCCCCTCATAACAGTTAATAAAATGCTTTTGAATGCACTTTGATAAATGTGAGATATTCAGAAAGAGGCAAAAGCATCAACTGTAATTTTCAACAAGATTAAAGCAGAAGAGATCAAACATTCAAACAACAGTTCTGTTCCTGCAAACCTTTGAGGTCAAAAAGATGGCTAGGAAAGGCTTTTAAACCCAAGCTTACTGTTTGGCTCCATAAGCCCTTGCCAGGTTTTCCCTCATTTGCAAAGAACATGAGTGCTCCCTCCAGATTTTAATTTCCATTTTAGAAGTTCTGTCTGGGAAGGCCTGGAAAGCACACTTCTTTTCTATTAAGTTATTACAGGCAGAATTTATTTTAGCAGAATTTATTTTAGCATGACCATAGACAATTACTTCTCATAACTGAAATAATTCTTCTTTCATCTTAATATTTGTTCCCGTCCCTTCAATATTTGCAGACTTTATCAGCTTGCCTTTTCTGTTTAACTTCTGTAAACTAAACAAGCCAGGTTCGTTTAATCTATTTTTCAACTAAAGAAAAAAATTTCCAGTCATCTAATCATTGTATTAGTCCTGCTATGGAATCCATTCCAGTTTAAATTAACATTTCCAAAAAAAAAAAAAGCAATAAAAAGGGACCAGAAATATATGCAATATTCTGAGGTTTTTCCAGTTTGGCAACTGATTCTGATTAAATTTACAGTAGCTTTAAAACAATAACTCTCTTAACCATTCTTGTATTCTTATATTCTTATAGCATTGCCTTTAATTCTTTTCTTGGCTTCTCACATCATAAAAAAGGTATAACAAAAGCATTTGTTTCCCAATTATCTTTTGTTGTTGTTTTGTTTTGTTTTGTTTTCTCTCTGAATTTATAATAATAATAATAATAATAATAATAATAATAAAAACCAAAACAACAAAACAAACCTGGCGTTGACTTTGGTAAAAGGTGTCATCATGTGCCATCACAAGAGAATATATTATAGTGATAAAAAGAAACTTGCTATGAGCAAAGAAGTGTTATTTGCTTGTCTCCTTTTAAATGTTACGAGTAACTTTGGAAATAAAGGTCAAGGTTTCCTATGTCTATAAAATATCCTAAATGTTACATATAAACTCAGCTGAGAATATGCTACTGTAATAAAGTATATCTATTATTTGTTATGCAAATAGAGAAGTGTTATACCAGTGGATTTTTTTTTTAAAAAATCAATAAAACTGGTATATCAGGTGTTTTCTACTGATCTGATACTGCCTCTGGATTTAAGCATGTTGCCTGTGGCCGTCCTGCAGCTTTAGAGGAAAATAGCTAGAGGTTAAAAACTGACTGTGATGCTGTACCTTTATTGAGTAAGACAGAGCAAGCAAGAATGGGAAAGAGAAGGTATTTGATCACAGGAAGTTGAGTTTCTATTATACTTGTTTTTCTTGACAGTTTAAGAATTAACAGAAGACAAGCAATATAATGAAAACATGAAAACATAAGGTAACAATATATTCATACACATTCTTGAAAGGAAAGATAACACACAGCATAATGCAGTTGAAACAACTGTTAGAGAAAAAGACACAGTATGTGTAGAAGATAAGATGCAAACTCCAAGCTTAGGCTTTGATCATGTTTCCTTTGGGATCGGCAGTTCATTCCATGATACAGATACAAGTGAAAATGGGAGGGAGATATAAACTACTTTCAGATATGAAGTATTTACTGGTCATGATGACATATTTCTTATTGCTACTGACAGGAATGCTTTTCAAGAAATTGCTAACGCTTTCCTTTTGTTCTCCTGTCAAATACCAAACATGCCTATTTAAGCATTTTGTTTGATCATTGTTGTTGGATGCCCTTGGTCCTTGATTATGCCACTACATGAATTAATATGAAAAATCCTATATTTCTTTTTCAGAAAAGCACATCTCTCTATATATATAGAGAGAGAGATTTACAGGGAGTGGTGGGGGTGAAGAATTTTCATTTCTATAGAGAGTTATTAAAAGACCATTTAGGTTATAGTGATATTTTGAGAGGAACTCAATTCATAGACTTGTTGTTGACCTACAGTGCTGAGGTAAATTTTATTTAGGCAGTGCAGATCTGTAAAAAAAGTCATGAACAGCATAGTTTAATATTAAGAACCCATATTCAGTTGTGATATATTCAGTAGATCTTTGCTTGCCCAGGAGAATTCCAAAAACCTAAAATAGCAGGTTTAAATTGCTGTCCAAAACATTTGAACTTCAGTCTTATTTGTGCCACATCTGCCATAGAATCCTAGAATGATCTGTGTTGGAAAGGACCTTAAAAATCATTGAGTTCCAGCCCCCCCTACCATGGGCAGAGACACCTTCCATTAGATCAGGTTCCTTAACCCATTGAATTTGGCCTTGAGCATGTCCAGGGTTGCAGCAATTTTCTGCTGCTGTTGTGCTTCATCTTCAGTCAGTTGTGTAAAAAAATAAATCCAGAAGTGCTAATTAGCTGAAGTAATGACAGCAGAATGTGTCACTAACTGCTGAAATATAGTCTGGGAATTTCAAAAAAATAATCAATAAATCATCAGACTTTGTTAAATCAAATCAGTCACTATAATAAACCAATGACAGTGCAGTGATGTATAAAAAAATATTGAGTACAAAATATCATTTATCATTGTACCCCAGACCATAATTCACCAGCAGTTATGATAGAATGTAGGTTAATAAAGTCTGGCAGCAGGTGCCATTATACTGAGGAAGACTGACTTGATGGAGTCTATGCATCCAGTGAAACTCCTGTCACTTCTAGAGGCAATTGAATCTTATGCTGATTGCAGCCCTTTAAGTGGCTTCCCCCCATTTTTGGGACTATCCCTATTGAAAACTGAATTGCACAAAAACTGGGAATAGATTTATTTTTATATGTTCTCTTGCAAACATGAAGATACTTTGGCTTTTAACTCCATGTTTTTTTCCCCACAGTTTGATAAATAACAGTTCAGTATTTTTAATTATCAGAATCAAACGTTGGTCGTTCTCCATTCCTTATGGTTTTCACCTATTTGTTTTGCTGTTGTATGTTTTTTTTCCATGTATATAATGAAAAAAGTAATTTTGGAAATTGATTTATAACTAATTGCAATCATGATGCTGTAACTTTAATTTCTTCAGAATGGAATGAATAGCTGTTATATTACTTTTTAATTTACAAGCTGGATGTCCAGGGAGCACAAGGAAAAAAAATGTATTTTAGAAATTAAACTCTAGATGTTTATGAGTACAATAGTAATAGTAAGGAAATAATTAATAAACCAGGTAAGGCACAACATAAATAACTAAATTTAACCTGAGGATGGTAAGAGTATATGTGACATGCCTAAGAATGCAACAGTCTTGCAAGCTGTTATTGCTGTGACAGCATAGATTTTGTCAAGAACACAGCCAAACTAAGTGTACACATTCATTAACAGCAAGACAGAACAGAAGTGGCTAATGTGTAATGCTGTTTTTTGTGCCATTTGTGACACTGTTGGTGCTACCTAGCACTCTGCCTTGTAAACAACAAGAAAGTTCATTTGAAACATAAGATCAAAGGTGCTCTGGAATCCCGTGTCCACAAGGTAAGCCTGTAGTTTGGCCCTTTCTATTTTACCCTTATTTTGTGTCTAGGGATTTCCTCTCTCTCTCTCTCTCTCTCTCTATATATATATATATAACCAAACAAAAACAAACAAACAAACCCACCCCCCCCCCAAAAAAAAACAAACCCCAGTAATTAAATTGGATGCATTTTTATCAGCTTAAATTCAGTGCAGTGATTAATTTAAAAACAAAACACAGATCAAGCAATGCTGCCCAGCTGTCTGTGGAAACATTTTAATAAGATCTAAAAAAGATTTGTAGCATTTTCAGATCTCATACTGAGACAGCCATGGAAGCAAGGGGCAACTTCCAGCTATGATGTTCCTTCTCAGTGGTCAGCTTAGTTCTGAAGGAATGAGGTTTAAACCAACAGTGCTGTCACAGTGCTGGCATGCTGTTGGGCACCACCAGTCACTGTGAGCAGTGCTCCTCTTGGATGTGACTTTCAGACAGCACAGAAAATGCTGGAACATAGTTAAATAAGTGGCTGGTTTATGAGACCAATGGGAGAGGTTGCTAAGCATTGAACCCTGTTTAAGATAATAGCTTAGGTTGGGAATGAACATGATATGTCTTGGATTATATTAATGTATAAGTAACTGTAATGCAAATCCTCAGTCTCTGCTGGATCTTGCTGAAACTTGAAGGTCCTGACCCTTCTTCACTGGATTTATACTGTTTTGTTGAGTTTTGTTTTGTATGTGATAATCATCCTAAACAATGATTAGTCTAAATGGTTATTTTGGCAGCTTTGATTAGGTGCCAACTACTATGAAGTTAATGTGTAATTTTGTGGTTTGGTGTACTTCGAGTATCCTTGCATCCAATAATGCTTGAAATGACTTTCCATTACTTCTGCAAGAGTTGGGTTTGTGTAAATATTCTTAGGAATCTGCCCATGACATAATTTCTCAATGTAAGAAAAACATCTTTGTAGACTCTTCCTGCATTTCTTGTCCATTCAGACTTTCAAAAGCTTTTGGTCCTAAAATTAAGTTGAAGAGAAGGCATGGCTAATATGAGGTATTTTTCTGTCCTCAATACCTTAAAAATAGTCACTCCTCTACCCTGACAGCACCAATTTACCGATTAATGGCCCATCATCTTGCCTTTGTATGAAGCAATTGCACTTGGCTCCTGCTGAATTACCAAAGGAGCTGTATAACAGACTGCTGCACACTGTAAATGTTTCTACCATTCAAAACTCAGTGAGAACCACCAAATCATATTAGGACAGCAATTCCCGTTTCCTGATGTGTTCCTGAGGCAGTTGACCTATTGTTCCCAATAAGGACAATTTGGTAGCTTGAGACTGTACGCATCGCTAGCCTCCACTGGACTGATCTGTGCCCCACTAAAATAGTGCATTCACACTCTCAGCTTTCATTTCTGTTGTGGGGGCCCCACTGAGAAACCAGCTTAAAAGGATTTTCACAGCTCTTATGCCCTCTTTTTATTTCCACTGAAACTTAAAGTAGATGTTAACTAGCGAGTAGTTGAGTTGACTTAAATCAGTTGTCTGCAGGCCTGGTGTCTGGGATGGAGAAATTGTAAGTGCCTTGGAAATGGAGATGGCAGAATACAATTCTTGTTGCTACTGAATGACTCCTGGCAGCAAGGTGGAAACGTGAGGCTCTGGAGGTGTCATATCCTTTCCCAACCATTCAATTAGATCTGTAGGGCTCATGCCACCTTGGCTCTTGGGAGCATATTTATTTTATGGACAAACCATTCACACACTCATCACCCAGATGACCACAAGGTATAATTGTTCTTTGGAGTTTGTTTTCAAAGAATACTTTGCCCTTCTTTCCCTGCACTTTTTTATGCAGACAGCTTTCAAATGTGCTGATGCACCTTGCCCACCTGTTTTACTGCAGCTGCCTTAGCTGTAAATTTCTCCTCTAATATTTTTCCTTCCTAAATCATAGCAATAGTAGAGAACATAAGATGCTGCTTTCTATGACTTTAGCAGCACTGTTTGCAGCCCTGTTCACTTTTTAAATTCTTATAATTTTTATTCCAAAGGTAATAACATTTGTTGGGAGGGAAGAATTAAAAGTGGAAAAATGGCAAGGAGGATAGTAGATTACTCGAGTGACCTTGTAGCTGGGAATGCCAAGTCCTGGCAAATAACAGAGTGGGAAACCATATATTAGTGCTGTTTGTCCTCTGCTTTGAGAAGTAGAATTTCTGTGTAGAGATAACATAGGTTTTTACAGAGACTTGGAAGCCCTCTCCAAGACATGTTTGAGCTTCCTGTCTTGGGAGAGAGACCAAAGCAGAGGTCGTAAATAGCACACAGAAAATCATGGAGGTAAACTGTGCATGTACCAGACCCTTTGATATGTTTGGGCTGGGGAACAAGTCACATGCTTTTTAGCCCTGCTAAGATGGAATGAGCTTAGCAGTGTATGTGTTCCAGCTTGCTCATGAAATCCTCCAGCCAGCAAGGTTATGGAATAAATCTATTCTTACTACTTCAGCTGTGGGTCATGGTCACCTTGGTTACTTGCATCTATGTTCACACAGTATTGTATTTTATAATTCATGTTGATAAATTCAATAGCACTTGTGGCTGATATCCAAAACCATATTTTCTTAAGGCTGGAGCTAGAAATTATCAAGTGTCTAGCTAGCTCTCTGGCCTTGAAGTTTGTATTTCACTCCTGCCAGCACTGTGTTTCTTTATATATGCACATGTCACAATTTAACATATAGCTTGTAAGGTATCAAAGGTATTATATGTCAACAAGTTAATTAATTGAAGAGAAGTTTCATTAACTGAATAAGGACAGATCTGTGCATAAGGTAACTTATTCCTCATTAAAGGAGAATGTGTATGACCTTTGGAACATTTAAGCCTCAAGTAACTGATAGCTAAATGGTATGGAAGATTATCTTTCTTTGAGGATTTTGTCTGAGCCATTTGATGCTAGTTTATGTTACATATATCAGTGCTTAATAGATCTTTGTCATACGTGCAATAGAATCTGACAGAACCTAGTAAATAATATATTTGTTATAAGTAAATAATTTTCCATATTTAGCTTTTGAAGTTTTTTGTATGGCTGTGGAAATTTGTTGGACTCCACTGCTAGAACTATACCCCAAATTAACTTCTACTTGCACTACCAAATAGAGACTTGGATAAAGAGCAGGAATCAACAAGACTATTTTTTTGAAATTGTCCTCAGTGACTATTTGGCATTTGATTACCGAACAATTGTGATTTACCTACCCATTTCCCAGGCCACTTCCCAGCAAAACTGCAGATGAACACAGTCCCAGTCTCCATGGACATTTTCCTATTGAGTGTTTGTTGAAGATAACTACCAGTAGGATTGTGTCTTCCACTGGCAACAGCAAAATATGTTCACATTGGGCTCTGACATTCACATTAAATTTTTTAGAGATTGCTTTTCTCAACATCTTTATCTTTCTGATCAGCTGTGTTTTCTTTAGTGATACTCAGTCAACACACACCCTGAACATTCCCCACAATTATAATCCCCACAAATAATATAACTTCAGGCCATTTAGATAACAACATAATATTTTAATCTTTCCATTTTTCAGTTTGCACCCTGTGGAGAAGGCCAACAAAAGAGGTTTACCACTTTTATCACCCTAGTTAGAACTAGTCAGAAGACTGTGAGATCAGATATCCTTTTGTCTGTGTGGTAGTGTATCATCATATTCTGCCTTAAATCTTCTTTGAGTTTACTAACCCATGAGTTCTGTCAGCTTCAGCTGTCTTGGTTTCTTTCTTGACCCATGTTAGCCTCATGATCTATAATTAGGTCTTTCAAGTTTCACCTAGATGGAAAAAAAATAATTTTAAAAGGAAAAATCAGAAAGCAAACAGACTGTCAGAGGCCTTAATGCCATCCTCAAAGCCTCTACATTCGTAAATATCTTTTTTCAGCATGTTAATAAGGACAGCAAATACAGTGCTGGTAACAATCTGAATAATACAGTCCAACTCTTTTCTTGCTGCAATGCTTTAAAATTAATTTCATTTTTACAAACCCCTATTACTTTCCTCTTGAGTTTAAGAATTTACAGAAAGCTATCTCTAGTTAACTTGAAGCTTTCTGATAAAAATCCATCTTAAAACTTCTGATACAGATTTTGAGACATATTTGTTATATGTGCCTATCTTTTGTGCTTTGAATTTTGCTATTTAAATGCTCCTCACTCAGGTCTGGCCTCAACTGTGATAAAAAATGTCAACAAAATATCCCTAATCTGAATCCAGTCTTAGAATAAGCATCTCAATTTTCATTCTGTAGTCATAAATTTCACTCTAACACATCTTGCAATGTCTTGCTTGAGTATTTTCCAGAGAACCCTTTTTTCTAATTCTTTCCAAACCTTACCATAGTTCTGGAAATTACTTATCCATGGAGGGCTTTAGTTTTGACTGCCAGTAGATCCACAGAAAATTGGTGGGGTTAGTTCAGACAAAGACTGCTCCTATCAGTTGGAGTGCTACATGTATTTATTTGCTGGATCTGAAGGCAAGGGCAATCTCACTCTACACTTCAACTTTACTTACTGTGAACAAGAGGTGATAGAAAATAACAAACATTCTACATAAAACATTATTTCAGTTGCTATGTATTAGACAAAAAAGGGATACATGCTGCAGATTTTTTCATTAGAAAATAATGTCTTAACAGCAGCTTTTCTAGTTGTAGCTCCAAAATTAATCCATTTAGAGTGCACTTATAACAAATAAAAATGTTTTGTAGAAGCTATTGTTCTGTTGCATGAAATCACATCCAAATCACTGTTTTTCTGGGTTTAAAGTATTTTGTATAACTGCAGTTGTGTAATGAAATGAAGATTAGTATACTGCGTGTATGAGACTTGTATTGTAATTGCTGAGAAAAATTACTTTCCTTGCATTCAGCCTAACATTTTAGAAACTCTTAGGCTGAATGCAGTCAAAATAATTTGCATTTATGAAGTCAAGCCCAAAATGGAGATTTTTTTGCTTTTTGGGAAATGTGAACCTAAAACTGAAACATGGAAATTAATTAAGGTGTGCTGTGTTGAAGTTAATCTGGAGAAGTAGAATCAAAAGTGACAGGAAAGTGAACATCTTTTTCTATTGGAAGTATCACCATTCTAAACTGAAAAAAGAGTTTGCCCATTTTTTCCAATAAGGACAATTTGGTAGCTTAATTGTCCTTATTGGAAACAATAAGACAATTAAGAGGTTAAGGAAACATTCCAGAGGCACTGTATAGGTAAGATAAATATATGGAATTCTTCAGAAATCTGTACCAGTGGGCTAATCTTCTGAGTTTTAGATTAGTTAGAATTATTTAGCACATTCTGTTTAGCAGAAAAATATTTTAAACTGTCATTGAGCTGAATTTATTACAGAGTACATTGTTGAGTTAATCCTAGGGAACAGAATTGATAATCTAATTTTTTATCCATTTTATATAATATCATCCATCATTAAGCTTCAGAATTCACCTGTCACCTGACAAAGAAATTTCATATGAATGTTGCTTGTTAATTAGTCTGATTTACTTTTTAGTTGAGGAGATAAGAGAGGAAGAAAGACTCTGAAGATAACTTTGAAAAAATCCCTTTACCTGCATAGTCATGTAATGATGTTTAATGTACAAATATCAATTTAAACATGGACTAAAAACTGAGGTTAGGTTAGGGGCAGTCTGAGTGAAATATTAAATAGATGCAGGTCAGAGAGCACAAGTGACCCTAAGGGCAGGCCAGGCCAGGAGAGCAGTTAGAATAGAAAAAAATGTAGAATGCAGGAGGAAAGGTGCAATTGTAGTTAATCTACTGAAAGTGCTTAGCATCAGACTAATTCCACTCCCTGAGAGGTGAGTAGGAATTTTGCTTCTGATTTCAGTGGGAACAGCTAAGCAAAGTTGATCAAGACCTTGGTTTAGTCCTATTCTACATCTTACAATTATTTGAACTCAGTGGTGGGCTGATTAGATTTTATGTATAACTTTTTGCTAAACTTTGCCCCGTTCATTTATGAGAGTGCCAAGGAGTGGGAAAGTGGTAAGAAAAGTACTTGAAACATTAACTGTTTAAGTTAATAGGCTAGTTTAATGTGATGATTGGAAAATCTGTAAAAATCTTGAAGGACAATCACAGAGGTAGCTTGTTATAGTGTTTTGGATTACTATAATGTTGATCCTAATTCTTGTACAGAAAAGTTGAATAATATTTAATGATGAGTGTCTTGTGTTAACTGCTATAAGAGGCAGAAGCAACTATTATGATTTTATAATAACTCGTAATACTCTATCTTCTGTGCTCCATCCCCTTGCTCTAATTGGTGAATCCTTGAACAGACAGCTCTTTTGGGAGCATTCCTTGCACCAGCTTCCAAGTGCTGTCATGACCTGGCACAATGGAGAAAAAGGGCATCTTCTGGGTCCTAGTCCCACTAAGTAAGGAGAAGGAGTGGATTACAATAGCTTCTTCACAGTGAGACAATGCAGTCAGAAGATGGGATTGACAGAAATGATTATGACCTTTTGGTGAAGAACCTCAGCACGTTTCATTCTAATGTGCGCTACCTCCTCAGAAAAGCGAATCTTGTGATTTTGGTTAATTAGAAAGTTGTCAAACTCCTATTTCTGGCCTATTTTGCAGCTGCTCTCAAGTCTTCAGAAAATAGCTGAGGGACACAGACATATTTTTCTTCACCTCCTGTGAACTGATGATGAGGTAATAAGTATTGCCCTCCATTGTTTCCACTCCAGTTGAAACATGATATAGAAGTTCCAGTTATTTAGTTCTCACACCTTGAAAGCCCTGTCTCTAAATAATGTGTGTTGTCTGTATTCAGGCTGTAACTTCAGTGTTTCTTATGATCTATAAGATAATTGCAGTGGATGTATCTAACTCAGACAGAATAACTGGTAAAAGGGAACTGCAAAAGCATGCCTGGGTATTTTCTCAATTGCAGTCACAATAAGAAGCTTTTTTTTTCAATATAATTACTGTTAATGTTTAAAGATTTTGTTAACTTTGAGATTAACTACAACTATGACTTTCTCGGTGACCTATGTGATTTTAGCACACCGGTCACTGTGAAATATACATGTCAAATTCTTAAAGGGCATTCATCATTATCAAAGGCTCTGCTTCCAGATGAAAGGAATGATTCTTGAGTTCAGGTAAAAGCAAAACTAAAGGAAAACAACAACAACAAAAATCTTTCATGGAAAGCCAAAGTCTTAAATGACAGCATTTGTAGAAAATAACAACTTGTTCTTTGTACATAAAAAACAAATGTTAGTGCTTCTGCAGAGAACAAATATCAACTTCTGAGATGCATCTAAAATGTTTGTTTTCCATTGGCAAGAACCGTTTGGGACTATATTTTTCCTGTTTTGTAGTTGAACAGGCCGGTTTCTGGGGAAAAAAAGAAAGAAAAAAGTAATCAAAGATGTGTGTTTCCCTCTGGTAAAACTAGGATAGAAAACCAGAAAGAAAATCAAGAGGTAATTGTTGAGGGTTTTTTAACAAAACCCTGTACTGATTCAAGTAAATTTTGAATTTATGGCTCAGCAGTGAATAAGGGACTCCATATGATAAAGGTGATTACATTTTTTACATGAGTGACAAAACCCAAAGCATGTCAGTATTGTTCTGGAAGAATGGATTTGTTAGCACTCTGTTCCAATTCCAGTTTGGACAATTCTCCTTACCTAACTTTACCTGCAGTTCAATGTAGATGCAACCTTCAATTTCTATCATAAAATATTGTGTAAAATCAATGTGGCTCCTGAAAATTCACCTTAGAGCTAGCTACAGTTGCTGGGCCTGAAAAGTTTCTTGCGTGGTGTACATTCAATTTGGAAAGAACTTTGTGATCCTGGTGAAGTGTTATGTGTATATGAATATATAACATCACTAAATGTTAGGTAAAGTGGGAATTTCTAGCTAAAACAAGTCAAATGGTATAAGATTAGCCAAACCTTTGATAGGAGATCAAACTCTTTAGATCTCTTTTTCTCTTTGTTCAGAGTTCTGTCAGTTACTTGTCAGTTACTTGATTAGAACCTTTTCTCTGGACGGAGATAGGAGATGAAAAGGAGAGAAGAAGGTTGACTAAAGAGAGGAATTCTGTTTTAGCTTAATCCTCAGCAGAAAGAGCTGTCACATTCATGAAGTGAGATTGTACCACAATGGAGAAGCACATTCCTTCCATCAGAAGAAACATCCCTCCTTAATATCTCTCCTTCACATCTCTCATGTCTCAATGCAGGAATAATGCTCTTACAGCTGTACTTTCCTTCCTAATGTCAGCCTGGCTGCTAATACAACCATGAGATCTCTGAAAAGCTGGTGCATTTATTCCACTGGTAAATGCTTCAAGATGGGGAAAGAAGAGGACGGAAAAAGTCAGACACGCATTTGGGGCTACTGATGGCAGGTATCACTTTGACTTTATTATTTATACCAGTGGTTCTAAAAGCTTGTTGTCTTCCAAAATACACCTATAGGTGTAGAAATAGGAAATTAAGAAATAGAAATTTTAAGCAATGAAAAGAAATTACATGTTTATACTGTCCCAGTTATCATCTGGGATACTTGACTTATTTTTCAATCTTGAAAAAAAGGTACTTTTAGATAAATCTCATTATTTTTCTCCCCACATGTAAAGTTTAGCACCCAGAGAAGTGCATGACTTTTGCTGGCAGGAAAAAAAAAATTGCTGTGTAATTTCCAGGTGCTTTTGTATTGGTCTTTTTTATAAGCCTCTATGATTTGAATATATTTTTTGAATTGAATACTTGATTTTGAAATGTTTATTCTTTTTACCATCTTAATTTTTTTTCTTTGTGCCATCTGTCCACAATTTTTCTTATAATGCTGTACCTCCAACTTTTACAAGTGATTTGAAAAAGTTGCCAAAATGGCTTTGAACACTGAAAATTATCATGTAAGTGGTGGTTATGTCATAATGATATGTAGCTCCCTCAGCACAAAAAATGTGTGTCACTTAACATGTTGCACTTTTTTCAAACATTTAAGCCAAGAATCCAAAACAGGATACTGAGACCCAGTTCCATTATCCACTTCATAAAAATAGGTTGAAAATAATTATTCCTGGTTGATCAATAACTGATCGCTCATTGATCTTGTTGAGAATCTGAAGCTAATTTGCTTTTGTCTCTTTCTGATTGAAGTACACATTCCTTTATCAATATAGAAATTGTCAATACTTTATGGATTTTGTGTATTTTTTTCTCTTAAAAGAGTGTAAATAACACTCCTTTATCCATTCCCTATTCAGATCAATGACAACATCACTACTGAGTTCAAAACCCCTAAAATCACACCTTTTTAATGTACCTTAAAGGAACAATTGAGATAATTTCTGATGACAAATATCTTATATCAGACATAGTGAATTCAACCCATATTCTCCCAAATCAAGCAAAAGAAAACATAAAGATCAGATTTGGTGGTAGGGTAGAAGACATCTCAACAGTAAAAACAGTAATTCTACAAAATGAATAGTTTCAAATGGCATATTTAATTTTCTATGAAATATATGTCACCTTTATAAATGTGCATTAAAGAGATGCTGTCATGAGTTTGAAATTTGCTGGAAAAGCAGATTTTTTTCTTTTTATACTGTACAACCTAGAGAATAATTAAAAAAAAAGTGACATCAAGTGCTTTTAATGATCCAACCTGTCAGTAAATGTTATAAATAATCACTAGTTATATCCATAAAAATGAATGCCAATTTCAAAACTAAATTATAAATTTGCATGAAGATTATACAATTTAAGTAGAAATTATAATGTCTCATTTTTAGAGATTTTAATATGTGTTACCAACATGTCTGTTTCTAGATTTGGTCCAGAGATTAAAAAACAATCTTCAGAAGACCTTTCTCTAAAATTATAAAATTATAAAAAATATCTGCTGCTATTTGTCTGTCCTAAATTTATGTAACTTATGTCTGTGTAATTATTTCTTAGGTGTCTTTATAGGCATTAGTTATTGAACAAAGATGTTTCCATTATTTTTCCTTTTTAGGATTTCCCTTTTAACAATAAATTTGTTTGCTTTTACATCTTTGGGTCATTATGACTGTAGGCAGTGAATTCTAAAATGACCATTTTAGAGGTGCCAAAAGCAAGGGTTGTCTCATGGCAAAAGACCCATAAGGTTGTGAGTACTGAGCCAAGGAGCACAGTGGAATGCTCTGCCTCCAGTGTAGTTTAATTACCTAATTAAATTAGGAATTGTCCTCTGGATGTGATTAATGCAATCAATAAACTGACTGTCTCTAGTAATACCTGATATATGTCTATAATTTCATTTTATAGATAATTTCAAAGATTTCCTTTCTGACCTCAATTTTACAAGCATTTCAAAAATTTCTTTCTCATCTAATTAATTTTGATCATCAAACTATCTCCAATTTCTTCAATGAAGACTGAGAATGATTAACCCTCAAATCTGTGTACAGCATCCTTTATGGAAAAGAAACCTAATTCCCTGTAAAACAGATTTCTATTTTGGAATACTTCCTGAAGAACTGCTGCATTTCTGCAAAACTTATATACCTTATTTCTAGTGCATCCAAAAGTGCATCTCTGTGCTTTCATAAAGACATTGAGCTTTCATACAAAGAATACACACTAGAGAGCAAGGTGTATAATTTACACTATTAGTCTACAATAATTCTATAAAATTTTCATTATCTGTATTACCTATTTATAAAAGATCTTACCTTGTATTAATTTAAAAAATGGTTTCAAAGATCACATTAGAAGACAAAGCATGGAATGACACATTTACAAAAAAAAACCCCAACTTACTATAAAAACCTCTTGTAGTTTTAAATTTAATTCCTCAAGACTCCAAATCTTTCTGTACTGCATTACCATCAGAGACAGTGACATCTATTATTTCTTTCTCATAAGAACATAGTGACCTACTGCTACTTTTTTGCCTTCATAGGCTTTTTTTTTGTAAACTAGAGGGTAAAGGAGTGGTTGTTTTTTTTATTACTTGGCACGTTTCTTGAAAAGATGAATATGATACACATCAGAATAGAGACACTGACAGATGAATTGCAGCAGTAGTATCTTAAGCAAGCTGGATCAACTTGACTGTAAATTTGCCTGAATCAGCAACTTTAATCATTGCAGTTTGTGAGGCAAACAATGAAATATGAGATGTTCCTATTTATATTCTGATACCCTGGTTAGCTCAGCACAATTGCTTCCCTTCCCTTCCCTTCCCTTCCCTTCCCTTCCCTTCCCTTCCCTTCCCTTCCCTTCCCTTCCCTTCCCTTCCCTTCCCTTCCCTTCCCTTCCCTTCCCTTCCCTTCCCTTCCCTTCCCTTCCCTTCCCTTCCCTTCCCTTCCCTTCCCTTCCCTTCCCTTCCCTTCCCTTCCCTTCCCTTCCCTTCCCTTCCCTTCCCTTCCCTTCCCTTCCCTTCCCGTTCTTGAAATTGCAACCTGCAATTTCAGATACATAAAATCATTTTATTAAAGTCCACATTAAAAGCAATTTGATGCTTTTGCTAACAAGGCACTTGCTTTGAATTTCCAGAAGGATTTCTGTTCTTCATGTCCAATTTATGCTCAATTTTTTCTCGTCCCACATTATCCTTGATATGAAATGACATTTTTCTCCTTTTGATACAGCTCCTCTTGATACATCTGCAGAGGGCAAGCATATCAAACCTTGGACTTTTGGTAGGCTGAAAGACTGGTTCTTCTCTCTCACAGTATCTATTTCTGTATCTGTAGCACTTTTCTGTATCTGTAGCAGGAATGATCAGAAGATTTGTGAAATTTGAAAGCCCTTTTAGCTTCCTGTGGTCACAGAAATGCTTCTTTCTCTCTGCAGAGGTTGAGAAGTCCTTGCCGAATTTGCTCAGAGGGATCTTGTTCTTTCTGAGTGTGGTGTGGGGATGCTTTGGTGCTGAATGAGGCAGGAATTCTGCCGTAGTCCCACAGCAAAGAAAATCTTGTCTTCTCTTATACCTGTGATGTAATAACTAATAAGTTTGGATATTCATAATCTGGTTCAAGTGCGCAGTAAAAGGTGGCTTAGCTTAGAACCTCACAACGCTGAGTATTCTGACCTGAAACCCTGCTAGTGTGGGAGCATCCTGGTGCCTGTTTATTTTTGTGTACCTAAATTGCTGAGTTATAATTTGCAGGAAAATGGGAATTTTTGAATGAAAGTAGAACATAAGTAGATGTGATTAGTTTTCAATTTTGTACCGAGCATATTTCTTTTACAGGTACAGAAACCTGAGCTGCTTAGGGTCAGGTTATAATTTGAACAGTTCATTTGAGTAACAAAGTGGGTGAAAAATAAGGTCTCAGGAAGGTCTGCCAAAGAAAACTGCCACTCAAAGACAGACATATTTTTTAACAAGTAGAGATAGCAATCTTTAGAAAGATATCTTTGAAATAATTTTCAGTGTAATATGAAAACGTTGAACAAGCCCAATTTATACAAATTGCATGTTATGCCACTCTGTGTGGTGTATATGTTACATGGTTGAAGACCACACTGAAAAATTTGTAACTAATTAGGGTGAGATGAAGATTTTTTTTCAGTAGTCCAATCTAAACTCATTTACAGCTTATTATTGTGAGACAATAGATGCTCTCATCCTTTGATTACTTTGTAACTCTCATCATGTAAGTGTGACCAAATTATTTGAAACTCACATGCTTATCCAGAGAAAATGCAGGGTGGGATTCTGGATAAATTCAGTGAATACAATGCAGATATGTTATGTATCTATGTAAAAACACTTACAAATATTGGTAAACAAATACATCTGAATGCAATTTTTCATGTTTGATTTTTTAGACAAGCACAGATCATGCATAAAATTTTCAAAATTAATTCATTTAAAATATTTAATTTTAAAAATTAAGATTAAAATACAACAGCTTTTATGAAATGTTCTTCATTTGCTTTTTTTAAAATTACGTAAGTTAACAGTGAAAAATGAGAAAACACATCTGTGTTTCTAACCTCACTCAAGTCTTTGAGATTGCTTTGCCTGCTTAAAAAAGAAAACTAAATTAGGTCATTAGATGCTCTACATTTATTGATTGATTGACTGATTTAAATCAAAGCTTTATGGTATCTCATTAAGGAAATAAGGGAGTGAAGCCACTTTATCAAACATTCAGAAATTTAGCACAAAATAAAAGCAAAACTTAACCTGCTTAAATGTTAACAAAAAAAAAGATTTTGGTTATATGTAATAAAAGCTGCACAGGAACATTGTATCATTTTAGCTTATTTAACATAAGATCTATAAAGAGTAAAGCTTATTGTTTGCTACTTTATTTTCTCTCTCTCTCTCTTTTTTTTTTTTTTTTAAACTAATGGCTTAATTTTATAAGACTTTACAGGATATATAAAATTTTACGAACAATTGATATTTCCTTCTTCCATTTAAGAAATGAACTGCAATTCAGGAATAATAATAATGATAATGACAAAAAATGTTGGGAAATTTGGTGCAGTGGGACTTATTTTATGTCTTTTTTAGTAGCAAAATCAATTTGGACATGTGTAAGCAAAATGTACAAACCTAAAGAAAATAAACTTATTGAAAACCAGATATAGTCACAGAATAAGTGACTAGGGTAAGGCTGGAAGGGAGCACAGTGGGTCAGTCTTGTCCAGCCTCCCTGCTCAAGCAGGGTCATCTCAGAGCACATGGCACAGGATTGGGTCCAGACAGTTCTTGAGTATCTCCAAGGAGGGAGACTCCACACCCTCTCTGGGCAATATGTTCCAGTGTTTGGTCACCTGCACAGTAAAGTTCTTCCTTGTGTTCAGGTGGACCTTTCCATACATCAGTTTCTGCTCACTGTCTCTTGTCCTATTGCTTGACACCACTGAGCAGAGCCTGGAAACATCCTCGTGGCACCCTCCCTTCAGAGACTGACAGACATTGGTGAGGTTCCTTCTCAGCTGTCTCTTCTCAAGGCTGAACAGGCCCAGCTCCCTCAGCCTGTCCTCATAAGAGAGATGCTCCTGTTCCCCAGTCATCCTTGCTATTCTCCACTGGACCCAGATAAAGAATGAATGATTTAATGGAAAAGGAAATAAAGGGCTATAATGGCCATGTGAAAAATACTTTAACGATGTACTAGAAAATAAGAAAATAAGACTTTAAATTTATATTTCATTAAAATGAGTCAGTGTATAAAAGCACACAATTTTGAAGAGTATGAAAATAGTTTTTTCAGCTGTCTGATTAACCTTGTTTATCAGAGGTGTACTGTAATATCAGCCAATGACTGTGGAATTCATGATATGTTATTCTTCTATTCTTCATATTAATTTGGATATAACTTTTGAAAGTGAGGTCATAAATGTTTCCTTAACTTACTAAAAGACATTTTTTTGTTTTGTTCAATAACTATGCTGCCATTAAAACAATGACAAGCCCAATATCTGCAAGATATAGATGAGTATGTACAATAAGGTATACACCATGAATTATAATTTACTAATCATACACCAAGGTGCTTTTTAAGATAAAGTTTGGATAAAAACAGAGCCAAGGTAAGTAGTATACAAGACAAAGTATATAATGCACAGGTGAACTCAAATACAGAATAAAGAAATAATCCCAGAACAATTGTACCTGAAGGTGCTAGAATGAAATAACATAAAAAGTATTGCTTACTAAAAAAATGAAACTTCACGTAAGCAAGAGAACATGTAGTTTATTACCTGTATATATGTTTTGTACTTTTGAGAGATACTGTTGCTGTTGATCTATTTCTATCAAAAAATGTAACACCACTCTTCTATTCTAGATAAATTTAATCTCCTTTGTTTTAGGAGTTGCAGTACTGGAGTGAGTGGACCAGAGGTCTAACTTGCCCAGTGTTTTTATTCTGACCTTAAGAAGGATATTATTTACTGTATCTGTAGCAAAAGAAAAAAAAGATAATTTCTCGGTTGTTTAATTTAGAAAAATTTGCGTTTTTCGTTTCTGTTCCTCTTGATCTTAAATTTCCGCTGGATAGAAATCTCTCAGCCTTACTGAAGTTTTGCACATATTCCAAAACAAAGTTTATTGACACTTGTGAGAATTCTGGATGTTGATTAGAAGTATGTTATTTTTGGATCTCTAAGATTTTGGCCTCAGTAGCTTTGAGGAACAGTGAATTCTATTCTGCTGTATGGAAGAAAAGGTATTTATTATTAATTTAGCATCCTTTAATTGAATTCTTTCATACTTATTTACTACAAGGAATGGAGATGAGAAACTCCTGACCATTTCCAGACTATCAGTGCAAGTGTTTTTATTCTGATATTCTTATGTTAAAGCAAAGAGTAATATTTTTGTATCACCTTTTTAGTAAAATTATTCCAACCTTATTGAGTGTTTTCCACCCCTTTGTTAATTTCTCTGGATTTTTTTTTCAGAGATTTGAGCTTCCTTTTCTAAACCTCTGCCAGCGTGACACTTTTTTTGAAACCCTGTGATAAATGCTGCACATAATATTCTGGAGGAGATGACATTTTAGATGGATATGTGGTAATTTCTTGACTGTGACAGCACATCGAGCAATTGATGTTTTTTATTTCCTCCTTTTCTCTCTCTTCATTGTCAACTACTTTGAAAGGTACAAACCCTGTATACGAGTACCACACAGAAATTGAAAGGAGATATGATCACTCTTTTTATTCTCTTCCTTCGTATCACTGTTGAATTCAATTACTGCTGTCTTTGAAGTTTTCTGGCTCAGTTAGAAGGAATATCTTCTTCTTCAGTAAGTGATTTGGTTTGGGGAGAAGTGTTGGGATGGTGGCTGGGGTAAGGGCTTGTGCTGTTTTCCTCTGAAAAAGTGGAGCTACACTGGGAGCTGGCAAGGACAGATACCAGGAAAGCCTCTGGCTGCAGTTACATTCAGACCCTTTAGAGGCATGCAACAGGTTGGTGTGATAGTCTAGTCCTCTCATGGTGAGGGGTTTACTACTAAAGGATATTCATGCTCACTTCCAACACAACCCATTATATGATTTGAGGGAAAGAAGGAGTTTTCCCTTTTGTCAGAATTTTTTACTTGGTAGTGTTATATATTATCTTGTTTCAGGGAACATTGTGGGGGTTTCACCAGGAGGTTCCCTTCCGTTGCAGAATTTCTAAACAGAGGCAGTATCCTTCAGCTTTCCTCCTCTTGTCTGTTTTCATTTTAAAGGCTTTTGATCTTTTATATTAAGGGTTCCATTCTCTGGTCAGATGCTGAGGCATAACTTGTGCATTGAGGGGTATTTGACACCTTGTGGGTGGGACATGAAGAGTTTCACACCATCTGTATGTCAGATGTACTTCTGATTAACTTGGTGGAAGTAACCTTATAGAAACAATGTTTTGTAATCTGAATTCTTAAGTGTGTATGGAGGGGGAAGAGGGAAAAGAAGAAGGGGTCAAGGGAAGTTATAAATGAAGAAAGGATTTGGAGTGAATGTGAACATAACTGCATCCTTAAAGATGGGTGTTTTGCTATATTTAGAGGGTGTGCCCTTAGGCAGGAATGTAGTCTCCAAATCTGTTCATTGATTTTGCCACAAGTAGTTAGAATATAGACCAAAATTTATCCCTCATTGTAGCCTGCCTTCTAGGCTGCAGAGTACTTTTTCCACTGTCGAACCCACTTGCATTACAAAAATTATATGGAGCTAGCTTGCAGCTATGCTCTGTGATTTTTATTTTTGGTTTTCAGACTCCTCTTTCTCTCCATATTTCTTAAGCTGAATTTTAGGAAACTAAGTTAGAGGTATATACCTCATTAAAATGAGCAAACAAGAAAAATTAGATATTTCAGTGCTCTGGAATTTTAATCTCTCTTAGATTTGCATCTAAGGTCTGTCTCAGATATAAAGGCTTTCCATAATAATAAATTCTACATGAACATCATAACAAGAAAAAAAACATAATGAGAAATTGTCCAAATGAGCAAAAAATGTCCAAGTTTCTCTACCATTTCAGACTTATCCTACAAACTTGGAGATTACCTAAAAATGAAGTGTAAACTTTGGGTTGTTATACAGGGTGTCTCAAGTTATTTCTTCACTTCTCTCTAATGTTTTATGGTATAAGTGACCTTGGAAAATACATTTCTTTTTCTTTTTGTTTTTGGTATTATTAGTTTAACATTTTTTCTTTTTGAAGTACTATGCTTATCATGAATTCTAAAATCTAATCTTCTGTAAGTGTTAGTAATGAGACAGTGGAGCAGAGAGGCATGGCTTCTTCCCACAAGGTTTTGCTTTCATAATGAATTAAGTCATATGAAGTGTGGAATCTGAGATAAGGCATGAAATTTTTAGATGGTGCCAGCTGGAATAGCTCCATTAAAATCAATGGAAAGACACCAGTTTTCATCACCAGCTTGTGACTCACTCCCAGGGGAAATAAAATGGTTGATATAAATGCTTCAGTCATGAGCCTCTTAGAGTGAACAATTGACATGGAAAGGACAGATGCTGGTATTCAAAACTGAAGATAATTTGGGATATTATATTCTGGATGTGATAGAATCTGTTGTTTTTCTATCACGCAGTCGCAGAACCTGACTCATATTTGAACTTTTTAGAAAGTAGCTGAAAATTGTGAAGTTTTCCAGGGCTGTGAAGTAAACTGTGGTCCACTGCACAGCATTAGGATGAACTTTTGCTTTTTATAAAGACTCAAGAAGGGAAGGAGAAAATCAAATCTTTTCCCCTTCATTCCTCACAAGACACATACTGAGTTGTACTACTGAGTCCTTTGCAGCGATGACTATTGACAGATACTGTTACTGCTAAATGCAGTAAAACCGTATTTATTGCTGATAAATATGCATGCTGGTTTTTGTCTTTTACTGTAAGGTGGGTGTGGGGTGCCATTTTCCAAACTGAATGTGGCAATAGCAACAGCCAAATCCATGTGTGAGGACGCATGTATGGGCTTGGAAAGAAGGGGAAGCAGCTATGGGATTTTCAAGAGCCACTTTCAGATTTTGTAAATTCCTAATGCAAGCTCAGGAGGCCCTCAGGCAAGAAAAATCTACAATAAGAAGCAGAAACAGAGATGATTTATGCATTTTAACTTTACTGTGTAATATCATGATGAACATGGAGAAAAAGAAGCAGGTAAGAGGCAAAGCAAAAAGGTCCCTTCTCTGGAAAACTGTGATAGGCTTTTATGAATCCTGTTTCTACAAGATGTGAAAGTGTTTCATTTCATGGACAGCCTGGTTTCCCCATTTACATTACCCTTGGATCAGTGCACAAGCAAGTTTCTCACTGTGTAGTTTTATTAATGAGGTTATTGTTAAGCAAGAAAGCTCAACTGCTTTCCTTCCAAATGAAAAAGGGAATATTTCCATGGGCTAAGATTTGCCCTCCAGCTAGGCTCCTGAATCCCACCAAGTTAAAACTTATCCTCTACCCATTTTAACTATTACAGTGACAATGAATGGACATTAAGCAGTTTCAAAATATGCCCCATTAGCTTTAATATGTGCTAAACTTTGTAGCAGAATTTTAATTTTCTGTCTTTCAATACAGCTTTTCCCTCTGATGAAGCTTTTCTGCTGAGGAGAATACTCACACTAGAACAATAATGATGTTATATTTCATGAATTTTTAAATTATTTAGCTCAAAAGTTAGGATCATAAGATATTTCAGACTGGAAAGTACCTCAGGAGACATCCTCATGCAACTTCTTACTCAAAGCACAATCAGCTGTGAGGTGAGAGCAAGTTTCTCAGGGCTTTATCCTACCAGTTCATGAAAACTGTATTAACAAATTATAAGAACAGAATAGAAATAGTAAGAATTTGTAAATTCTTGATATTGGAAAAATTATAAATCCACAATTGTTAAAGATATAAGAAGGTGCCTTTTTTCTTAATCACTTTGATACCTGAGTTTTTTTAATTTGCTGCCTCTGAGAGACTCCTGAGACAACAAGTTTCAGAAGTTCACTTGCTACTGTAAAAAAATAATTGCTTTTAAAAGTTTTTAACTGATATGATAAATTCATTAAGGGCTAGCTGTTTCTCTTTGGGCTTATTCAATAAATAATTTTGAGTTCACTTACCCTTGTGATTTTACAGACCTTCAAGCATACCCTATCATCCTTCTCTTTGCATCAAACAATACCAGTCTTTCTCATTTGTCCTTGTTAAGCTTATTAGTCCTTCTCCATACATCTCCATGATGTTTTTCTTGAGAAGTGCCCACAGTACTAAAGATGTTTGTGTGGAAGAGGCTGCTTAGCCATCCCTGGATGCCTGGAGTCTGCCAGAACAGATGTGTAAGCCATAGCTTTTAAATTATATGGTAATGGAACTGAAAGGAATGGTACAGCTGTGGTGTAAGAAAAGAAGGAAATTCACTGTTGATCTTGGTGGTGGTGATGGACATCCAGTTTATCTGGATGTCTTACTTGTTTTTAGGCTGAGTTTTTTTCTTTGCTCTCTTCCACTGCATTATTGAATGTGTTTGTATTGTGATGACTAATGAGTTTGTAAATGCCTACAAAGGTAAGAAATTAATATTGGTATGCTGTTACACTCAGAGTAAGAGAGGCAAAAGCTTCAGGAAAAAATGAAATTAAGAAAAGGCTTTGTATAGATTTCTGGATATCTGAGGATGACCTGGAAATCCACATTCACTGTTTATCAGGACTGCAAACCTAACTAGGGTATGCTCATCAAACTTTTGCATGTGTTTCTGTCCTCCTCCTCTGTCACAGGAGGATGTAGGCTAGGAGATATGGCTGGTGCTTGCTTGAATGTGACAGGGGGCTGCCAGAGGCTCTCAAGTCTGCTAGAAAAATGTTCCTGCCTGTCTTGTTCATGCTGCTCAGTTACGTGGCCAGAAG
The DNA here is from genome assembly GCA_027886175.1 of Phylloscopus collybita. Taxonomy (NCBI): domain Eukaryota; kingdom Metazoa; phylum Chordata; class Aves; order Passeriformes; family Phylloscopidae; genus Phylloscopus; species Phylloscopus collybita. The sequence continues at coordinate 39,105,240 of JAJNNQ010000009.1, read as the reverse complement.
ACACTCCTCATAAGAGAAAAAGGTTAGTACACCTAATTAAAATTGCTAATTTAACTGAGCAGTCAGAAATATTCTGTTTCTATTCTTTCCTTAAGTCATCCAGACAGTTTCCAAAATCTCAGCTAAATGGCTGTTTCTCTGATGCTGTCTCTGAGAGGTACTAGTCCTGGTTTTGAAGATTCATATCACTTCATCAAATAAATTCCTGTGCTACAATAGCTGAACAAAAGTTAAGGGAAATTAAGTAATATGGATAAGAAGTTTTGAAAGTTTGAAAGTTTGAAGACTGATTTGATTCATGCAAGTAATACAAGTTTCCTCAGGAAGTAGTGGCTTATTTTAACTGGAATTGGAGAATATTGCTTTCTAAAATATAAACTGTCATGTTACATGAAATTTTATTTCCTGATACCAACAGTGATTTTACTGACAACTGTTCAAAGTGGTTTTTATTTTTAACTACATGCTCAGTCATCACAAGGCCATTCACTGGAAAGGGAGACTGTAATTTTCTGTGATGGCTCACATTTATTTTTTGCTCAATAATAGCAATAATTAATTATTTTCATGGAAGATTCACCTTAAAATATGTGTTGTGGAAGCAGAAGCGTTTCTTATTATCTCTCTGTATTCCTCTTAGAAAACATCCAACTTTGGAAACTTTCCAGTCAGAAACTTTCCAAGCTGATACAACTCTAACATGTAACATGCTACTTCGATTAAAAAAAAAATTACCCATAAGAACAATATGAAATCTTTTATTCTTCTAGACTTCTAGACTAGGAGTCTACAGTAACAGGCAAATAAAACCAAAAACACTCTGAACAAATTCATCGCTACATAAAGGTCTTCTAGACTAACACTGGAAATTCAGGAGCTGGGTCATCCTTTCTTGGAAATTTTGCTAAGATTTTCTTCAAATTGCATAAGGTATGATTCAGTATACATTAGTGCCTATTTAATGAACATTTTGTTATGATATTTACTTATGAAAATTGCTAAAGGGAAGCCTTTAGAGATGCAGTATCTCACTTCCATTTCAGTCCCGAGGGACAGGAAGAAACTCATGCATAATAACTATCATTTTCATAAAGCTAATGAATTCACACTGCTTGTACATAATAATTGTGTATCAAATGTGAAAACATGCAGTAGGTGATTACCAGTTGTTAAAACACTGACAAGGTCCCTGAGAGAGAAATATAATTCGTTTTTCTAAGCAAAATTTTCAAGTCACTCTTTACTTCTTCTTCTTTTAGATTAGTTATGAAGTACTAACATCACTGAGACAGTTGAATGTTATGATACATCAGCAGATTACAAAAATAACATGAGAAAACAATCTCTAGATTATTCTGTAGTTTAGTGTCCTCTTTGTTCCTGCATTTAGATTATATTTTCATCACTGCTCTAATTCTTCCCTGTGTGTAGTGGATACTTTTAGCTAGATGTTTTAAGCACAAAGTTTAAGTAACACTATTTTATTAAGAGTTGTGAGAAGAGCTTAAAATTTTGACTCAGTTCCACTGTGCTTCTATTGCAAAGTCAAAATAAATTCAGAAATAACTTCAACACATTTTGACTTTATGCAGTAGGGAAAAGGTTTCATGCCAACCTTCAGTTAGCCTTATCTTGATACCATCACAGTATTGTCAGTCTCTAAGTGTATCCAAAGTATCATTACACAGGCTGGAAGTCAGCTAGAGTGAAGTGGCACTCTGGCATGTCTCTAGCATCAAGTCTTCACAAAAATTTCCTTGCTAGAAGGCGGATGTTGTAGTGACATCTCTGCCATCCATCTGTCATTAAGGGATCCCCTTAGCTGCTTATCCGGAGAAGGTTTATAACTCCTTTGCACATTCATATCTTGCAACATATCAGGATAAGGGTCATAATGTTTTTCCAAAACAGTGCTTAAGCACTTTAAAATGGGCACTGGATATATTTTCTCTAGTCATTATCTTCCCTTTTGTCACACAATATTGTAGCTCCACTGCTGTAACGTAATAGTATTTTATAATGCATATAATAGCTGAAATACTCTATCAATACATATTTTATGAGAAAAGCTCATATATGTAGCTCTTTTGCCTTGTATCAGCAGTAAAAAGGCCTTACTTCAACATTTTTAATCTGATTCCTAATCAATGAATGAAGAGCATTGTGTCTCAAAGTCCTAACAAAAATAACTTTTGTTACTCTGTTATCTCCTTGCAGCAGAAAAAAAAATCCTCACTTGAAAATACACTTGTCATACAAAGACAAGGAAATATTTAACAGGAAATTTAAATGTAATCATGGAAATGTGAAAAATATGGGAGTGATACATAGCATGTATGCATAGAAAGATGCTTTCTCAAGCAACAGTTCACAGTTCACTGATGCAAGAGTTGCATCAACTCTTGCAAGCAACTTTCTCAAATTCTCAGCAAGAACCTAGCCATAACTTATGTGTCTTAGCAGGTTTTTATTAGGGCCCTAAGTGCCTTCTGCCTTCTTTTGACTCTCCAGCACAATTTGTTAAACCAGTTATTAAGAAATTACTAAATACCTGTATATCCATACAGTGAAACCCAATTTGCTGTGATTCACTTCATTTATTGACAGTAAATTTAATAGTTTGCAGTAGCACCTCATCAAACTCGTAATGGAATTAAAAGTGAGAAGAGGACTGGTGAGATCCAAAGAAATATTAGGGCACAAACTAATTATTGATATAACTACACTAATCAAAGTAAAAGTTTAAATCAAAGATGTTCACAGAGATGTTTAAATTTAAGAAGAAGTTGTCTGATTTGATGTATTTGTAGAATTGCTTTAATTGAAAATGAAGAATAAAATGGCTAGAAATTATTTTATTTGCATTATTCCTGCCAATGCACTAGAATATGTATTTTTTTGACCATGTTCTCTATTGAGCTATTTTGATTTGTTACTTTTGGTGATATTTAGAGTAGAGAAGATGAAAAGGTAACAAACAAAAATCCAAGAAATGAAGGAAGAATGATATATAAGGCCTGATAGTGTTTTCAGTCTTTGGACTTGGCTAGATTTCAAAACAATGATGTCTCTGTAGAAATAAATATTTAAAAGTCACATTCTTGCATACACTAAGTCCCTAACGATGTTTACCATAAATTTATTTAATCTGATTGAATTGAGCATTGGTCCTGAGTGATTTCCCTGGCAAAAAAAGGTAAAAATATCTAATTTGTGGCTACTTTCATTTGATGTTATTGGTAATTTAGTGTAGGCTGAAGCAATCCTGAAAGTCTTCTCTACAACTCTCCAAAATCTTGACTCGCTTTATGGTTGGGGACCTAAACAACTGCTGCAGAGCAACTGTTTTCTCCCTTGTCAGTGCATAAGCCAAACTATAAATGAAAAGTTGGGCTGCGAAATTGCATTTTTCTCTCAGAGTAGCCAGAAGTGTTAAATGTTCAAATTCGTATAATCATTATGTGTAATTTTAAACACAATAAAGCAGATGGCTCAGAGCAGAACCAGCCTTTTTTGGTTGTTGACTTGCTAAAAGAAAAATGTCTATTGATATTACCGCAGGAAAATTTTAGCTGTGAAATTGGGTTCCTTTGTTGCTTTACTCGTCCCTATAATTAGGACAACATTTCAAAAAATTAAAAAGTGTTTTTGTAAGCTTTCTTGTATTTTATCCAGCTGATGTGTACTTTGACTCTGATTAACACGTTCTTGTTTTACTACAGGACTAGTTTTACAGACTGATTTAGAGAATGCTGCAGAGGCTTCTAATAACAACAAGGAGAAACAACTAAGGGACTTTTTACTCATTAATGAATCAGGTGAGCTAAAACAGAAGCTCAGGACTTGGGGATTAAATGTGTTAGACTTATTCCGTTATTAACAACTTATGTCTTTGAAAGCTGAGAGATCATCTTACATTTCTATTAAAATGTTACATTATATCTAAAATGCCTTATTGTATAATAGTGAAGGGAAAGTAAGTGGAAGGAAATCACTCATAAAAGAGTATTTCTAAAAATATATATCTGTAACTTTGGCATGGAAAGAAAACCTGGCTATTTAGCAAAGGAGAAAGAGTGGGGTGTGGGAAAAGACTCCTACAGTGAGAGTTAATAAGTGAAGTTATACAATGGACTGATTTTATGCCTCAGACATAAACCTTTGAATTCAAAGGTTTATAAAGTAAGTGCTGACACTCTCTTAAACACTGTAAAACATTCTGTAATGGTACCAGATTTCTGGTATTTCTATATAAATACATCTATTTTAATAGCTAAGCCTTTTGAGAAGAAATAGTACAGATTACAGTAAAAACTACAGATAAAGGTATCTTCTTCTTTGCTGCAGTATAATAGGTGTCAGTGACATTCCAGCAACCTATTAAAAGTAACCACAGTAAAACTCCTGACCTTCTGCCGTTCAGTTAAAACCTTCAATGTGAATTACACTTTTAAAAATATAAGCTACTTATTCAGTTATTTGAAATAATTCTGCTGACTATTGATTTTTTTTCTCATTGTGTTCACATTCTTCACTCACAAGAAATGGCTTCTTGGTTCAGAAATTAAATATCCATAAGTATCATATTTCTTAAAGATGAGTCTGTGAGCTTTTAGATAACCATAATCATTTCATCCAGGCACCAAACTTTTAATGTTACTTACAGTTGTAAATACATAATTTTGAGCCAGAGGTTACAAAAACACTATTGTTATGAACTCAATTTAATCTCATCTTCTTTGAAAAAAAATCTTCTTGGTAGGTAAGGATTTCAAAATATAAAATCATCACATTAAATTGCTAGTTTGTTTTGTTTGTTTTTCTTTTAAATTGTTCATATTTTTTATCTACTACCATTCTATTATTGTCAAGTTGTAATTTGAAAACCTCATGGCCTGCTATGGATAGCATGTATTTGTCAAGTTTAAACTTGTACTCTCCTGCAAAGTTGAACCTTTCTCAAGATTATGACTGGGAATTGTAATCTGTAAAAGGAGGAGTAACTTCTGATTCATGACAGCCTTAAGCCTTTCTACAGGTAATGGGAAATGATTCTGTTTAGAAATAAAGAATTATTATCAGCAGCCCTTCCCATCCTTCCACAGCAATGACTAATCATACCCAGGCTGGGATGAACATATAACACCTTTTTTAAAAGCAAGATGCCTCCTTTTAAAAAAGGAGCTAGAACACAGTATTCACTGAAGTAGACACACACTGAAAACGCTGAAGGTGAAAGTGCTGCATATGCTTCAAAATGAACTATTTGCCTTTTTCTCCAAACCCTGGTGTCACAAGATGGTGGTGTATAACTACTGCAATGACTATTTGAGTTTTAGGGGACTGGAACTTCTGCTTTGTTCCCTTTCTCAGGGATCTGGTAGCATCAATTCTATCTACATGGAATTCCATCAACCTTTACAGACAAGGCTGTTAAAAGCCTCATGTGATATGACTTCAGCAGCATTTGTGTGCTAGGCTGAACATAGGAAATTGTTTAAGCAGAATATTTTATATATTAAATATAAGGGGTGCAACTATTTTAGCTACATGTTTGTGTGGTACAGGATCTAGGAGATGGATAAAGAATGTTGAATAAAAATTAAGGAATTTCTTTCACTGCTAGTAAATATTACAAGATTAAGCAATGTTGATCAAAGTTTTAGAGTAGTTGAAAATAAGGTTTTCCAAGAGAATGTATATTGTAAAAACTTTTGCTGTGTTTGAACCAGTGACCTCCTTAGAACTGGCTTCTCTGGAGCCACAGAAGAGGAAGCCAAGGAGAATGAGTAAATTCTTTAGTATGTTGTCAAGTTTGAAAAATATATTTTTATGGTTTTTAACTGTTTCTAAATGTCTGCTTTCATAAGAGATGCTTGCATGAATCTGTATAGGCACTCCATTATTTTTGTCTGTTGTGAATATTATTCCCACAATAATTTCCGCATACATAAAAAAATACACTTTATTTGTTTTTCCTCTCTTAAAATTTGGTTTCCTACTGCTGCTTCCATGAATCTTATGAAAAGACACTTAGTTCGGTTGCAAAGACCCCCAGTCTTCTGATTTTTCCAGGTTTATTTCATCAAAACCTTTTTGCATTTGATTTTTTAACCCAGCTTTAAAGTTAAAAAAGTTTAGTCTTAATATTGAATGTCTAATCTAGATTCACATTTTTATTTCCAGGACAGAAATGTGTGCATGAAATATTGTTGCAACATTCTCCCTTTATTTAAGCCACATGACACTTTGGGCTGATGTTATTACCAGAGAGAAAATGAAGAGATTTTGTGGTTAATCCGGTGAAGTCCATGAGTACTTTTTGATTTAGCTCCTGAAATGTCAGCTTACTCTGTAGGATATATTGAAGTTTAGAAAATAGTGTACAAAGAAAAATAGACACACCCCAAATCATCTTCTGCTTTTAAGGACTAATCTAAGAGAACTGGCACTCTGACAAAGGAGCTATAAATCAAAAATGAAAACACATCCCAGTGGCTTGTAACAACAATACAGTTCAAGATTCATTTTGCGGTGTATCAGTTGCAACATATCTGGCCCTTGTTATCTTTGCACTATTTTTATGTCCCTGTAAAAGAAGACTAGTCCATTACATCTTAATATCATGTAGAGAAAATTACTGTGTAACGCAGGGATGGCTGTGGAATTTGTACTGCTTGAAATGTTTTTTCCAAGGCAAATCACAGCAGATTCATCCTCCTGTCTTCATAGAGTCTTGGCAGTGTTGAGAAGCAAACCAGGTAATATATTGCAAAGCAGGCTATGCTTAGTGTTATAGTTTTAGTAAGTGCTAAAATACACTCACCAGTTAGAACAGTTTATTTTGTTATCCTGTTTGAAATCCTTTTTCAGTTAACAAGGTGATGAACAATATGGGAATTATTTGGAAATTACTGAAATTTGCTTTACTCTTGCAGTTCCAAATAATTTTGTGTTGCCACTGTCCTTTTTCCTTAGGCAGAACACTCTCTCATGAGTACTTTATTTTTGGTGGGACAAACCAATGCATTTGGAGCTTTTATACTGTTAATGACTTTTTTTTTTTTTTTTAGCTGTTCTCAACAGCAAATTCTAAAGCAGTAATTAAATCTCTAAGCCAAATGCAGTCCTTAACTGCAAGAACCAATTGGAAATTTAGGACCACTACAAGGATTCTTCTGTATTTCTTTTAGTGTTGTGCTGTGAATTCACATGCTGTATTCTGTATTATGAGGACTGATTTTTGTTAAAAAATATTTATAAATGTAGTATCTATATATATTACACCATGCCATTTCATTAAATTTTTACCTGGTGCAGAATTAAAATGTCTGGTTGATTGAGGAGAGGATTGAACTTCTGGAAAAGATGGTTGCTCATTCAACCACACTTAAGCTTCCTCAGTCAAATGAAGATGTGGTTTGATCGTTTATTCATTATCTGTAAGTGAACCCAGAGTACAATTATTTCTTATTATTATTATTATCCTCAAAGATAAACTTTGAAATGTGTCTTTGTCTGTGAGAACAGAAACTACTGTAACTTTCAGAAATCTTTCCTGTAACAGAACTTTTTAATTCTTAATTCTAAATAAAAGACATTTGGATCTTCCAAACACCATTAAAAGCATGCTGGAAGTGACATTCATGCCAAGTTAATGAATATAAAAGCAGCAGAGTTGTGACTGGGAGGTTGTCAACTGCTAGAAAGATGGAAGAAGCCAGAAGCAAGTAGTGGAATTGTCAGAAAAGGTAACCAACTTGTATTTCCTGTATTAATTCAGTCACCTAGGGTGTGGAGGAGAAAGCAAGCATGGATGGTGGTCTGTGCAAAATGCTGGGGAACAGATTGTTTGCTCACAAGTTTGCTTGTGGACTACATGTCAGAAACAGTGAAAAGATGCAATGTATGCAGATCCAGGAGCATTTGCCCTGCTCAAAATCATGTTGACATAAATATGTTTTCTTATTAACTGAATTGTAGGAAACTTGAAATTAGTGTATTCATGTTGAGGTTTACACTATTTTGTTATTACAGGCTATACAGGTCACATTTATACAGCCAGTTCAGCATCTTTCTGAACAAATCACTGCTGAGAAAAATAGGGATACACAGACAGCAAAGGAATTCTTGCTACTCTTTGTGACTACTGAAAATGGGAAGAAACAGCTGTGTGTGTGATTAATTGTGTTGGTTTGGGTAACTACATATTACTTAAATATCAGGGTGTTGTGCTGTCATTTTTAATCTGCCATCTTCCATGAAATGTAAACAGACTGTACATTAGCTGCCACACTATCTGCAGCATAAAAGTAATATCTCTCTAGTCCCAAACTTCCACCAGAGTTTGCCAGGGTTTTACTTATGTATATGCATACATAGAGAGAGGGGGGAACAGCACATCCTTGTCACCAGGAATTGTTCCTTTAAGAAATGTTGAACACAAATTTGACTAGTAATATATATTTGCTACACACCTCTGCAGACTGCGGAATGGCTCCCAAGCCCAAATCTCATCATATCCCTCTCTGCTTCTCAAATTGTATCTCCTTCTCTTTCCTGAGTTTGTGAAGTCTCTGTGGATTTCTGCTCACTACACACTAAAAAAGCTTTGTGAAAAAGCAAGCAAGAGGTAATATTGTGTGTTCTCTCTGTGGCTTTGGATTAGCCTCCCTATGAGTGGTTGGACACTGAGTCTTGAGTTACTCTGACAAATAATGAATGATGCTAAGCTTTTTAGCCAAGTTGTATCTGTTTGGGGGCAGAGAATGTAGATGATGTCCCTTGTCTAATCACTGTCTTGTTTTGCAACAGGCAAGCACTGAAACTTGGTAAAATTGTAAAATGTGCTCTGTGAATTTATACATTCCAGATTTTCCTATAAGCTTCATTTTTAAAGAATTTATTACTAAGTATTTTTCCACTAGTATGTACAGTGAACTATATATTGCTTTGAGTATTGATGTAACTTTCTGTAGTGATGGACAATAGAGCTAAATGAAAATTCAAATATTTATTGTTAAGATGTCCATGTTTTGGTTTGGTGGCTTTGTTGATTTTGGATTTTTAAACTACAAATCTGAACAAAAGGTCAGCTCATAGACCACATTGTCTCCTGTGGGCTTTCCAGATATTTTAACAATGTGATGTGGAATGTTTTAGTTTGCTGGAAATGCCTGCAGTGAATGACAATAGCTTGTGCCCTAAGCTGCAAGGCTACCAGGCTGCCTGAGAACACCAGGAACCAATTAACCCAGGAGCTGGGAACCTAAAACAAACTGACATCTAGGGCTCGCTTTGGAATTTCTTACTAAGACACTGACAGTTGACTTGTTTGGAATTTACTGCTAAAAGGGCACTCAGTCACCGTCTTGGAAACCCAGTTAATTAATCCTTGTCAGAAGAGCTTTACCCTGAATGCCTAATGCCTAGTTATACTGACCTTTAAAGTAACACTTGTAGCTGAGATATCTACCTAAGAGCACCCTGTCTGCTGGATGCTGGGTTTCAAAAATAGGCACAGCAAGGTCCTCACACTCTTTTCCTTTTGTTAAAGACTGTCATAGTCATCCTGCTTTTATTCAAAACTTTTCATCTAGCCATAGTGCAGACACAGCTATAGCTGAGAACACTTAGGCTTTTCATGTCCCCTATGGTCTCTTGCAGACACAGCCAATACCTTCTCCAAGTACTTCCGTGTGCCTGTAATTGCATTGTCATCCTGAAAAAGTTTTTTTTCTGGCTGAAATGAGTTTCTCACTGCTCACAAAATTTTCACCTGTTATAACAGTTTATAGCTCTAGTCTCATAAAACTGATTCACAAGGCATTGAATATAAACACATCTGTAATTTCTGATTTGCTTTTGGCTTTTAGTACAGACCATTTATAAACATGAGGTTTGGTTTTAAGAGTGGATCATCCAAACATCTCCTATCTACATTTTATCAGACACTGGCATCCCATTACACAGTCAAGCAGTGGGTAAGCAGCAAGTCAGGCCCCTCAGCAGCTCATGCATAAACAAGCTGTCACAAACCTGGTATCATCAAGGTTAATAGACTTTCTAAATCTGCAGCTACTTGTGAGAGGCATTAAAACCTCTCACAAGGCAGCTTCCTGTGCCCTGGCGTTCAGAGTTTGCTTCTGCAGGCTGCTGCTACCTGTGCAGCATTACGATCCAAATGGAGTGGCTGGGAGCTGTGAGAGTGAGCAGGTCAGTTCTTCAGCAGCATCCTGCTGCTTCTCCTGTTTGGCAGAGGGTGGGAAACACTGGAAGCCATATCTCCCATTGAAAGAAGTTTTTGGGAATCCATGAAGTCAAGGAGCTCCACGTTTTGGGACTTCCTAGCACGAGAAGGTTGGTGACTGGCAAGAAGTCACACACAGAATCACACAGAATCACTGGGTTGGAAAAGACCTTCAAGATCACTAAGTCCAATCCAGCCCTAACACCTCAACTAGACTATGGCACTGAGCTACACATCCAGTCTTTTTTTAAACACATCCAGGGATGGTGACTCCTCCACCTCCCTCCCTGACAATTCCAGACTTTATCACTCTTTTTGAAAAAAACTTTTCCCTAATATCCAACCTGTATTTCCCTTGGTGCAGCTTAAGACTGTGTCCTCCTGTTCTGTCAGTTGCTGCACCAACCCCCAGCTGACCACAACCACCTTTCAGGAAGCTGTAGAGAGTGATAAAGTCACCTATGAGTCTCCTCTTCTTCAGGCTAAACAACCCTAGATCCCTCAGTCGTTCCTCTCAGGATTTGTGCTCTAAGCCCCTCACCAGCCTCATTGCCTCCTCTGGATGCGCTCAAGCATCTCAATATCCTTCCTAAACTGAGGGGCCCAAAACTGGACACAACACTCAAGGTGCAGCCTCACCAGCGCAGAGTACAGGGGAAGAATGACCTCCCTGCTCCTGCTGGCCACACCATTCCTGATACAGGCCAGGATGCCATTGGTCTTCTTGGCCACCAGGGCACAGTGCTGGCTCATGTTCAGCTGCTGTCACCAGCACCCCCAGGTCCCTTTCTGTCTGGGCACTGTCCAGTCAGTCAGCATTACCTCAAAAACTGGAAATCAGCTGATTCCAGTTTTGCTGAATCAGCAGTTCCAGAGGAGAGCTGTTAGTTCAGAAGATTTTTCCACCTAATATCATGAGCAGAGCAGTAAAAGCAGCATATATTGCAGGAGGAGATTTTGAAAAGGTCATTGACTAAGTATTCATTTTCCATTGAGGATTAAGAGCATATTTCAAGAGCAGAATGATGGCCAAGTGCTAAATTGTCTTTGGAAAGTTACATTTTTTTGTCTGTATAGCCGAGCCTGAATGGCTGAATGTCTGCTGCCTACCTAAGATTGCCCTTTGGAAAGTAGTCCCCACATGTGGTTTGTACAAGTTGTTTGATAACTTAAAATTCACTTTTCTTTTTCCTCTCTTTTCTTTTCCCCCCATAACACTTTGAAATTCTTAAATTACAGTATTTTAGGAAAATAATTTTATGTTATTCTGATTTATATGCAGGCAATAGAGAAAAATCATCACCTTAAAATACAGTTTGACTTCTCTAGAGGCATAAATCTGACACTGTCCATCAGAAAATGTGGACTTTCTGCAAAGGCACTAGAGTCACTCAGTCACCTGCCTGCACAACTACACAAAATAGAGATATTTCATAGATATTTTAAAAACACACTTTACAACTAGACAAGAAAGATGTACTTCAAAATCTGATGATGTTAGCGATGCCATTTTACGATTTCAACAAGGACAATAATTGTTTCTTAAACAAAGAGACAGCAGAAAATAGAAACATTGCTTCATCTGAAAAGAGAAAAAAAAAATAAAGGCAGTGACACATTGTGTTTGTGTTCTAATTTGCAGGCACTCTTCCTGGCACACACACATAAATGGGGAAATGGAATAGAAATAAAAGAATCCAGATGAATTTGGTTTTGCCTGTTGTATTTTACCCTATTGTATCATGATAATATATAACTAAAACTAAACAAATATTGCTAATGAATGTAAATCAGAGAACAAATGTGACAAGAAGTTGGTCATACCTCCCCTGTGTTCCCTGTGAATCCTTTGATAACAAACAAGGTGATGCTTTGTATTGCACTGCTTGCACTCATGCTTCCTTAACTATTTAAGCCAAAAATAAAAGGAATCAGCAAACCTGATAAATCAAATATTAAAACAGAAAACAGTATAATTCTGTTTTCCTTATTGCATGGCACTCATCTCTGCCTTTTTCTGTATTCAGTTATTGATTCAGTAGAGATGATACACAAGTGATCATCTGCCATTTTGTATTGGACATCCTCTATTCAAAAGCAATAAATGATCTGAAGGCTTTTACAGTGACAGAAATATATATTAAGTATTAAATTATACTGTAGCATATAACACAATTTTAATTATAGTTAGAATTAAAATTTCTGAAGCATGAATTTCACCCTGGATATTTAAGTAGTTATTTGAGCTATTGTTACTGCAAATGGGATTGGGCTAGGTGCCAATAAATGTATTGCTTGGTATAGATAGATCTTTAGTGGTGTGATACAAGAATTGTAGTTGCTGAGGGACTTTTCACTGACTCCAGGTGTTTTGGGTGAAACCTTTTGTTACTGTGCCTTTCTTGGTTATTTTTAGAAACATGCTGTGCTGTATTCTAGGAAACACTTAAAGAGCACTCCCAGTTAGGGAGGAGCAGGGGATGAAAAAGGCGTTTTGCAGCTTCTTACTCTAGGTGCCAAGGTGTACAATTTGTTCTCAATTGCCTTAAAAATATTGGAATAAACCAAGCCGGCACTCAGTTAATACTTTGTTTGTTTCATTTTGCAATATGTCTGGGCTCTCTACCCAAACCCAAATAACAGAAGGGTTGAATTTGAGCTGTAGTATATCTTGTTTCTGAAAAAGAGAGAGCAAAGTGGCATGGAAGTTGAATAGCTGGAAGCCTTAAAGGTTTATTCTGAAGTGGAGGATAGAAGCAAAAGGAGGATAAAGATTGTAAATCCTTAGAGATAGATTTATAAAATCATCCACTGGCAGTTCTTCATGAAATCCCTCAAATAAACCAATATTCTCTGTCTTATGTACTTTCTCACAAAAGCACATTTTCCAATATCTGTGTCCTTACAAATATTTTCACACTTTTGTAGCCACTGTAGTACCACCAGTGCAGTACAAAAATCAAATTATCTGAGCTACTTTTAGTTCCATGTATGGGGGTACAATTTTATTCCTGAAAGGATAAAAAGTAACAAGAAGGTGGTGTTTTTAAAGAAGCTGCAGTATGGTTCTGTCATTCTATCATACTCTCATTAGAAGAAAATAGCCACCTTTATCTGATGTAATACATGAGAGAAGCTGTGAAAGGGATGAGTCTGGGCTAGTCATAACTGGAGAGAAGTGTCCATTTGGTGGACATTTGCCCTCTTTAGGCAACAACATGTAGACAGATAAATATGTTCTATTTGTTTTTGTAATTCTTTTTCCCTACAAGTAGAGCTGTCAGTGGTTCAATTAATAGCTCATCGACCTTAACTTTGTGAACATCTTTGCTTGGTGCTTATAGCAAACATTGTTTACAACAAATTAATTTATTTACAGTTGTTTATAATTTGCAAACTTCTTCTCAGTAGGCAAATGTGCAGTAGCTGGCACATGTTTTCATCATTGTCTCTGTATAGGGTGACAAATGTTTCTGTCTTTAGCAGAAAGATTTGTCTCATCTGAAACTGAATTTTGTAGACGTTTTGCAATGTTGGTCTTGTCATGTGAAAACACCAGTCTTGATGTTTTAAGCCAGTCTAGTTAGGAAATAATAATCTAAAGGTTGGTCCTCTAAAAGAATTCACATGGTATCCCACTCCAAGTTTTTTCCTTGGATGTGTGCATGTGTGTAGGCCTGTGCATGCATTTTTTCTTGACTATGCAATAAATGTGAGAACCTTTACAGTTTGGAAAAGACAGAAGGTCCAAGATAAGGTTCCTGAGAAACTACCATCTTTTCTATGTAGAGCTGTTCTGAGTACTCCAATAATATTTTTGCTACAAAGAAATGTTTCACAAACACCTTTTTGATAGTTGCGCTGATGAATAGCTGGGCAAATATTATGCTGTTGAGGTTTCTGAAACAGTAACAGTTTATGGTATCATCGTATATATTGCAGTGCTAAAAGTTTCACAGATCTAAGATTGTATTGATTCATATTGAGCTCAACACCTTCATCTGTTATAAATACCAATCTTTTAATTTTAACCACATCTGTAAAGATATTTTTATAGTTGCAACAAAATAAGGAACAGTGAGATACAGAAATGCATCCAAAGCTTAAATATTGTATGGACAATATTAATAATAATAGGGAATGGAATCATAAATAATTTGAATTTTAAGTCTGTTCTAGAGATATTACAAAAGACTTTTTCTTTAGAAACAGGATGGTTTAAAAGAAAAACAAAATTAAAAGTTATCTGAGCTGGCTGCTTCCATCTATACTTCTGCTAATACTTAAAGATAATAAGCCTCATCGAGCCAGAATGGAAGTGAAATTCTTATTGAAAGTATTAGCATACTTCCATATGCTTATATAATGGCTGAGTTTGAACTTACATTATCCAAACCTATGGGAAAAGAAGCTTAGTGTAGAATTCTGAATCTTTTTATGCTGAGCTATAATTTCCTATACAGCACTTAATAAGCTTTCAGTGTCATCACACTTATTTTACATATATTCTAGGCCATTCATTTTGCTAGCCTTTCTCTGCAGAGTTAAGACATGGTCTGGATTTTTGTAAACCCAAAATAAATAAATAACATCTCAGTTTCTGTTTAGAAAAATAACTTACACCATAACAGCAAGAAATCCATATAAAAGCTCATGGGAACAGTGTAACTTGCAGAAACAGGATCAGAAAACACTTATTCAAGGTGATAAAGTGGTACTGCAGTGACCAAAAGGAATGATTTAGCTTCTGCAAGGTGAGTGACTTTCAGAGAGTTACAGAAACACTCTCTCAAAAGCCACCAAAAGATTCAGAAACATTACACTGCATGTGTGACAGATTTTTTAGGAATCTTCTGGCCCAAGATGTGTGATGCTCCCAGCTGATTTCCAATGAGCTGAAGTCCCTTGTAAGGACAAGAGCCTTTGACTTGGAAGTGTCTCTTAATTCCTCAAAAAATAATTTTTTGACATCATCATCCTGAATTGGAGGGCTGTAGTGGACTACCACTGTGACATCCACATTATTTTTTTGCCCCTTGAGTCTCACCCAGAGGCTCTCAATTGTGCCAATGTCTACTGTGAGCTCTGTACATTCTATCCCTTCCATTACACACAGTGCTGTGCCTGCCCATGTTCTGTCCTGTGTATCCCTCCAGAAGAGCCCATAACAATCCAACAGGGCACTCTGATCACAGGATTCACCCCATCAGGTTTCACTTAAGCAGGTGGTATCAAATATCTGAAACTGGGCCAAAGCTTGAAGCTTGTCTTGTTTGTTCCTCACTCTGCCTGCATTAGTGTAGAAACATTTCAGGTGGTTTTTTTGCAGCCACAACAGCTCCTGAAGCAGATTAAAGGCTGCCATTATTATTTCCTCAAGTTTAGACGCAAAATCCCCTTGCTCATCACTGGCAAGACAGGTATTTTGCCTTTCACCTTCCAAGCTGGTTAATGGCACTTCTTCAGCAGAGTTTTTGTAGCTTAATCTCATGATTGTTGAATTTTTTAACATATATTTTCTCTAAGATGAAGTTACAAGTGATGATTTCTATGATTTATAAAAGAATAATTATTTAGGTGATAGAAAAGCTCCTGTGATAGCCACTATCTGCACTGTGAATCAATGTATTTTATAAGAGCTTTCCAAAGTTAAAAAAAAAGAGAAAACTGAATATCATATTTCTCACTCATATCGACAACAAGTCTGTGGGTTTGCAAGAAATGTTTTATAAGCTTTTGTTTATGAATATAATATAGGTTTTTTTATATTGTAAGTTTAGTATAGTTTAAACACCTTGAAAGGGCCTCTCGTCCTAGAATGTATTCTTATCATAGGTTGATAAGGGTTTCTAGGACAACTGGAGTCTCTGCCTGGAGACTTTTCTTTATTGGCTCCTTCTTGTTTCATCCCTGTGTTATGCATAATTTTCCCTTTGTCCATCATGGAATTCTTATCTTTAAGGTCCAAGAGCTTTGGCCACTAGTTGGCAAGACTTTCTTGAGACCACTCCTATTTAGGTAACTTAGTTGGGATGTAGTGTTTGGATTGTTTTATTGGTTTGTATAATTTTGTACCCACCCCAGATTGTGTAGTACAAAACCGCCCTGCAGCCCAGGCTTGGGGTCTCTCGGAGGCACCAGACTGAGGCTGGGGGATCCCCTGACCCCCCCCCAAATAAAGCCTCTGTTTCCTGAAAACCTTGGAGAGTCCCCTCTTTTGCCTCAGCCATGACAGTGTGAGCCAGCTGCCTGTGAGCCAAGACCCCACCAATGAGTATTGCTGTAGCGTATCAGGGCTGCCGGGAGCCCAAGCTGAGCACCAAGCTGGGCCAGAACCAGGTATGCACTCCAGCACAAGTCTTTTGCCTTTTCCTAATTACAACATGGGTTTCATACCTACAAGAATCATGGCAAGTTCCTGGGCCAAGCATAGCTGTTTCTTCTGTAGGGAATTCTGAAAAATATGTTAATTACTAATTTTTTTTTTCAAAATGTCCAAATGAATTTTGTGTGTTTACATATAGCACACCAAATTTCAGTAGTTATTTTAAAAGTGAAAAATTATTTAATACATTTAGAAATGACATGTTTTAAATTCAGAAATGTAGCATCTGCTTTAAGTGTTGCTCTTCTCAGTTCCATCAGCATTTTACCTATGCCTAAGGTCCTTACAAGAACAAGTTTTCAGTTATGCCAAAAGAAAATCAGTGCAGTCCTTCATAAAATATTTTGTTTAAATATATAATTCTGTGAATTGAACCCCAAAGTTGGATTTCCTTAGAGTACAAAAGTTGCCACATAATTTTAAATCTAAATATAATTACTCACCCAAATCCTAACCCCAATTGTAGCTTTGGTTTGAATGTTATTTTGGGCTTAGGGATAGTTCTCACCACAAAGCAGCTGATGTTGCAGCTCATGCTTTTGGAAGAGTGGTATTGTGCTTTGTGCAATGAAACAGATTAAAGGAAATGTTCAAATATATCTCTGTGGGGGGGATAAAGCAATTCATGTTGCATTATTGATCATCTTCCATACTGTGCATTATTACAAATGTGGAAGAGAAATTTATCTGTCTTTGACTAAATTCCTAATATTTCAATTTACTGTCCATGGAATATGGGTAGCTCTGAGACAGACTGTCATGGTACAAATATGCTGATACTTCTTTCTGTTTAAAAGAAACGTGAATTTTAGTTTTCAGGGAAATAATGTTTTTGCCAGAAGTTTGTCTCTCTGGGCCAAGTACTGTCACAATTATGAAGAGTAGTCCCATTATATTGAAGAATGAATTCTCATCTGTTTCACAGGGCTGTGAAACAATGCAAGAGCTCTTGAGCTGGATTAAAACAATAGTGTCTAATATAATTTATTTGCAATCAATCCATTTCTACAGTTTTCCGAAGTAAAACTTCTCTCAATTTCAGTCAGTTATTCAAGTACTGTTAAGACAACACTCCCTAGAAATGAAAAGTGGGCAGAAAATTTAATTAACTCTTTCTGGTTTTTAATGAGCTATGAGAGTTGGTCAGCTATACAGCATATGGAGGACACAATTTATGCAGTGCATATAGCACAAAATTGTTCAACTGTACAGCACTTCAGTTCCTCTAGACAGCACAGAACCTGGGAAGAGACCAAAACATCTGAAGGAGTTTATGCATGTGCTAAACTCCTGAAAAAAAAATAAAGAATTGCTTATTCATGCTTCCATTTGTGAGGTGTCACTTCTGACCTGGAGTGTGTATGAGCCCTGGTATGCTCTATATACTCTGTATGTTGCCCTCTGAAGAATGAGACCCATCAATTATCCAAAGCCTGCCCAGAGAAGGACTGTAGTAGCTTGAGAAACCAAATAAAGTAAGTGTTTTCCAAATGAGATAGCTGCACCAGGAACTGCCACCTAATCTGTGAGTGATGCAGTGTTGTGGTAAGGTCCCATCTTCTGGGTGTGCCTGGTGGAGCTGCAGGATACTGTGCTGCAGCATCTCCTCAGTCAGAAGAAATGCAGCAGAGACTCAGCATGGAGCAGTGATTTCATTTAAAGTGAACACAGGCACCACACTTTAGGGCAGGGTAGGAAGTTAGATACATGCATGGGTTTATAATTCTCCATTGGTTTGCTCCAGACTGCTTCCCTCCATGTCTCCTCACGGATAGTGCATTAGGATTATTCTCAGCAGGTGGCTAATTTCTTTTTATGCTGCCTGTGGGAAGCCAAGTAGGTCTCTGAGTTCTCTGGGTTAGGATCAGCTAGTATGCTTTTAGTTTTATATGTGTGATCTGTGCTTCAGAAGTATAGTTCTGCCAAAGGTAAAAGAGGTTTTTTTGAAGAGAATCTGGAGAGGTTGGTGAAATAAATGCAAGCCACCTTTTGAGTTATGTGTGATGCTGCATGTCTTTCACGAGTTGTAGAGAACACCAGTGGTGAGGTTATCAGTCTGCTGTTTCCACCCACTGAGAGAATATTTCAATTCCGGTGACAGATTATGAAATAGATACTGAAATTTCTCTAAGGCTAGCACTTCTGAAAAAAGGAAAAAAAGAAATAGGAAAATTTTGTAGGTAGCAAGTGTCTCATGTTTTGCATGCTGTACAACTGGACAGGTGTTTTGTGAAGAACCCCCAGGGAATGCTGCATTGATGTAAACAGGAAGGAGTTTTCATTTCATGAATCACTAGGTTGTCAGTGATGCATTATAGCTTGTCACAGATATTATGGAGCAAAAATGAGGTATTACCCTGCGTTTTATACCCTCATGACTAGAAAATTTGAACCAGGGGATTTGTATCTGTTAACTGTAATCATCAATGGCAATTTTTTAACTGCAGTTATAACTATGAGCATTTTTGAGACACTTTTTCTTTGTAGATTTTTTAAGTGGATATAGCAGTTAATCCTTTCACATTTTCTCAGTGATAGCTCCTCTCTTCTGTCAAAGGCAAAATGTGACAGTACTGAATATCAAGAAATTGCTTTGTGAAATAAATACTGTAACACATTAGTATAAAGATTTGTGAGTTGGTCTCTGAATAATGATAGATAAAATAGCCCTAAAATATACATTGTGTGTAGTGGTAGGTGTCCTAGAGAGGCAGGCATTTATGAGTGACACTCTGAAGCAGGAAACTCTTTTGTACCTCTCACCATGTCAGTAGAAACTGGTGGAGAAAGCTGAGACAGCCAAGGTAATGACATATGCTTAGCCTTCCTAGTTCAGGGGAGCAGACTACTAGAAGAATACTCATGTAAGGCAGAGAAAGTAGCATTCTTCAACAACGCTGAATACTGGTGTATAAGGAGTGTGGGATTGCTGGTGACTGGGGTTTTTTCCCCCATCTTGGTGGTCATTCATTTCACTGGGAGATATATGAGTGACAGATGTACTTGTGCAAGATTTGAGGAAAAGCTACTGGACTTTAAAAAAGTAAAATTACATGTGTGGCTCTTTGTAAAGTTCTTTTTGGTTTGGAATTCTTTTATTTCCACCCCCCCCCCCCCCAAAAAAAAAAAAAATATATATATATATATATATCTCTGAAGACAGTGTGGTGTCAGTCTGGTGTTCACAACTTGGTACACTACCTTGAACTTTAAGGATAAACCTTTTGTAAAGTTTTTGCCTAGGGTGTTTGTACCACTAGTTAAACATAACATATCCAGTTCTTTAAAATGGTGTATTATTCCTGAATACATTGTATTAAATGAATATGCATATGAACTTGGAGTTTCACTTTTGTGTAGTAGAATTTTGCCTTTGACTGCTTCCAGCTGTTACCACTTTGTGGGAGTCATTCAGGAAGGGCAGAAAATATAGCTATCACCTTTGCAAAAAATATTTTTGACCTTGTGAAATTCCAAAATTTCATTCCATTTATTTGAAAGGCAAGATTTAGTGTAGTGAACATCAGGCAATCTGTAGCACTTAATCTACTAACTCAGCAAAGCACCAAATTAATTCAAATTTGAAAAGGCCTCTCCATCTGTAGCAAAAGCATGTTCTCAATTACATATTGAATTAAATAAGAGATAGGAATATTTTTGAAAGCTTGAAATTTATGGTTTCATTAGACTGAAAAATTAAACCTAAAAATGTGTAAAAATCCACATTAATAATTTAGTTTTAGTGCATAAATGCAAATGGCTTGGAACTGAGCTTCATTTCAGACTGTAAGTGGTAATTTCCTAGTGACACCTCATGAGGTTCATTAGAACCCTGCCTTTAATAGAAGTGGGGAGCACTAGGGATCTGCACAAATAAGAGGATTATGGTATTTAATCACCACAAAGTGGTAATGATAAAACTTCATTAGATAGGATTGCCAAATATGAAATCCAAGAAGACAATCAAATATGAGTGAGCTAAATGACCATTTAGAAGTATTTTATTTAGTGAATTCTCTTTTCTTCTCTTCTCTTTTTTCTTCCCTTTCTTCTGTTCATGAATGGGTTGCTTTGTATGAATTATTTTGTTGCTTGAAACAATAATATTCAAGAATTAGTAGATGAAAAATACTTGCTTCCAAAATGTTGATATTATATAAAGCCAGTCTACAACTAGGTTTAATTATTCATTAGCATTTTAGTATTTGTTATCCATAATTTTTGATACATATTCTATATATAATCTTTATTATAGGTTATATATCGAATATATATCAAAATACAAAACTCCTATACAAAGTCGTTTCTGGTCCATTTCTGGCCTATTAACCACAAGATACATGTTCATTTACAAATATATACATGAGAATTTATGTTATGGTGGAAGTAATGGTACAGAAGGCTCCTCTTGACCAGCTTTTTACATTGGTTTGCTTTAGTATTTAAAAGACGAGTGCATGACAGAGGATTTCAGGGTGCATGCATGCTACCTGTAGAGTTGGAAGTATAAAATTAAAATGATAATGAAAAGAGAAAGATCTACTTCTCCTTCTGCAAAGCAGATTTTAGGTAAGGGGAAACTCTTCTGCTGTTCAAGCTTGTATGTGTAATTCCAGTAAGTAAAATGATTAAATCATTTTCTATACTTTCTTTTCTGTCTTACACCAGTGAACTCAGGTTCTGTATTTTTGCTGATGTTTTATCTGCAATCACTCCTAAATATGTTGCAAATACTCTGCCTGTATGTGTGTGAGGGAAATTCTTCTGATGACAGTTTTGTGAGCTTGTCTAGAATCCAACACAGTATTCAGGACCACGTGACCTACTGTGACATTTTATTCAGGTAGAAAAAATGTACATCTACTACTCTTACAAAGCACCGAGGCCTTAACTTTTCCCCCCATTCTTTGTTTTATGCCCTCCTCATGTTCTCATACACTGTTTTTTTGCTTATAACATAAAATTTTACTGAGTGTCTTATTCCACTGCTTTGGCAGTTGGCTGTATCTCATGTTGTGATATCCTCACCACTGCAGCTTTATCATCCGTGAGTTTATACTATGCCGAGCATTACCCTTCTGGATTCCTCTTTCATCTGTTCATATGCAGATCCAAATGTTCTGTGCTTTTTATTTAGTTGTGAAAAACTTCTGCCTGTACGAATTGGAGGGTTCACTAAAGAAAGGTGCTTAAACAGTTTGGGTAACTTCGCAAATGGCCTACACAAGATGCTATTCAGAAAGTGAATGTAATTATAGCACATTAGCAATTGTCTTTTTAATCACCCCAAATGTCCAATTTCATGTCTTGAACCTCCTGATCTTTACATTAATTTGATGATTGAGGGCTGTTTCAGAAGAAAATAATTTTAAAGTTACATCTTTAAAGCACATAAGGTCTACAGTTGAAAATGCCCAAGCAATATTGAAAACGCCCAAGCAATATTGAAAACCAAGGATAATTCTTGGAAAATGCCTATTCTGGTCGGGCAGATGGAATTTTTTATGATTTCATCTATTTTCTCATTAAAAGCCAGAATTTTAAGTCATTATGCTACTCTATCAATATGTAATCTAGATAGTTTCAGCAATAATATGTTTGTGAATCTATTTTAACTGCTATATTGTTTCCTCTTTTACACAAGTTTCACTGGTTTTGGTATTTTGAAATTCCCATTTTTTCTCTTACACTGTATAGCAGTTCCTACCATGTGGATCTTAAACAGCACATTCAATTTAAAATGCAGTACTTTATTCAGTGGTCATTACACCATGCAGTTATAGCCTTAACAAAGTATTAGTGCCACTGTTTTTCTCATTAAATTTCTCCTAAAGATGGATTTCTTTCATTGCAATTGCCGCTTCATTGCATAAAGAAGTCTTTTCTCTTTTATAGTTTTTACATAAGATGCTCTGTAGTTTCTCATTAACCTATTTTTTCCAGAAAGGTTATAATCACTTCCAGTCCTATTGTGTGTAATTCACAAACTTCTCAGAATGACATTTCTGTAGCATCCAAATTCTTCCTACTTAGACTTGAAGAAAAGTAACATTAAGGTAGAAATGCTTAGGTCTCTGCTCTCTCATCAGCAATAAGAGAATAAGATATTTTTATATAATCCAATAGTAAATCAGATAGATCAGGGTTTGGGTTGAAAGGGCCTGTAAAGTTTATCTAAAATAATCTCCTTGCAATGAGCAGGGACATCTTCAACTAGGTCAGGTTGCTCAGAGCCCTATCCAGTCTGATTTTGAAAGTTTCTAGGGTGAAGGCATCTGTCACCTCTCTGTGAATCTGTGCCAGTGTTTTACCACCCTCATTGTAAAAATTTTTCTCCTGAATCTACCCTGCTTTAGTTTAAAGCCATTAACCTTTGCAACAGAGTCTGCTGAAATGTTTCTACCCATCTCTTTTGTGAGCCCCCTTTATATGCTGTAAGGCTGCAATAAGCTCTTCCTGAGACCTTGTCTTCCCTTTCAGCCTTTCTTCGTGGGAGAGGTGCTCTATCCCTCTAATCATTTTGATGTTTCTGCTCCAGGCTTGCTCCAACAGGTCCATCCATGTCCTTCCTGTGCTGGGACCCCAGAGCCAGATGCAGCACTGCAGGTGGGGTCTCACCAGAGCAAAGCAGAGCAGAGGGGCAGAATTCCCTCCCTCCCCTGTTGCCCACGGTGCTTTGGATGCAGCGCAGGGAATGATTGGCTTTCTGGCTGCAAGATCCTTCTAGAACAGGAAAAGTGCTTGTGCATCACTTTTCAAGCACTTCAATCATTCATAAAATCTTTGAGATCAGATTGTGTAAAGAAAAATTCATGTTGATCTCAAATTATTTTTTATTTCCTTGAACTCTCTTCTGATTTAATAAAATGTTTACAAGTAGTGCTTCCACTGGGAGTTGAAAACTCTCATTATGTCACAAAGTAGTTCTCATGTCTCTATCTTTGACATTGAGTGCCCTGTAGGTGAATCCAAGTTCATTTATTGCCGCAAGAGTTTGTAGGATTGTCCTTAAAATCTGAACCTATCCTTCATAAGAATTTTTGCCATCTAAGAAGCAGTGCCTCCAGGCTTTGAGAAAAAATACAGCTGTTTCATTTTCCAGCCATCTGTCTAGACTGAAATACAAAAATTTATACAGCTTACAGCATCTGTATCATTTAGCACCAGAGCTGTAAATGACTGATGGTCAAAGTGGAAAAACCCCAAAACTTAAAGCCTTTCTGGTTACAAATGACTGCTCAGTTGGAGTCAGACCATATAATGTTGACACTTATATAATGAAATATTTTATTAATAATAATGCTTTGGAAATTATTTTTCTTTTCATGTTTGAAGTATGAATATTCAGAAAATATATATGAAACTCTCAGGACTGACCCTGGAACAACTGAAACAAAAAAACTAAAAGAACAAAAAAGCTAAGTTCATTTAATAATGAATGCCCAACAAATGAATAATTAAAAAGAAAGATAAATGACTGCATTATCTAGTGGAACAGTAATGTATTATCTATAATGGACATATATGACCCTTTGTAATCTCTAGTTGCATCTGACAGCTATTCTCAAAATAGCTGACTCACAATATTTCTGAGTTTGCAGTCAGATGCATTGTTCCAGATGCAACTCAGCTGGTTAAAAAGTTGATTCATAGCTTCTTCTAGGACATCATCATCTGTGAGAGTTATCAGCACCTGTCAGAGTCATCACCACTTACTTGCAACCTAGGAGCACACTTACTCACTACGAATTATCTTCTGTAACATTAGCTGTGTTAGAAAACACCCCTACTATTAGTTTATGCTAGTGTCTAATGCTGATATCCAGGTTAAGCCAATAGATCTGAGGGGATGTTAATGGGAAGGGAAGGAAAGAGTGACAAGGAGTAAGAACAGTAGTCTTAACCCAGCAGTGCTGCAGCCTAAAATCAAACCATAGTTTTGTATGATCCCAAAGATATTCTTATACTATGCTGTTCCTGTACTTCAGCACAATAACGCTAGCTGACCCATGAAATGGCCAGTTAGTAAAATAAGTTGTGAATAAATTGCTTCCATAAGATGTATTCTAACATATTGCTGCTTAACTTGCTGTTTGGTAGTCAAGAATAAGATGACCTCCCTGCAACCCGACCCAAAAAAAAAAAAAGTGTCAGATGCATGTGATCACTTTGGATGGCTGGCATATTTGATCAGAATGATACAGCTAATTTGGATTATTGCTGAGTAACAAAAATAAGGCAGAGGAGACACATGCAAATTCAATATTTGTAATTAATGACAGTGTACAGATAATTTTAGGCATGAATTGAAATATGTTGTGTGCCCCAGAAGTAAAATAAATCTGTTGAGGCTCTGGGCTAGGAAATAGTATTCTATAGATGATGTAGCAGAGTGTTTTATGTCTTTTTAATAAATCTCCAAAGTTAAGAAACACTAGACCAAATTTATACTGGTTCTAAGATGTGAATCTGACAATTTTTAGCTCATTTAATCCTATTAATGTAACCTTATTAACGTTATCGGGCTATTTCTCAGATTGCAGTTATATAAACAAAGAGTGTAAATCAAGAGAAGATTTAAACATATTACCCTTTAGAGCTACCAACTTCTGGCGTAAAAGAATTTTGCTTACTTTGGAAAGATTTAATTCTATATTTCCAAAAAAGTTAAAATGCCATCCAGCCTAACAGTTCTTTTGGAATCATCACAAAAATTAATTCTGTTCAATTTTCTTTTTTTAATTCCACTACCTATGACAATTTAATTCTAACAGAATATAAGCAGTACCGTAAAATGAAAATTCTTGTGATTAATTGTTGCTAGAATGACCCTTGGCTTAATAAATATGTAAATATTGGATATTTCTTCAGTAGGATGACTTTTATTCAATATTACAAAAATAATAAGATAAAGATCAGTTTAAACATACATGAGTAGAAAACAAGCAAGTTTTAATGCTTTAATTTGGAAAAGGCAGTGCAATTAAAACCAGACAGCTGCTGTGGAAAGCTTAAGGTTTAATGGGAAAAGTTATAAATCATGATTTATAGTGAGAGAATACAATTTCTTGGAATGGATCAAGCCTGAACTAAACCTGTTCTAAAAGTGCACTTTATAAGTTTTTTTATATAATTTTATATGACCTGCAAAATGTCACTGAAATGGTAGCCAGGGATCTAATTTGTGCTTCCCATGAGAAAACAGAAACAAAATTAAAGCTAAAGAGAGTGTAAAGCAATTGCATGTTCAAGTTATCAACTCATTCTCATAATATCTTTACAAAGTCCCTTTTTACTGCAGCTATTTTTTTTTTACACTAGCCTTGGACATTTCATGATATTTCTGGGGTCTTTGACCTTCATGGGATCATAGATCTAGGATGCAGTTTGTACCCCAAGCTAGCAAACAACAGAACTGTGTTACTTCAGAGTTCATCTTCAGACTGAGAATGTATGTGAAGGTACAGAGAAATGTTAGTGTGGGGAAAAGCAATCGGTCTTCCAGCAAAGATTTAGATTGTCAGCCCCTCCTCTTGAGGGCTGAGTAGCAAGTAAATGTTAGATAACATGACTGAAACTATGAATGTGTTAATGACTGAATATGTTAATGATGCCCATTGCACCAATTTTTATATAGGGATGAATCAGAGGGACAGATCATCAATATCTGACCTTGCCCCACAGCAGAGGAATGTTAAAGTGTTAATGGCATGTCAATGGATGGGATGATCTTGGGCAATAACCTCTTAGCCTTGTCATGAGATGGCAGAAGCAGAACTTCCAACAGAATTTTTAGTTCCTGATGCTTTCCCTGTCCTGTTGGATGGCAGTGTGTCTTCATTTCAAGAAGGCCCAAGATATAGGTCTTCAGCACCTCCTTTTTCTTCCACTTTGTCAGAGTAAGAAAGATATTCAACAATGCCACAGGGATAATTTTCTTTTATGTATTCCAGATATGGTGATAACCAGCAGAGGATTGGTACCTCTATCTTCTTCAGTTGCTAGTGGCTTCACAAAAGGTGAGCTATTACTCAAAAGGGGAGCTTACACAAGTAAGAAAATATCAATTCTATTGGAAATTACTGTTTAAGTCAAAACAAAGCTGCATGTTGTTTTCAGTGTCAGATGTCTGTGTCAAAATCTGATTGAACAAGCCTATTGTGGGATTTATTTTGATACTGACAGGCATGCAGTATTACCTCTGGTTCCACAGACAGGAGCATAAGGCACATGGGTGCTGCCATTTTCAGAGCTGTTAGCATTTCAGGAACTGAGAAAGCACAGACAATAACCCAAAATGTGTGAACACATAAAAATGATTCAAATTCAGGAAATTATTTAAACAAACAAGAAACAGAAGTAGAAAACAGAGACCAAATGTAAAACAGAGACCAAATGTTGAGCAGCATACTCAATTTCCTAATCTATTTTCATAGCCTATTAGGCCTGTAAATCCACAGTAGGAGACACACAAACATGCACATTTTAAGATTTAGTTACGCTAGGTTAGAACTGTAGTACTCCACAAAATGGATAAACCCAGAAATGTTACAGTTTTTATCCCCATTTTCTGAGCTGTAAAATGATAAGCATGGAAAGATGCTGAGTAACTACTGTTTCATAATTTTGGGAAATTGAAGTGTTCTGGTTGTGTTTAGAAAAAGGAGACTGTTGATTGCTTAAATGAAGATTTGAGTCTTCATTTAGAAATGATTATCAGATCCATGGATGGGTGGAATCTCAGCGGGAAGGCATGTGCGCACATATATATACCAGAAAGTTATAGTTAAGAAAGACAAATGGCTCATTTCGTTTCACTTTTTTTACAAACCCAATGTTTGAATCATGCTTTTCTGTGCATTCTAAGTTTCTTGCAGCACATTGTGGGGGGTTGGCCCTGGCTAACAGTCAAACACCTACCTGGCTGTTTGCTTACTCCCTCTCCTCAATGGGGCAGAGGAGAGAAAAGAGGGAGAACAGTAGGGAGAAAGTTCATGGGTCAGGATAAAGGCAGGGAGATTGTTTATCAGTTACTGTCAGTTGAGCAACAGGGAAAAGACAATGTAATCTGCTCCTAATTAAAATAGGCATTTATTAATTTGGGTAATGGAAAAGAGAAGGACAAATGTTAAAGCAATACCTTTCCCCCCAACTCTGCCCTGCCCCCGTTTCCTATGTTCTACATCATTCTTTCACTTCTGATCCTCTAACCCTGCTCCAAGTGATGCAGGAGTCTGCAGTCAGTGCAAGGCAGTTTCTCTGCTCCTGTGCACTGCTCCCTTCTCACACTTCTGTGCTCCAGCACGGACCCTTCACAAGCTGCAGGGGCGGTATCAGTTCTTCCATGGAGCTCCTCCTGCTCTGACATCAGTCTTCTCTCTCTTGTTTCTCATTTCTTTTTTTTTTTTTTTTTTTTTTTTTTTTTTCCCTCCTCCTCTCTCTCTCTGGCATTTTATGAATTTTTAAAAATATGTTTTCATGGAGGTGTCATCAGCTTGGCTGATGTGTTCACCTGTGTGTCCTGTTGTGGGTTCATTGGAGCTGATTGCACCTGATTGTGTCTGGCACTGAGCAACCCCTGGCTCCTCCTACAGAGACCCTCTACAGTCCCACCTGGTTACCACCTTGCCAAAGACCTGGAAAATTTTGCAATTTTTTAATCATGTAGGAAATCCAGTTACATTCCAATCTTTTTTTTTCTCTCTGACGTACGTCACAGGAGACCACTTACTCTGAATTGAGTATGAAAGTTGAAACTGCAAAACCATTGGTTAAAAATTACAAAACATGATCCGGAATACCAGCTGTATTGTTAAGTCTTTGCTTAAAGAAAACATAGTTTATTTTATTCCTTAGCACTGATAAATTACCATCTTCCCTCTCCCCACCAAAATAATTCTGAAATCTAGCACTGATTAAGAAGAAAAAGTATATCACCTCTAGAAAATTTAATCTTAAAGCTTCTAATTTTCATTAACTGAGATGCAATTAACCAATTTTATTGTCTAATTCTCAGACTTTAATACTTTTTAAAAACGCAGTTATAAACATCAGTTGTTTATGATCCCACAGTTGTAAGACAATGCTATTTGCATCCTGGCAGGTATTTAATCTCTGGTGTCTGTGAGATAGGTCATTTATCTCAGCTTGAAAGCTCTTTGGTAATATTTTGCATTTCCTGTCATTAGCAGTGAAGCTGCAGGTCTAGTCCCATCGTTTGGGGATAGAAGTCTTTTCTTCTAGTTCACCTTTGAAGCAGCTATTAGAATAAAAAATATCTTGAATTTTAGTCAGTGCACTAAGAATTTTTTAAGGATTAGTAATCACAGTTCTGGCATGCTAAGAGGAGAAACAGAAAGACTGAAAGGCTGGGTGTTTGACCTTTTATGACAGGAACTTGCAAATCATACTGTTACAAGATTTGCTTGCCTACAGCTTCAAAGTAAATAGCTACAAAATGTTCTGCTATAGTGCTGAACTATTGAAAAAATTAGTAGAGAGATTCAACTGCTGACAAAAGAGAAAGTACTTCAGAAAGAGGGCAGAGAGAAAAGCAAAGCACAGAAAAGAAGCAATCAGAGAGGAAAGCTAATGCAGGAATGAGGTAAGAAGAGTACATTATGTGCTGGATGTGATAAAGGCTAGACAAAGAAAATTAAACACCTTCACTCGAGTAGCCTACTTTTTAATGAAGTACAAAGCTGTCAACAAAAGAGAAAATGTCATCAAATGTCAGAACAGAATAAGCACAATATAAATCAGAACATATTCCTTAAGATAAAAGTTGCATAAACTCCATGACACTTTCCCAATCAAGTTCTAAAATAAGAAAAAATCTTTACAGAGAAAATGTCAATGATAATTGACAGTCAAACAGCAAACAACACCATTGGAACAGAATAAAAAATGAAATTATCTCAAGTAACATCAAACTACAGAATAACCTGAATGGCCTTGTACGTGAGCCTCTAATTTTAGAGAAAATAAAAATTTTGTAATAGAGCACAAGGCAGTGAACTGTTTTACGAAAAATTAAATGTTTTGTGGTAGTGTATAAGTGAGTCTTGTGTAGTGTAACTTAGGTTATTAGTAGCCTTCTCTTCTTCTACTGTAAAGAAATTATGCCTTTTTGCATCTTTTCTGCATTTAGATGCTTTGGTTCTTCTTTGGTAATTAAGAATAAGTTCAGTTGCTTAGTAGAGAAAAGGAATCTTGGGCTCCTGGAGAGCATAACCTTGTTTTCCATTTTCCACTGCCTGAAGAAAATTTTCACCCTCTTCTATTTTTTCCAAACACCCCTCTTGTTTGTTTAGGGGAAAGTATCCTCATTACCATCTCCTGACATTTTTGTCCTTTGTGTGAAATGAAGACCTGTTAGTACAAACTATGGAACATCCATAATCTATAACAGATAATCAACTTATGAATAATTTGGGGTTTTATTTATACTATATATACTGTATAAACTAGAGGGAAGAAAGAAAGAAAGATGTAGGTAAAGAGGAATTTGGTAGAAGAAATATATTACCTTGAAACAAATGCAAGATTTTCTATCAAAAAGGAAAGAAAACAACACAGATAAATGAAATTAGGTGTAATGCTGCTGTCAGAGAAACGATGGAAAGATCACAAGTCTCTAGGTTTTAGATCTACTATGAGTTTAGCAGCATGTTTCCTGCAGCATCATCAACATCCAAACAATGCATTATGTGCTTCTGCTGGCTCTGCAAATGCCAAGTTATGTTCTGATAATTTACAAAAAAAATAATGAGTAGATGTAAGAAAAAGAAAGAGAAGTAGAGAAAGCAAGAACCAAGAGCCCTGCATCAATGTAATTATTGAAATAGGAAGTCTCTGTATTTTCCTACCAGTCATTACAGCAGGTGTAACTAATCTAAAATTTCATGACTGCTTTTACTGAATTTGGCTGGGACAGAGTTAATTTTCCTAATAGTAACCAATGTGAAACTGTGTTTTAAGTCTGTGGTTGAAATGGGCAATAATGTTTTAGTTATTGTGAGCAGAGCTTATTTACCATCATATTCCATGCACTTGAAAGAGTGCATATCTCCTCCTCTTCCCCCTCCTAGACTGCTGTATGCTGCAAGAGAAGGGCTCCACTAGGTCCTCTGATGCCCAGTGTGGTAGCTCAAAAAGTCACTAGTGGAATGGCAGGTATTCAAACAGAAGACAACTGACAAAATTGTACCTATATCTAAATACATATATTCCTCCACACGCACACAGGAAATCCCTTAGAAGGAAAGATGCTTCAGGAAGGAAGATCTTAGAAGCAAAAAAAGCTTAAGGAATGCATGAGGTTCTTTGTTCAAGAAGTACTTTAGTGTCTGGGAAAAAAGTCTACATTCCTTTGTAGAAACCAGTTGCTACTGATCAGTGGCCTGATTTAGTATCTCAAGAGATATAACACCCTTTTTCACTCATCACTTCCTCTTGATCAGCCTCACAGTGGGTTTTCTGATTTCTGTTCCTAGAATTTCTCTCTATAAACTGAAGAGCTTAGACAGATCACATGGGATTGTGAACCCTACAAGATGACAAAGTACTTAAACCCAAGTCACTAGCACCTCTCAACCTCCTTCTCCCGAAGATTTATGTGTCTATAAACAGTGACATCAGAACAGGAACAAGTGGCCTTCCCATTATTTTCCCTACCTTTGACTGTTGAAAGATCCAAGTCTCAAAGACTTATGCTCTTTGAGTATAGTCCCACTGAATTCAACAGCAGAATTTATGTTTGTGTTTATTCAGTATATGGCCCCTTCAGGCTTCTCATCCATGGACAAATGCGGCCAAATAAAACCAACCAGAATCACAGAGGTCCTGCTCTCTATGACAGTTTTCTGTGGTGTTTTTTGTATTCTAGCTCTCCCATTTTTGTTTTATTTCCATTGAAATTACTTGGTAATTTAAAGGGTGCATTTAAGGCCTCTTACTCATTGTGAGATTAGTGTGGACATTCAGACTCAGATCAACAAAGTACTCACCTAGGGATATAGGGAAGTTTATGAGCTCTAAGGATCTTGTTCACTAGATGGGAGGAATGTTAGCTGGTGCTACAGTAATTAATGGTTAAATTACCCTTGGGTAGTAGGTAGTAGGTAGCATAACTTTGCAATCTGGTAGCTTTAAATTTCACGACTAATTGTAGCAGTGGGAGTTAGAATGCAGGTTGAAGACATAATGAAATTACCATAGGGAGGAACAGTCTAATGAACTGAAGTCCAACAAAAGTTATGGCTACATTACTGTCAGCTTGAAAATCTGTAAATAACAACTTTGAAGACCATTGAGGGCACTAGACAATGGGTTTTATGTGTATATAAGTATGAAATGTGGATTGGGAGGAATAATTGAGTTTGCTAGATTGTCAAGTATGTACTTGGAAAAAAAATCACTTGGTCATCATTTAATCTTCTTTGCACACCTTTTTCATCTTATTTGCATTTTTAATGCAAACCCCCACAGAATATCTCTTCAATCATACTGAATTGGTTTGTGTCAAGCAGTTAATGCATATACAACTTTGCAAGTCTTTTAATTCTTCAGCAAAAAACTTAGAGGAAAGTGTAATAAACTCTTTATGTTTTTAGTACTTGGAATTTCAAAGTCAAACTTTCCCAGTTTTATTAAGAATTCTGAAATCTTGGTTTATTGAATAGTAATTCTAAACCAGCTTTTTAATGAACTGGAATGTTTCAAACGAAATTATTTCTAGTTAATAAAATACAGATGAGTGAATCCAGTGCTTTAGGAAACGTGGCTAAAAAATTATCTTTATGGATGTCTTTTCTTCCAGGTATTTTAACATGAATTTATAGGTTTATTTTTAAAGTTCCTGTTCTGTGGAAATGCCATATGAAAAAGTTTGACAGAATGGCATTTGACTTTCCAAAGGATGTCACAGCCTGCACTTGTTGTGGAAGCTTAAATGCATTTGATGGGACTCTACATCTATAACATCATTTTCCTGTGTATTGTGAAGTTTTATCATGGATTATCACTTGTATCAGCTACATCAGCTGTATCAGTTTCACCTATATCAACAATATTATTTTCAGCTTTATGCAGACCTGGGTATTGCCTTGCCTGTGAATTGTTCCATTAGTGGAAATTCCATTAGTTTACTGCTCAGCCTGTGCCATCTGATCAGTCCTTCTAACCTACATTATTTCTTAATATCCTGCCTGTTCTATTGTGAGGCCTGTTTATTCTCGTCCTGTATGTCACTGTAATGCAGGAATAACTTATTTTTCCTTTGTTCCACAGCTTTTAATATAATTCAAATCTATCCTACGTCCACATTCAGTTTTGTCTTTATGTTGAAAAGATGATCAGTCTTCTCTTTCCTTGTTTTCTGTACCTCTGACCACCTATTGATCATCTCTCTAAGCTATATCCAGTTAATTCCCATCTTTCTTAGACTGCAGTAACCAAGGTTGCTCAACTCATGAAGGCTGTACCCTTGATAATTAGAGCAGGGAACAGGTATTTAGTCTCAGATCTGCTATCTAGGGCAGTTCTTTTGCATGCTGTCCCTTTTATCCTATATATATTTGGCTGGTGTTGGGCAACTGGAATATCTTGCACCAATTTCCAGTTTTTCACCTGCACATCGTCCTGCAACTTAGGTGCCAGATTCACTAAGCATCCTCTGCCCCACTATCCACATCTTTAAGTCATTGAATGGATCCTAACTAAATATAGGCTTGTGTATATCCCCCCAAGCCCTCTGAATTTCATTATGCTAACTGCTCTCTACCTATGGGTATCTACAATTATCCAAGTAGTTTTGCACCTACCATCTAGAAATTAAATTGATTTGAACTTTCTGGCTTCTTATGGGCCTGTATTATGACATTGAAGTATATGATCTGTATTGCCTCTAGAGGATATTTGTAAATGGTTTGCTCGGATTTTTCTCAGAACTAAGCACAAGGTGGTTATATTTCTCTAGTTCCATTTTGTTTGCTTTTTAGGTTGTTTGTTTTTTTTTCTCTATAAAAAACTATACTTTCTACATTTGCTAACACTGTTTTTATTAATTTACACTCTTTTTGTGTTTAACTCCTCCTTGATGATTTCACAAATAGAATGATTCTATGAGTTTTCAGATCATCCTTAAAATATCTCAGGTAGAGGTCCATCATGTCTCAAGGTTTTGAAAATTTGTAATGTAGACATTACCTTGTAAACTTTTCCTTCCCTTTTCTGGGCTGACACCATACTACCGTCTTTGTTACCCTTAATTAAACTACCTTTAATCAGGCAGTAACATGCTTCCATTTAACTGTTTTTATGAAGACTGATGCAAAAATGTGCAAGAAATATTTCAGCTTTCTCAGCATCCCCTGTCACATTTTTTTCCTCCACTTATTACCAAATTAACACTTTCCCTGGGGTTTTTCTACCTATGAATACCCTTAGCAGACTTCTGTATATTAGAGTATTTCACATACCAACCACTCATCCCTGAACTTTGCCAAAAGTCTACTCTTTAGATCAGCCTCTAGATTGAGGCTGTTTTCTCAAAAAGTAGTTAGTAGGTGTAGTGGGAAGATACTCAGAACTGCATAATAATAGATTTCCTTAATAATATATTACAGCAGTCAGTCATACAAAACATGGTTAATAATTTCTGCTTCATTTTCTATTTGAGTTTTTCTAATTTGAGCTTCCATTCATTAATCCTCTCTTTGGTACACCTCCTTTGCTGGATTAACTGTCAGCCTTTTCTTTCTGTAAATGTGCTTGTAAGTTGTGATGGGTTCAATTTGCATTTCACCTCTGAGAAAACAGTCTGAATTCTCCTTGCAAATGTCTATCTCCAACTGTATATCTATAAACTATTCTGGTTTTATTCACTGTTTCCTACTGATGTACGTCCCAGGATATAATTAATCAGTTCTATGATGGCTGTTTTCTGGGGGTGGTCAAGGTGGTAAAATGTGAATGAACGTACAGGGTTTAAAAAGAGCTGACCAGATAAAGGTATAAGGTTTAGAGATAGGGAGTGCTAAAATGTGAGAGAAAAAATGAGGGGAGGAGTAAGGAAATGGGAATTTCTATGGTGAGTGGAAATACTGTAAAGATTTTTTTTTTTTTTTGAATACCTGGAATTTTTGATATTGTAGGTAATGCTTGTTAAAAATTGAATTTCATTAACATTATAAAGATTTACAGATTAAGTGTTTTCTTGTTTCTATTTAATTCTCAGAATGTGATTGAGCCTGTCTGAAGACTTTGTTTTGACATACATCCCTGAAATACAAAAATATTCAATTTCTGAATTTATGGTTTAATTAAAAAATATATAGTAAGAAAGCATGTAGATACAGGTGGCAAGTATATAAAAGCATAAACTAAGGCTGAAATTTAACTCCCTACACTTGAAAAGTATGATGATATTATGATTTTAAAGGGATTCTTTTAATCCTCTCCAACAACGTTCCTTGTAGCATATACATTTAGCCATTGTGTACAGTTCATATGACGGAAATTTTGATTTCTGATTAATTTTAAAAAAATGTGGGGCCGTAATTCAAGACCAAGTAAATATTAGGAAATTAATGAAAATAACAATATCCCCTCCCTAACTTATTCGTTATCAGTGCCATAGCTGTCTCCAGGTCAGTATTAACTCAAACTATCTTTATTTCAATTAGCATCTCAAGTCACCTTAAACTTCTCTCTGTTTTGGGTAATTTTTTCCTCCTTCTGTGGTTTTGCCTCTGAAGGCAATGCTCTGGTTTCTTTGGAAATTTGCTTTTCCATTGTCATAGATTAGATGTTGAAATGCTCCAAATGATTTCTTGTTTAGCTATATTTGCTGAAGAGTGAACTTTCCTTTTGTTTTGCAGTTTAAAAAAGAAATGAACAAAATGCAAGTGGTCAGAGTGCAAAAACGCACACAGAACTACCTGTGATGGCTCAGTTAGTAACAGAACTGTTCCATCATCCTCTTGGACTACATGGAACTCCTGTGCAGTACTAGGTTAATCATGAGCATGCAGCTGTCATTATTTTCCTGCTGGCAGATCCTTTTTGAATTTAAAGTCCTATTTAACCTGAGGTGGAAACAGATGTATGTACATGAGAATGGACATCTCGATGAGTTATAACTCTTCCTGTTTCTGAAGCTGGCATTGCACTGAAAACAAGGGCACAAAGCAGTCAAGCACTTCAGTAATGCACCTCCATTGGCCCTTCTGTTTTACTTTATTCTACCATCAACCT
The DNA here is from genome assembly GCA_027886175.1 of Phylloscopus collybita. Classification (NCBI taxonomy): domain Eukaryota; kingdom Metazoa; phylum Chordata; class Aves; order Passeriformes; family Phylloscopidae; genus Phylloscopus; species Phylloscopus collybita. The sequence continues at coordinate 39,069,349 of JAJNNQ010000009.1, read as the reverse complement.
TCTTCATACAATAAAATGCATAATCAAAGCAGGGAGCTTAGATAAAAGTGAAAAAAGCACTAGAATCTCCACTTTGTGTAGGCTTTTTTTCCTAACAAACTAAGTCTTTGATCATTTACCATTTGATCAAAGAGAGCTTTGATGCTCTTTGAAGAAGTACTGAATTATTGGAATAAAGATATAGAATTTGATTCACATTTTCATCTGAAGAAAATAAGCAAAAGAACTGGACTTGTAGTTTGCAGTGGATATGTCTAAAGATATACAAATAATTGGAAAAAAGCCCCACAAACATAAAGAAAAAAAGAGTATAATCTACTTACAAACGAAAGTTAACAGTGGGAAAGAAAGCCAAATGTATAGCATGTTTGTTCTAGAAAATGTGTCTCTAACTGCCAGTCAAACTGTGATAAATATCTTTGACTTGGAAGGAAATGCATGCTTATGAATATCAAAGTGCAAAATGTATTGCAGATCCATGCCTGAGCAATATTTACCACAGCTGGAACTTTACTCTAAGGAATGCTAGAAAAGAAGGAATAAAAGTTTAGGAAAAAGCAAGTATGGTTTTAGCTCTCTATGTTTTATGTAGTAAGTGAGATGAAGTTTTTTTCTGGGTTTTTGTTTGTTTGTTTGTTTGTGTTTTTGTTTTGTTTTGTTTTTGTTTGATGGCAGAAGTGGAAAAGTTCCACTTCTTTTGAAAGTCATCAAAATGAATATATGTAAAGTCCATAATCTGGGTTTAAACTCGTGGTTTTGGGCCTTTAATGAAATACTTCAGTTTCTTTTTGGAGAGTGGATGGTCAAATACAGCCAAGAAACCAAGCCATATTTCAAAGTACATATTCTTTTCTTGTTGTTGGGGTTTTTAATCTTTTCTTTTTCAGTTTTCTGTTTTGCCCTCATAAACAGCCCAGTGCTAGGAAGTGTCAGCAAGATCAGATAGAAAGACTGGAAAGACTGAAAGCTGTATTTAGTTTAGAAAGGAAAAGACTGCATATTCATATGCGTATTTTGTTCAACTCACTTTTGTTGCAGAACAGTTATTTAATGAATGAATGCTTTCTCTCACTTGTAAAGATTGATTTAAAGATGCAGAAACTTTAGAAGGTAATAACCAATTATTCCTATTTTCAGGAGAACAGTTATAGTGTTGGAGCTATGTCTACCCTAAAGCAACTTTCATGATAGTCATGTTTTATGTCTCTGTGATTTGGTTGAAGTAATCTTAGTTGAAGTTCTGGTACTCAATCTTTTCAGAAAAATCCCTTCCTTCAACAGAGTTGGGTTGTTTTTTTTTAAAGTGGTATGAAAAGATGAGAAGTGTTCATAAATACAAGCTGATGTTTATTGTAGATGGTAGCATGAGATTCATGTAAGACAGCCTGTCAGGTTAATTTGGCTCTGACAGTAAATAGACCTGTCCAAGCATGAAGAGAGGCAAATGAGATCCATGCTAACCAACAACAGGAAAAGCAAATTTGGGACAGAAATTCCAAACAAATAAAAACCAGATGACCAGGTCTTGAACATGAACAGGTGTTCTCTTCAACGACACAGAATACACCCAGAGAAAGGAGGAGAAAGGTGCTTCATATTCAAGGGAAGGGGCATTTGAAAACTTATTTTATTTGTCCCACCAGCGCATAGAGTAGAAGAGCTTAAAACAGAAAGAAGAATAAAGCTGACTCCTACTCCATCTACCTAGCAGAAAGCATTATTAGAAGCAGCATCAGATGATGACTTGGAGAATTTTTCAGGTCTTTTAAATCTCCCCAGAAAATTACTTGACTTCCTAACTTACTGAAGTAATTTTTACCTCCCTAATGTTCTTTTAAAGAACTCTTGGAGTAACAGGGACATTCTGGAAACCTGGAAAAATGGTAAATTTTGAATTAGGTGAATCATGCAATTGCCTCATTCAAGATTCACATTGACACATCAACAAAGTAGAAATGGTGTAATATGCACATATGTGAAGTGAAGCATATAAGAATAAGGACCACTGAAGATTTTAGAGTGAGGAAAGCTGCAACACTGAGAAAAATCTAGGAATTATTAAGATAAGTACATGGGAAAAAAACCCTACCATACAGGGCTCTGTCTAAAAGAGTTAATATAATTCTTACATATTTAAAGGGAGTAAGATGGAGAAGTCATTCTCCGTCTGTCTAGACACAGGTAAAATCAAGAGCAGGATGTTCCATACACTGTAATAGACTTAAAACGGATATTTTGTAATTAGTACAAGTGAATAAAATCTCCCTACTATAGTTATTTAAAGTGACAGAAAAACTGTCATTGAAGGAAGTCAGTTTGAGGGACAATACTTACAGAGCTTGTCCATCAGAATTTCAATCTATATTAATTTTGACATTAATTATTAAATCATAGTGTGTTTCTCTGCTTACAGTATTTTATAGAATGAAAAAGGCATCTCTTTTATTTTCGTTGAGTAATTCTTACTTTTCAAATTATGATAGAAATCTTTGTTCATATCCACTGATAAAGAGCTTTTGCAAGTTAAACTTCTCTCTGTATATGCAAATTAAACTTCTCTCTGTTTTGGGTAATTTTTTCCTCCTTCTGTGGTTTTGCCTCTGAAGGCAATGCTCTGGTTTCTTTGGAAACTTGCTTTTCCATTGTCATAGATTAGATGTTGAAATGCTCCAAATGATTTCTTGTTTAGCTATATTTGCTGAAGAGTGAACTTTCCTTTTGTTTTGCAGTTTAAAAAAGAAATGAACAAAAATCTAGATGGCTAGACTCAGAGAATATGAAATAAAAAGAACAATCAATAGCAAGTGTAAAAAATTAGATTGGAGCAGTGGGAAAAAACTGCATACAGAAGAATATATTTCATAGCAAATATTTGTTACTCTCTTGCTGGTACTTTACTGACATGGTAATGAGTTTTGCTACTTTTTTTTTTTTTTTTTTTTTAAATCCCTATAAACATTTTATATATGAAAATAAATTTTAGGAAAAAAGGTTCACCTGCCATTTCAAGTGCTAAAGAAAACTTTAATAAAACTGAGAGATACTTTCTGGAAAGATATTTTATGTGAGAAATTACTGAATAATATAGTTGAAATCAAAATTATAGGAAAACATAAAACAGGCAGATTTTTACTTGCCGTACAAATACATTACTATGTAAACATGTTCTATGTCACTGGGACTTTTTAATTATTGTGTGGTGAATATTCTTTGTCTTTGATGCAAATCCCAGCAGAGTCTATTTCCAGTTACTTCAAAGGATTCAGGCTAAACTGCAAGCCTCTGGCCTGCATCAGATCAACAATGATAAAGGAAAAACTTACTCTAGGTAGATCACTTATTAAGGGTCAAGAAACAGATGAGAGAGTAGGACCAATGGAATCTGCTTAAAGGCTAGAAAACATGGATATCGAGTGTTCTCAAAACCAGTAACAGTATGTACAGCTGTAGAAAATAATTTATTTTCCAGCTTTTGAGAATGACAGCTGTTTTTAATGGAATCACTCACATTTAAATAATTTACTGTGGTATTCTGGTCTCTTTTGTAACAGAATAGAAATAACTTGCATATTCACATATAGATGCCCTAAATTGCTATGATGTCTCATCTGCTACAGAAAACTTACACAGATGAACAGTATCCATAGTCTTTTTTTTTTTTTTTTTTTTTTTTTTGTGAAACAAAACTTACAGTGCCTCAAGGTTACAGTCATATTACTGTTCTTGCAGTTGTGTATATATGAAGCAACATTGATGCAGTTGCTGTCATGTTGGAAGTAGATCTATTGCTTCTTCTGATATATTTCTGCAAAAGTGTCAACTATTTGACTCTCCTACTGTATTAGAAGTTTTCATGGAGCCAAATTTCAAAGGCTCCAGCTTCTTGTTACTGTCCAGTCCAATTTATCAAGCACGTTGAAATGACAAGTGCAAGACAGAAAGCTCTTGTTGCCCTTGGGCTGGCAAAAATGGTCTGGTCATCTAAAAATCAGAATAAGGTTTGTAGCTGGATATTACAGTTTCATTTGGTGATTTTTTTCTTTTAATTGGTGCATTGTTTTGCATATAGTTTGATCCATAAGCAGGAAAACAATTTTAAGCTGGAAAATGAAGGAAGGTCCTAGCATATTCTGAATATGAAGATATGTCTTCAGGACACTGTATGTATCACAGACACAAATATTTTTGGTTGGAAAACTCCACAAAAACCATTTCATTCTCTTTGGGATGTCTTCAGGTCACTAAGCAGCTGACTAATTCCTTGGAGGTGGGCCAGATAGATACAGAAACAGGTTAATGTGGTTTAACCATATGAGTAAATGCGTATAATAATTGCCAGGTTGGTTCAGGGTCTTTGTTCCCTCTGATGGTGGGTAGAGCTTGTGAAAAGAGGATAAAGCTAAAAGAACTGAATGTTTTGAAATAGACTGTATACATTCTGAGCTGACATAGAAAATGTATGGTTTTTAGCCCCTATATAAATGAAGTGGCTGAGGTATCCTGTTTATTTTTGAAGAAAAATCCTGTTTCAGCTGCAAAAGAAGGCACTAAATAAGACTCAGAGCATGATCAGGTAGTGCTTGAGTGCCTGATATGCTGATTTTAAAAGTTCAGCTAAGACATGTAATTAAGTGTATGATTCTGCTGCAGTGGAAATTAAAATAGAGGAATTTTTTCTTGAACCTATGTACAAAAGTACATTCCAGGTTTTAGAGGTACAGGATTCTCCTTCTTTATTTGAGGAAAATGTTATCATGGAATTACAGAATGGTTTGGGTTGGAAACAGAGGATCATTTAGTTCCAAACCTCCTGCCATGGGCAGGGACACACTCTGCTAACCAGGTTGCTCCAAGCCCTATCCAACCTGGCCTTGCACATTTCCAAGGATGGGATAGCTTCTCTTGGTAGCATGTTCTAGGGTGTCATAGTCTGCATAGTGAAATATTTCTTCCTAATCTATAACCTAAATCTACCCACCTTCAGTTTATAACTGTTAGCCTTCACCCTGTCCTATTACTACACTCCTTGATAAAGAATCCCTGATAAAAAATGTTTGTAGCTTTTCCTGTGCAAGGAGTTTTATTATTCCCCAGGATGGGACACCCAAAGGGCACACTGCAGAACATTTGATGACTGAGTTTTCTTTTCTTCCTCTTCCCTTTTCCTTACTACATAGATGAATGGAAAAGTCTACATGCCGAGCTTAAATACTGAAACTAGAAAAGTAAGAGTAAGAAAGGTAGCAAGTTGAGAAAAACTGCAGATTAATTCCCCTCCAGAATTTAAAAAGAATTAGGGACCTGACTGTGCTTTTACACAATTTTCTTCCTGTTCTGTTCCCACGGTAGTAGAGCTTTCTCCTGTCTCTTGCTACTAACTGCTGGGGAAATTTTAAATGAGTGTACATTGTTGAATCTCACCAGCAGAGGTTTGATCTTTATAACAGAAGCTCACAGACTTCCAAGCGATGTGCAGTGCGTACACATACAAATGAATTACAGTAGAAATAAAAATAATTCAAACATTTTTAAGATGTCTGTAATTTGAAGCTCAGAATGGGTATAATAAAATTGTGGGTCTCCTTTGTAAAGAAAACACCCAGATGGGCTCACCATCTACATTCCATATGGCACTCAGTCTCTGCTCTGCATCCCGCTGTGCTCACAGAGCAATCCATATGGACCTTACTTGATTGGTTTTCTGTTCCTGCAACACTGAGTGTCTGTTCATGGCTTTCCATGAAACATGCCCTTACTGCTGAGAGAACACATTATTATGTAATGATTTCCTAGATTGCTGGCAATGTGAAAGCATTAATTTTTTTTTTGTGTATTGATCTATGCTGTGGCTCTGGCCATTAGTGGTGAGGTAGAGTGCACGTATATAAAGCCGATCTGCAGAATTTTAGCCAACTTATGAGTGCTTTATGCACCCTCTAAGGACAGCTAGCTTGCATTTCTCTGTTCAAGCAGTGTGCTCCTAGGCAAGCCATGAAAAGGAGGGCTGTGGACAGGTATCAAGTGGCTTTAGCTCTGAACAGGGTATGGAATTTAAGGGGAACTCTGCAATTGATAGGGTGTCAATTGCATGTGCATAGATGAGAGACAAAAAAGACAAAGGAAATGCAACTCTGTTGAAGCTTTCACTTTTCAAGGTGAATTAGCAGTGTTTGTACACTGCAAACTGAAAGTATGTGATACAGCTCTAAAACAGGGTTTGCACCAGAAGATCCAAGGTCATGGAAATTCCAGCTTTAATGCTCACTAGCTGTGTGCATAAAAAACCTGTGAGCAGCTCATTAAGTATTGACACAAATTGTCGGAGTTGATCTCAAAATCATATCTTGCTAGTGTTCACAGGAAAGGGGTACAACTTTGATGATATCAAGTTGTTTTAAAAGTTACATTCAGTTTTGATTGTCCCGATTCTAAAGTGATTAAGAAAGAGGATGCAATGCTGTATGATGAAAGGCCATAAGAACACGGCAGACAGACTACAAAGATAGAAATGTGGAAAAAGGGAAAGGGAGAACTTGGCCTAATGAGTACATGGTAGAGATTAAAAAGGATAAAGAGAAGGAAAAAGTTTTTTTGATGTATCTTTTGTTGTAGTGAACCATACTAAAAAGCATTCTTTTGAACATATTGCAATTATCCTCTGTCATTATACTTCTATAGCAAGGAAAGTTGTGGTATTTAGTAAAGAATCAAGTAATTGTACTGATGATGAAAACATTCAGAAAATTGTTACATGTTACATAAATTATCTGTAACTACATATTTTTATTTATTTTATGTGAAAGTATATGTCTGTATCCTATAGAAATTTACCTAGCTGCTGGCCAGTAAGCTTTAGGATTATGCTCATTGTATATTTATCTCACAAAAAACTCTCAGAGATTTTGGCATCTTCCTTGAACTCTGCATAATAAAAAGCAGCAAAAGGGGAGCCTTGGGACTGGGGACACAACTGAAAATTCATAAAATATAGGAATGCTGAGGGACTAAGGGAGAAATCAGCACCTTTTTGGCAGTATCTCTTCTACATGGTAATGCTTATATAAGGGAAAATACTTGTGATAAAATATACCCTATTATATCCTTTATTTTTATTGCTGTCATGACAGCTGATAAACTCAAACTGCTGATTGTGTCTGGTTTAGTGACAACATGTAACAATTTCTTTTTCTTTCCTTGCATTTTTGCCTTTACCCTTTTCCCCATCTCCAAGAATAATTTAAACAAATTACCACTATAATCCACATTACAGTTTCTCGCTGTACTTATATAATATATTCATACCTAGATATAATATATTCACACCTAGAGATTTACAGATGTAGATATGCTTTTTTTCAGGGACCAAATTTTCTTGTACTCTGCAGACAGTTCTAGGTGCATCCTGGCAGCCATTGTTACTACAATCACCATTGTTACTCTATCTGAGAAACACAGAACAGGTGAGGTTGGCACCTTTGGATCATCTGGTCGAAACTCCATCTCAAGGCAGGGACACCAAGGGCTGTTTGCTTAGCGTTGTATCTGATCAAGTTTTGAATACTGCCAAGGAGGAAGACTCCATACCCTCTCCTGGAAACCTGTTGAGGAAAGAAAAAAAAAAAAAAAAAAAGCTTTTTCTTGTACTTAAACAGATTTTTCTCTGTTTTAGTTTGTGCCTTCTTGTGTAGTCATCGGGTCCCGTGAGGAAAGTTTGGCTCCATTTTCTTTACTTCTCCCATCAGGTATTTACAAATACCAAAAACATCTCTTCTGGGCCATTTCTTCTTCGGTTTAAGTAGACCCAGCCCTTTCACTCTCTCTTTATATGACAGATGCTCCAGTCCTTAATCATCTTTGTTGCCCTTTGCTGTACCACTCCAATATATCCCTGTCTTCTGTTGGAGATCAGACCTAGGCACAGTACTCCAGATGCATCTCACTGGGCTGAGCAGCCCTCCCACTTCTGGCAATGTTCTTCCTAATACAGGAGGTCCTTGGCCCTCTGTGACACAAAGGCACATGGGCCTTGGTTGATTTTCCACTTGTCTAATAGGACGCCAAGATCCTTTTCAGCAAAGCAGTTTTTCAGCCAGTCTGCAGCATGTACTGGTACATGGGTTATTCTTTTGCAGGTACAGATATTTATTTTTCTGTTTGGTATACTTCATGAGGTTCCTGTCAGCCCATTTTTTCAGCCTCTCGAGATCCCTTTGAATATCAGCACCACTTTGTGGTTTATCAATTGCTTCTCTCAGTTTTTTTTTTTTTTTTTATCATGTCCAGATTTGCTGAGCATGTATTCTGTCTCATCATCCAATTAATTAATGAAGATGCTAAACAGTATTTGCCCTAGCATTGACCCTTTGCACTACTTATATGTCTTGGACTGCTGCTGCTCTCCTGTGTTGTTTCTCCAGGAGATACTGAGGTTATTCAAGTTTCCCATGAGTATCATGGCTTGAAAAAGTGAAATTATGTTAAGGTTTTGTCTGCATTTTCCTGATCAGGTGTCCTGTATTAGACACACATGGTTGTACCAACCACTTTGGTCTGACCTCTAATCCTGACCCATTAGGTCCCAGCTAGTTCCTCATTCATCAGAAGAAAGTATTCACTCCCATAAAATGACTCTCACTTTGTGCCATCCTGGCCTGTACTTAAATGTTGCTAAAGTGGGACATGTCTCCATCCACTCCTGCACTTCAGTTGTGTGAATTCTAACCACACCTCTAGGATGCTTTCACTGCCCTGCAGCTGCACACTGACTTCTATTTCCTCATTTGTTCCCTTGTTTCATGTGTTACTATACAGGCACTTCAGAGAGGCACCCAGCCATGCTCATTTCCCAGGAAAGGTATGAGTGTGTTCCCCATCATACTGTCTTTGCTTGCAGCTGCTCCTTTATTTCTATGCCTATGCTTAAAATGGACCCCTTTCAACATTTTTTTTCCATAGTAAGGATGTTCCAGTCCACATCACCCTGGAACCCTTGCTTGCCAACCTAATACAGCATTTCCTCATTTAATTACTGGCTGTGGACTTTGCTCCATTGTTCCTACTTTAAAGCTCTTCCCACTTGCACAGCCTGATGACAAAGATGATTTTTTCCCTGTCTCTTTCCAGCAGTTCTCAATCCTTGATTAGTCCCTTAAATCCTTGAATACAGTCACAATAAAGCTGGCTGTTGACCCACAGAATCAGTGAGTCCTGGTCAGGCTTAAGGAGACAAACTCTCACTGTGTTGATCTCTCATCCCTGCCTCTTTACTTGGTAAGACAGACTTTCTGTCAGTGCACCCCTCTTGCTACCCCAGCCTCAGTAAGAGAGCCCAGGCATCCCTGCAGCCCCACAACTGAAAAGATGCATCTCTGGTGGAGTTGAGGCCCCAGATGTGCTGGGTAAGAGCTCCAGTGGGGTGGGGACTGAGCCCCACAGTGTGTCTCCACTGCCGCTGAGCAGCACACGTGCTGCTCCCCCCAGAGTTTCTGCCCCCACTGTGTCCCCTTCTGCATGAACTGCTACCTCTGTTACACAACAGCCCATCACCAGAGCAAGTGAATTTCTAGTCTGAACTAACTGGTACCTAGATATTCTTTGTGACTCTGCAGTGGTTTGCTTCACCCTGCTTTATTACAGTGTCAAAATAATGCTTTGTGATTTAACAGCAGGGTATTGTATTGTTTATTCAACAATAGATTAGGCCTGGAGAGGGAAAGGTGTGAGGGCAGGAATAGGTACACATAATCCCAAATACCAGCAGAATATCAGACTTCTAATAACTTGATCAAAGCCAGAGATGTGTATTAACCTGTCCCATACCAAGCAAGATGTGACCTGGGCAGAGAATAATTGAAAAGGGGCTAGAAAAACCCAAATAATATCTCTAGGGTTTTTGTTGTTGTTTTAATATCTCTAGGGTTTTTGTTGTTGTTTTGGTGTGGTGGTTTTGTTTGTTTGTTTGTTTGTTTGTTTGTTGTGGTTTTTTGTTGTTGTTGGTTTTTTTTTTTTCTTACTTTGTTTTTTCTTAGGCTATTAGGCTATTAAACTTACATGTTGGTGTCTAGGGTGTTTTCCTTTACTGTAATTTGAGATGCAAAGTCTTCATTTACAAGTGAAGAAATAGTCTTTAAAATGTCATTTTCTGACAGGTATCAAGAAGTATTTATACACACTAATTAGCAACCACTGTCTTTTTAATGAGAAATGGGATGTCATTTTTCATTGTAGCAGATCCTGGTGTCATTGTTCTGTACTGTATTTTTAGCAACTCCATAATAAATAACTGAATACAGAAGTGAATAGCTGGATTTCTCCCAAATGAGGAAATCTTTAAAAACCTTCACCAAACCAGCAAAATGATTATCTCTAAGGAATAGAGAGCTAGTCTAATTTTTTTCTGTAAATATATTCTCTTTTAGTAACATATAGTAGCAGCATATTAACAAACTTTATTGGATTCTAATAAATAATTTTAAATGTTAACATTGTATTAAAAACAAAACAATAAAAAAACAACAAAACAAACCAAAATTGTAGATCTATTCATGCCATGCAGGTGAGGAGAAAAAGTCCCACAAATGTGGAATCATTTTACATGGTAAGTAATCCAGAGTGCTACCAGAAACAATGGATGAAGCCTGAAGTCCCAGAGTAATTTTTTCCTCCCAGGTATATTTAGGGTCCTTAATTCTAGTTAACACATTGTGGCTCCAGCTGTCTTTGAAGTGCATGTGAATTCAGCCATTGATGTTACTAGAAGGACTGCTGGACATTGAGTAACTGAAATAATCTGGAAAACTACCATGAATATTGCCTAAAAGTAAAGGGCTTGGACAGCACTTCCATAGGGTGGACACTGTATTGACTTTGCAGTAAAATGAGATGATGGTAGCAAGTCTAGTCTAGTCATGTCTGGTGCAGCATAGCTCTTACCATTAGGGCTTCTCACAGGTTGAGTATTTGTGCTCCTGCAAAGGAATGAAATGTTCCTTTGCTTACCTGAGCACCAGGTAGAACTGTGACCTGATGGTGACTCTTGTAAATTAAGAAAGGACTGATTTTAGGGATTTAATGACCTTTGAATTTGTTTGTGATTTCTTCCCCCCCAAACCCCCCACCCCCTTATATTTCCATAGCAACAAGATTTTCCACCAATTAATTTATTAGTAAAAGAAAAATTTCAGAGAACATGAAAGACTGAAGTCCATAAGTCTGGTGTTCACGACAAATACTGAAAATTTATGAGGACCTACCTTTGTATTTTATAAGTTTACTTTATCATCACTTTTATGTACAGGAAGGGAATATGTTGTTGTTTAAATGATACTACATACTTTTGCTTCCTTGCAAAGACTTCTATATAGTATGAATTTTAACAGGTCACAATTCTGGTACACACCTCAGTTAGACACATAATTATGCCTATTGAAACTCAGTGGGCTGAAAGATTAAGTCAAATACCACTCTAAAGTGGAAATCTTGTATTAACATCTGTTCTAATCACTGATTTTAGACTTCATAAAAGTGGATGTGGATTCATGTGTTTGCTGCATAATATTTTGGTAAATGGGAATTTTACCTTATTTTATTGCGGTAAATATCACGGATATATGTTTCTTTGATATGTATTTGTTGCTATGGATAAGCTTCAGAATTTTCATGTTTTCTGCATATATTAGTTGCATGTAACCATACAAGGTTCATGAAGATGAAAAGGGGAAAAGGAAGCAAATAGTTTAAGCATTTTAGTGAGTGTTGTAAAAATACATAAGGTAGCTGTGCCAGTTAACTGATACCATCAATTACTATTGAAAGAGGCAAGACAGAGCTGCAGTAATTGCAGGAACTTGTGCTTGGCAACAAGAAACCACTCATCAAACAGAATTTTTCTTAGCTTTAGTGCCATCATGACAAAAATTTTGTTGCGCTATTAAGGAACATTTGCATATTCAAGCTAAGTATATTAACCTAGAAAAGGTTAAGTGGAAAGAATGAATAATATTTAGACACAGATCATAAAGCTTGCCAACCTAATGACAGGTCTAGAACTTTCCTTCTCTGAAAGGAAGTTTCTGGGACAGTAGATCTTCTGCTGGGAGAGTAGATTTTCTCCTTATGGTCTCCTCATTATTCAAAGTTAGTAGGTGGTATTGCTGTCTTTTCCTCACAGCTGTCGAGAGCATCAGACAGGAATGTAGAGATTGTCATCACATCAGGTTCTTTCTTGAGACATTTGAGAAGCTGGGCACAGTGAAAGAACCCTTGTACATATAGAAGGGCTAACACAACCAAACTGTAGCAGTCATGATACTGATAGGTTGCCCCATCTTTGGTAAAATGTGTCAGAAGTCACATTATGGTGCCTCCCCTCAGGCCCCACGCAGTGCGCATTCTCTGTAACGTTAAAAGAGTTTTCATTGTGTGATAAAATGCAATTAAACAACACTGAGTTTGAAATTAATTTGGCAACAACTCAGATGTTTCTCAATACTTTGTGTTGCTCATTAGTATGAAAAACTGCGGCCTTTACCACATTTACATTCATCTGAGGAGTGTGTAATGAGGGAAAGTAGCAAGAAAACATATAAAAGCTGTCTGCATAGCAGTGCAATAGCAGTTAAGAAATATAATAAAATGAACACAAGCACCTAGAATTAAATGCTAATTAGAATGATGTATCGTGGCCTTCCACAGAGTTTGATCTAAGCTCTTGACTACTGGTGAGCACAGACTGTTCAGCAACAGGCAGATAAACTTTCTAGATCCATCTGTCTGCCAAAGTGGTCCTATTCAAAGTGCTTTCCTCTATGATGTTTAACTGAGTATCTGAATCAAACATTTTCCTTAATGTTTCAGCACCAAAATATGTGCTTTATTTACTGACCCTGGAGATCTCTCATCCCTCTCACTAGCAATAATGACCCTGTGAAAAAATGTTATTTTATTTCTCTGTATAGGAACAGACACAGGAAGAAATTAGCCATTGGACTGCTGATTGCAGTGCTTCTCAGCTGTAGGCAAGCATTAATACAGTGGTTTCCAATCCCTTCTAGCAAGGTAATACAGCTGCCATCTCTTCATCACAAAACTGGGAAAAAATATTTAATTTTGATTTGCGTTGGTTTTTTCACTTCATTATGCAGGAAAAAATCAAAGTATTTTATTGTCATTGCTCCTGAAAAGATTCAACTCCCTGTTGCGTTGTGGAACTAATCACAGTCTACTTTAACCTTACTGACTTCAGGGGTATTGTTTGGAATTATGGTAGTATATGGTTGTATATGGTAGTATCTGGAACTACTGCATGGAGCAGTAGTTCAGACCACGGCTGATATACCATTAGAATAGTTTTATCTGCAGGTCAAGAAATATACAATGAATCACTCTGTTTCACAGGGATTTTGCAATAGTTTATAGCACTTAAATTTCCACTTGAAATTCTACAAGGGAAAAAAAAGGCTAGAAACCTTAAAAGACTCTGTCTTTAATTAGTACTATTTAAATTTTTTTGTTTGTTTTTCTAAATCATCTGCCACCCTTAAGCATAGACAACTTCATTAAAGTGTTTTTCTCCCTCCAGAAGGAACTTTCAATCTATTTTATTTGACAGCTAAGTGAAGTGTACAGTTTTCCTTTCTTCACTTTCATGGCCTATTAATTTCCCTTATAAGGCCAATCAATTTTGTTACCATTAACTGATGTTAACCACATCAGACCAAGAGGTAGAAGCTGTTCCCAAGCTACATCTCTGTGAACTCTACTACTAAAATGGTCTTCCTCAACACTGATTAGGGCCAGAACACTGTGAACTTGGAGACTTGTATTCACCTAAAGCAAAGCAAACTTAAGTACTTTTGCCCATGTAGTGTGAACATTCAAAGGTAACTTTCTAAGAATGGCTTTCAGGTTCATGGACCTTGTGTGAAGTGGGTAGCTCCCCAGTGCCCAGCTGGTTCCAAGGACTGTGTATTGCACCCAGGATGTTGTGAAATTGTCAGCAGTGCCCAGTACTCTGTTTCAGGATTAAGGCATTTGCACAATGCAAGAACCTGTGCTGTACACCAGTCTCCATCAGAAGATAAGGGGAGAATGTAGGTGATACCCAGAAAAAATGGTGTAAGCTTCATTGCGCTGGGAACAGGGGAAGCTCCTCAAAAGACTGAATTTTTTATTAGTTTTCAAAGTCACAGAATGATTTCCAAAGAGAGATTGATTTAGGGTCACAGGAAGTGTAGTCTTAAGGACCAGTCATAACTGGGAAGTAATTACAGAGGTGTAACTCACTCTATGATTTAAGAAATAAATATAAACTCTTTTCTGGAGAGGAATTGGGCAGAAATCACCTCCCCCTCCTGAGTGATAATGTCTGTTAAAAAAGAGACAAGGTTCCTATGCAGGACACAAACTGAAAAGTTTCTAAGAAAATATTTTGTTGTTTTAGTGAAAATTCTTTGTGTCAGTAGTTTTCATGTTTTGTATGTGGCAGGCTTGGGTGGACCTGAAATGAGGAGTAAGGACTCAGACTCACCTGCCTGTTAATGCACTGATGGCCACGGTGTTTGCTTGGTAGGTGAGGGAATCACACTTGGAATTGTCACACTGCTCACAGTAACAGGTTAAATCTCTTACATCTGTCTCAAGTAAATACTTCTATTAGCTTAGAGATCACAACAGAATAAAATTTGCTCCTTCATCTTTGCTGGAGATTTTTTCCCATTTGGTAATTCAATATATGATAAAGCTCTGAACTTCCACCTTCCCCAAATCAGGTGGAGCAACTGCACTCTAATTAACCTTCTCTCTGATTCTTCTTCCTGTCTTCCCTCATCTCGCTTTTGAAAGTTTCATTTCATGGAGAAAGAAAGTAATTTTAAATGATAAAAGTTTTCCTAGCTTGCTCTGTCAGGCATGATGTTATGGTTGTGGTGGTGGTTTGTTTGTTTGTTTGTTTGTTTGTTTGTTTTTGTTGTTGTTGTTTTTGGTTTTTTTTGGTTGTTGTTGTTGTTGGGTTTTTGTTTGTTTGTTTGTTTTTCCTTAGATTTATGTATCTCTTGGGCTGTGCAAAGATAGATCTTTGAATGTCTGTTCAAAATATATACCCAGGAATTCTATGGTCCAGGAATTGCATGGCCAAATGGGTGGACACGTCAATGGAATTTTCTCAAATTAATAAAAAATTTACAAATTTACTGATCTAGAGTTGAGATTTAAATAAAATGGTTTAATACCTAACAGGTAATTTTTGACAGACAAATCTCTCTGGCTTTAGAAGTGCCAAAGATTAGAATTAGAAAGTCCAACTTCTTTCAGGTAGAAGAATGTTTTCTACTGATATTGATATAATAGATACATAGAAATCAAATCCAGAGCATACAGCAAATGGTTAAATTTAGAGGATTTCTACCTTGATTAAGGTGTAATAAGAATTTCGATTATTAGTATTTTTACACAGTCTAATTTCTCTATGACTCAGCAAGGAACACACCTTTATTTGCTCAATTTTGCAATAAAAATTCAGGGAAAGTCCTTTTGTTCACAAAAATATTTAGACAAGAGCTTCTCTGTGTTTGAATAAGGCTACTGGACCATGAAAGATTTTTATTTTTAATTTTTTTTTTTTTGTGCAAACAAGGGTATTCATGCTGAAATTTCTTAACTAGCTCCATAATATAAAAAAGGCTTTGTGCCTTTGTGCATCTATGAGTTATGGGATAGCAATCAGAGGGAGACAAAAAGTGTTTTAAAACAAGAAATAAATAAGCTTTGGTATAAATTAATGTGAGAAGAAAAATTTGAATTAAAGGATTGTATTAGTAATAGCAAAAAATAATCATTGAAAGAGCAGATCTGTCCTCCTGGGACAAACCATCATTCTGAAACATCTGTCTGATCAGCCTCACCTCAGTCCCTGATTGAAAACCCAATTCTGGAAACCATTTCTAGGTGCATGAAGGACAGGAAAACAGGAGTAGTCAGCATGGATCACCAAGGGGAAATCATATTTGACCAGCATGAAAACATTGTGCAATAAAATGCTTGTCTTGATAGATGGTGGGGGATTAGTAGATGTTGTATCCTGGATTTCAGTAATTATTTCACTGTTGTTTCCTGTAAGCTTCTCATACAGAAATGTTGTTTCCTGGATTTCAGTAATTATTTCACTGTTTTTTGCCATAAGAGTCTCATACAGAAGTTGTTGAACATGGGCTGGATGAGCAGGCAGAGGTAAATTGAAAACTGGCTGAATAGCCTGGACTAGGGCATGGCAATCAGTGGTACCAAGCCTGGTTGCAGGCCAGTAATTCGCAGTGTGCCCCAGGGATCTACAGTTTCCATGTAAAATCTTCACAAATGGTTTGGGTGGTGGGGCAGAGTGTTCCCTCAGCAGGTCTGCTGATGACTCTGACCTGAGAGGTGTGGCTGATGTGCAGGAGGGTTGAGCTGCTGTCCAGAAGGACTATGACAGGCTGGAGAAAGGAGGAAAAGAAACAAACTTGCTTGCATTGACATTAGTCTTCAACTGGGATGCCTGTGGGATCTGCACTCTAAGTGTGGTTTTTAACTTCCTTATCACAGCTAATGCAGCAATACAGTGATAACAATCAAAATACAAATTTTAGTAGTTAGCAGCATAACAGTGTTCTGAAATATCCCCCTTTATGCCCCTGTTTTAACAGGAGAGATCTACAGTCATTTCTAACCATATCATGGCTTCTAGCATGAATATAATGACCACAGATGAAGGTGTATATGATCTTTTTCACTGCTGTTCTCAGTTCAGCTCCTTTCCATACTGAGTGACTGTCACATTGTAAAATATTACAGATTGTATAAAAGTAGACCTGTTGTGCAAGGTTGGTATATGCCATTTCCAGGTGAATACTGACATTTATTAATTGATCTGTAAATTTTTACTAAGGCATTTCAGAGTATAAACTTCTGAAACTATAAAATGTGTAATAGTACACATTTTAAAAATGTAAAGTACTCAAGATGAAAATTTTGGAAGAAAATGTTGGAATCTCTTGCATACTTGTTGTCACAATCAAGATAGTCTCATGCTATTTCAATTTGTCCATGTTGGAAAATGAATTATGGATAAATTTACATTTCCTAAAGATGTTTCATATGTATTGAGGTCTAGGTCAAATATTATGATGATGTAGAAACATTTCCAGAGGCTTTAAAGTTCCTTGTAGTTTACATAATTTGCCTGACTTATGGTCAAAATTAATGCAAATTAATATACTATTTCTTTTGAAAACTTGCACTTTTTACAGCTGAAATCAAAATTTGAGTGAAATTTGGCAGGGATCAATAAAAGTCAGCAGAGAGAATAAAGTAAGCTGAGACAGCCAAACAAAGCAGCCTGGTTGTTCAACAGGCAGGGCAGGAAAATCTGATCCATGACTGCCTGCCTGGAGTCAGGAGCAGTTATGTGACCTGATAGTCACCAGCAGCCAAAGCACAGCTGAAGGGGGAATTCTTAAGGAGAAGAAAGAGGAAAATAATCAGACTCAAAAAGTCAAGACCTTATTTACCTAAAGAAATGAATTCTCCAAGGTAGTTGGTAAGACTACACAGTGAATGCACTGATGTAGATAAGAACAATGTGACATAAGTGTCTCAAAGAAGATGCAACAAAACTGCAAGGGAGCAGAGACTCTTGCCTGTCTCTTTGGTTGTAAATTGTGCAATCTTCATTCCTTGAAACTCAACACAGATGGACTAGATATTTGTTACTTATGTGTCTGACTTCCTAATTATGTGGTTCAGTTACTAAAAATGTCAGTACATATTCCTTTTGTGAAACACTACCACAGCTCCACTAAACGTTTTAGATATGCTCAATGAATCTTTCCTGAATTCCATCTGTACTCCTGTGAAACACCCCTGTTTCAGCTCATTTTCAGTCTTTGCTACTGTTTCTTTGGGGGTTGCTGTAGAATTGGGGTGGGAGCTGTCTCCAAATTCTACTTGTCTGTCTACCTGCTCATTGCTAAGAACTGATTTTCCCTTGCTTCTTGTTTTCCTTAACACCTCACCTTCAGGATTCAGTACTTCACAGAAATGACGAGTAACCTTTCTGATAGCTGCAGTCTTTTAAATTTCATGATTTGTCTATGTAGAAATGAACTAGAGCTTCACCTTATAATGGATTTCATACTCTCGAATCCCTGTTACACCGTGCATTTTTTTTATGTCTTTATCAGTTTTTCTTGCTGTATGTTTCAATTTGTTCTATTTCTGCAGCAGTTCTGCTGAGGTGGGAGTTTGCTCTCTCCCGCTAAACACAATTCCAATAGTGATGTACTGTGCTGTAAAGGCAATGCCCTTAGGTTCAGCTGAACTAAATTCTTCCAACCTCTGTAGCCTTTTGAATTATCTATTAACTGCCTCAATTCTTTTTTCATCAAACTGTTCAATCACAGACACCTGTGATGTTAAGTGTTGAAATACAGACTCTCCTGAAAAAGAAGTTTAAGCAGTCTGCATCAGACTTTGTTTCTTTTGTTCATTAAGCTGCAAACCACCACTAGAGAAAAATATTCTGGAATTTTATGTCTTTCAAGTGCAGATTAAATGTACATTTATGACTGGTTACACTATGCCTCTTGACTGTATTACAAACATGCTCTAAGATTTTCATGTTTGATTATCCATTATTATATAGAATCCATAGAGTCATAGAATTGTTGAAGCTGGAAAAGGCCTTTAGGATCATCCATCCCAATCACCCACCCAGCATTAACACTATTAACACCTAAACAACTAAACATCATTGCCCTCACCAGATCCAGTCACCTCTTAAACACTTCAAGGAATGGTGACTCCACCACCTCTCTGGGAAACCTATCCCGATGTCTGACCACCCTCAAAAGTGATAATTTTTTACTAATATCTAATGAATCTCCCATGGCTCAGCTAAGGCCATTTCCTCTGGTCCTCACTGCAGGCATCATAGAAGAGACTGGCCCTCTCCTCAGTGCACACTCCTTTTGGGTGGTTGTAGAGAGCAATAAGGTCCCCCCTGAGCCTCCTTTTATCCAGGCTAAGCAATTCCAGCTCCCTCAGCTGTTCCTCATAGGATAGGTTTTCTACACCCTTCACAACCCTAGGTGCCCATCCCAGGACATGCTCCAGCACTTCAATGACCTTTTGGAAGTCAGGGACCCAGAACTCAACACAGTACCTGATGTAAACTCAAACACATATTAATAATAATACAGCAAAGTGTTTCATAAAGTACTGGTAAATATGGCCTAATTTTCTAATTATGTATCACAGCTTCACGAATTTTGTCTTTTGAATTCAACCTGCTTGCAAATCCTTAGCATATGCATGGGCTTAGGAGTTAAAATAAATGTAACCAGTTTAATTTTCACTTTTGCTTTTCAGTTCAAGATTATTTTATTCTTCAGGAAGAATTATTTTTTCTTGATGTTATTTGGATGGGGACTTTAGTGACTTCATTTCATTACTGAAAAAGCTCATGGCTGTATTTTCTTGTCCAATATTCAATTTGATATCAATAGCCAATCTATAATTCCTAAGCATTCCCTCAGTGCGTAGGGCAAAATGTCAGCCCTCTGTAATCCCTGCATTCAGCTTTTGAAGATTAATACTCTCTCTAGAAACCCCTTCAGGTTTTTCTTTTGTTTGTCTGGTGGGTAGTTTTTTTTTTCAACTTTTTTTTTCCTTTAATACATAGCACTGATATGCTGATATTTAATGTGGTTAAATGGAAAATTATTGTAAAATGGTTACGTTTGTGGTATCTAAATATGGGTATTGGATGCTTGGATCTGTGCCTGTTTTTACAGTTAATGCACTTTCCGTCCATCACAGCTTCTTCTGGTCCTATGATTTTTCTAACTCATTATTGTCTTTCCTTTTTTTTTAATTTCCCCTTGTGATAATCTGTTTGTCCAGTGTAACTGCATCTCAGTTTTCTTCTAACGTCTCTGTGACAGGTCCTTATTGCTTCTCCTGATTTAGGTTTCTATCTTGTAGCTGTCATTCCAGTAGCTTTATATCTTTGATTCCAATCACTATTTGATCTCTTCTAATGGAATCAGGCAGCATGCCATAATTACATGGCGGACTTGTTAAGTGACTGTCAGTCAAATTTAGAGAAATGAAAGAAATTCTGTTTTTGAGAGGTGCATGTGATGACAATGATGTCCTTCAAAAGTTTCACTTTTCTTAGGAGCACAGTATTTCTCCTGTACATTTTCAGAGACAGGTTTTTCATTCTCTGTTACTACCAAGCTAACAAGTAAATGGAGAATTTCAGGTACTGCTATATTGAAAAAAATAGCAGCACTTTTTTGTGATTGCTTTTAAGTCCAGTTGGTCATGCATAAATTCAAAAGCCTGCATAAATCTTCTCTGATTCTGCAGCATTCCCAAAGAACATCAGTTGCTGCTCACTCTCAATAGTATTCTTCTCTCCATCTCAATTTCTTTGAAAACTTATTTTTAAAGAGCTTATTTCAGTATAATTCAACTGCTGTAGGATGTCTGGTTGTAGAGCAGCCACTGAGAAGTTAGAAACATTGCTTCTGTGTGATCTAAATTTCTTTGCTTATGTAAAAAATAACCAACAAACACCAACAGTTTTAAAAAACTGTTGGGAAGGTAATATAACTGACTTCCTGCCATTTAGAGTGTTAAGTGTTGAACTGCCTTTTTAATCAAGCTTGTCTTGAGACAGATGTTTTGGATTTTTTTTAAATCCATTTTTAATTTATTTTGTCACTCTGCCTTGACCTTTTGTCTTGTGTCCTCTATGTTCCAAGACCATAGCCTTTCTTGGATGCCAATTTATGTCTATAAATACCAAAATGACAAGGTTGTTCTCTGCACAGTCCCACTGAGATGTTCAGCAAATACCAAAAACATAGTCAGGGCCCACTGTGGAGCCAGAGCCATGATTGCCTGCAAGAAGACCACACTGCAAGGTCACACTGGGTTAAGGTGCACAACCATCTTAGGCTGCAAGGGAAAGTTCATGCAGGGAAACCTCGTGGCCTTCATTTGAGATGGTATGGTGTGCTGTGTTGTCTCCGTCCCTATTTTTAGTGCTGATATTTCATGAAATCTATACAGTCAAAATGAAGTATTTCAGAGAAAGCTATTAAAAATTAACAAATAATGGTGGAATTGCTGTTGCATAAGAGTGGATGTTCAGTTCAGTTTGCTGTTTTGGCTCTACTGTGAGGAATTCTATGAGATCACGTTAAGGATGCCCACAGGACACGCGGAATTAAGGTCTCCTTGCTGACCTGAAGTGAAAAGAATCATCATCACATGATAGAGTTTGGAAACTGCTAACAAAATGTCAAAAAAGTCATTAGTTAGGCTGTCAGTGTCTTCTTTCACCTTTCCCCTGAAACCCTCAGAGATCCTTGTGTCTAACCTTTCATCTGTGTGGCTGGGAATTTCAGTCTGCTGCAATGCTGAATTTAGGAGTGCATGGAGAGATATTTGTTTACTACTTTTGTTTTCTGAGTTAATGAATCTCAGTAACTCTGAATGAAGCTACATCTCAGCGATATCTATAGGCAACAAGCAATATAATGACAAATATGTCTGAAGGAAGTTTGGAAGCTGGTAAGATGATCTAGAGGGGATTAAAAAATGAAATATGGAAATGTGTTCATTGTTCAAAAAAGTAGATTGAGCTTGCCACAGAAAGCCTATAATGTCATATGTTTTACTGAAAATACTGCTCAGTCGTGTTCAGGGAGGGAATAGTCCATTTAGGTAAAGAGATATTATCAGCATTGCCAGTAATGTTAAAAGTAGTATTTTGTTATCAGCTTGTAATAGCTGCAATTTCATTCTCTCTTGCATCCTCTTCAACATTCCACAGTGGACCAGCAGTAGTCTGATACAGAGGTTTCCTGGGAGATTCCATGCCAGCAAAGCCTGCTAAGCCTCTGTGACCCTATGCTGCCCACAGGGCACTATGATGAGGAACTTGAACAGTCTGTACTAGGCTTGTCCTTTTCATATAACTTCCTGTAGGCACTGTTGAGCAGATTATGGGGCTCAATGAACCTTTTTGTATGGCTCTTTTTTTATTTTGTATAGGCATTAGGGAGAAGAGGAAATGTGAGTATCAGGTTGTCCCCTGAAAATTTTGTTTTCTTATTAGTTTTCCCCTTTGCAACAGGAGAGCTCAATGCATAACTCTTGTAACACCTTAAGTATGTTGGGTGATGTGAGTGTGCCTTCCCTCTGACGCACCAAATAGCACAGCTCTGTTATTTGTTCTGTCTGGTCATCTTATAAATTAATAATTTTGTCGTAATGTACTTCTAACCCCAGGATTAAATTATTTAAGAAGAAAAACAGAGGTATTTGGATAGCAGCAGCTCATCCATGTTGGATAGAAGCACTAAAACCATCCTTAGGAGGCAACAAGTCCTGCTGCAGACCTACTACAATGTTGCATAGCATGATTGTGTGATGTATCTTCTCATCTCAGTTACTTATTACAGGTCCAGATGCTGATGGAGAAGGCAGCTCAAGATAGGTCTGTATTTTTGTCTGTGAGATTGTATGATATCTGGATAAATATGAAGTTCTGAAACTATAAAATAGAACTCCTGCACGACAGGCTAGACTTCTTGCTGAGGGAGCCACTTTAAAATGGCAGCCCACACTGAGAGACATCAGAACAATTCACAGCTGGGCAGATGTTGAGACAGTGCCAGTATAGTACAGCATTTTTAAAAGGCATCATAGTGATTCGTTTGCAGATTCAGCTTTTACAACTACAACATTTATCCCAGAGTATTCAAATGAATTGCCCCTAGTTAAGAATCTAAACATGTCTAACTGTGCATTCTTTGTTGTGAGAACACTTGACTGGAGTGCTCTGGGTATTAAATAATGATATACCAGTAATACCCCTTTCCTCTTCAGCGACAGAGCATCTGTTGCATTGAATCTAAATGAAAATCACTTGTTTGGATTTCCAAAGCAACCATGTTTGCTATGAAAAAATTTATTAGGCTTCTTTTACCTCCTATCTCTAGGAAAAAAAAGAGTAAACTTCTCTTAATGACTCTCCAGGCTGAGATTTTGTGGGAAGATCATGACATCCACCTGTTAGGATAGCCCTTTAGGATACAAGTATGAAACCCTCACAAGTAACCAGCATTGGAGCTGTTTGTCTTTTCTACTTCAATTCTGGATGTCCTTTTGCTCATGGCCTGCACCTGCAAACTTCACTGTGTTGACTGTGGATTTGAGTAGTTCAAGGAATGTTATGTAGATCCTCTTGAGTGCATCTCTAGAGTGGAGGAAGTGATATTGACCATGGATATATATTCTTGTCTAATGGAAAGTCTAATAACATAGCCAAGTTTCCTCATATTTACTGTAAGCTTGGAGTAAGTGTCTGTGTCTCTTTAGTGGATTAAAAGACACTTGGTAATTTGTTCAGTCATGGGAATGTGATTTTGTGCTTGATGTATATTTCAGTTCAGCCAAGAATATAATGCACCATGGCATGTACACCAGAAAAATCTCAGAGTCCTAATGGTGCCTTGCAGCAAGCTTCCAGGAAGGATGCTCAGGTTCTTAAGCAGTCATTATTTTGTGAATCATCCTATGTAAGGAAAGAATTTTTGTATATAAATCAAATCCACTTTTTAAGGATTACACTTTGCCTATCAACCACTGATATCCCAAAGTAGATGAATATCCATCTTGGTAGGTATATATTCACTAGGACCATTCTGGGTCTCTATACAGTAAATGGTAGATGAAAAATAAATATCCAAGATCAGGAGCGTAGATTTTTGATCTCTGATGTGCCATAAAAGAAATGGAAGCTTGTAGGCCGTGTTTGTTATTGGGTATACAGCACTGACTGCAATAAATGAGTGACTGCAAAGCTGGTTATATAGTTTTGCAGAAGATTACTTGTTAAATCACTTGCCAGGATACACATATAATGTCTCTTGTGAGACCCATCTCCTGTTTAGGAATTGAAAGGGGAGAAATTGCTATGAACTCAATGTAAAATGCAACTTTTTGGTGCTTCTAGGAAATTCTATATGAGGCTTTTACTGGCACCAGTAAATGCTGGAATTAAGCTTAGCACAAGGAACAATGTCAGTCAAGGGTTGTAATGTAGAACATATTATGAATTTTTGCTTTGCAAATTGCCTGTGTTCTGCACTAACTGCTTATTTGACATGTTGCTAAGTGAAGGCAGTATTAATGCTGTTTTCAGAAAAACACTGCTTATTCTATTGACATGTAACAAAATAGAATTTAATTTCAGCATTTATTAAAATTTTGGTATATAAATGCAAAGAAATAATGAGACCTACAGAAAAGACTTTGGGAAGAAAGGATTTAAAATAATATTTGGATGACATAAATATAAAAGATCACAAGCAGAGGATCTATTGTGGGAAGTCTATCACCAAGGCTGAAAGTATATTTACATGTGTATGAATGTCTCTGAAAAGTCTGAAGACATTTTCTTCTGATGTCTGAAGCTGTCTGAAGACATCTTTTTCTTGTGACAAGGCAAAAAATTTGAATTGCTCACTTATAGAATACAGTTTAATTTAAGTTAAACTAAGAAATATGCTGGTGGCCTAACTTCAATTTTTTACACAAATTTAGTTGGAACATTAGACCAAGAAAGCAATTCAGACCACCTACTTTCCTTTATCACTTACCTGGGAAACTCCTAATTTTGTTTCTGTTCTAGATTTTGCACTTTTCTGTGTGTATAAAAGTGGGATTAAGTATCTCTGCATAGTTTAGAGTTTGAACAGCTGTATGTTCAGATGACAGCTGAATTCCATTACAGTTCAGAGATGCAGTGCCTGAAGTGTTAAATTCTTCAGAGATTTTTTTGCCTTCAGGAATTGTCTGAGTGGGCACTTTACCAAGGGACCAGAGCCAAACTGGAGGCAAAGAGTTTAGTTCAGAACAGCATCTGAATTTTTACCTTTTTTAAACGAGACTTAGTACATCTCAAGATACTGAAATACTAGCTTTTAGGCCTCCTCTGCTCAAAAGCTGCTTCTGCTCCTGAGATTGCTGTAATCACTGAGCTGATATGAAATGTTTTAATTTTGCTGTTGAACTTGCAGTGCTAGGCAGCAACAACATGATTCTTAAAATAAAGAGAGTCTGGGGCAGACAAGATATCACCTGGGAGCAGGAAAGGAAATTATCCTGTTCGTGTTTTATATTAATGCAATCTTCTGGTTTATTCAATTTGCTTCTGAGTTGGAAGTATGTGTATGAGGCAGAGAGACAGGGGAGGACATTTACATATAGTACCCAGGACTGTCAGAGAGTTTTAAAGTCAATCACTTCTGATACATTTTCCCCAAACTGATTTTTAGTAAAATTCTTTTGCCCCTTGAGATTAAGCCAATTTTATATAGTTGTATAAACTGCAGAGTATGAGAAGGGCTGCATTGGTTATGCCACTGGGAGCCTGAGACTAGTGTTGTCTCAGAGGTAATAAAAATTTGTATGATGAATGTTCATTTAGCACGAAATAGTCAAAGTGTTAAAAAAAATTGTTATTCAATGTAACTATTTCAGTACACAGTAATCTAAAACGTGTTTATTTTACCTAATTTTCTATTTTAGAAGGATAATATTCACACTATAAATACCAAAATTCCTGATAAGTTTAATGCTATCTGTACCTTAAAGGATCATCTGCAGTCAGGGGAACCAGATTAACTTTAATTGTAAAAGGCCAAATAATTCTACTGTGTTTAAAGTCATGAATGAACATAAAGATTCTAAGTGTATGCTTGAATATGTCTCTATCAACACCAAGCATTAACATTTAAATTCTGATCTTATCAAGAATCACAGAATATCCTGAGTTGGAAGGGACCCATGAGAATTTTCAAGGTCCAATTTCTGGCCTTACACATCACATCCTCAAGAATCACACTCTATGCCTGAGATTGTTGTCCAAATGCTTCTTGAACTCTGTCAGGCTTGGTGCTGTGACCACCTCTAATTTTAAACTTTTAAAAGTACTGGTAAATATGATAGCTACCCTTCATCTGCTAAAATGGTAGAGGCCATGTAGACAGAAAATAACTGAAGTTTATGCTGAGAGTACTGCTCTGTAAATCTCTGTATTCTGAATTACTACACAATGTGCCTAATTTGTATTTTGATTCTTTAATAATTAGAATCTGGATTCATGGTGTAATTATTAATCTCTATAAGCAGTCAAGCAAGTCAGATATCCAAAGAGTAAATCATCTGGCTTAAAAAATCTCATCTTTCTGGTTATGACATATAGTGTTTGTTTGCAGGAAACAGGTGAGCTCTGGCATTAGGGAAGAGCACAGACATCCCAAACCTTTCTGAAGAACCAGCAGAGCTCTCTGACCTCACTGGTTTCAGAATGGGAGCAGGCACTGAACACACAGTTTCAGCACCTCCCTATCCACCTCCTGGCTGCATGGTGGATTAAACACCTACATGTCATCGAGAATGTTCTGATTGTGTGGAGCTACATTCAGGGATGTAGGTGATTTCATTATCCAGTACAGAGGCAGTGAGTATATTTAGATAACTGACAGGACTGATAGAATTTTGCAGTAAATGGTCTAAATTATTGCATTGAATTTGAGAACAAGTACCTGTAAGCCAAGGAGTAGGACTTGTGTCTATACTAAGAAAAAGTATGGGAATGAGGCTGGGGAGGAGGAGCTCTCAAGCAGAATAAAAATTATGAATAAATGATCCACACAAGTCTTCAGTTGTAGACATGTGAAATGGGATTTCCAGCAGGTGTCCTCTCACCTTTAAGCTATCAGCTTTTGCATCATCAGCTTCACTATCTCCAGACTGCTCCACTCCCTCCACACATAGTTTGATCTTACATTGATACATATCTTGTATAGTGTTGTAACAAGAGAGTCTCATTCAAATTTCTGTAAAGTTTATCTGCATCAGACATGACCTTTATCCATTACTGCTAATGGTTCCTATGTATTGATGGAAATTCGGTCTGTTCAAATTGACTGGTATTTACAAATCTGGAAGTTTAGCTGTTACATAGCTATGACAGATATCTTTACAATTACTAAGATGCATGTTTTTTAGGCATTTCATGAGTTTTCTTAAACAAAATTATTTTCAATTTCTTGTAATATCAAGAAGATGTGAAATATGTTAGCCTCAGAACAGACTAGATTTATTACCTGGAAAGGTTATCTCAATTTTACTCCTCAGTTCTTTCAGCAAGTTGCAAGGAAGCAAAAAGAATGTGCATAATTTGAGCTTAGATGATGGATTTCAAAGATTATTTCAACTTGGCAGTTAATTTTCCATTAATAGATTGGTGTCTGACTTGAGTGATTAGTTAACAAATGCAAACACTTTCCCATTATTTAGGTCTGAAATATGAGGAAAGAGAAAGGTTGCAAGGGAGAAAAGCAATGAAGGGTATATGTGGGACCAAAAGTTAAAGCTAATCTGTCTAATAGTTGGTTGGCACTAGGTCACAGAATGTCTCTGTCAGGGTGGCAGAAATCCCTCCCCAGCAGAGCTGATTTGATATCTTTGACAGTGAGATAGATAGCCTTGAAACAGACTATATCCTGGTTTGCCAGGAGATGATGTGAACCTCTTTCAGCAGTTTGTGCCCTGCTTCATGCCAGAATGGTTCATTAGCTAGGGAGCCCTCCTGGTGTATTTCACTGCCTTACAGATACAGCCAGTCTATTTTCTCATGCAACAGATATGAAATAGCTGCTCTGTTGATTTGTTTCAGATTTGTACACTAGTGTAGCAGCAGGCAGAAGCTCAAACTATAAAACTGGGAAAAGATCCATAACTGGCAATTAGCAGTAATTGTGATAGCTATAACACATTCATATCACACTGGTTTCAAAATGTAGCTCTTGGCACTCAAGTACGTTTAAGGCAGGCACAAATTATTTTTCTACTGTTATCCGTTTCCAGTACTGAAACAGTATTTGGAGGATGTGAACAAACTACATTTGCAGGGAGAACATTTCCCTGGAGAGCTGTCCCCCAGCTTCCTCTGTAGGTTTCATGTTAGTAGAAAATGAGAAAAAAGAAAAAAAACTCATGGGCAGCATTCAGGAATTCTGGATTGCTGTGGATTCTTGCATGAGGGGCTATAAACCAGTGTGACTTCTTTTTTTTTCTTTTTCTTCCTTTTTCTTTCTTTTGCTTTCTTTTTCTTTCTTTTGCTTTCTTTTGCTTACTTTTGCTTTCTTTTCTTTTTTGCCTTTTTTTTTTTTTTTTTCCTGTGACTTTAAGCTTCATGTTTCATGTTGCACGCATCTCCCCTTTACCATGTACTCAGCACTGGTGAGGCTGCACCCTTGAACCCTGTGTTTACTTCTGGGTCCCTCACTACAAGAAAGACATTGAGGCACTGGAGTGTGTCCAGAGAAGGACAATGGAACTGGTGAAGGGTCTGAAGCACAAGTCTGATATGGAGTGGCTGAGGCTGTTTAGTCTGGAAAAAAGGACACTCAGGAGATCTCATACAACTACTTGAGGCAAGGTTGTTTGCAAGGTGGTTGTTGGCCTCTTTGCCCACCAAACAAGTGACAGAATAAGAGAAAATGGCCTCAAGTTGCACTAAGGCAAGTTTAGATTGGCTATTAGGAAGAAATTCTTCACTGGAAGGGTTGCCAAGCATTGGAACAGGCTGCACAGGGAAGTGGTGGAGTCACAGTCTCTGGAAGTGTTCAAAAAGGCCTAGATGTGGTGCTTAGAGACGTGGTTTAGTGACAGACCTGTCTGTGCTGGGCTAATGGTTGGACTCAATGGTCTTAGAGGTCTTTTCCAACCTTAATGATTCCATGATTTTATTATTTTAGTAGAGTACCCTAAGATCTAGTTTAGCACTTTGCATATGTCACTGAGCAACACGTCATTGTGTAGAGCTTACCAGATAAGTTAGAAGAGTAGTCACAGGAACCAGGCATTCAGATTCAACTTGGTACAGGAAATAACATATCTACTTTAGCTGATAATCTCTTATAAGCATTTGCAGCTAACCAGAACCTCATTTTACCAGGGTATTGAGTAAACATATTATTGAGCCCTGCTGCCTTTTAATTTATCATTCCTATTAACGGCGTCTAATCTCCTGCATAAATCACAAATATCTAATGAAATTTAGAATCATTAATGTCTTTAAAAGTTAATAATATATTAACTTTTAAAATGCAAGAACCTTCTTTGACTAATTTTTAACATATTTGGTTACTACCCTTTTACAAATAAACAAATTGTGTTAAATATTTTTGCTAATAGCACTGCCAGTGCCAGTGAAGTGTACATGATTATATGTGAAGTAACAAACAAATCAGAATTTACTGCACATATTTAGAAAAAAATTTTATGTTTGAATGATTTATAATCCTGGAATCCAAATTTTTATTATTTTTGAATAGTTATATCCCTACATGATTCTTTGAAGAATATTTCTATTTAATCTCTCCAGTCACTTTTTTTTACTAGTCTGGAGATTTTTTTTACTTAACAATTTTTCTTGATAAGGTATTTTATATTAAACTTTTTAATATAGATACATACCTAGTATTTGTTGAAAAGCAGAGGGAAAGCAAAGAGGAAGATTCCAATCTTTATTTGGGGTATTTTTTATACTTTGGTTTGTTCTCATTTTCTTGTTTTCCATGATAGTTCGTCCTCTTCCTAAAAGAAAAAGATATTTTTATCTTATTCTTCCCCTGTTAGGAAGTTGGTCTCTAAAAAATGTTTTTCAGCAACAGATGTTTCTTCCACAAATGTATCAAGGGAGTGTAAATATTTGCTGTTCAATAAGCTGTTATAAACCAAATCTACTTGGACCATAAGGAAGTCCAAGAATCAGAGTTACAGAATGTATGCTAGTGCAGTGTCATTTTGTCTTGCATATGCAAGTTTAGTCTTCAATTTAGATCTGGTAAAGATTGCAGTAAAATAATTATTTTCTAATGATAGAATTAAAAAGCTTGATATTGAAACAAATGAAATAAAATTCATTCTTTTCTTATATGAAATTAACTTCAAGAGCATTTCCTTACTGACAAGACAAAATATTAAAGCTTGTTCTGAACACACAAGGTTCCTGATAGAAATTTAAATCTAAAAACCAGTCTCAATTCTAAAGAAAGGTTCAGCACAAGGTAGAGGAAATTTTGACCCATCTATAGTGAACATAATATGATATAAGCCAAGTAAGAATCCTTCTCTTGTTAATTTTCTTTTGTTTTATATCACAATAGTCTCTCAGGTCTGTGCTGTGCAGTTTCCTGCTGAACAAATTTAAAAATCAGTTTTAGGGCAAACCTCTCTTCCTTTTTCGGGTTTGAAATAGAAAGGTTTCCTACAAAACTCTTCAGGTGATATTTTTAGGGAATCAGTGCCCCAAGAAATCTTTGGTGGGTAAAAGCTACAGTAAACGAACAAGTGTTGATTAAAGTTGCATTTTACTTTGGCAGGTTGTTAACCAAGATGGTGCTCTACTCTCCCATGCTGAAACTTGACTCTGACAAGAAATCAAACTACTGACTTTAGCAGCTGAGAAAATCATAGTTCTACATATGGAATAGATGTGGAACAATTTATTATTAAGAAAGAATTTAGTTGTGGAGGTTAGCAAATCTGAGGGAGTACTATGGATCTGACACAGAAATGAAGGAATGAGATATGGTACCTGCAAGTATGCTGCTACTGAAGGAACCCAAAGGAAAAAAAAGGCAATGGAAAAAAGCAATGGAAAATGTCAAAATATCAATCTATTTAAAACCTGTTTTGCCTACAATGGGGATTTTATTCTTGTCCTGGTAAAAGACTGCATTTTACCACTTAAATTGTCAGCTGATGATTTATCTGAATAATGTTTTATCCTTTCATGTCTTAAGACTGATGGTGGAGATGGTGAGGTGCTGGAGTGAAACAGCTTTGCAGTACATATCTTACTGCATGCTGAAGTGTCCTCCTGATTACCTTCCAACATATAAAGATTTCTCTGTGTCTCCTGCATTTTCAGCTCACTGTCAGCCTGGAGGCAGCAGTATTTTGGTTTATATACTCATCAAAACACACCCTTGTTTTTATCTATTTATCACAAAATTCGAGTTCCTTCAATCCAGATAATTTATAGTTTTTGCCTAGAATACTGAAAATAGGCAAACAAGAGTATTTATAAAAAGCACAGAGCTATGAAAAAAGTTGCTTGAAATAAAAGCAAACTAGATCTCCTTTCCTCTTTCTTCAGATGATTTTTTTCTTTCTCTTCTAACAAAATATTTATCAAGGTTTCTTCTTTGAGTGTCTATTATATTTCAAGCTGCACCTTTTAGAGTGTTGATCTTTCTAATCTTCACCACAGAGCACTCCCAGAGGGTACCTCCTTCTGGTGTCTCTGTTAACCTTTACAGACCACTACTCTTTTGAAATTTTCCACAGACTTCAAAAAGAAGTCTGAATTTTCTACTTTCTACTTAAAATTCATCCAGGGGAGAGTTTAACTGTTCTTCTTCAAAATAAACTGCATTTCTCTGTTTACAGCAGTGCCTCCACAGGGGTGCCATCAAGTGTTTCAGATGTTTTTGGGTGCCTGACCCAGCCTCTAGCAGATGACCCAGGAGGGCACAGGTTCTCTGTAACTCCTGAGAGATGGCAAGACCTGTGTGGTTGTCTTGGATACCTCAGAGCACTGGATTAAGCTCAAATTAAGACTTCTAGCTTTTGTGTTTGCTAGCTTTTCTGCCTGAAACTGGGTGTGATTATAAATGTGCTGCAGCTCCAGGCAGCAGCAGCAACTTTTGAGTAACTGACTCCCCAGTCATTTGTCTTAAGCATATTATAAGAAAACTGCACATAAATGTAGCACAGCTGAATAAAGTTAAAGGGTTTAGGTAAACAGTCCTTCATATTTCAGAAACAAGGGGCTCTTCATTAAGTAGAAATCATGGCAGTAGCATCTGGGTAAAATATGAAAAAGTAAGTCTGCAATGATTTTTTATTTTCTTCTTAGAAAAATTAAATAGCTATGTGCCTTACATATGTCCATCAATGTACTCTCAGAGGCTTCCAATTAATTTGCAAAGCATACTGTGAACTGTCTGAATAACTAATTTCTATGGAAAATGAGTTTCCAAGACATGTTAGAAGTATTAATTGTAGCTGAATACATAATGTCCCTCTTTATAATTTCTTTTCTGGAAATGACTTCCTCATCCTCTAAAATACAGAATATCATCTGTCTTTGCTCACTAGTTACTGCTGCAGTGTATGCTTCTCTCATGCTTAGAAAGATTATTATTTCACTTGTTCAGTTTGATTCCTACCAAAAATTCCCCTACAACTTGTCTACTTGTCTGAAAGGTAGAAACTTTAAGAATGTTCCTTGCCTACATTTCATGGTCTCACTGGTGGAATGTGAGTTGCAAAGCCACCAGTTTTTATTCAAAGGCTGCATTTATCCAGCCAGTGTGTACTTCAGAGAAGTGGCCTGCTTGTCTCTACGGTTTTCCCATTGTGTTTTTCAATTTCAAAATATGTGTTTTTCAAGTCTCATGAGGTGTCCTAGCTAGCTTTTAACAGCTAGCTGATGTAATAATAACAGATTAATTGTTGTATTAATCTCACCTAATTTTATACTAGTACTGTGCAGATCTGAAATAATCAGCATAAGCAAATTTTACAGTCCATAAAGAGAATAGGGCAGTTGCAGGCAGGTTTTAATTCATCTGACATTTTGAACATCCTTGTTAGGGTGAATTATATTCTAAATCTGTCTCCACTACTTATGATGGGAAAGCAGATGACAAAAAAAGATATAAACGTCTAGATTCTAGAGGTCTATATTTGATCACATTTAAATATTTGCCCTAGGTCAGTCCCAATTTTTGAATATTATATTTTTATTTTCAGTTTGATTAATCTGTATTTTATTAGTCATCTTACCTGACTATTTGAAGGCCAGCTCTCATGGACTTATATGCCTGCAGAGCAGTAAGCCATGAGCACAGTGCCCATAACTGATTTCCTTTCCCCTCTCCCTCATATCCTTAAATCAAAACCAGTCAAACTAAAGCCACATGCATGATTTTTATGCTTCAATCAATGTTGCATCATGTCACAAAACCAGATTAGGAATATTCATACTTCTTAGCCTATGTATAAGGATCTCATCTCTTCAGATGTTAAATAATCCCTTTTTTCATTTCTTCTGTTGAAATATAACCACACATTGCACTGTATTCAAGTTATATTGTATAGCAAGATTGCAGAAAAACAAATGTAAAATAGGAGTCTGAAATGGAAAAAAAAGTTATTACTTTCTATCTGATTCAACTCAGAAAATTTATTACTAGGGCATCTACTTACAACAAAGGCGTAAAAACAAAAAGACCAGATTTCATTCTGATGTTAGATCAAGGTACATACATCAAAAACAGTGAAGGAACATTAGTCTGATCTAACTAAAGGTATGGCCATTGTGTGGAATTTTTTCTGATTTATTTTTTTTTTTTTTTTTTTTTTTTTTTTTTGTGAACAGTTGCAATGTGGGAATAAGAAACCAAAGTAACATTTCTTAAATCTTAAAGTTAGGTTTTGTTTGTAAAGCTCATGTTTTCTTCTGTTTCTGTTGCAGTTGCATAAACTCCCTAGGTAAGGGCTGAGCATATGAAAGATTTTTTGTTGTCTCATATTTTCATTTGATCTGAAAGAAAGCCTTGGGTAAAATTCTACTATTTTATGGTTAGAAAAGTGAAGATTCAGAATGTGGGGTTCATCTTACTCTGGCTTTGCTCTGTCATAGCTCTGTTGATTGCCACTCTGTTCTGATTGTCATACTGACTTCTGATCAGCCAGCTGTTGCCTGTTTTCTCTTTGATAGGCAGGGACAGCAGGGACTGAAAAATGCTTCTCCATATAAAAGAGAGTTAAAATGGAAAAAAAATCTCAGCCAGAAAGAAGAAAAGAGCTTTACTTATTTTCTCTTTGATACTGTATGCCAGAAGACAGACAGAAGATAGATAGACAGACACATGGAGTGAGAGACTCCTGACAAGTATATTGCTCTCTAATGCATAGACTCCTCTGGGAATCTATCCCTGTGCTTGTTAGAAAGTGCTTCCCTATGGTTCCTTTACAATTCCACAGGTTTTTTTGACACCCAGTATGTCCCTGTCTTTGAGGGCTGTCAGAAAAAGAAGTGACTATGCTTTAAAGTAGGTTTTGTTTTTTTTTTAATAGATTTGAAAATTATAATATCTGCTAAAAGGTGTGTGTGAGTTTGGTTGGTTGGTTTGTTGGTTTGTTGGGTTTTGTCCCCTAGGCTTAATAAAACCTTCTCCCCAGTATTTTCTATCAGTTTATATATTTTTTAAATTGTTTTTCGCATGGTCATTTCCTATCAAAATAACTTTTTTCCTCAATTAGAGTGCCCAGCACTTAATGATATGTTTGTATCCAGGTTAAAGTAGTAGTAAACAGAGAGGAAGATTTCCTAAATGACGATATGTTTTTATATCCTAGTATAATTGTGCCAATTTGTGCAACAGTTAGACACTCATGACTTAATGTCTTACTGATTCTGACATTCTTGAAGCACTTTGTTGCTGGTGCACAGATGCTGATGGAACCTAATAGCTTTAGAATCTTTTGGATTATGGAGTGCATATTTGTGTCAGACTAAGTATAAGTACACATATAGTTTTTTTCTTAATGTAAGGATAGGTCTTTAAAAGGTATAAAGTGAGGCAGGCCATATGGCTTTATATCTTATGGGATGCAAGAGGGGAGGAAATGTTTTTCTCTCCTTGCTATGGCAGCTCTCCTTTGCTTTTCTCAAGTGAGATGCTGAAATGGGAAAGGGAACAGCTCCACTGATAGCTTCTCTACTAGGCTCATGGGTGAGAGCACTGCTCCACATTCATTTACAAAAGAGGGCTGCTCCACTGTGCTTTGTCTCTGCTGATACATCTATTATCCTTGTCCCTGCTCTGTGCTGCAGAAGGAAAATACAACTAGCTTGCCTCAGAGAATTTACTTCACAAACAAAAGAGCAGATTTCCATTTGTGAATTTGAATCTCAAAATGGAAAAAAAATTAGATACAAGATACCATGAACAGTATGATTTTTTACTTAAATTAAAAAAAAAAAAACCACCCCACAGAACAATACTAACAAATCCTGGGAGATAAAAAATATTCATCTCCCATAAAAATTCAATATTCCTTTGGAAGAAGTTCTAGCTGTCTAAAGAAAGTTTGTTTCTGGAATACACCCCAGTAAGTAAGATTCAGCTGGTTGATTATAGAGTGGCAAAATCTCAGTTCCAATGAGATTAAACCCTCATGTTGTCATATTGACATCACATCTGTGCATCCAAATGTGAAGATCTTTTTTTTAACAAGAGCAAGTAATATAATTTGTACTGTTTTGACTGGTACTAATCAGATCAAAATAAATGTTTGCATTTATGCTGCTGAGGCAGGTAACATTTTTCTCCCATTTATCCATTATTTTAACAGTTTGGGGATTAAATTTGTGGTTCCAGGAAACAACTGTTGTGAGAATTTGATGCAAAGTATTAAAAAAGAGATTACTAAAATTACTAAAAATCAAATAAAATAAACACTTATAATAATTTTTCCAGTCTTGTACTTTACAGTCCTTAATGTGAGAAATTATTCCATATTTTTCTGTAAAAACTTATCAACCCCAAAAGCAGTGGAGAAAGAGTTTCTACAGGAAACTACTCCCTGGCACAAAAGCTTAAGTGCTGGACAGGTGGATCTTTTCCAGCATGGCCCTCCTTAAATAAAATGGTTGGCACTTTTATTTCCAGGATAGAGTTATGTGCATGCCTGTGACACAGATACTGTGAATCTAATGTGTCTGAATTACTCCTGATCATGGCACAATCAGGATAGTACATTCACTATAATTAAAAAGGATGCTGAGTGCATCAAATTATTTTATTGTGATGTCCAATTCTCATGTCATTTTTATTCCTTCTCTCCAGAAATCCAGGAGTCAAATCAAGCTGCATGATGTCCATAGAGATTAGAAAATGCATCAAGTTTTCAAATTCTGTTCAGAAAAGTATTTTGCACGACAGGAAAAGAACCACAACAAAATCTTTCCTGGCCTTACTCATCAGCAAAACATTAAAAGCCTGTACAAAAACAGTAAGATATGACTGGTACAAGTTATGGTATTCTATTTTTTCCTGGAAACTCTTGTCAGAAATTCTGCATGTTCAGTTTCTTGAACATCTATGTACTGATGTTTTTCATACAACTTTGTCATATGAAAAAAAACAAACCTTAAGCACATACATTTTGTCATGCTTCAGGGAAGTTAGTAATTACCTTTGAAAATGTATTAATAAACAGGTAATATTTTTATCTATATTAGAGCACAGATTGTTACAATACATGTAACATAATATTCCATTATAATATTCATTATCCATTTATCTTTCCTATGTATTTCACAGCAGCTTGTAAACCTCTGAATTTTTAAAAGCTTGCCTTAGAGAAAGAAATGCATTTTTAAAGTTATTAATCAAGAAAGTAGAGGCAAAGAATCACATGAAAATAAAAATAAAATCCTTAATCTCTTTTGAATTTTGGTACTTATGAGTTATATATGGGAACTTTAAAATAATTTACTTCCAATATTTTACATTTCTTTACTGTCACTGAGAACAAATGGCTTAGATAAAAAGGGCTTAACAAAAAAAAAGATAAATGTTTACTTTTCCTGCTTTATCATTAAACTAGGAAACATAAAAATAAAACTAAAGTCTCATGCTTTTCCCAAGACTAACATTTTTCGTTAAAATGCTACACAAATTTCAGTTAATTCTCCTTTAGTCTTTTTGTATGCCTGAGGCAACTGCTGAAGAGCTCTGAATTTTGAGGCTTTTCAGACCTACAGCTGGAAAGAATGGTGTGAAGTGTTTTGTGCTATTGTGTGATTCATAGGCAGACACTTTTTTTTTTTTATCCCTTTGTGTTTAGCTATCATTTATTTCTTTGCAGTGGTGGTAATTTTTACTTTTTAAATTTTTTCTGTATTCATCAGGACTGTTCTGGACCTTAGAAACAGCCAGGAGTGGTGCCCAAGTACCTGGCATCGCTTGGTGACCTCCCTGAAGAAGAGCACAAAGAAAATTGTTGGATTTCAAAAGCAAAGCTCTGTCTTCTGCTTGCATAACAACTTTATAAGTTATTATAAACTTTCTAAGTGAAGAGTCACCAAATGAGAAAGGGATGGTTTATGTACAAGTTACCTTACATAAATTTTGAGCAAGTTATAAGAATAGCAGCTTCCATAACGTAAGCATAATTGTCATCTGTCAGCAGCTCCCTACAACTAAATTTTTCTTATGCTTAGCAGTAGAATGAGAAGATTTTTTAAGTTCTTTTGAAGCTATCTAATGTGACAGAGGAAATGGATGAAAGCAGTTTCCATTGCTGGTGCCTTACTTTCCACTCAAACATCATCACTGAACACCAACAACGCTGAGAGTTGGGTATGTCCTGCTTGGGCAAACAGTTTGCTGAGGCAGCCAGGGCTGACTACAGTGTGCAGGGAATTCAAAGACAAAACTTAAAAAAAAAAACCCCAAACAACAACAACAACAACAAATCCCAAACAAAAGCAAACAAAACCCCAAACAAACAAAAACCCCCCCAAAACAAACAACAACAAAACACCCCCAAAACAAAAACAAAACCAAAAAACCACCAAAAACAAAAACAAGAAAATCAAACAAAAGCCTAAAGAAAACCAACAATAAACAAACTTTAATTCTAAAACAAGCAGTATTCAATGTTGAAACTACCAATACCAAGCTGGCAATATCTATTTAAAGAGTCACGTGCAAGATTTCCTGATTGTGATCTAGAAGGCTGTACCAGAAAGGAATGAAATATTGTGGAAAACAAGTATGTTAATGCCTACAGCCTCTTTCCCATGGCATGAATTTTAAATCAGTTTTGGAAATGGCACCTGAATTTTCATCAGGGAACCAGGTGATAAACAGGGATCCAGGGGATCCTGATAAAATCTTGATCTTAGGATAACAAGCTAAGTGTTCATTACCACATTGTTATCTTGAGATAACCAAGTTATCTGAAGCTAACCAAGCTAACTGCAGTGGGTTCTGGTTAAAGGCTCAGTGCAATAAGAGTGGGTGACAGAGAGTTTCCTCTGATTTCTCCAAGTGCCATACTGCCACAATTTCCATTACATTTACCAATGTCATGACACTATGTGCCTCAGAAAATCAAGCATAAAGACACACTCAAACCCCAATGCAATCACAAGACGTGTCTGATCGAGGAATTTTGGCCTTACTTGCCTGAATAGATTGTGAAAAACATTTTTGAGGAGGAAGCTGTTATATGACATTTAAAAATTCAAGCATCAAGAAAATATAATGCCTGTAAGGGGAAATATAAACAGTAAACTGAAAGAAGATTAAATGAGTAACTCATAAAATCTAGAAGCTATGGAAAAGAGAGGAGATAAATGGCTTACTCAATTTGATGTTACAGCTGAAAGTCTAGGTTTACAGAGAGGCTCCTTCTGTTGCTTTTACATAGACTCTTTATTCCCTTCAGGTGATGAATGCTTAGGGAGGTTAGGTTATGGGCATAATAAATGTTCAGAACTCTTCCAAAATACGTATAAATTACAAAGCTAAGAGTACATGCCTAAGAATATATTATAATCCCCATATCAGTCAGAACAACGTAACAGCACACACGTTCAAGCTTTCCACTACAGTTTACAGAAGAAATGCTATCTTGGTATCCCTCAAGTAAATGCTCTCAGTGATACTCATGCTGGCAAGCTGTAAGTTAACAGACACCATTTCCCCGAGTTTCCTCTTTGCAAAGAAAGAATAAAGCTGCTGAAAGTATATGACATAGCAGTGTTAATTTTCAAATAACTGTCTGTACCTCTTAATGATCACAAATCTAATATCCCAAGAAGGGCACATTTTCTTGATAAATATCCTGTTGGTGTTAAAGGAAGAGTCTGGCAACATGAAAATATTGTAACAGTTTAACAACAGGAACAAATTAAGGGTTTTGCTTTCCTACCTGGTGAATACTGAAAATTTTTTAAAAATGTTTGCATGTATGTGAGATCTATTGAAAGCCATACATAATGGTTGGTAAAGCAATTCACACAAAATATCTTTTTGGGCAGAAGTTCTTATGGTTCTTTGAGATTACATTCAAATTTCAATAAAACCATGTGATTTAGATGGAAGAAATATTTTAGGGATGACAGAGTACTGACTGATTGTGGTTTAGGTCTGTTTATTTTGTATTGAATAAGGTGTGCAAACTCAGGCATAGTTATTGAGGCATCAAGAAGGACATGAAGATAATTTGTCCCAAAGGCTTGTGGGGTCATGCTAACTTTCAACAGAGTGAAAGCAAATAAGACAGACACTTTATTTATCCCAAGTGTAAACTCTTAAACAATGTAAATATTGTGCCGCCAGTCACAAAATATGTAGGTAAAGAAATTTGAAAAACAATCATTAGAGGTTCAGAAATGTCTCATTTGCAAAGGCAGACACTTAAAGGGTCACATTTTCATTTTCTATGCAGCTTTAGTCCTGAGTGAGGCAATAGCCTGTGGTGAATATATGTGATCTTGTAGCTGAAGCTCATCATATTACATAAGCATAATGACAAAGGAATTACAATTGTCTAACGAAATATAAATCTTTCATGTCTTAACATTTGCTACTTTCTACCTAAATAACCCTTATTTCATCTCTTTTTATATAAAGGTTATGTAATTGATTAAGATTTACCTTTAATGCAAAACAGGTAAAAATGCTATGAATATGTTTTCTCCAGTGTAATGTGGAACTAAATTAAATTTACAAGATCTTAACATCTGGAGGTAAACACAGAATTCCTGTGCTGAGTTTATTGATGTGTTGCCATTTTTTGTGTTGCTGTGTAATTGTCACATAAAAGCATCAGTTATTGTTCTCTGCTTTTTCAGAAATACATGCACAGAGGGACATTGGAGTTTATAACACACAGGAAACTAAACAGCTTTTCCACTGGGAAAGGGAGGAGAGGGAGAGGCTTTCTTATCCTGAAGGTTTTCTTCTGTCAGTGTTCACAGCCTTTGTGCAACTAAGAAGGAAATGGACATATTAGATCTTCTTGAAACCATCCTGCGAGCTTCTCATTAAGATTGTGAAATATAAAGAGTAGGCAATAGAGTCCTGATCTGGTCTGTCTAATCGGTTGGGTTTTTTGTTTGTTTGTTTTTTGTTTTGGTTTTTTCGTTTGTTTGTTTGTTTGTTTGTTTGTTTTTGTGGTATGGTTCCCAGCTTCTTTGGCTCTCTCTCAGCAATCTCTGTTATTTGGTTTCAGAGGTGGTTGTGTTGATTCACAAAGTATGATCATTGCTGGCAGTATAGACTGGTGGGTAACAGCAACAATTCTATGGTTTCTTTCCTCATGGACATGGTACCTTGTGAGAGTCTTGATGGTTGGGGGAGAGCAGAGGGCAGGCTCTGTCACCTCACCCAACCTCTCCTGAGAGGAAAATGTTATATTTTTTCCAGTTTAAGCACTAGAAGTATGCAGGACATGAATGCAGATGCCTGGGAGTCAATCCTTAGTCCTAAACTACGCTTCCAATGATTCACATAAAAAAAAATGACAGTGGTTTAATCACAAAGCCTGCAGTTCCACACTATAATAAATCTGAAATAACAAACAATATTTATAAAAGAATTTATGTACAGAGTGGAAAGCAATCTGTATTACTATTGGCATAAATCCACCAAAAAATTTCAGATATGTACAAGTTTGTAAAAGTCATCTATGTCGACATTTTATGTTATCATGTGACAAGAAAGACCATTTCTTCATTTGATGATGTTCAACCATAACTGATGATACATACAATTTATGTTTCTAAAATACTTGTATTTTTATTTTGAATCACAAGAATGATAAAATTATTTTTTCTGATTTAGATCTAGCTGTTTGATCATTAGACATTCTTTGTTTAAAATAATTTGAGCATGTTTTAAAATAGAAACTGTGCAGTTCTCTAAATATTTCTAACTTTATGCTTCTGTGAACTATACAATCCATTTTTATTTCAGTTTATCTGCATAACTCTCATTAATTAAGTTTTCAATTTGATTTCTATCTGCTTTTTTTTTATCTAGGACCCAGGCCTTGGTGAAAAGTTTTCCACCCAGAATTTAGTTTGATAGGACAAAATTATGCTCAATGGAAAATCTTTTTTGCTTACCTGATATAAAAATTATTTTGAAAGTGAGACTAGTAGGCAAGTTATCTGTCTTTCTGATCTTGTAGTTCTGAGGCTAGAGTTAATTTTTTTTCTTTAAGGAGGTACTCTCTTCCTTTCAGCAGTTTTGCTTTGTAACCTAAAGTAATAGTGTAAATGTTGGTTCCCTTAATTCTTCCTTCTAGGTCTTTTAATTATACCATTACTAAAGATTTTTATGTAGTATTTCCAGTTACAACTCCCTACCTTGTCCAACATTGGAATTTTATATAAAAATGAATAATGTATACGACACAGCATTAATTAATCTACTGAGACTGTCGTGCTCTTCTTCAAGTCCCCAAACTCACATCCTATCACTCCTACTCAGAAACAGAATTTTGCTTGTCCAACTCACCAGATCTCTGCAGCCAGCACAAGGTGGTAATTCACAGTGTTATGTTATCACAGCACTAATAGGGTCACTGGATTTTAAAAGCCAAAACAGACACTAAAGATGTAATCATGACAGGAAACATGCTTCTTGTATCTTATATGGTGAGAAAAGGATCTTACTCAATATGCAAAATAAAACAGCATTCCAGTGTTCCTTGGCTCAGAAATCTGAATTTTTGGATTGTTTCAATAAAGACTAATTTTATAAATTTTATTTATTTATAGCCTTCCAGGCTATAGCAAGTTTATGCTCACTTGGTGCTTACATAAAGAAATTCAATTCTCTTTGCTTGCATATATATGTGTTGACTGTATCCTGAACTGTTTTCTTCTCTGAGGGGCCTTCTAGGGAGGAAACAAGACCAGAATCATAGTGACTGTTCTCTCATGTGTCAAACATTCAGCTGCAAGCTTTCTACTGCACTTTTGCCCTGGGAAATGTGTCATAAGGTTCAGAGTCTTTAGGGAAGATCACAGAATATTTGCTTTGCCATACCAGGATCTACTTCTACATCCTTTGATGAGGCTGTAATTAAGTGTGCACTGTTTTCTCCTCCTTTACTTCAATTAAGGCAGGACTATACGCATCTTTCTGAGAATGAATCTTACAATATTTTGTACTTATCTCAGCATCCTAATTTTACATCTCATCTATGAAAAGGTCATAGTAAATATGTTGTTTCTTGGCTTGTGAATTGATAACAACTGTAAAAAGCACACACATCTCCTGTTATTTCTCTTTATCTGGCTTTCCAGAAAAATTCTAGTGAGTATTGTGAGTATTTTTTCCATGAACTTATGAACATTCTTTTATTGTTTTTCTCATTTCCATTTCTCACAGCACAAAGAGACATAATTCATGATAATTTGCTTCTGTATTTACAAGATTTGGGCTGAACTCTGAGCCTAGAGCTGTTGGTGCTGAAGATGGCAGCTGAGGTGCAGTCTCCACTACAGCTGCTGAGAAACATATAGCAGAACTTAACTCCTTTTGGATCCCATATACCTTCTGCTTCCCACATCTGTTCTTTTTGTCCTTGTTGAAGTTAAAGAAATGCTTTTTGGTATCCATTGAAGAACCTGAGCATTTTTAATGACAGAGTTCTTAAGGAGTTATTAGACTGACTACATTCACTCACCAGCCAGTCATCCGTGAAATAATACTTAACAAGATAAACTTTTGTCTTTTAAACTAGAGTAAAACTATCATGGCATTCTCTTTATATGTTCAGATGATAAAGGAAACAAAACCTTCCTATCATGCCAAGGAGAAAAGTGAGCTCAATGAGCTCATACTTCTTTGGCATTTTTGCCGCTACATCAGGAAATGGTTGCTATGGAGCGAAGGTGGCTGCTAAGACGACTGTAAAGTAATGTTTTTTTCTTCCTTCATTTATTTTCTTGAAAGACCTTATGTTTTGCACTTGTTGAAATGGTAAAATTTTGCTTTTCTTAAGGAACAACAAGTATCCCAAAACATACACTGAACTTGATTCAATGAGAATATCAAGTAGCAAGAACTACCTTATTGAAAACCCATGCAAAAATTTCTCATTCATTTGTAATTTCCACTTAAGTTACAGGGTATCTTTTCCTCAGTCTTTCCTCCTAATTCCACTAAACTTTCTGCTGTCTATTTGACATCCTAGTTGTCCTAATTGCCTAAATATAGAAGTATTCTTCCTTTCATTTGTTGATCTTCTTTCAGTATTAAGTGTAATTGCTTATATCCACCTCCTATTGACTGATGTTGAGACAGTTTCTGATGTGGTGAAACTATGAGCTACTCTTTTGCTGTAGGTGTATTATCTGAAAAATGATGACTGTGGTACAGCTGTATTACATGCAATGATTTGTACATAGACCTTTGCAGTGAGATATGTTGCAGATATGTAAAACTTGGTTGCTACTTGGAATTCTGACTTATTATTCTGTTTTGGGTTTTTTTTCTGTCAAGCTTTCTGTTGCAAAGAGATAAGTCTTAGTAGGCTTTTAATTTAATGTATGTGCATTTTTCATATTACTAATAATTAATATTTAAATGTGCATGTAGAAAAATATATTATGAACCAATTAGAGGTGATTATTAATCTGTAATCAATCAAATGAAATTCTCTAATGGATTTAATTTAGCATAAAATCTACAAATTTCTGTCCTTTCAGTTTTTAAAAGACTAATTCCGGGATGGAACAAGTCTGTACTCTGATCTGCTTGCTTTCATGGCTCATACCATGAAAAAAATCAGATCAAAACAAAAGAAGTCAATGAAACTATCACCTTCTAAGATGAAGAGTAAAAACCTCAACTTCCTAGAAGTGTTCTTCTAAATGGTTCTATGCACCTAATAATATGTTTAAAGATGAATGAATGAAACAGTAATTTCTAATAAAGGGAGGTTTTATTTATTTATTTACTTATTTGCTTGTTCTCCCTGGCTGCTCTGAGTTACAGGGTGTCAGGAAATTTATACAACAGATATATCTATATATGAGAATCTAAGGAATCTGCCACAGCTGAAATTCAGTAGTCATTGAAAAGAAAGATTTAATTACCCGAATAAAAAATTTCAAGATAATAGATGCTCAAGGAGTACTTATTACCTCTTCCCATTTTTCAAATTGCTTTTCTAATGTTTTTTTTTTCTCAGACTAATGGTGCTATTTGGAAATGTAAAACTGAATGAACACTAGGAAAGCCAAGTGTAGGTGTAAGATGGTTGGGATATGGTTAGCAAAACTACCCATCCCTATCAGAAAGCAGGGTTCTGACTCTCTAGAGGTGCTTTCTTTTGAGCAGGTATGTGGGACGTGAGTACAGAAACAGGGTGTG
This sequence comes from Phylloscopus collybita, assembly GCA_027886175.1. NCBI lineage: Eukaryota > Metazoa > Chordata > Aves > Passeriformes > Phylloscopidae > Phylloscopus > Phylloscopus collybita. The sequence continues at coordinate 39,024,737 of JAJNNQ010000009.1, read as the reverse complement.
GATACCATTCTCTCATAAAAGGTTGCAAAAAAAAAATTTCATTTCTTATTAGTTCCACAGTATTGTTAATCAAACAAAATATCTTCTTTTATGGATTGATCAATTTTTATTGACATTATGGACTAGCCAGACAGAAAAAATATTACTCAAGCTTACAGTACTCCATGTGGTCCACTGCTAGAGCTCCATATCCGGAGTTCACACTCTTGTCATAATTTGCTTAGCATATTTTAAAAAATGTAATTGCATATTAATCTGAAGTGTAGGATTGTATCCATTTTATAAAAAAATTCTTCACTATACAGAATACATTTTGTTTCCATAATAGATGTATCTGCATGTATGCACACATAGCATTTGTGTGTGTATGAGAAGGCATGTGTTATAGGGTGTATATATAAATTTCTTCTCCAATAAATAAAAACATTTTAAAAATCTAGAAAAATACAAATCTAAATTTAAAAAAATATAAATCTTAGTTGTTCTGTGCCCCCTTAAAATGTATTTACATTATGAAACAAGCTGTTCATGTTAAACTTAGCACAAATGAGCTGTAACCATTCCACAAATACAGCACAATCATTAACATCTGCCTGCACTTCATAACCCTGGTTACTGATATCTATCTCACGTTGTAGTCTTGATCTCTTCTTTTCTCCCTCTCACTTTTCCACTCATTACGTGGTTTCAAAAAATCTTTTCACAAAGCAGAGGTAAATGAATAGCTGATCTTGTGGCTTTTTCCAAGTACTTGAAGGATTTGCTGGCATTTATTTTGTCCTAACTTATACATAGCCTCCAAAATATTTCTGGATAGCTCCCTGATTTTAGACTGCTATCATACATTTAGATTTTAAAATCTAAACTGCAAGTTACAATATAAATGTGTATGTGTATGCAATATTTGAATTGGTCTCAATATGGAGAAAATATAAAAACTTTATCAAGATAGACATATGAATTTAAAAAACCCCACAAAACAATACTTTTGTCTGTTTCTCATAGATGGAAAACATTGTGGTAACTCTCAGCCACCAATACATTTGTCTTATTTTTAATACCTCTTTTTCACAAGATTTTTCAAGTCTTGTTACTAATCTATCCTTATATGACTAAAATGTTTAAGAAAAGGGGGAGAGGTCATTAATCCTATTTCATTTTACATTTTCTCAACTCAGCACTTACTGCCTTTTAGGAAAACTACAACATCCTATTGCTTTTTCTCACATTTCTCCTTCCAGTCTCCTCCCCTTTCTACATCTGAAATGTGTTCACTGGCAGAGAGGAGAGTAACAGAATCTAGTTTCCTTGTATTTTTATTGGACAAGTTAGAACCAACTAAGAGTCAGGTGAAGATGTCAAGATAAATTTAAGTATTTTATTCTCAAGGCTTTATGTCTTGTGAATATTTCTTGGTGGAATGCAGTCCCCAAATTTGTAACAGAGAATTCTGAGGATACATTTTGTCTGTCACTTCTGTTCTCTGTGGTCCCATGAGTGAAATTGTGGGGGACGATTGTCACAGGCAAAACCTCTTAACCTTCAGATCTTTCTACACTCTTTTCCCTTGAAATATCTAACTCTGTGAAATTAGGGTGTACACTGCTGTGTTTCTGTTCTTTATGCAATGTATCTGAGGCGCTTTCTCTGGTATGTTAATTTGGCTAGCTTATCTTTCTTTGCACACTCCTTTGCATCTCATTGTCCATCCATGTCAGCAAAGTCTTACAAACGCCTTCATGGAATAATTTGATTATGCTGTAGAATTTACAGTTTTAAAATCCTTGCAAGTTTTCATGCCTGCATAGCTGAAATTTGCCTTTTAGAAAAATACACTTGTACATCAAAAGTCTTTCTCAAACCAGGATTTTGGATACAGGGCCTTTATTTTGTCCCTGCCCTGTGTGTTCTATTTATGAAGTAAGAAAGAAAAGTAGAAGCTTGAAGATTGGAAAAAAAACAAAAAATCAGCTTCCCAAGTGAAAATAGCTGCTTTATCTTCTGGTAAAATTGTTTCTTAAAATATGTCAAATAATAATAAATATATAAATGTAATAAGTTTAGTAAATTATAAAACAAAATCCTTGATAAATAGTTTCTAGTTTGCTGTAATTTATGTATGAATTTGTATTTATTATAATACAATTTTTTTAACACTAATGTTGCAAAAATAATTAGTTTCTTCTTATTGTTATACTCATACTTTATTTCCTATAGAATCCTGCCTCAATGGACCAAAAATAACTTATTAAGATCAGAGAAAGTCATCTATCATTATAGGTTAATGCAATATTGTTTTAGCTGGTCAACTGTGAGGAGACTTACTGTAGAATTCTGTTTTATTTATAAGCAATACTGCTTTATTCTTGTCCCTGGTTCTGCCTCCTGAAGTGACACAAGGTACTCAGGAACAGTTCAAATCTCTGTGGTGCTGTTTCAGTCAGCCCTGCTCTGAGCTAGAGCTACAGGGCAGCAGATTATCCCTTTAGTTATCCCACCAGCTGCTTGTGCTGGTGTTGGCTGGGCTATGGTGAATTCTCTTTGCAGCAATGTTGATAATCCAGGAACGTTTTAATTGTTGGTAAACCATGTTTAAGCAGAGTCAAAGCCTTTTCCGCTCCTCACAGCCACCCCCCCAGTGAGGAGGCTGGGAGTGCACAAGAAATTGGGAAAGGACACGGCTGAGACAGCTGACCCCAACTGGCCAAAGGAACATCCCATACCATAGGGCCCATGCTCAGCATGTAAAATGGGGGATGAAGAGGGAAGGGAAGAACATCTGAAATGATGATGTTTGTATTCCCAAGTAACCCTCATGTGAGATGGAGCCCTCCTTTCCTAGGGATGGCTGAGCATCTGCCTGCCCATCAGAAGTGGTGAATAAATTCCTTGTTTTGCTTTGTTTATGTGAGTGTGGCTTTTACTTTCCCCATTACAATGTCTTTATCTAACCCACAAGTTTTTTCACTTTCCCGATTCTCTCCCCGCTCCTGGGGTCAAACCACACTTCTCCACTGAGATTACTGTCTACAGGTCTTATGTGTAATGCTGCCCACTGCAAATTGAATACTTATGAAATTATTCTCTGAATCTGTCTCACAGTCCACTAAACAACCATGAAATAAAATTAGCTTTTCTTCATTACTAACTCAAATCATATTCAAGCTAGAATATTACAGAAAATCATTCCTGATTATCAATTTTCTGACCCATGTACTACAGTCTACTTTGGAGCTTTTATGCAGCTGATTTAGGGTTAGGTTTTTTGTTTTGGTTTTTGTTTTGTTTTAAAACAATTGTTTCTGATTCAGGTGCATAGCACCTAAGAAAAACTCTAAAACTTCTGCTATATCTCCTTTGTTTTGTGTATGATAAAAACTTTGAGTCTTTGTAAATGCCTACTCTTTAACCATTCTTTCATATTTCTTTGTCCTTGCATTATCTTCCATACCTTCCACAAACCATCTCCAGGTTTCCTTTTCCAGTGTATCATTTTCATTAGGAGTGAGCTGAAAGCAGGAGAGCTTGTTAAGACAAAATGTTTCCTCTTTTTTGACCTCTTTTTCTGTCTTCTAATTTATGTAGGTATTTAAAACATATTTTCGATTTTGCCAGAGAATACTTAACAAAAAATTAAAAATCCTGTTGTCTGGCATACTAAAGGGTGTAGCAAATGATGACCTTGCATGAAGGCCAAGTAGATTTCAAGTAAACAGGCAGTGACATTTCACTCCCTGGTGTTTATTATTTACTTTATTTCAGGTGTCAGCACAAAGGTAAGGGAGAATAATTCTTTCATTGACTGAACACTGCACCAAGAAGAAATTTCTGTAAATAATGTAACTTGCATAGAAAAAAATGCACTGCTATCAATCTCAAATACATATAGCCTTCTAACATCAACCATCAAAGCTTTTACATTTTCCTGGAGAAACACACAGGAACACAGGGACAGATTAGCTTGTGAATGGATGGAGAAAGGAGTGGAAAATGAATGATTTATATAGTACCCAGTTGGGTTCTGCCAGACAATTTGCCTTTTTTTTTTTCTTTTTTTTTTGATTGGTGATTTATTTATTTTATGAAAAGAAAAGAAAAGAAAAGAAAAGAAAAGAAAAGAAAAGAAAAGAAAAGAAAAGAAAAGAAAAGAAAAGAAAAGAAAAGAAAAGAAAAGAAAAGAAAAGAAAAGAAAAGAAAAGGGGTAGGTATATCTTGCCGCATTTCCAAAGCAAAACCCTGCTCAGTTTCAAATCGGAAGCATTGTACATCCACATGTTTCAATACCTGGGAGAGAAATGCTTAGGTAAGATCCTCGTGCCAGGTGCAGGAGCCCAGGAACTGACAGAGGAGCTGCAGGGGTGGCCTCTGAGAGAAAAGGTCAGATGGACACAGCCCATCCCAACCATAGGGAGCCACCACAGGGCACAACTGAGCCCTGCAGTCACACTCATGGCACTTTTTGGAAGGAGTATTCAAGAAAGGGCATAAAACACCCTTTGGAAAGAGAAGTAGAGAGAACAAAAAAGAGTGTGATGAAGGTCAACATCAGATGAGAGGAAAGATACAACAGAACAACAAAATTAATTTGAATTTCTCCAGGCTGAGCCTATGCTGACCACAGCAAGAGCTGGTAAGCATTTTCCCTGCCTTTATTCTGACCACAGGATCTCTCCTTCATGTTCTATTTTCAACCCTCTCCCGCAAAGAGTGGAGAGTGAGTGGGTTAGGTGGGTACTTGACTGGTAGCCTTGGTGGTCATGGACTCAAACTAGAGCACAATGTGGAGCAAAAGCAGTTGCAGAAATATCCGAGAACAGCAAAGAGAGCCGGAATTTGCCCCATTTCCTCTTTCTCCATGGATCAGCAATCCAAGTCATCAATTGCAGTTCATCAGATTTACAGATTCTTGCTGCCTTTTTTGGATAAAACAATAGGATTGATAGATATCACCACTGGATGAGATAATGTACACAATTTTGTCCTCCAGAGAACTTCTCAGTAATTTTCGTGCACTGGCCAAGCCAAATATGTTTGGCAGTTCAAAGAAGGGTCAGCAGATCAACTGAGTGCCAGTTCTGGATGTCATTATTATTACAAACCTATTGATCTCCCAGGAGGCCACAGGGGGAGTTGAATCTGCCTTAACAACTCTACACCATTCTCAGCTTCCACTTTTGCACATTGTGTTGCTTAGTAAACACCATCTCTCTAGGATTTTATGGTAATAGGTAAGTTTCCAACAGTCTTTTGTCAAGTAAGACCCCAAAAGTAGTGCAATTAATATAAATGTCATGATTTTTAGTCACTACTTTTTTAATATTTGTGCAATCGATTTTCATTTCACTGTAATAGATCAAATGCAATTATGCTGCCAGTTTTTAGATTCAATTAATAAAAGCTATAAAAATAAGTTAAGTAAACATATGGTTCTTTTCAGCTGTGTTCCATGCAAATAGCAAGCAGAAATATTTAATTCTTTTCCCAGATATTAAATTTCTGTTGGCCAAATTGTGCCTATGGGTATAACCATGCTGAGATTGTTTAAAGTATGTTTTTATTTTCTGTAATGATTGATGTGTTAGGGAATCTCAGGAAACTTGCCTAAAGGAATTTTTCTTTATAGCAATAGGAACAAACCCCTATTCACTGAAATGATAAGCCAGAACAATTTTCAGGTTCTAAAGAACATTATAAATTAATGGAACTCCTAAAGAGGGATCAGAGTTATTTTGCTTCAAAATGTACTTGCTTGGATTTCTCATTAATTAAAAATGATTTCAACTATGAAAATAGATAAAATTTATTCTGTACTAATCAACACATATTGCCTGCCCATGGCACTAATATTATGCTGATGCACTCAGTGAGAGTGGTCTGAAATCAATATAAAAGCACTTAAAGCAATGTTCATGGCCTTCAGCTGTGATGTTTTCAGGCTGTTAGCTTTTTTAACAAAGCTAATAAATTGTATGAAGAAAAAAATTAAACCATGTAGATTTTCAGAGAAGGAAAATAGAATATTATTAGGACTGAAGGTTTTTGTTATTCATCTGTTATGGCAAATTACATTTTTTGTGCAAGAGGGTAATTATGGAAACCACTTATAAGTTTCTTGGGTTCATTTGGGGTATACTTGATTTGGAAATAGATTTGATTTTCTTGTTAAAGTAAACATTCAGATTGACTGTTTACCATTTTTGATCATAACTATTTTTACTAGACTATAAAGCTTCCATGATCAGTATCATGCCTTCACATATTTTTGTATTATCACAATTTCATACCGATGGGATCTTTTGAATTCACTTGTAAGGTCTTACTGTGTAAGATCAATTACACAGGAATTGTAGTGTCTCTTAGAAAATTCTGGCTTCCTGTTACCTGGGAAAGACTTTCTTTGCATGTTAAATTTTAATCTCCACAGCAAAATAAGATAATGTACAACACAAATGCTAATAATTTAAGTGATGCTACTTTAAACACTGGAAATATTTGTAAAATTCTGACTTATTAAGGAGGTGATATTGATTTTTAAATGTTTCAATTTATTAGAAAAAACTCAATAAGACCCACCATGCAGGAAATAACACTTCAGTAATCAAAAGTTCACTAATTTATTGTAACTGACTTCTCTTGAAAAAATTAAATGATTCCAGAACATATTATGTTTGAAATGACTAAGAAATGTCTATACCCCAAAACCCCCAAAAGAGTTAGAGCTGATGCAGCCTTTTATCAGGACCCAGAAGAGTGCAGAACAATTGCACATCTCCTTTTTGTTTGCCTTTCAAAATGTTAACAGGTTTGACTGGGATTTAAATATTTAGAGTAGAAATTAAATTTTTATAGTACCTATGGGGACTGTGGGAAAACAAGTATTAGCAATCTTACAGTAAAAACAGCTTTAGAAGACAAGTGACATTTAGTTCATATGAGGCAGCATATGCTTTGTGTCCTTTCTTCAGCGGTGGAAATGCCCAGGCTTTGGCTCTATTCCTACGAGATGATGACTATCCTCAACTCCAAGTCCTGCTCTCCTTGTTTACTGACAAGTAAATCTGGAGACATCTCATTTGTCAGGACAGTTGCCACTGATTCTCATCATTGCAGGGTAGCAGAATTGGGCATTTACATTTCAGTGCAGGGTTCTTCAAAAGATGTAGTGTGAGACCCTACATTTGCCATACACTTGAAACAGCAAACTCCCACTAAAAAAAGCAGCACAAATCTTTGTAATTTTTTTCTTGCTATAATTGCTGAATCTTGTAATTTTTTTCTCCCTCTTGTTTGATAACTTGCCTGTTTAGATCAAAAGCTGTGTAAAATAGATAAAATAGGGATATGAATGTTGGAGTGATAACATGTCAAGGCTTACAGCTGTATGGCCAAGACTAACCATGACTTGTTTTTGAAGGCAAGACCTCCTGGAGCTCATTTGAGTACAAGGCTGTGCCAAAAACTGACACCTCACAGTAGGGTGCAGAGCTGTCCCTCAGCACAATCTTTTCTAGCTATAGTTTTACCAGTGTGGTACCCCTTATTCTACATTTTGGAACAGTGTTCAGCCTCAGAGAAACTAAAGGGTTGAAGCATCAATTCTGTCTGGCCCATATGCTGGGGAAAAAAAAAGTCAGGAAAAAAGACAGATGGCATGTTATCTCCAGGACCTGAAACAAGCCAGCCAGGCACACTGCAGCTCAGATGTGTTAAGGTGGTTTCTTCACGAAACTAAAGATTAGTGACTCATAAAGAAAAAAATTTACAACAAATTTGCAGTAAATTGCATTTTATCTTGCTGAATTTGCAAAATGTTGTTTAAGCATAACAAGGATCAGAAAGTTATTTATTATGTAGATAAATCATACTACTGTTGGGGACTACTTTGGTTTCTAGGTTCTCTTAAGCCTCTCAGGTAGTTAAATCATATTATTAGCAGTTTAGTTAAACACGTTTTCAGTTAATGAGGTTATTTTTATCCTTAGAAGTAACATCATGACTGCTAAGTGAGTTGTAGCATCACACAGAGATCATTGCTACCTACAGCTGAATCATTAACAATCTGGTTAAATATCAAGAGGCAAATTCTATCAAGAGCTTAGTCACTCAGAGTCAGGCTTTTGAGTAGGGAAAATTTGGGATTTGGTGCTTCTGTGGAGTATGGTGTTGGAGTAGGGTAACCATTTGTTCCAATGTTTGTAAAATTTGCTTATTATCTCTACAAATATTTTATTGTAAAGAAAACAGGCAAATAAGTATTGTGTTGATTTTTGTGGATGTAAGTGCTTTATGAATACTGCAGTCCTATTGCATATAATCCAAACTCACAAGAACATTGACAGCTGCTCCTCTTCAAGAAGGGAGAACTGAGGCATCTATTGACAAAGACCAAAACTATTAAGTGGCATACAAGCTTTCCATGCTTAGTTTTATAAATGTACTCTTGAGTTGCTGGGCATTGGAGGCGTTTTCCTTGGGTTCTAATTTTATTTTTTTCCCCTGCAATATTAATGATTCTGCAGTATTGCACGTGTTCGAAATTGACTCTGTTTGCATTTGGATGCAGTTATGAATACTCACTAATTCTACAAATGTAGTTCCAGTTATCTCCTGCTGGGCATATAGGAAAGGAGGAAGACATGACTACTGATAAAAATTCTTGTTCCACTTGCTCAGCATCCTGCTCATGGATAAGGTTTCTGTCTAGTTGTCTATAGTAATATTTTCCTAATTGCAAAATAGTCTCATTTGTTCCTGCACTGTGAATTCCTTCTTTTTCAGCCACAGAAATGACTGAAGCAGAGCTTAGATAATTTTCTACTGCACAATATACATTCACAGAATTCTGGTTTTATAAACTCATATCTGACTATTTAAATTGTAATTAAATCTTTAGAGATAGCCAAAGATTGCAATTGAAAAGCATTTCTAAGAAATGGTACTGAGTCACCTCCTGGATATAAATGATACAAAAAAGACCATTATCATCTAGAAAATTATATGATAAGCTGGAAAGAAGGACCAGAGGAAACAAAGTATTAAAGAACAGATGAGAAAAAGAACAATTAAAACTAGTTCTTTAACAATTTAAGAAGAATTGACTGATGGAAAATAAGCACTGTCTGTGCTGTATGTCAGTATTTAATGTGCATTATCAGTTTGTATTTAGGCAGATTTACTCCATGGTAGAGGTTGAAGCTAGCTGAAAATGAAGAAGTAAACAAATGAATACAGTTAACTAAGGGATTTGAATAATGTCATTATTTATCAAATAATTTATTTGACAAATAGTATTTTGACTGTTGCAGAATTGGTTGACAGTATTTGTCGAATAAATCAGTCAATGAAAAATGACAAAGACTCAATAAATAATGCATTTGATAAATAATACTTAGCAAGCTCAACTGCACATATAATTTTATTTTCTGAATCCTGTATTAAGCAGAAAGCAGTCAATTTTTATTCCCCTCCCTCCCCCAGCTCCCAGCCCTCCTATGTCCAAGCGGGAAATGCTGGTTTTGGCTCTTGCAATACTGTTCCTCAGGTTGTATAGGAATGAAGGTGAAAATTAGGTATTTGTCCTAGAAAAAACATATTTGATAGAGATCATGACATTAAAGACAAGAAAATCTTCATCATTTTTTAAAGGTATGACAAGTTTTGGTAGCACTACACATTTAAATACAATGGAAGTTGCACCACTTCTACCTTTCTATTTAGTATAATGACGATTGGAGACATGCTTTACTTTGGTTTCTTATCAAAGATGCCAATACACACTAGAAACGAGGATTACACAAAAAATCCTGATATTTAAAAGTTAGTTTGCTTGAAATTGACATTTTAGATATCTCTAATGCAGTGGTTTTGAGATACTTCAATTGATAAGTGATGAACTTCTATTACACTGTTCTGTGTATGTATCCTTTCTTCCTATAATTGACAATAACAACCTTAAGTTCTTTCAACTTTTTTAGGAGCAACTCTAGGAAAAAAAACAAAAACAAAATGAAGATGATGGTGGTTATCTGAAATCATATGCCATCCTTTTTTCTTTCTTTGTGAGATATTTCAAAGATCTTTTAAAGATATTTTAAGATCATCTCCAAAGGAATACTATTTAATGACCTTATGTAGGGGGGCAGAATATCTGGCTAATATTTTTTTCCCCATACTAGGCAGATGTCCTAGTTAGTGCCTGGAGGCATGAAAGACATGAACTCAGGAAGAGATGTAGATCAGAAGAAGAAAACAAATGTCAAGGCTGAGAAGCTGCCTGGCCCTGCAGAACTTGAAAGGAAAGAGTTGGCACAGCAGCAGCAATTCTGTCTGTATGGGGCTTTAGGCACCAGCTGCTCCTTAGTGACTGCTCTACCTCACCTCTACCTCATGTTTTAATTTTTCTGAATATTGAAATACTTACTAAAGTGTTTTTACCTGATACAGAAGCTTTTGATATAGGACAGGACAGAACGGAGAAATTGAAATTCCTAAGGAAGGATGACACAGCAGGTGTTAGAGATGAAAAGGTATTTTTGAGGCCTTTGCCTGCCTGTGTGTCTGGTTTATGCAGCAGCTCTCTGTAGGCTGCTTGAGATCCTGAAGAATTTTCTATCTTACTTTTCACTCACATCTGTTTGGGAAGCAATTGTATGTGTAGGATCATGTAATGGTACCACTGGATTTAATATGTCTGACATGATGAAAGTTTCCAGAGGAGTAAGGTTTGTCATTGTATACAGAAGGAGTTCAGTTCTGACATTAACTGTGAGGAGTGAAGTTGTATAAAAAACAATTGTCAAAAAAAGGAGTATATATTGCTTGCATTGTAGTAATATAAACAGGATGAAATACTGTCTTTGCAGTCAATGAGATATTTATCCTTGATTTAGTAGTCAGGAAGTCATCACTCACAGAAATAAATCAGATGTTAAAATAAGCTTTTGTCCTTTGGTTCCAGTGAATATTCTAACCATCATCTAAGTCAAATAAAAAATTGATAAGCATGTGTTTAAACATCTGCCTGGATAGTTTAACTTTTAGTACATAATCATGTTTTAGTATTCCAGAGTAGCAAATATGGAGTGAAAAATCCCAGTAGCATGAACTCTTATTTCTTTGTGATACACGGATGTGTATTTTACCAGTCTCCTTATGCTAGCTTAACCATAAAAGTGAACAAACAAAATCAAAAAAACCAGACATTCAAATGCAATACCCCAAAATCATCCATCGAAACTTTACCTTTAATCCTTAATCTGTAAACTATGCTGCTTCAGGAATCATTTAACAGACCAGGTTTCATTAGCCTGTGTGTGTTGTTACACCTTAGCAATACTGGTATATCAAATCTTGAGGACAAAAAAGAGACACCACAGTTTTAATTTGCTTTGTTCTTTTTGTTGAAGCTGCAGGGTTAGGAAGCCTTGTTTATTTTGGTGAATAATTTAGGGATTTAAAATAAAACCTCCTTAAAATTGGTGTCTTAATAACTGAGTGCATTCACATGCCATCTCAAATTTAACCTCAAGTAACCACATGCCTTCTAACTGTCATGTTGTGTTTTTAGGATAAGATTCTAGACAAGTGTGTTTTCCTCATCTTCAGCTACAATCTTACTGAAATTTAAAAACAAAGTAATGGATACAAGCCATTGCAAGCTATTTTACACACACACACACACACACACACACACACACACACACACACACACTCGCACGCCACTGCCAGACAAGAGCATATATGTAGCAGGTAATATGCTTTCATAGGCTTGTCACAAAAACACATGCAAACACACACAAAATAGACATTAGTTTTCACAATGAGTCAGGGACTTTTCCTGTTAAAATCTATGTCAAAACTTCTACTAAATACAGTTCTGCCAGAACAGAACACTGAAACACTGATACAGTTCCAGAACACATTTCAACATTTTGCTGTTTCTGTTGCATTTTCCTCCTCATGATTCTGCACCTTTGATTACAAAGATCCACTGATGTTTTCTCTCACTTGGATCAGAAAATCATCCTGTTAATAAGAACAGTAGTTTTGAGCTGCTCAAGCATAGTTTTCAGCAATACTGTTGTGACCTTTTTAAAATTATACTATTAGAGTTTGTGCCCTGACTGTGCTCTGCCACATAGAATTCAATTTGTTTCACACACAGGGTGATGAGGGAGCCTTAAGAAGAAGATATGAAAGTTTGTGAGGGTGAAGACCAAAAAAAGAGAAAGAAATGTGAGTGGTCTAGTTCAGGAAGGTTCTAAGTAGTGAAGGGCAAAGCATAGACTTAATCAAATGGAAAGAGCAAGAAAAAAATAGAAGACTGTGGAAGTCAGAGAGGCTACATGTGAGCTGACAAATTAGCTCTCACTGGACATTTACACGGTGTAAAATTTACATGTAAATATTTTACTGCATGTAAATACATGTATTAAGTAATAAAGAAAAATGTAAGTGCATACAAATGTAAGTAAAAACATTGACTTTAAAATACTTACACTAAACAATTCTGTGCTAGAGGAGGGGAAAGAGTGAGTGGCATGTAGCATGCCTCACATTGGTCATAGTGAAGATGAGCAGAGGGATGCACATTTTCAGGGGGTCTGTTGATATCCATGCAAAAACAGTTTCATAGGAACAAATGAGAAACACGATTACAAAAGAGGCTTTGGACTGTGTCTCTGGGAGTCCACAGGTTGATTCAACCACATTGCAATACAAAATTGAAGAACAAGTTCAATATCATTACTTTTATTTTCAAGGCAAACCCCCTAGATTTTATTAAATGAAAAGAAAATAATGCCAGGGTAGCTGTGCTGGTATAGGGAACACTTTCTAGAGTACCTGCTGCCACTCTGAATGAACATGAACAACCCTGTACATTAAAATGTAAAATTTATTGAGCAAAACCAGCAATACACAAAAAAATGGAGTCTTTATACTTCCTGCAGAAAGCCAGCAATGAATCTCAATACCTTCAAGTATCAATCCTATTCTCATCTACCCATAAAACATCAACCCTTTCCAATGTGAATTTTTGAACTGGACATGCCTTCATACTGTCATTTGTTGGTCAAAGTGATTTTGGTAAGTTTATTTCAAATCTATCATCATAAAGCATCCTGAGCTCAGTGTGCTGGTTTTGGCCAGAGTAGAGTAAATTTTCTTCCCAGTGGCTGGTATGGGGCTATGTTTTGGATTTCTGCTGAACACAGTGGTGATAACATAGAGTTGTTCTTGTTATTGCTGAGCAGGGCTTGCACAGAGCCAAGGCCTTTTGTGATTCTCATACAGCCAGGCTGGCGAGGAAGCTGGGGGTTTGTGGGAGGTTGGGAGGAGACACAGCCAGGACAGGTGACACCAACTGCCCAAAGGCACATTCCCACACCGTATAACATCATGCTTGGTATATAAAGTGGGGAGAGGAAGGAAAAAGGGGAGGATATTTAAGGAGGAGGAAGGGAGAAGTGATGGTGTTTGTGTGCCCAAGTAACCCTTCCATGTGATAGGGCCCTGCTCTCCTGGAGATGGCCAAACACCTGCCTGCCCATGGGAAGCAGTGAATTAATTCCTAGTTTTTTCCTTGCTTCTGTGTCTTAATCTCAACCCACAAGTTCTCTATCTTTTGCCCTTTCGATTCACCCCCTGGTAGGGCAGTGAGCAAGTGGCTGTGTGGGGCTTGGCTGCTGGCTGGTGCTAAACCATTACAGCTCAGCAGACCTACTCATTAGCTACTTACAAGAAAACAGACCTGGTTTGTGATTTTTTATATATATACAGGTTAAAGGGAAAAGCTTGTGCAATCAAGCTGTGATATCTTAAGTTTTAAGATATATAAGACATGTACATTGACAGCTTTCTTGATTTTCATACCTGTTTAGAATCACAAAGAGATTAATTTGCTACTTCAAATAACTTGTAAAATAACCACAAGGTACATTTATAAAGTGTAAGAAAATATGTTTCTTTCATTTGCAGCTGAGAGTGCTTCTGTTGTTTCTGATGGAGTTTATTCTAGTGGTAAGGGATTTTAAATAGGTTATTAATAAAAGCATGAAACACGGATCTTTTGAATTAACACAGATTGCCACATTCAGATATATATTATGACAGTTGTAGGTTTTTTTCTCTTTTATTCATGCTACCCAAGGCAGTTTAGACCATTTTAATTCTGAATACTAAAGCTAGCAGAACAGAGGTGAACAATATGTTTCTTAGCTACTCTCGTGAGGCGCTGCAGATGTGATACCCAGTATTTTGTTTTCTTGCATTGTATCTCTGGGTTAGACTGGGAGATGTTGTAACTACCAAGTTAAGGTAGATGTTTATGTTCCCTAGGTTCCCTCTACAAGCAACTGGAGAGAGGAAGATCCTTTAGAGGTTAATCCAAGGAAGACTATATGTAAGTTCCTTAATAGCATAGAAAGTATCTCAAATGAATTGAAAAACACTACAAAAAGAACTCAGATAGCTTTTTAGTTTGGGTGCCCAAAGTCAGGTATGAAAACCCTTGCATTATGCCATTTTAAAACATTGTCACTGCTTCCCTTTTAAGGCATGGGCAACAAAAGCAAAGCTGCAAATGCAATTTATGTGATCTTAATAGCAGTATCTTCCTCCTCCAGTTCTAACTGTGTTCCTATAAAACTGCTGAGATCAATTCAAAAGTTTGAACTGTGTGTTGATGTTGGAGATATTCAAAGGTCATCTGGACATGGTCCACCATCTCCTCTTCACGTAAGCTTGCTTGAATGGGGGATTTAAGAGTTGGACAAGCTGACTCCCAGAGGTCTCTTTCAACCTCAAAGATTTTGTGATTCTGTGATTCTTAATTTCATGGAAATGCTTCTGGATGCAATTTTAGATGTTAATAATACAAATTTTAATTAAATATTAAAAAATTGCCTGAAGATTCATGAAGGTCTCCTCCAAAAGATCCAAAAGATTGAAAAAAGGTCCTAAAAAAAGAGCATTGTTTCCACCTGTGTTTTGCTGCTAACTGCAGTTCATTAAGAATAGATGATGCCCCCACCTACTGAAGGAAAATGAATAAATGAATTGCAGGTGCATCTTGATTGCTCCTAATTTGTTCTTCATTTATGTCCTTTACGATTGGCTTTTTTTTTTTTTAAGTTAACCCATGAACAGTTTGTATTAAAAAAATATGTAGAGCTGGAAAAGTTAAAAAGGTCAGAACGCAAAGCAAGCAGCTTCTTGCAGAAACAGAAATATGTTCTTTATCCTGTTGTGCAGCACAGCTGGAGTGCTTTCAGTGGCAGAAAATGCTCATATTGAAAATTTGGAGGCAAAATCAGTACTGGTAGGAAGATCATGCTTTTACCATTTTAATGATCATACATTCAGCAAAAAGTTGAGAGGTCTGACTAATAGAATTACTGTAAGAATGGAAGCTATCACTGGAAAGAACATTCAAATGTATATTAAAAGCTTTGGCTTTTATTTTCTGCACTCTTACAGGCAAAAGGTCTGCCTGTACTCCTATCTAAAGTCTTATTCATAGTTAGAGGCTGTATGGTGCAATAGAAAGGTGTTTTTGATGAACTAGATTCAAACTTCAAGCTAGGAGGAAAAAGTGCATTCTAAGTGAGTTTTGTCAGCAATCAGATTGCAGTATCATGCAGTGTCAGAAAATACCATTGCATCATCACCAATGAAACATCATCAAAAAACATCATAAATGTCAAAAAATACCATTGCAAATTTTCTCTGGCTTGTACTGCAAAAACCAGTGAATAAAGCAAAAGAAAGGCCCTTTAGGGAGATCAAACCTTGCATCTCTGCATAGCTTTGAATCAATCCATTCTGACAAGTCAGACTCCTTCCACTCATGCAAAACTAGTGAAACACCAAATCGCTATTTACTGCCCTAACTCTTGCATCTTTTTACTGTTCTGAAAGGAAACATGCATTTTTCAGCTTTCAGGAAGCATCTACAAAATAATATAGAAATAACAGTTCATGAAAATTTGTGCCTATTTTATAGTGACTCTGCAGAAAAATATGCAAATCTCTTTAAGAAATTATTCTGGTTGATCTACCACTATTTAGTGAAGAGATTTACTAGAAAAAAACAAAATATTGTCTGAATTTCTGTCATCTCTGATTCAACAAGCAGCCTGCGACACTTCCGGGCATTACTTACCCTTAACAGAGAAACTTTTAAAATAATGATTTTTTTTCTTAATTATTTAGGGGATTAATATGTTAATTTTATGAATAGGCAGCTTTGCTTTAAGATGTACTTTCTAATGTACTTTGGTAATAAGTAGAAATCCACTCAAAAAGATGTTACAAAGTTGTTATAAATAGACACTTCTTTTATCTTTTGCTATCCCCTTGGCTGTTATTGTGAGAGTACTTACATATTCTCATTTAGGGTCACAATTTGACTAAATATCAAACAGATAGGAAATGAGAGTCCTGGACAAGGTATTTTGAGAGAGAATTTGAAGTAGAAAAACATATATATTGAAAGGTTAAACATAAACCTTAATGATTGCTAACTCCTTTCCTAAACTGTAGGAGACAGGCTGGCTGGAGGATGGTGGAAATAAAAGGTCAGAAGGACAGAGACACAAAGAGCTTCTCCTTCCCTTGCAGAAGGATGGATCAGCTTGGCTCTTTACCCCTCTTATTTAAGGACAACATAAGTCTAATTTAATGCAGAAACTGGAGCCATGAACATCAGAATAATATTGACTCCAAATGAATAGAAGCAAAGCTCCTCTGTTGGCTGTGGGGAAATAAGCCGAATCAATGTCAGAACTTGTGCTGTTTCTGCATTTTGGGGAGATTCCAAATCCCTGCTTTGGTCTTTCCTGTTTTTTTGACTATCTTCAATCTGAACCTCTGATGCCTCTGAAAATATAGATACTACAGGACACATCAAAGCAAGAAGTACAGAGACAAAACAGAATCAGCATGGATCAGTAGCACTTAGCTCTGGCTGAGCACAAGACATGTAAGACACAAGCTGGCACTTGCAAAGCCATGTGGGTGTTTCTGCACTGTGTTTGTTACAGTCTTAGTCCTGGGGAGACTGATCAACTCCAGCACAAGATCAGTTCTTACCACAGCACATCTGTCCTTCCACTGTAGCTTAAGCAGAGCTGACCTGAATGTTGCAAAGAAAACTTGGCAGTTTTTTGTGGTTTGTGTGGGGTTTTTTTGGTTTCTTTTTTTTTTTTTTTTTTTTGTTTGTTTGTTTGTTTGGTTTTGGTTTTTTTGTTTGTTTTTTTTTTTTGTTTGTTTTTTTTGGTGTTTTTGTTTTTTTGTTGTTTTTGTTTTTTTTTTTTTTTAGAGACAGTGAAGATCCATCTAGGCTTATTAAAGGGAAACTGATGTATTGATATTATTTATATTGATATCTCTCTAAGTACCTTATGTCTATCCAGGGATGTAACACAAAATTCAGTACAAAATGAAGGGCAACAAAAAGCTACTGCTAGGGAGATATCATTGTGATGAGAGATACAGGAGAAGAGAAAATTCTGTGAAGCATTGTGGAATTCTTGGTTGGCTTTTTGCTCCTAGCTGAAAAACAAATCAAACCAGAAAACAGACAAACTCAGAACCAACCAAACACCCCTTCCCCAAACTCACAAAAAAACCCGAACCATAAAGCTTTTTCCCAAAATGTTATTTTATTATAGCATATTCCTAACTTTTCATGCAATTCATTTTGAATTTTAGTGTAAACTAAAATTGTATAATTTTTTTTTGTAATACTTTTCAAAAAGAAGTCTCCATAAGCAAATGAAAACAGACTCAGACTCAGACTGTTGCATTTGATTTCTGAAGTGGTGGTAACTACTCACTAGCAACAATAAATATTTCAGGCTAGCCTGTCATGCATTTCAAATTCTTGGCTTCCCTATCTGACATGATATGTGCCCTATTTAAATTAATGCCATAACCAGGAATAGACAAATTTCTCAGACAACGTAAATTAACATAGATCCAACTAAGTCAATTGACCAAAGCTTGATGAGAATACAAAGTAGTTGAGATAATCCTAATCTGACTTAAGTTTTAAATAGTTAATTACAATTTTTCATCCGCTTTCCTTGTGCATCTTGTTCATACCCAAAATAGGAAACTGTCAATGAATCACACAGAACTCCATCAGATAATCTCCTATTTCTGTTCTTATTTATTCAAGTGCCATGGCAGACATGGATTTTGCTTGGGTTTTTTGTCCCTTGCTTGTCTCAGCATCACTTTTTTCCCTTGTCATATCTCTTCTCATATCTTATATCATGTATCCTGTGGTATCTGAAAGAAAAAATCGACCTTTTTTTTTTTAGAGTTGAAACTAAGGAAATATATTTATAATGATACAGAGCTACAGCGAGTCTGAAGAGTGAGGGAGACACCAATGGTGACAAAATAGGAGGTCACCTTTTCTCTTGAATGATAATTTTGAATGATATCACAGTGAAACACCACAGAGTAACTTGGTCAGGACCTGGTGGCTACTAAGCTGCTGAGTAAATGGGAAGAGTTCATATTTGAGAAGCTCATGGTAATGTCTCCAAAACCACAGAAAACAGAGGAAAAGAATACTCAGAAAAAGATTAGATGCTGGATATAAAACATGTATAAATGATGAGTTTGCAAGTAAAATATAAAAAGAAAAATAATAAGTAGAGGAAGAAAATAGCAGCTAGTATTGCAAAGGTACAGAAAAGGATGACATGAGACAGCTACAGTGGAGAAACAGGAAAATGAGACCAAGTTAGATGAAAGAGGAAAGAGCAGCAGGAGTTTATTTGAGGCTGAATAAGAGCCAAAGGTGAACACAGCGGAATCTGCTACCCATCCATCATGATAGAGTTGACAGATTCCTCCTAAAGTATCAAGAATATGCCAAACTGTGAGGCCAAGGAATTATAATAGTAAAGGTTTTCAAGTGTTGTTTTGCTTATATTCTTTCTACATAGAAAAGCAAGACAAAAAAATGAAGGCTGAAGGGCTGAATAAACTGTGACAATAGATAGATGACTGTGAAGATAAAATAATGTTACATTTCCAAGACTTTCAACCATAGATAGGTGTTCAGAAATACAACAGTGACTGGATGGAGTCCATTTTAGAGAAAACCCACCTTCAGGTTACCATGACTGCAAAGATCCTGAAAATTAAAGGGAACAAATTAGCACTCACTATGCAATTGCCACCCCTACTTCCAACACACAAAGAAAAAGGAAAAAAGAAAGTCACAAGACATGTTGCAGTAGAAAAATCATCATGAGGGAGGAATATTTAATAATAACACAATATCTTCCATAAACTGTTCATGGAAGAGTCGAACACAGATAGTTGAATATAGTCAAAAAGAAATAATTGCAAAGTTTACAAAGTCCAAAGAGAGGTCTAGGAAGGTCAATAAACAAAAGGAAAAGTGTGAAAACATGTGTGGAAAAGGATATTATAGGGATATTTGAAACCTAGTGGGCTAATCACTAACAATGGAAGTCAATTACTAAAATTTATAAAATCAAGCAGTATAAAAGTGTTCAAGGAGGAAAAAGCACTAAAGGTATGAAAAAAATCCACAAAAAAATGGAATGAAAATATACGAATTGCAGAATTTTTCTGGACCAAAATAATTTTTTTTTAAAAAGGCAGACATAAAATTTGTGGCAGGATTTTTAAAATTTTAGTACTCACATCAGTGAATCAGTACGAGATGACTCTTTATCAGATTCACTTTTGGTCAGAATTAACTGAGACTCATTGGTTGAAGATAACATAGGTTTAGTGGCAGTAAAATAATTCATTATTTTTAATTCAATGTGTGGAAGAAAGGTATGTGATATAAGGTCTTCAAATTCAAAAGATAATATGAGTATTCAATGAACTGCAAATTTCTTTATGCTAAAGAAAATTTGTATAGAATAGGAAAATTTTATATGGCTGGCAATCTTAATAAAGGTGTATTTTACTGCCTGTAGTGAGTTTTAACTTTAAAATAATACTTTATTCAAGTATTACTTTTATTCCTTTTAACCTGGAAATCAGCATTTCAGGCTATCTGATTCTGTACTGAAAATTCATCTTATGAATCTCACCACTTTCTTCACTTTCTCCAGTGCATTCTTGGTGGTTACCTATTGTCACTATAACTTCAGACTTCCAATTATTTAGAAAATCGTGCTGCTGTTATAATTGCTAACTACATATCATTTCTCACTATTCTTAAGTGGGAGCAATTTCTGTGACATTTCAGGATAATCATATCTTAAGCCTTTCTGAAGTAAAGTTGAATTTTAATTAAGGATTCAAAAACATGAACTTTCCAATACACAGATTGAGAGCTTTAGATTTAATGCACTTATTTGATGCTGAAAGGTGTGAGAAGGTCAGGAATGAAAATACAGATATTGTGCTAATGCTGGCAGTTTCAATTCTGCATCTGTTGGCATCTCCATATTGCAGATGAACTCTGATAAATTATACCAATTTATAATTTTATAACAGTCTCATGGGTATCTTTTTATTATGCATTTTAGTATGCATCTGCAGTGACGGTTCTGCAGTTCCCCGTGCATAGCAAATGTAGCAGACACTTTTTCACTGTAATTGTCATGTCGTACATGAGTACTGCATCAGGATTTGAGAAAAGGCTGTTAAGAGCATCCCTCATGATAGTTTTCACTTCAGCTAATGTACACTTCGATTCCAAAAGTCCAGGCAGAATGTGTAACAAGGCATAGAGACTTTTTTTATTTGTTTCACACAAATTCATAGGAAAAAACCTGACAAATATCTCAAAAGGTCAGTTCCTCTACTCATCCAAAAGACAGCAAGAATATATAGAAGACTCCATGCAGATGAACAGATGGGTAAAATTCTATATAATATAATTTATTATAAACTCTCTAATAACTGATGATAATTTTTAGTTGTGATTACACAGTATGATCAAAATGTGAAGAAAAAAATATTAAAGAGGAAAGATTAATGTTAAGTAAATCAAAGTTGTTCATACAGTTTTAAAAGCTATTCATTTCCCTGGTCTAAAGCTCTTTTCTCTTGATAGCTTTTATTATATTTTACAAGAAAGAGTCATACTCTCTTAGCAATATTACACGATTCAGTATTTTCAATGGAAAATATTTAACAAAAAATACAAATATTTAAGTCTGGGGAGAGTTTTGAGGCCTTGTATTGTTTTTATTTGTGTGGTGTTGAATAAGAACACAATTTAAAATAAGTTACTGGAAGTTTTCTTCTAAAGAGTATATATCTATTTATCAATAATGCATTTAAGTTTACACCAGAGTAATATATAATCCTAAAGTCATTCACAATAATTATCAGTGGATCTTTCAGATTTTAAATGTTGATGAATATACATGCCTTAAAGAAACATGCAATATTGGATACCATAAAGTTGACCTGTCCTGAAAATAAAAAAATTCTATTTTAAAGAGTATTCTTCATCCAATATTACTATTCATCATTATTTCTGTCATACCAGAGTTTATGATGGAATTAAGTGATATTTATGTATTTATTGCTGTGCTATTTCATTATACATCATTGAGTTTTATGACATTTCTAAGCAAATTAATTATACATGTTCTCCCTGCTCCCCAGTCTGAACACTTATAACCAGGGGCCATTTGAATAAATAACTGCATGTATCCTGAACTGGAAAGTTAGATTTGAGATACTTTTGCATAATTTTGTAGTATGGAAATTCCATTAAAATATCAACAAGAAAATGAGCTAAGAACATCTGAAATAAAAAGCAGAAACAGATTTAATCACGTTACATTATACATCATCTAGTATCTTGAATTTATGTTCCATAAAGGAATGAACAGAGAACATCTTTAAGGATTCATTCTTACCAATGTTAAATGTTGTGTTAAACAGAATTATGAAATATTTACTTAAACCACTATTTTTTTTGTACCAAAATATGATATGTTTGTAATATGTGAGTTACTATCACATAGTAGTTTTAAATAATACTCATTTAGGAATTAATTTATCCTTACAATAATTATAGCTCATATTAAAAATGATGCTGCAATAAATTACATTATACATTAAAAATCATATTAAGAATAATTAGATGGGTGTTGCAATGAAAAATGAATGTTACTTTCTAATCCTTCCCTACATTTAACTAACTTATAAGGGAAAATATTTCAGTAGTAATGACAGTATTACAGTTAACAATAATAAGGAAATATAATAGTTGGCACAAGTAACAACTATAAAGGGAACATGGTGGTTCATAAGTGTATGAACATTTGACATAGCATGAGCATCAAAGACAACACTGTACATCTCTTCTTCTCCCAAAACTGATTTTAATAGATATAAATGTAACAGAATGGTTATATTAAACCAATGGTTATATTATTAACAAGGGTCACATTAAATACCACCTGACGGTTCATTATACATCTGGGTTGTTTGCAAAAAGAAATAGTAGTTAATAAAAAGTAATCTTTTGTTTCATGTTTACTCAACAACTTAATATTCCGTAAAGCCTTCTGCTCAGCCACTTTCAAGTTTCTGGAAGTCTTTCCATGAAAATAAACCAGAAACATTGAGTGCAGCTTTCAGCAAGGAATTGACCCTCCATGGCTGTTAGCACTTCTGTGTGAAATGTTGGCAAATAGGATGAACTGTAAGGGTTTGAACAAGGACTTCCTTTCTACTGTAATATTTGGTGTGGATAATTACAACCATCTCCAGTTTTAAAAGTGACATCTTCTTTTTCTTCTTTTTGTTGTTTAGCACTGTGCAAGTTTTGTAAGCAAGAAAAAATAAGGTGAGATTGTGGGAATAGAGGGATTGATTTTATTTATCATATAAAAGTACATATTTGAGCCTGTCTGTGTACTGACTTACTGCTTTTACTCCTAGCTTTAAAAAAAAGATGGAGATGGCGCCAGAAATAATAAGTAAGTTTCCATTAATACTAAATCACAAAAAGGTAGACTCAAAATTGCAATGCTTTTTATTTAAAAACAAAAACGGAAAAATGCTATACTGCCAGTAAAATTTCCTCTGTATTTTGAGCACTGTTGAAGTCTGTTACATGCCCAGATAATAATAGTTGACTAAATATATGAAATGTCCTCTTCTGGGGAATATAACAGATATAAATATGTTGCATTAAACTGAAATTTATACTGATTTTCACTATCAGCCACTAGTAGTTACACAAGCACAACCACAGTCCTGGCTGTGAAGTTCTACATCAAGCAGATCATTTCCTAGATGTGAGATCAGACTAAGTGCTGGGGTTTCATGCCTTGCTTGTAACCATATGTGTTTTGTCACTGAAATCTGACAGAGGAAATTTAAGTGTTGAAGGGTAAGGTTAAAAAGTAGCATTATTCACAATGCTCCAAATGAATCTCTGAACAATGACTTGGTAACCATGGACACAAAAACCTCATCTAAATATTAACTGGAAGATGAAAGATTACATCTAGGAATTTTTTTTTCTATGTGTTATTTGTTCATTGGGAGCTAAAGGTGTATCTCCTCTTTCACACATAGAAGACTGTATATCAGTGGTTACATGCATAACTAAACGTGACACCATCAATGTCTTCATTGATGTAAACTGCTACTACAGTAATTTTGCAATACTGATCAGTGTGAATTGGTCACAATTTGCCAGGCTCAAGGTAGTATCTTTTGTAAAATGAAAATTTTATTTTATGCATTTTAAAAGTTTAAATTTTCATATGGATTGGGAAGAAATATCAGTATTGAACAAGGAAAGTTATAATTCTGTAAAATGGTTACTTTGGAAGATGTGACATGATTATAAAGTTGATAGGTGTTTCATAGGCAAATAACAATTTGACAAACAGTTAGGATGATGTTTTGAGGTGCAATTTATTGTCATGATCAGTGTGGAAGATATGCAAATGGAGCTCAATTCAAATGTAATCTCCAGATTCATGTGCCAGAATTTAGTCTAAAATGTCCATTTGTTCATACATCTGCTGAAGGGACTAAAATCTCTTGTCTGCAACCAAATTTGTATTCAAATTGCATTAGCCAAGACAGTTCTTAAATTTTAAAGGGACAGTATTAGAACCTAATGGTTATTACGACAGTGATGGGGTAAAATCCCCAAAAAGCTTAGGTTCTTCATTACTGCTTCCTTGTGCAGATAAGGTCTCACAAGTATCATTACATCTTCCTACGATATTGAGAATATTTTGCAATATTAGCACATTATGCAAAATACAGATCCTTACTATTTTCAATACAATAGTCAAGGAACCTCTGTATCAAACGCAGTGAAAATGTGAAAAGGTCCTTTTTTTTTTTTTTTTTGGGATCATTTGAAAAAACGATTTTGATTTTCAAACATAAAATAAGACTAAAACTATGTTTAAATAGCTTTGTGGTTCTGCCTTGAACAGACCAAAAGAAAAAACCCACAAACTTACCTATCTTTGCATCTCAGTGCTGCAAGCTAAGTTATGGAAAGAATTTCAGTCAAAAATAGAACACAATTGGTTATTTTTATATCGTCAACCCTACATGTCATCACAATGCACCATACATAGAATTAAACAAAAGTTGCAGAGCACACTAAGATTTTCAGGTAAGATTTAAGTCAAGAAACTGGTTCAATGCAGTGAAAATTAGAAGGAGAATTTCATATTTGCTGGACATCACATTTTTATAGAACCTTGTGCTTAGAAAATAAGTCATTGCTTAGTAATAGTCAGGAGCTGAGTTTAGATTAAATAGCAGTGACCATTTTAGGGACCTAAAAGAAAAATAAATGAGATTTAGTGGAGGCTGGAATAGGAAAATATGTATTCATATATGTATACCTAGTTTTGAAACATATGAGTGGCAAATGTGCTTGTGCAACTGGGACTCATTTTTTATGGAAATAAACCAGCCTAAATAATGATGAGTTCAACAAGTAATGACTAAGTCTTTGAGGATGACTAGACCTATTGCTTCAGGTACAAGCTTGAGCTCTAAGAGGAAAAGATATTTGTTTGTTGCTTTTTTTCCCACTGTTTGTTCTTGCAGTGCATGAGGAAAAAAGAAAAATAAGCAAATATGACTGTGCCTTCCTAGGAGAAACTCTACTTGCTCAACAGAGCACAAGGAAATGCACTTTTGTGGTAAAAAAAGAAAAGGAAAGGTCCTAAGTAGCCTCAGAGGCATGAGTTATAAAACAATAAAAATTCTTCTGGAAATAGCTATGCCAGAATTTGGGTAAACATGCTAAAGAATGAAGGAAAAACTACTCTCAGCTATAAAATATAAATACTTCCTATTATGAATTATGACAGCCTCGTATTTGCTAAAGGAGTAAATATGTATGAAATATTATTTTAAAATATTTTTCTTGCATAGTATGTGAAGTGCATTAAGGCACTGAAGAATCTCTCATAAAAGGAAAGGCTGAGACCAAGGACTGGTTAGTTCAAGAAGAGAAGGTTCAGGGGGATCTTATCAATGTGTACACATGCCTACCAGGGTCAGAGAGAACAGGAGCCCGATCCCGACTCTTCTCAGCAATGTCCACATGAAAGGATGGGAGGCATACATTGAAATGTAGGAAATTTTATTTAAACAAAGGAAAAAAAAACTTACTTTCTCTAAGTGTTGTGACACATCATAAAACAAAGTCCTCATAAAATCAGGGCTGCTCTATTAAATTAACAGCTAGCCTGACATCTTTTTTAAGTGTAGTTAAGCAATTTGCAAGTTCCCATGTGAAAACAATCTTGGTATGAAAGGTTAGTTAACACAACAACCTACTCTTGGGTTGAAAAATAAGTGCATCTGTGTAAACAATAAGATCTGTTCCATGAGAACCTATAAAGGAAAGATGTAAGCAACCTGAATCTTAGCAGGTACACACAAATCACCTTCTGACCAATACATGAAGTAGTGAGAAAACTACCAGCCATTAGTACCAACTACCAGCACACGGGGTGTGTGGAAACATAAAATAAGTTATGTGAATAAAGAATTGGCTTTTCCTGCATGAAGATAATGGAGCCTCGGCTAACTCAGTACAATATGTGATCAGACCCGAGGCGATGGCGGGAGGCGACGGCCGAGGTGCCGCGGAAAAGGACGCGGGCCGAGCCCAGGCGGGACTCGAGAGACGGAATACGCAAAGTGGCGAACGAACAGCCCGCGGAGAAACGGGATTCAAGCAGCGAATACACAAAGTAGCGAAAGGCTCCGTCTACAGCCGCCCGCGGGACGGCACGAAAGCCACAAAGACATAAACCGGCCTCGGAGGGGAGCGGGGAGCGCACGGGGCCGCGGCCGGCGCGGAACGCACAGAAACACACACACACACACACACAAACAAACAAACAGAGAAACAGACACAGAAACAAACAAACAAACACAGCTCCCGGGAAAGCGCCGTCGGGTGTGTGCGTGTGTGTGACCATGGACCGAAAAATGCATTGCGGCCACTGAGACGTGGGCACAGAGCGGTCTCAGAAACCGTGGTCAGTGCACGGTCAGAGCCGGAGGTGTGGGAGACGCGATCTCGAATCGTGGCAGAGCACGGCCGAGAGCCGGGAGATGGACTGCGTCAGACGCGGGGCACGCTCTGAAGAGCCGTGGGAATACGACGTGGGAATACGACGAAGCGAGCCGCGGCGATCGAGAACTGTGGGAGAGCTACGGCCTTGAGCCGGGGAGATAAAAAGTGAAAATTCGCGCCGCGGAGCGAAACATGCGCGAAATTTCGCACGTAGGCCGCGGGGTAACGCCCAGAATGAGAGTTTAAAAAAGGGGTAAAACACGGGAAATCCTAGATCACGAATTTCAGCTGACGAAAGAGCGATAAGACGTGTGCGGACACTTATATTGCGCAAACAGGGGATAAAACAGGATAAAAGGAAATTGCGAAGTTTATTGTTACGATGTGGAGAACGTGAGAGTAAATGTACAAAATGCCTTTTTCTATCGAAAGGTGAGACGAGTTGGGGCAGGTTTTGTGAGCAGCGGCCATAAGGGAAGACACGGTAGCCACAAAATTGTTACCTACATGGTATTTTATTAGAAATTTGTTTAAAAAATCGCAGTCTGCTGCGGCAACCGCCCCCCCCCCCCCCCCCGCGGGCTCCAGAGAAGTCTCGGTCGGGATCTCCTGTGTCTGCAGGTCCGTTTGTGTTCCCTCTACCCAAGAACGACGGAAAAGTTACCTTTTGATTCAGTTTTTCCCGTTGAAAAGACTATTAAAAATGTTACAGCCACTTTGAAACTGCTTTCAGCCTAAGCCATGAGAAGACGCCGGCCGCAGAAGCAGCCAGGAGGCGGGAGCGCTGTGCGCGGCCGCTGTGGAATGGTTCCGGCGGGACGCGGCCGCCCCAGGCGGGGCCGGCTGCCGGCTCCCGCTCCCGGGAGGCCGCGGCGGCTCCGCGGGGTGAGTTTTATCCTCCAGAAACCCCCGAGCCCCGGGCAGCGCCCGGCTCGCAGCTCCATAGGGAACGCCCGAGCTCTGCAGACGGCAGGAACCGGACAACATTTCCGGCTCACGGCTCCTCCCCGGAGCTGAAGGCTCCAATGCCGTTCCCTCCCGGGCTCTGCGCGGGCTTTCCGACAGCCCCGGCGGCTCTGCCGGGCGGGCCCTGCACCGGCGGCCCCGCTCCGCGGAGCTCCGCCGGCTCCGGGGCGCTTTGTGCCCTTTTAACCTTTTCTGTGTTTGTTTTCGGTGTCTTTCCCCCTTTTGCTACGTGCAGCATTTAGGGGTTATTTTGTGTTGCTTTTTTCCCTTCCGCTTTTCCACCGCGGGTGTTTGGGGCACGGAGGTGCCGCGGCCCCGGGAGGGCCCTGGGGGCCGGGCCGAGCAAACTCCGCAGCCCGTTCCCTGCGGGCAGCACAGCCCCGCTCCAGGGCCCAGCGGCTTCGGACTGCCCCTGGTTAATGAAGCCTTACCTACTCTGTCTGTATGCCTTGAAAACATGTTGGTTTTTTAAAGTTAATTTTGTTTCCTGACTGCATTTTAATTTTTTACAGTTTTACGGTTGCTGAAGAGATAGAAAGCAGTAAATGCAGTGCCTTGTTACCTAGTAAAGATTTCAACATTGTCTGATTTCTTTAACAAGAATGTTAACAAAATTGCCAGATGAAATTACACAAAATACAATCACAAGAAGCTACTCAGCTGTTGAGCAATCTGCCAAATTGCATGTTATTATATTTTTTCACTAACTCCCTAAGAAGTCTTACTAAATTTTTGTTTCCATGAAGTTTGCAGTTGCCATGGGTTTTTCTCATAACTAAATTACTTGAAGGTTAATATGCTTGTTGTGACTTTTAATCCCTCCAGTACACCATCACGCCATTATTTTTCTTACAGATTGTTCACTTTTTAATTTCTTTTTGTGTTAATAACAGTAGAATAGGCTACATCTTGTTGTTTCTATAACTTTTAAAGGTACTAATTTGCAGTTTAGTTAAGGTCCAGCAATGCAATGCTTCATTACCTTCTGTTAAGTTCCAATAAGTTATTTTTTAGATTTCATATCTGTTAAGTTTCAGTATTATTAAGTTTAGACAATGTTTTATTCCAGTTGAATTTGCAATTTCAAGTTCCCATGTGAAAACAATCTTGCTATGAAAGGTTCATTAACACAACAACCTATTCTAGGGTTAAAAAATAAGTGCATCTGTGTAAACAATAAGATCTGTTCAATGAGAACCTATAAAGGAAAGATGTAAGCAACCTGAATCTTAGCAGGTACACACAAATCACCTTCTGACCAATAAATGAAGTAGTGAGAAAACTACCAGCCAATACTACCAACTACCAGCACATGAGGTGTGTGAAAACTGTATAAAATAAGTGATGTGAAGAAAGAATTGGCTTTTCCTGCATGAGGATAATGGAGTCTCAGCTAACTTATTACAATATATAAGGGTGATTGAACACTGGAATGGGTTGCCTAGGCTGGTTGTGGAATCACATCACATCTTTAGATCTGTTAAATACCTGACTGGAAATGGCGCTGAACAACCTGCATTTGGGCCTTGCTCTTAGCAGAAGGATGAAGTAAAAAATCTCCCTTCCAAATTCAGGATTCCACAACACATTTTATATTACTGTGTATGAATAAACATTCTAAAAGAGAAATTGCTCTGGCAGAAAAAAAAGTAGAATTGACTAGTCTCCATTTGTCGTACTTGCCAGTTAGATGAGTTGCTTGTATTCTTTTTTCTTCTCTTCCCTGAAATTGGCCTTGCCCTGCCAGTGATTGCCGTGACAATTAATTTGTTTGACAGATCATTTGATTTACTCTGGCAATTAGCATACACAAAATATTGTACTCTCTGCACAATAAACTGTCTCTTTTGGAAGTTTTGCATAGCTAAAACATTATGACCTGAGTTGGCAGAAGACCTCAAACTGTCAGAAAAAAAGTGTACTGGACCACTTGATTTTCTTCTGGACACAATCCTCCTATGAAGAGTCTGTTCAACAAAACCGTAGCTTCATATGAAGCTCTCATAGCTTTCATACATATATGAAAAAGGTTGGATCTCCTCCAAGAAAGGTCTCCATCTTATCTAGCATTTTGATTGGAAGAAAGTAGTGGTTATTCTGACACAACCTGCTAAACTATGATCAAAGCTAGGGATTCATTGACTATCAGGAATAATATACTGTACATAAAATAAGATGTAAGAATGCTTTTTAAATACCTGCGGTGGACTTGGTGTTCAATGTTTATGCACTCAGTTATCACTGAGTTTTTATCACTGTTCAGTCTTAATTCAAGAATACATTTGCATTCAGGAAAGCATTTATAAATATTGAGTTTGGCCCTAACACAGCAGAAAAGTAAGATATAAGAGAGTAAGCATAAGCTACTAGGCTAGGCAAGGAAAACATGATATTTAGATGAAGGAAATGTTTCTGTTTGACACAGACTGAGAAAGAATGAAAACAGACATTTTAGTCATCCTGGAGACACGAACCTTATTCAGATTTTCTAGCAGGCCTGGATTTTATGTATGTATGTGATTGGTAGGAAATCACATATTCCTATACTTAATATTTGCCTGGTTCATCTCTCTTCCATTGTTTTGCAGGTCAATGTGTGACCTCAGTGTGTCTTATGTCAAGAGAAATACTTATATAAAGTAAATGGTTACAATTCAAGGTTATGTTTAGTAGAAAAGGCTACTTTATCCAAGCAAATGTGACAAGGCCATGATATATGCCCAACGCATAAAATGTTCTGTTGCATTTTTAAAATAGTGGCTGATGATGGTCAGTAGCAAAAAAATCCTGTTTTCTGGCACAAGAGGTACGTCTTAAGGTAGAGAATGCTACCACTGAAGAGTATGGCCAAAGCCATGTAATTTTTCTAAGCTGCCACTCTCTTCCCCACACAGGTCTCAGCATAGGCTGTCCCACCACGGACTGCTGCACCCTTCATGCCTTCATTGCTCTGGACACACACCATGGTGTCTTACTATGAAAAAAACCAACTCCTAAGAGCTCCAGACCTCACCCTCCTGGTCCGGATGAGCTGCCCATAGAGTTTCAAATTGAAACAATGGCCCAGCTGGGTGCAGAAGCCCCTGATTGTTCATCACCTTGCAGTGGCCCCCCTTCCTGATGCTCCTTCTTCTGAGATGAATATTGTCCTGAAGAAGCATGTGACCTTTGAAGGATGAAAGGGAAGGTGTTGGAAAACAATTGTCTTCTGCACTGTGGCTACCATCATCCATACTGATGAGCCTTGCAGTGGTGTCAGCCCACCAGCCCACCTCTGGTTAGTGCCTTAGAGCATGCTTCTGGGAAAGTGGTGGGTTAAAGCAAAAAGATACCTGCAAGATTGCCTCACAAAATGGCTTTTAAAGACAAACTTAATTCTAAAGCAGTTTAGATTGTAGCAGTGGAATTGCATTAAAGATTGATTTATTATAGTTCAAATTCTGGCTGCCAGAGGATAGAAGAGCTACTTTTCACTGAAAAAGCAAGAATTTGCTTTTATATTTTACCTGAATGATGTAATAAGAATGACTTAATAACTACAGACTGAGAAAATGATTTATGTTGGCTATGACCCAGCCAGGTTATTCTCTGTTAACTGAATTAAACCCTGTGTTAAAATAGATCCCTTTTCAGTTGCTTTTACATTATAGAAGTATTCTGAGCATTCTATAAGTGGCCATTCATTACATTTACTGTCAATTGTTCCATTGAATAATTTACAGCAAATGATCTCCAAAAAATCAATATCAGACTTCTGAATTTACAGAGCTATTGGATATGCAGGAGCAAAGCTTTTATATTAACTAGAAAATAGATCTAACTTTTCCCTGCACTGTAGAAAAGAAACCCCCAAGATAAGAAAGTAATTTTAAATACTTACCAGTTATTCACTAAAATCCAATGTACTGTCCTAGCATTGCCACTAGCATTGATGTCCTTAAGAGGATGGTGAGGTGTGGTGTGTAGGTGTTTTCAGGGTCCTTTGTTACATTCCTATGCTGTTTCCTGGTGGCAACAGTTAAAAATGCATGGATAAAATAGGGAAATGCAATACTTCTTTTCCTTAATGATATGTGTAATACTGCCTTAATGTGCAAATAAGCATGCACAGCCATGGCTTGGAATGCAGGAGAGCTATGTCTTGTAACTCTCTTGCTTACAGGGAGTCACTCAGTAACACTGCAGCAGTTTGCAATTATTTAAAAGAAAAAAAAACCCACGTTGATTATATTACTTTATTTCTCCATTTTTTATGTTTAAATACTACATTTGAGTAAGTAGTCCCTTTTTCTTCCCAGTGCTTGAAGCATTCCTAGTGTTATTAGCTGCAGCTACCATTGCTGTTACCTCAATGATTTTGTGCCCGAGACCTCTGATGTCTTCACTGCTCAGTGGTTAGCAAAGCACGAGATTTTTGGTCCATGTCGACCAGTTTCTGGCCTCAGGTTAGAGCTATAGCACCAGCCAAGGAAGTCCCACATCAGGGACAAGCTTGCAACAGGTTTGTCTTTCTCCCTGTCAGAAAGAAACCTCCAACACTAGCCGAGGAGGCCTTGTATTCTCCACCCTCCTTACATGGGTGGCCTGTGGTGTGACACTCCCATCAACTTCATGACACTTTTCTGAAACTGCCTGTACTGCCCTTCCATTATTTCACATACCTTGAATTAAGCACACAGACACACACACACAAGTGATTATCATGTCTGAGGAGCATTACAGGAAATCAGGTACTAGATAGGTGAAATTCAGCCAAGTCTCCACAACTTGTCTTCAGAGCCAGAGGCTCCCAGCCATGTGTGGTCTACTAGCTTTTTTTTTTTGTCACATAATTCATGTTGTCATTAGTTCCTTCTGTCACTTGTATAAGAATATTTTTTTCACCCTTATGCTTAAATTCTTGTAGAAAGTGTGCCCCTGAGGAAGACTTTTCAGTTTAGAGAACAGCACCCAGCTCTTATACAGCATTTACAAGTGAGCCCTTCAACACTGGCGTGCCAAAACCAGCATTGTGCTGCTAAGCTCAGTTCACTGAATTTACCAAGGGACAGAGGCCAGGCCAGGGAGAACTTTACATGCACTCAAACACACACATTTTGTGCATATTATTGTACTATATTATATACTGGATATGGCAAATAACACCTTAATTAAAGCCTTTCTTTCTTCAGTACTTAGAATACCTATAAAAAGGGGAGAATTGTTCATCCGACATTTTGGGTCTGTTGTGCCAGCCAGTTTTATAAATATGTATTCATCCACACATGGCTGTTTAAATATATATTAAAGAAAAGGAAAAAAAATCTTTCAAGTGATTCACAACCATAAAGGTGAATACCCATTTCGTTTGTTTAGTGACAGGGACATTAACCCCAGCACCCCCTTCCTCTTTGTTTCTACATTATGTTTGAAGACTTTTTCATTTAGAATACAAGTTCCTGCAGAAATTAACTGTGACATCTTGCCTATTATAAGAAGAAAAGTGTGGATTTTTTCATCCTTGCTTCTACCTTGAGACAATAACAACATAAAACCTCCAATTTAAGCTTGAGTCTGAGAAAGGCCCAGATATCCCACTGCTTGGAAGGCTATAAGATATTTTGTAACATCATGTTGGATGTTTTAAAGGATAAAGTTTGTTCTGCTCACCATTTCAGAAGCTACACCAACATAATATGACATCTAAGAAGTAGATGAATAGCTGCCAGTATTTCTGAAGTCATAATTAAGCTGTAACAAGTCGTTCAGACACTGCTATGTTTAATGTCTTGCACTGGCCAACTATTTTCTAATCATTAACTGAAATTTGCTGCCAGAGGCAATAGTTCCCAGCTGTGTAACTGATTCCCAGGAATCAGATACAGACAAAAGTAACTGTGTCCAAAAAAAAAAAAAAAATCAAAATCACTTTAGCCATTATCATATAGCTAATATATTGATTATATATTTTATATCTATCTAAAATTACATATATCTGTCTAACTCTTACCAAAAAGTTAATGAATTAGAAAGAGAAGCTGAGGTGTACAGCTCATTAGGATAGTACAAATGTTACATCAACAGTAGCACATGCCAGGAACCACTTGTACTTCCATAGTTATAACCTTCACAAACTTTCCTGGGAATTTAAAAATGAAGAAAATTAAATATAGGGGAAATGTTAAGCTAGTATAAGTACTAGGTTAACGTTAATAAGTACTCTTTCTCTACCTGTCACATACTAAACAGAATAACAATTTTTTGTATCATCTGCAGTTAAATAGTTTATTTTTTTGTATGTGAATGAGCTCATTCCTAGAAAAACAGCTTTTTCTTTCAAGCCTGCAGCATGAAGGAACATATTATGCAAGCATGCAATGAAATGTCTTTATCATCTAAGGCTATTCATGTTAGAACAAATAAAATATTGCAGTTGTCTTCAGTGAAAACTCAGCTGACCCTTTGCTAGCATAGCATCTATTATGCAGCTCCCAATTACGTTTCTGTAGACTTGATTAGGCTTTTTATTTCAAATAATGGGGATAAAAAACTTAGCTTTCACATGTGACAATTCTTCATTAATCAACTTTATTTTTTAATAATTCATTTGCTACTTACATAAGCATTTGCAGGGCTAAAAAGCAATGTTTTGGTTGATGGTGTTATTTCACCCTTTGTGGAGAGCCATTCCCCTGAGTCATGCAGTAATAATTCTGATATGCGTGAATGCAACAATATAAAAAATGATGTAACAAGAAAAATAATTAGAACTTTATGCCCCATTTGAATTGTCGGGGTGTAAAAATTTAACCAGGGAATGGAAAAAAAATCCCCACTAATGAGGCAATTTTAATGAGCAACAGCAAGCCCGTCACTCTTCTTATTTATGTATCAGTTTCCATTACTCAAGCAGTACTAGAAAAGAGAGATTTACCAGTGTAAATTAATTAAGTGAAACATATATAAAGCTATCGTAATAGAGAAAAATATATGTATTTAGAGAAAATTGAAAAAAATACATGTATATACTAGGATACATAAGAAGGCTGATTCTTCCAGAAGATATTGATGGAAGTGAAGATGGGTGTCCAGTACAGTATAATAGATGTGATTAACCTGTAGACATAAGAGACTGGAAAGAAAGAGTCACTGCAATATTTAAGAAATTTAAAGGAAGCTTTTGAAAGCAACTAAATGGCAATAGTCTGCTGAATCATCTTTGGGTGTAAAACTAATGTTCTTAAGCAGGGGTGTGAATATATTAGTAGGAAGGAAAACAAAACATGTATTTGCATTGAATTAGGAGCCAATTATTAACTAAACCAAGACCCAGGTTCAGAAAAATATAATCCTAGCACAATAGAAAAGGAGGTGGTCTTGATGGGAAGATATTGGATGTTTTAGGTGACATGATTACGAATGTTCTCAAGAAGAACTGAATGATCACAAATGTAGAATCAATATGCAGGTTGACAGATAAATGATTACTTCCAAGCATGCTAAGAAATGTGGAAAATGAAATCTAAACCGGCAAATATTCCTACTCCTCTTCCCTCCTCCCTTACATAATATCTTCTACACTACTTTCATCAATTACACAGATGTTAGCACATAGCTAAGTGTTAATATTTTCTCACTGGGAACTCTGATTTCTGGAATGCGGAGGAACACCATCAGCCAGTAGTTGAGGGAAGTGATTCTGCACCTCTGCTCCACTCTGGTGAGACTCCCCATGGGTTGCTGCATCTACTTCTGTTGTGCCCAGTGCAGGAAAGCCATGGACCTGCCTGTTAGAGAGAGTCCAGAGCAGGGCCACAGAAACAGTCAGAGGGCTGGGACACTTCTCCTATGAGAAAAGGCTGAGAGAGCTGGAGTTGCTCAACCTGCAGAAGAGAAAACTCTGGGGTGACATTATAGCAGCCTTCCAGTATTTAAATGGGGCTTATAAGAAAGATGAAAGCAGATTTTTTAGCAGGGCCTCCAGGAACAGGACAAGGGGCAACGGTTTTAAACTAAAGGAGGGCAGCCTCAGACTACTCTCCTTTCATTATCTATTATCTATTATCTATTTCATTAGATATAATGAAACAATGTTTTACAATGAGGGTGCTGAAGCACTGGCAGAAGTTGCTCAGAGAGATTGCAGATGGAGATCTGTAGATTCCAGATCCCTGGAAA
This sequence comes from Phylloscopus collybita, assembly GCA_027886175.1. Classification (NCBI taxonomy): domain Eukaryota; kingdom Metazoa; phylum Chordata; class Aves; order Passeriformes; family Phylloscopidae; genus Phylloscopus; species Phylloscopus collybita. Next base: position 38,989,066 of record JAJNNQ010000009.1, on the reverse strand, counting down.
CCTTCAAAGTCAATTTAGGTGGGGCTCTGAGCAACTAGATCTAGTTGAACTTGTCCCATGTCATTTCAGACAACCCATGTCATTGCATTGCAGGTCTAGATGACCTTTAAAGGTCCCTTCCATTCCAAACTTTTCTATGATTTTATGACAGAGTTCCTGGAAAGTGAATGATAACCTTTATTCCAGTCCAAGCCACTGTTCTTAATATTCTGCCTGTGACTGGTATTATAGACATGGGTATAATAATTTTAACAGCCAAAATCCTCCTATTAATTTTTTTACTGACTACACTACCTGCTATGTGGGGTTTTTTAGTGCATAATATTTTAACTTTCTTATTTTGGTGGTACTTTTTGTCCTTTTTTACTTAATTTTTTTCTCTATCTTGTTTACAAGGACAGGGATACTCTGATTATATCTGAATAGTAACTGTAACTAACAGTTGTATATTTAAGCAGAAACTTGAATTAAGCATTGTCTAATTTCAAAACTATTTATATTTTTGTGATCTGCCATGTGTAAGTTTACAGGTGAAAAATATGACATGCCTGGATCATGTAAAGTTTTCATGTAATCACGTTGTCTCACATTATATTCTATTTTATTTTATTCTATTATATTTTATTTGTAAATGAAAGTGGTTTTGCACAATGATTACTCTCTCTGAGCGATTTCAGCTAAAGCAAAATAGGTACTGTGTTGATACAACTCCACTGAAGCATGCAATGATTTGAGACATTTGAATGTGCTACTGGGAGACTGCATTTAAATTTACTTGGAGTACAGTCCAATGTACCCTCCAGGCTGACAAAAATGGACAGTATATAGGCCAGAGGACACAGTAAATTTGCATCATTTAACTGCCTTCTAAATCCTGACTATATATAATTCATTCATTACTGAGTTGCAAAAGACCTGTTTATATTCAAATATTAAGGGCAATTATACAAAACCTCAACAACCAGGAGATTATGTTGACATCCACTTCATTGTGTCACTGCCTTAACATTGATTTAAATGCAGTCTGATTGAAATTTTATTTACACTATCAATGACTCTTTCATTCCAGCATGACTTTGTATTGCTGATATATTTTCACATTGTATTGAAATTACCTTTTTAGAAACTGGATAAATAGATGCAGCCACCTCTGCTAGACTGGAAGGGGAACGATTGCAATTAGCTTCACATTTGCACTACTCCAAAAACTGTGCATTTCTAAAATCCATGGGGGGGCTATATTTGACAGGAAGATTGAGGCAATGACTGCTCATGTATGTTCTATTGCCTTGCTTATGTTCTCAATAAAAAACAAATATATTTGGCCTTTTAGGGAATATGAAGCAGCCAAGAATACAAAAGCAGGGAAATACAAGAAGAGCTCCTTTCCTTCACCTCCTCTGCCCCCAGTAGCTGGCTAAACCAGTACAGTTATAATCTCCAGTGAGTCAGCATAGCTCAGGTCTATGCTAATACATGACCAAACAGCCTAACCACGAGGCTGAGCTGTATTCCAGGTTAAATTTCTCTCCTGTGGAAAATGCTGCTTTTGAATTAAGAGGCTTTAGTGTTCATTGGAGCAGGAACTAGAGCCTGCACATGAATCAACCTTTTGTTTCTTCCCTCTCCTTTCTCTTTGTCCCAGTGACTATTTCATTACTTTCTGCTAGGGTAATTAATTGAATACCTTCAGCTGGAGAAATTCAGAGCAAGAGAGAAATGTCCCTGACTATCTGGTAACATTGCAATTAGGGCAGTCTGCTGAGATGGAAAATACTTTCATCAAAATGCAATCAGATATGGAAGAGACATTAACTGAGTCCCAGCTGAGCACCCTGTCAGCTCTGCAGCTGTGCTCTATGGCAGGAGTGGACACTGGGTTTTTTTTTTTTTTTTTTTTTTTTTTTTTTTTTTTTTTTTTTTTTTTTTTTTTGCAAAGGTCTCAGATTGCTTTGAGCTCGTCTGCAAGGTCCTACCCTGGAGGTCTAATCTCTGAATCCCACTGTCACTGAGATGCATCATAGAAAAAGGGCAGCTTTACTGTAGGCATTTCTGTCATCCCGAGCAGCAGAAATGTTGGCATTTCAGAGCTCTGCTGAGTGTTTCAATGCTATAAATTCTGGTGACTTCATCTGGGGTGTGCCAGTGCATCTTGCTGAGCTAGAGGAGGAGTTGCAGCAATATTCTCTCTCACAGTACAGTGCAACGTGCTGGGCATCATCCTCCTCCCCATACAGAGCTGCAATTCAATGCTTTCTCTGAGATTTCAAGGTTTACCACATAACATACCACTGTAGACAGCCATTTCCTATTTCATTTAACAAGTTAGAGAGCTGGTGGCCAAATTCAATGGGTAATCTTACACTTTGAGTTACCATTAGATTTGCCATTATTTATCTGTTTGGGGGAAAAAGATTCATTATGTGTCTCAATGGGACACCAGGCAGAGATGTATATGAGAGATCTGTAATTCAGAAAAAAATGATTCTGCCAGAAAATTCAAAACAACTCCTGCTCAGTCTGTATCAAACAGACTTATCAAGTATCTTATTATTTTTTTAAAGGGAAAGAAAGAAAAATTAGGTCAGAAGCTATGATACCTAGTCAGAACAATCAACAGATTCACTGTAAAATGCATATGTGAAAAGCATAAGCGAATCATGGCCTGGGGAGCAGAAACTGATTAAGCTTGTATAAGTCTGTTTAATGCACTGGTGACCTGACAGTTTGTAGATGCTCCATTTTCCTTGATGTTTCGCAGCTTTGTATTTAAAAAAAGAGATCTGAATAAAATACAATAAACATTTCTGGAAAGGACCAGCTCATAAGATTGCTTTTTCAGTTTCTCCCCTAAGTACTCTTTCCACGTCAGTGTGCTTTCATGCTTGTCAGTACATGACTATCTGAAGGGCTCCTGCAATGCTGAAAGTGACACACATACATCTCCATAACTAAACCTCACTGCTGGTCAGAATATATCATTCCTTTTCCTATCATTTTTGTGCTTTATGCCTCAGAAAGACTTTGAAAGCCACACCTCAGCTCTCTGCACTGAGGAGCTTCCAAGAAGTTTCTTGTGAATTTAGATCATTCAAATGAAATGGGAATGAACCTGTAGTTAACCACTGAGATTATACATCAATACATTATCATTTTCCATAGATTTTTATCCAGATATTTTTCTACAGATATTGCCAACCAGACTTAGACAGAATCTGGCTACATAATGGAGCCCTGTATCAACATAAGAAGTAAATAAGAAGCAGATTCGTCAGCTGTGAGGCTTTTATAATTTTTCTTTCGTACCCTACAAGAGTGCATTTTTCTTGGAGGCTATAAAACCCACCACCAAAAGGAAATCTGTTCAGTGTTATCAGAAACCCATCAGGACTGCAGAAAGTTTTTTATTTCTCTACTTTAGTCCTCTTTTCTTTAACTCCTGTTTGTGTTTTATCTTTCCCATAAACTTACAGACAGAAGACCAGAGAACCTTTCACAGGAGAACTTTCTGTACTTTTCATTTAATTCAGTCTAATATTACTGGCTTAGAGATGATAATTTTTTTTTACTTCATAGAGAAACAATTACTCCAAACTTTTCTGAGCCTAAATTGCCCACAGAATCCTGTCCCGGATAGGTGAGTAATTGCATAACCCTGTATTTCACAAAATATCCAACTTTAGACTGTGATGAAGAACACTAAATACTATTTGAAGATCAAGAAAAGCAAGGTAGATTCAAAGGCAAAAACACTGTTTTGAACATTTTTCAAACCCTAGGTACCTACCGGACAAGATCAAAAAGAAAATTGATCACAAAGAAGATAATCACTTACACAATTCCTAAATGTCCTGAGGTAAGTGTTTGCATTTGAACTACATTAAATATCTATAAATGCATGCAGTTGCCATCACCGCTTGGGTTTAAAAAATCAATATATTAGAACTCTTTGAAAGATGTAAACCCCAAACTTTGTTAATGGGATAAACAACACCTGTAGGCTCATGCTGCTGCATATGCTACTGAGTACTTACATATGACAATATTGAAAATAAGAATTTTTTTTTATTTTTTTTTTCTTTCTGTAAGGTTCTAATAATCATAATCTCATTTGTCTCCACCTTCCTAAAGACTGTCTCCCTAAACATGAACATGCCAAGAATTAATATACAGCAGGACTGACAATTTGAATAGTTAATATTAGTGCAGTGGAAAGAGCATTAATATGGTAGTTAACAGCCTTTAAGGAAAAGTACTAAACCATTGATTTCTTCAATAATTCACTTTAATCCAACCTACAATTATCAATAGCTAGGAATAATTGTCCCATGTTAACAAGTCTTACTGAAAGCCATGTCTTTGATTGAGAAAAGCTTTTCTACCGGTTCAATTCTTAATCATTGTTTTTGATAATTTCATTAATATTTTAATTTCCTATGTTTTAGAGGAGTTTCAAAATCAACATGAACACATTTAGATACAAAGTAGTCCCAAGAGAGTTTCACAGAACTGACCCGTGCTTAATGCATGAGGTGTCAGTTTGATAAAGAACCTGAAGTGTTTCAAATTGCTGTCTTAATCCTTAGTCAGGCCAGTGTTATATACTTTATAGTAGCTAGTAAATCTTCTGATAATCTTTTATAATACATGTCTCATTCATGGAGAAAATTTTATTTTCTATGATTTTCACTTTTCAGGAAGAACAATTTATACTTAAAACAACTCAAGATTAAGAGGATGCAAGTTAAAAAGGGGAAAGAATACTTACTTCTGTGAAAGTCAAATTCTGATACCATCTGCTCTGGAAGTGCTTTGAGACTAGAAAAGTTAAGCAGTGCTGGCAATTAAAGTCTATCCTGACAGTGACTACGTCAACACTATGAATAAAGCAGAGTGCTGAAGCAATGGGTAGAAGCCAGTGCAGGCCCTAAAGAAAGAGGTAATGAAACCTTCTGTGGCATTGCACTTGTATAATTGAACCACAGACCTGATCTATATTCCTGAATAGAAGTAAAAAGTTATCTCTGCTCATTATAAAGAACCATATTTCTAGTGTGGTGTTATAACTCCGTATGTCTCTTGTGAGAGGGAGTTGTGACCACACTAGGAACTGGTTTATGATTGCCTTCCTTTAGGATGGTTGCTTAAAGTTGCTAATTACTTTCAGGAAATCCATTTAGGACAGATTTCTTGTTAAGAAGCACGAAGCACAATTCTACAATAGAAATGAAACATTAACAGCAGAATTCTTTTTCGTACCTGCTCATACTGAGAAAAAAGCAAATTTACAATGTTTTCAGTCAGAAAACTTATTTTATGTCCATGGCTCTAAAGTACTTTATCAGAAAATCCCTCTGACATATGACATACAAGACAAGAAAAAGCCGTATTCCCCAATCCAGTCTAGCTTGAAAAAAGATGATTCTCTGGGCAAGGAATTGCACAGTTATGCCTGAGATATAGCAGGTCTATGTGTAGGCTTCCTGTCCAGAACCATACAAAATAGATTGGAGATCATTCCTGCCATCCTTCCACCCAGTGACATTTTGTATCTCACATCCCTTAACTAAGAATTCTTTTGAATAACTGAGGACATTCTTGCTAACTATTCAAAGGGAAAAAAGTCCCTTTATAGCTAAGTCCTAAATGTGAGCCTCTGAACAAATCCACATTAGTATATGAAATCCTAGGCATTATTTACAAATCACATGCAATGGAATAGAGTTGGTAGTCAAACTATTAAATACTTTGGAATATTTGCAATATTTGTGATTGTTTTGCTGCACTGTCTTTGGTTTTCTTTGTCCCTGACATTGAACAATAAGGTTAAAAAAAAAAATCTTTTAGTATCTGAAAAATACTTTATTTTATGATACACCTAACATTTCTGCAGACCTGAAATCCCAGGGGACTCCATGAAAGATTGTTTCCATTAACTCAGACATGCAGTGGCAAAATGTAAATTTTTCATGTTATATTTAAAATGATACTAATATACTAAAAAAACCCCAAAGCCCAAGAAAATTACTGTGAAGGAGAGATGGAGACAGCTTTCTGTATCTGTGTGGTTTTTTTTTTTAATTCTTTAATGTCACAGAGTGTGTCATTGCTAGATCTACTTATATGCATTTGAATACTTCAGAAGGAGCACTATATGTTAGCTTAGTTTCAAAGATTTTCCTGAATAGATGCATCACCCACCCCCTGCTTTGAGTAAAATATAAATTATCTTGTGGGTTTTTTCGTAGAAATATCATCCTAATCCATCTAAATACGAAAGAAAAACAACCAGTCCCATTATTTAATGTGAAAATTTTGTGTTAGAATACCAGAAAATAGATGAAATACACTCATAACAAAGGGGAAATACAAAACAAACAAACAAAAAAAGAAGTTAAATACTAAATGAGGCATATAGAAGAAAAATGGAGATGAAACTAGTTTGGTTGATTCCTGATGTGCTATCCTGAAGACTGGAAGAAATAGGATATTGAAGACAGACCTGTGGTAATCTCAGTGGTAATTTCTTCAAAAGAGGCAAATAACTGAAAGAAGAAATTGCTTAAAAGTGCAGCAGGAAATAATTGATACCTTAAAAATAGGTGTGTCAATCACTACCTGTCAGAAGAGAACAGGGTTTAAGAATACAATTCCTTAACAAACAATGCCAAAAGAAAACCCAGGGAGTACACAAGAGAGAGGCTACTTCCAAACTAGAATATCTTTCTGAGAGATCACAAAATTAGAAAATAGAAATGGAAGGCACCTCAAAATGCTGTCTAAGCTATTTCTCCATCAAAAGATATGATCCACTAAATCAAAATTGTTCCTGAGAGATAGGTTTTTAATCTCCTCTTAAAAGTGTCCAAGAATCCTAAGGTCTCAGAAAAGCTATCTTGAAAAATAAAGAGACAAAAATCCTTTGGCATTTACAACACAGTCTGCTTAATAATATCCCAATCAATTGCAACAGCTATTACCAGAGTTAAGGCTTAAATTTGAGAAGAACCAAGGGAAACATACCAATGCGCTTTTCACAATAACTTTTTGTAGTCTAATTTATTTTCATATTTTTCTTTAATTCATTTATGTCAAGAAAAATTAAATTGCAGGGAGATACTTTTTTTTTTTTAGAAGCAGCAAAGCAGAAATAATGTTTCTAATAAAGTTATTAACAAAGATGTTTTTATTTTTTGTTCATATAGTTTTACAATTTATTTTGTAAAATATATTGGCAAACTGGTATTTTACTCAAAGATAGTTATCTTTACTATAAGACCACTTAAATGCTGCTTGTTTATTTGGGATGTTATTGACATGTCAGACACTCCTTTTCTATTTTTGCAATATTATTTATCCTTGTTGAGGTGGTTTTATTATCAAAAAGGGGTATTTTATATCATGATCATTATTTGAAGATTTTATTTCTTTACGATTATTTACAGTCTGTCAAGATGTTTTCCGATACCAAAGCTGTATTTTGACATAAAAATGGCAATTTCACATAATAAGCAAACTAGATTACTTGATATTATAACATATTCCTTGAACTATTTAAACTGTGGGTTGAGCTCAAAAGTGTCCTTCTTTCTGTCCTGTGTTGTGAGATATACCATGTCACTTTATAGCACTTCAAATTTTTTTTTGTCTAAACAAACCTATAAATCTGAAGATGCCACAGTTTGAGTATGACCTGATCTAAGCACAAGGAAAGAGTTACTATTGTTTTCCACAGAAACAATAATTTAATCAAAATGTCAGCCCATTTTCTCTAGAAATTAGTTCTAAGTCTCTAACAAACAAGTTAAATTAATTTTTTTTCAAGTCAAAATCTCTCAGATGTCTGACTTAAACTGAGCTTAAATTTTGTTGCTTATTCCTGATTTCAGTCTTATATCCCAATGTTTTTAAAAAACCAGGGAAATCAGACAAAACACATATGTATTACTAGTAGGAAGGCGCCATGGAGATGCATTTGTTTGCAATTTGCTGATGCCAGTCTGCTCCATTATTACAGGAATTTTATAACAGAACATATTCTTGTTAAACAAATACTGGAATGTTTGGTTGCTTGCCTTTAGAAGTAAGCACCAAGCAGCCAATTCCTTGCCCCCATCTCCAAATAATGAATTTGTGGAGAAATTTAGAACTTCCTTGAACAATGAAGGACAGGCTAAAAATGAATGCTTGGGCTTTATATGAGTAAAGAATTTCACAGAATGCAAAAAATAGATTATGGCTTTTGAAAATTAAAAAATCAAGTAATAAAACAGTGGAGTCTGAAATAAAGCAAAAGAGGAAACAAATTTTGAGAAGAGGACAGATATAATAAATAAAAGCAGCTAGGTGAGAAACTAGAAGACTAATGAAGAAAACCCAGAAACTGAAAGAAGCAATAGATAAAATACTGGAAATTCACAAGAAAATGATTAGGCACTACAGATGAAAAGATGAGTGCACCTGGGGAAAAGCTGACAAAAAACCCACATCCATCTGCTGTACACATTTCTAAATCTCTGCTGGAGGAAGGTGTCCTGTTAATTTCAAGATCTGAATTTATTAATGGAATTGAAATAGCAAAGCCTAAGGGAAGAACTGTCCTGCTGATGTGCAGGTTGCTTGTTGATACCTTGCAGTTGTTTCTTTCAACATGTAATGCTGGGGAAGAGGTTCTCAAAGTGCTCCTAACATGGAAGTTCAGCAGAAAACACTTCACTCCACCTTTTTTTTTTTTTTTTTTAATTCTTCCAATCTGCAGATATTAATGTTACAAAATGCCTCCTTCTTCATTTCACTACTGAGCCAAGTAATAAAGTTTCACCTTTCTGCTGATTGGATCAATGCTACAGATCAGCTGTGGAGAAAATAGGCTGCATGGAAGAAGGAATCAGTCTCTGTGACATCTGAAGCATTTTCCCTTGTTCTGTTAGTGCAATACTAACATTAGGATGAGAACACTGAAGGCCCTAAGGACAACATGGAGATTATGGGAAGGATAATTCCTTCTCATAGATCCTCTTCCCAGGGCACAGAGCAGCCATCTGGACAGTTGCTGTGCTGGTCTTTATGCAGAGAGCCTATATGCACCTCAGGCTCTGAATAACCATGAGGGTTTACTGATTACAGAACATTTTCTGATATTAAATACTGTACTTAGAGTGACAAAGCAATTAATAACACACACGACTGAGAATATGGATTCAGTTGGGCATGGAAAGCCATAGTTTTCTAATCACTTTCTGATTTTGTAATAGCTGACTTGAAAGTCCAGCTGTGATATGCAACTGTAGAGCATTATAGCCATTTGGAAGCTATTTGAACACACTGAACATGAAAAGTAAATGCTAATGAGCTATTTATCTCATCAATACATTTTTTTGTCCTTTATACTGACAGCCTTCACCAGGGTTGCTATGGTATGTCTTCCAGAATAGTAAATACTGTTTCATTTGCTATGTGGGTCAGAGAGAAAGAGCCCCCTAAATAAAAAGCTTGCACTTGACACAGAAGAGTGGTTAAGCATTGTGGTATCTCCTTTGCAGTGTGAAAGATAAAATTATACCATTTTATTGGGGAAATAATAGAAATTGGTAGAAAGAATCATCTCCAATTTCAAAATTATTTACTCTTAATTTTTCTGAGACAATCCATTACTGTAGAAATTAAAAAGAAAATCGACCAAATTGCCTTATCTTTCAGATAACCTAGGAAGCAAAACACATTGATGTCTGTAATGATCAAGCCTAACTACATATACCTAGGAAAAAAAGAATGTTTTGAGTGGGTATTTTAAGTAGCTTTGGGTAACTGGTTTGATTAGAGTTGATTATTTAAACAACCTTAGACAGCTGGCTGAAGATACTTACTGACTTCTGGAAATCTTGGCATTTGAGTCAGAAAGAGAATAGCCATGGGCAATGAGATATAACAAAGAAAAACTTTATCTTCTTTCCCCACCCTCCTTTCCTCACTCTTATAAGTAAGCTGGTTTTGGTGAATGATCTCTGTTCACACCACTCTGTGAGGGGTGAATCTAGTGTGCACTTTGAATAAGATGAGATATGGAATGCTCCCCAGAAAAGTGCTGCCTTTACTTTTAAGTTGATGGAAAATGATCAGCAATGAGAGCTGAGAATAACTTGTCATTCTTTACTCAATGTATGATGTTCCTGTAAATTTCTAAGGAAATGAGAATGAAAGCATAGTAGATAATCATTGAGTTTATGATTGCGTTTGAAATATCAGTGACAAGTCCTTTATTTCTACAAAAAGCTGTTAAAATCTTCCCTCAATGTATTTTTGTATATTTGAAAAAGGCGGGAGTAGTTATTCTTTACCATTATTTCAAATGTATTTTTCATCTTATATCTATGGAAATAGAGTGGAATCTTATATAAAATTCCTTCTGCTATTTTGTCGTTTGCTGAAAGAGATATGCTTTCAGATTTTAAGGCTAAATTGGGAAATCAAACCAATATTTTCCTTCATATATTAGCCTTATATTTATTTTCACTACAGGTAATGTGTATATCATACATATTCTCTTTCGGAGTCATACTTTAAGATTCAGGTACTATAATTTAGGACAATGTAGGAAGTACTTTGGTAGGATTTTAACTGAAAGAGATAAGATTGGTAATAATAATCAGATTTTTTTTGAAAGGCATTGTTAATGCAGAAGTATCAGTTCTCTTTATAGAATTCAAAGTTTTCCACAATTTTGTTTTGAACAGTAGTGAATTTTCATTCTGAGCTTTTAAACTTCAAGCTGGAAACCTTCCAGCAACATAGAGAACACTGAAGTTTTACATAGACTGATTTTGGCTGTAATGGAGTTCTTTTTCTTCATGGCAGCCTGTAGGGTGCTGTGTTTTGAATTTGTGACTAAAGCAGGGTTGATAACAAACCAATTTTTGGGCTATTGATGAGCAGTGCTTGCACAGCATCAAGGTCTTTTCTTTTTGCTTCTCTATCTCCCTCAAAGGTTGTAGGCTGGGAGTGGGCAAGAACCTGGCAGTGGACAGCCAGGAGAGCTGACCCAAGTTGGCCAAAGGGATGTGCCACTCCATATGACATTGTTCCCATCTGTAAAACAAAAGCAGGAGGAAGGGGGATTATTTGTGGTTAATGGCTTTCATTTTCTCGAGTAAACCTTCCACATGCTGGGTTTTTCCTGAATTACCTGGACATCTGCCAAAGACAAGGAAAATTGTTAATTTGCTTTGTTTTTGCACATATTTTACTTCATTTCTTAAGCTGCCTTTATCTCAGCCCCTGAGCTTTTCTGATTTTTGCCCTTCCAAAACTTTAGTCAGCTGGAAGAGGTGTGAGTAGGTGATTGGGGTCTTATGACCAGTGTCAATGTCACAAATGCCATTGGTCTGATAACGTGGGAAAGTAGAAAAACAAGGCTGCCCGTTTGCTCAGTCAGATTTCCAGAGAAGTGAGATCAGTTGGGGGTGCCAGAAAAAGTTAATAAGGCTGTATTTGGGCTACATGCACAAAAAAAAGGGAGATTAAAGGGTCTTTTTCTCTGTTTGTTTCTGATGTTAGTGATTGGTATTCAGTAAGCATGGTGGAGGTTGGGCAGCAGGGTGTGTGTGCTGGCACCTTAGGCAAGCCAGCAGAAAAGAACAACCACTTTTTAGCAGCTTTCTTGTGAGTTCTTCAGGATCAACATCATCAGCAACAGACAATACTGCAAGGAAGAGGCAATAGGTGATGGTCTGGGTTACACTCACTGCTAAAGGAACTAGTTCCCACCTCCTTTAGAAAAAGTAAAACTAGCATTGTCAACAGAGGTAGTTATTTACTGGGCTAATACTAACCTTGGTCTAGATAAATTTAGCTTATCCCATTTATGAAAATGATTTTTTTCTTTAATTCCTCTCCCTCGATACTGAGAAATGTTTTATCAGAAGAAAGGTATGCAAATGTACTCGTGTTTCCAGGTAGATTTTGTTTGTGTGGGTTTGTGTTTTGGTTTTGTTTTTTATTACAGCTATCCTGCTTTGCATAGATGCATATTGAAAACAGAGAGAAGGAAATATAATGATGAAAAAAGTAAACCATTACTTAAAGCTCAAACAAAGGAAATGCTCTAAATCATGAAAAATTCAAGAGTACCATTTTTCTGAATTAGGCAAAATGAGACCTAAATAAGTCTTGCATAAAACACAGACAAATAAATGTCTGAACCAAGCTATGGAGTGCTCCACCACAGTCATGATCATTTTTAAAACGGGATAAAGTCCCTAAAGCTTGGGTTTCATCCATACAAGTTTTGATAGTACTATTTTTTTTCCAAAGTATTTTTATCATATGAACTCATGTAATTTTAGATGTATTTTTTTTAAAGCAAGTACAATTTGCAATATTAAAAAAGGGCAATGATAAACATTTCCAGCAAGATGTTAGAGAGGAACTCAGGGAAAAGAAAGAACAAAACCCCAATAGGGTTGTGTAGACAGTGTCTTGCAAGGGTGATATGCATTGAGTTTACTAGATTTCAGTTAAAACTTTGTGGATATTATTTCTGTTTTTTTCCTTTTTATTCTATTCCCTTGGTGATACATTTTACAGTAGACAGACATGCATACTCCCAGTGTACTGGAATAACCTTGTACCCTGCCTTCTGAAATACATAACCTCCTGTATTTTTCAGATAGTATGCATCATTTTTAATTTTTATAAAGTGTAGGAAAACTATCAGTAGATCCAAATGTGGCTTGGCATTCAATAAATTTAACTCTCATGAAAATTCAGGCCACCACTACAGTGAATGTAATTTCTGTATACAGAGAACATTCTTGGCCAGATACACAGCAAAGATCTAGTTTGTCTAATTTAGCTGCTTCATGCACAGATCATAGGTGGTTGGCTCTGGCACACTCCTAAGTACCCAATTTAAGGTCTCCCCATGCAGTTCAAGACTGGATGGATCTAAAACCATTTTGGCCATATTGGCCAGACATGAGCTCTTTCTTTACAGTTAGAAAGCTCTTCACAAAGAGTCCAACATAGTGTACATTGCCTTTCATTGTAACCTCCTTTATCAGAAAGATAATGGAATCCTCTTGCTCATCAACATCCATGGAGAGGCCAATGGTCCCCTGGAAGGACCTACTTGCCTTATTTCCTGAATATAATGCTTTATGCTTGTCTTTAGTCCTTATGGAATTTTACCTGATTGAGTTAAATCTGTTTCTCTGGTCTACCAAGAATGCTGTGCATTCTAATCCTATCCTCCAAAGTGTTTCCAAACATTTGCATCAGATTTGATATCGAAACACTTTATTCCATAATGAAAAGCATTAGTGGAGATATTGACCACTATCTTCTCCACTACAGACCACTGCAAAACTCCCCTAATGTAGCCCGGGGGTAAAGTTATGAATCAGGAAAGTCACTGTCAAAAATTAGTGAGTAGTCCTAATAAATTCCGTGGTCATTTGGCCATATGTCACCTTGTTATGCTTTTCAATCAAATTCTCATCTTTCAAAACTGATTCAGCAATTTTGCTTATAGTAACTCTAATCTAAGTAACTTCACAGCATATAATATTTTCAAGTAATTTTTCTATCAGACCTATTTTTTTTTTTTCTGGAAATTGCAACTGGATATGGTAATTGTTTCACTGTTTTTAAGACTTAGAAGTGACCCAAACTATCAGACTTCAGTCTTAAGGACACACTATATCCTTCGTTTGACTACATTAATTTTCATTGGTTTGAGACAGGCAGACAGGGTAAGTTTATTTCCAAGTACTTGAAACTGTAACCTACTGAATTTCTCTCATAGAAACAGCCTTCCCTGACACATCTCTAGCCTGTTACTTGGCAACCTTGAAACATTAGGTATTAGCTGACATTGATGTCACTTTCTCACCGAGGAGAGGAAAGACAGAAACTTTAAACAGAAACACCAAAGCTGGGGTCGGTCTTTCCAGCTTTATAATTCATATTGCTATTACTGTCCAGTAAAAACATTTACTGTTGTCTTTTTTTTCTGCGCCTACCTTTTGTCCTGGAAGGACAAAAGAAAAAGAGGAATCTCCAAAGGCTGTCTCTATCATATTGAAGCGTTCTCCATATATTCAAATTCAAATAAGTTTCGTAATACCTAGGAGACAGGGTTATAATATTTATGCAATAAAGCTGAATTCTTAATGAGGATAATGAGTATTTTGTATCTAACAACTCCAACACATGCTGCAGCTCCAATTTATGTCATCTATTGCCAGGCAATTTACAACTTCTTCTGTTCAATCCAAGGACCTCAAAGGCAGGCTTTATTTTCTTTTTCCGGGTACTAGAGTCATTAGGAAATCTGTCATTCAAATTTCAGGAGCTGGACTGCAGTAAAGTATTTATAATCAAAATATTTATGTTTGATTTTCCTTATCAAGCTACTAATGATGGCTTGACTTGATATATATCACAAGTGCCCAGATGAAGATGGTGGGATAGAGCCAACCCATGAATATTGCTGCTTTCCTCACTGCCTCACTGGTTCAGCTCGAGGACCTGCAGTAGCACAGGCAGTTCCACTGGCATTTACGGCAGTTTTATAAATCTCCCTGAGTCTTATAATTAAATTGTGATTGTTTCTGAGATGAGAGGTACAAGAGCGGAAGGTAGAATACTAAAAGGTATAGGAAGCTGATATGATGCGAATTTTCATCTAAGGGTATACAGCAAACAAATTACAGAGGTAGGGCTTAGAAGAAATGTAATGACAGAACAAAATGTGAGAACACTGAAACAATCAAAATAAAAGCTTTTATGTACTAAATCAACCCAATTGGACCCTTAAGAGGATACTGCCATAGAGAGTGAGAACAAAGTTGTATAATTTGTGCATAGTCAAAGAAGAAATGAAATGAAAATCTGAATACATGGGAAATGATTAAACAGATCAAGAGCTAACACAAGTATAAAAATTTTCACAGCCAGAAGTGAAGACCAGTTGAGAGTGTTGCGTTCAAATGATACCAGAATTTTATTTTTTTTTTGTCTATAGGAAAGAACCTCAGTCCTTTTATTTTGTTGCCTGCTGAGGCAAATAAGAAAGCTGATTTACTTTTATCTAACATCCATTGTATCTCTGAAAAGTTAGGTACAAAATCTACCACTATCAAAGCTTTGGTGAATGAAGAAATGCTTGATACTGTAATGTTGGCAGTGTTGAGGGATGGCCTAATATTGCTTCTGTATGTGATACGGAAGCATAAAGCAATGCTGAATGAGTAACTGGCTACTGGAATAATAGTGAGGTGTCAAAACCAAGGATAGATATCTACAGATTTAATGAAGGACTGACTGAACAATATTTGGACCAGGAGACCAGGTGTGCTGCTAAGAAAAAGAAGAATAATTGTTCTAGATGAATCCAGAGGTCATCTAATGCCAGTTGTGAAGAATATTGCCAAGAAAATGAATATTGATCTTATAATTATATCAAGAGGAATGACATGAAAACTTTCTATGTTAGTATTGAAAATGCCTTTTGAAGACTGGATAAAATCTTCATACTCAGAATGGTTATTGGCAGGGAACATGCTCCCATTCCTACAGGAAAAATATGGAGTGGTGAAAAACTACCTTGTCATTTTGAGACCATCAGATCAGATAAATCCAGAACTTGTAGCTAAGGTTTTTAAGAAATACTGTATTTTAGATTCCATGGATGGAACACACATTGTTATGAGTTCAAAGGAGAATCTGCAAATAGGGAAGACACTGAAAGTGAAGAATTGATGGAATGCCATAAAGAGAATGAGAATAATGTTGGAATGTAAAACCTGAGAATTAGTATTAATATAACATGTGCGAAAAGTACAGATAACTTCAGGCAAACTGTTAGAGACAATATTTTTATACTAATTATAGCTTTGAAATAAAAACATTTCTGTGTATAAAATTCTTTTGAGGATCAATTAAAACTCCTCCTCTCTGGTTGGCATGGTACACTTACATTTTGATGGTGTGACTGATAGATTTAGATCTTTCCTACCTCTGACACTTATATCCACAGTTGTGGAGCATCTGTGGCACTGTGGCTTGTGCTGATATAACACTGAACTGAATCACTATAACAAACTGGGTTATTAGACCAACAAAAAGAAGATCAAATCATTTTGTTGTTGAATTTTCAATCAGCTGAATCATCATAGTTGAGAGACCCTTGGGGCATAGTGGAAAAATGACACCTTGAATCAAAGGAAAGGAATCCATGAGCCAGTTTAACCACTAGAAGAGCATTGCATATACATGTTGCTACTCAATCCTATTTTTTTTTTTATATCGTTCTTATCATATTCTAATTTCAGTTTCAAGTTACACATGAAAACAACTGATTATTTACATCACCAACTTTTTCCACTGTATATCTTTCACCACATGCAATGCCTGTATTTAGAGATTATTCTCTCCAATTTGGAATTCACTGATCATCATCATCATTCAGCCTAGAATGCAAAAGTGACACTGATGCGTTACTGGAGTTACTCTGCATGAGAGCAGAGCCGTAGAGAGAGACATCAGACACAAAGTAAATAATAGAAAGACTTTAGATAGGTGAAACAGTGAAATGTGTTACAGAGTCAATGTATTCAACCCATCAAACAGTTTAATTAGGATTTTTGTTTTCTTTTTAGAATATTATCAATATTCCATTTCTTTTTCTTTGCCCTTAGAAACAGTAAGAGTCTTTGCCAGCCTCATCTACAGATCTGACATCACAAAGCCTCAATAAAGAATCTGTCAGTTCCTGCAGTACTGTACCACAGCTTTTGCAGTGGTTCAGTCACATCCTGTTAGACATAGTCCCCACAGACTAGCTACTCAAAAAGCAGGATAAGCCATTCATTAACCAACCACCAAGTTTAGGGGTTGTGCCCGTGAGGGTGAACAGCTTTTGATTCATTTTCTTGTAGATAAGAACTAATGGTGCGGAATGCAAACTTAATTATAGGTTAGATTAAAGAGCTGCAGGAGGTTATAGGATAGTTTTAGTTTTTGTTCTTTTAAGGACCAGATTACTCCATCTGACCACTGGTATTTATTTTTACACAATATTTATATGAATTCCATTGTGAGGGGATAAGTTATTTTTAATTTAATTTATCTTTTTTTTTTTTTGGAAGAACTGGAAGATGAAAATATTTTACCCTTACAAATGTTGCTTCCTAAAGAGACTAACCAGTTTCAATATTAATCAAAACAATAATTTTTAAATCCCTAGCTTGCCATAAAAATTTCTTTGACCAGACAGATGACAGCTATGATATTCTTTGCACATACCTTTTTTAATAAAAGAATTCACAGGAAAATAAAATTAATCCATGTTCTTCCAAAGCACACCATCTGTTGAAGTTTTACACTGACATGATAGAAATAGTTCACTGCAGTACCTGGTTTTATTGGAAAGATTTATCTCCCCCTAGGCAAACTAATTCATGAATGAACTAGGATATACTTTCTGGCAAAAAACGGTCATAGTAATCATTTGATCTGAAAAGCTTTGAATTTGGGTTAGTGCTCTAGAACTGTGGACATTTTAAACTGATTCACACATCTTTTTTGAAGTTTAAAAACTAAAATAGTCATCTTCCTTCCATCTTTCAGTAACTTGCTTGTATTAGGGTCCCTGAGAAGGACAATACTACATATATTTTTGTTCTCTTCTCATCTAATAATTTTCAAGTCAATTCTTTTGAAGTCATGAATATGACAAGAAAAGAAAAACTTTTTTCTGCTTTGGATCTGATCCAACTCCAGGGAAAGTATTTCTCAGTTCATATTAAATGGATCAGCTACTATAAAATGCAATTAATGCAACAGTTCCATGAAAGCAACAGGTGTGGGAAGACAAGGGATTCAAGCTTTGGGGACACATAGGTTTCAGTGTAAAGTTTTGACATTATTAATTGCTAAAAGTCAATTATTACATACTAATTAGTGTGGCAATTCAAATAACAAGCTTCTTAGAAAAATAGTTAACTGAAACACTCACCATGGAAAACCTTATTGTTTCCTCCTTCAAAAAAGTGATTTAAGATTACAATAGAGGGACCTGTAGAAAGAGAATGTAGGGAGATCATGAAAAAGATCTTCAGTAGAATAAGATTTTTGGCTTGAAGAGGGTGGATTGAGATAAAAATCTCAACTCTGTAATGATCAATGATCTTGACAGATTCAAAGAGTCAAATTTCTAGCCAATAGAAGCCAGATGAAAAATAGAAAAAGATGTCTCTTTTTTAACAGATTTTTGCTACAGTATGCTCTGGATTTAACAAGTTTAGAGGATCTTAGGGAAACTACAGAAAAGATTGAAAGGATAAACCGTGGGTTGCTAAACAGACCTACCATACTTGAGCTGAGGAATTCTTTCACATGAAAATCTTTGATCTTTGAAGTTTGGTCTTCAGAGGATATTACCAGGCACAGTTATATAAGTTTGTCCTGTTCCTAGTCTTTGTCTAGACATATAGTTCACTGCTAGAAAAATAACGTTAGGTAAGATTGAGTCTAGGTGTCAGTCAGTGAAACCATTTATACATTCTGGAAGCCTGCCAAAACTATTGACTTTGAAGGACTGTGGATCATGTGGATCAAACGCTACAGTGGCAAAAGGAAGTACAGATCCTGCAGTCAATGGGCATCCTTAAGTTTGTGCTCAATTATACACCTAAGCACTCTCATCAAACTCGTATTGAAGGAGTAGAACTGCTCTTAAGATAGAGTTTTCTATAAGGATTCTGTAAGTTGTGATGCGATAAGGGCTATAAAATGAACCCAGTTTTTCACTGGAATACAGTGACTAGACCTACAAAAAATCAGAACCATCACCTCTTCTGGTATATTTCTCAGAGCAATCAGTAAACTCTGGCATATTTGCCAATTATTTCAAGAATCACCTGGTTTCACATAATTTTCTGTTGTACCTGACAATACTTATATCACAGCTAAAAACAAGGCCAGCGTCTCACTGCTTAAAGAAAAAAAGATAATCATAAAAGCAAAGGAGCAGTCTTCTGGATTATGGAAAACTCCAGTCTGTTGTATTCCTCTGGGGAAATGGTTTTTCCCCAGAACCCCCTAAAGCCTGTAACTATTTAGTTTTACCCTATCCTTCCCTTATCTCTGACCTGTGGCTTAGTGCCAGCTATCTGTCCTGAGACAGAGTCTAGATAAACCCGTGCTCCTTCCTCTTTTTCTCTCTTTGCCCTGGGACCCCTTCAAAATAAAACCTTGGAATAATCCTGAGGTAAGAGCTTCTTTTGAATCTTTTATCCTATCCCCTGGAATATTTCCCCCCCAAAAACCCCTCAAGGAAACTGAGCTAGCACAGGAGCCCAGGGGGGCGGGCTGGGGAGTGTACTTCACCAGTCTTCTACTCTGCCTGCAGTGAACTGAATGAAAGGACAGAAATTTTGTTTTCCAAAGACTTATCCTTCCTGTCCAGTCGTACCAATTCATGAAAGCACACTGGCAGCTGGTATAATGTCACTTACACCCCAAGATTAGTTTCATACTTAAAGAGGTACTGAAGTGCTTTTCTGGACCTGGGCCAGATGCTCAGCATCTTCCAGGATCAAGTTCATATTTATGAGTGCTTCATAAGTGAGGAAAATCATAAAATTGAATGGCTTTGTTCCCATAAAAAGGGAAATATAAAGCCCTCAATGCAAAGTAACCATGTGTTAAGTACTCATAGAACATTTTTCCTTTGTTAATTAAGCAAAAATTTCACATGGGTGGGGCATTTCCTGGCAGCTGATGTTGAGGCAAGAGCCGTGAGTTTTAATTGCCACTTAAATCCAGGGCATTTCATTGAACAAACAGGTGGAACATATCCACTTTGAATGTATGCAAACAGCTTGCCTTATCATAGAGAGGAGAATGAGTTTTCTGATTGATTAGTTCCTTTTTATTCCAAGCAGGTTGTGGCCAATTGCAGTAACTGCAGATTTTCTGCATTGAATGTTAACACAATCTGCATAGAAAACGAATTCAAAGAGAGCACTTAGAGTTTTAAAATCTGTACTAACATGAAAGAAAAAACAACCAAGCAAGCACATTTCATTTATAACTCCTAGAAATGGGAATTATTAATTGAATTATGTAGCTGAAAAGGAAAGACTCTATTTAAATGTGAAAAGTCTCACTAGCTCTGAACCTACAGCTATTTCTAGGCTGACACTTTATAGGATATAAGATTTAGCTAGGAACCAGATATTAAAGTACATTAAACCAGTTACCAAGCTCCATTCTGTGTTCTGGAAAACAACTCAGTGGTTTGCATTTTTTTTTTAATATAGAGAGAAAGGGAAAATGCATTTGTGAATGTGTTCCATTTTATTTTAATAATAAGCGTTAGCATTTAGGAAAGATTTCTTTCCTCTGAATCAGCTGCCAAGATTTAGTCTATTTATTCCAAGATAGTCTATTTATTTTAGGTAACACCCAGCAATCAGTTGTCACTGTGATAGGCACAGCATAACCCAATATAGCCTTACTTACATTTTCTTAAAATCTAACCTCACTTTGTAACTGTAGGCTAGAAAAAAGAGTAATAGAATTACAGCAGTATTTTATAAAGGTGGTCACAGTGATAGTCTAGAATTGCCAGTAGAAAACATATCCTTATTTAGTACTGTGTCTCTGAGATGAGCTTTAAAATTACCTTTCTTCCCTTATATGTCTCCTTAAAGAGTTATTAAAATAGTTTCGTAGTATATTTTATTAGGATTTTTTTCTCAGTAAGACCTTTTTCTTCAGAGCCTATATTTGAAGGTGACTGTGGCAGTTTTCAGTGAGAATAGATTTAAAAAGGTCAAGAGGACCTACTCTTAGGACACAGTGACTGAAGCACTAAAAAAAAAAAAGAAAGAGATAAGCACATCTGCATATTAATTTTATACAGAAAGTGTAAATATTAGAAAACATTTGTTCAGTTGCAAACTTGGAAAACTATCTTACATTTTTCAATTTAAAGTATCTGCACTCATTAAGGTGGTGGTTAATTTTTCATTAAGAAAATATTGAGATCTTTAAAACTATTACTACTCCTTGGGACATAAATATCTTCTTCAGGAAACTGAATATTTATTCTATTATTTATTGAAAAATAAAGAAGTCGATTGGGTCTTTGCTTTTGAGTCATTACTTTTAGCTTAAAATTGTGAAATTGTAAAACATTATATAGCTTTTTAGTCTTGGTGCTCTGTGCAGATGCAGAACACAAGACAATTTGAAATTAGTAAAAAATATGTCACGATTAAAGCCAGCTATTAATGAAGGCCAGAAATGCTGCTTTAAATAATGAGCTTTATTGAAGTTCACATATTGGTGTTATGATGATTTTGCTGATATCATATTTAAAGAATGGTTTCCACAGAATGAGTTTGGGATAAAGATGCTACCATAGGCCATTTGACAAAAAAGTTTTTTGGTGGCTAAAACTCAGCTGTTTTAAAGGGCATCACTTCCATAAAGAGAAGCTGAATTATCTCATTTCTTCAAACCAATGGAATATGCCTGATATAAGTCAGTCCTTCCAAAGCTTATAAGAAAGTGGTGACAATAACTGGATAAAAAATTTAACAACAGAAATATGGGACAGAATAACCAATTTCTGCAAAAAGTATTTCACATTAAAAGTTTTATACATCTTTCTTCCTTTAAAAGACAGCCTAAGGTGTTAGCTTATATTAGCAATCTAAAAATTAGTGTTTTCATCTAAGAAACTTGTTTGTCCAAAACATGGGAGAAAAATGAACTGGTAAGAATCATAACATACAATTTCCAATTATTAGAAAAGGTTTTTTAAAATTTCATGTACAATCAATATCTAACAAGATTTCAAAGTTGTTTACTTAAATATTCATCTCTGGAGGTATTCAAGGCCAGGCTAGATGTAGCTCTGAACAACCTGTTCTAGTGAAAGGTCTCCCTGCCCATGAAGGGGAGCTGGAACTAGATGGTTTTAAAGGTCACTTCCAACTGGGACTGTCCAATGATTCAGTGTATTATTTCAAGTCAATCTCACCACTGTTTTCACCCCTTGTACTTTAAAGTCTTCCCTTTATAACATATTTAAAGAGAGACTATAATGAGTTCTGGAATGCAAAGTGCAGGTGACAGACCTGCACCCAGAAAAAGTCTCTGCCTGTTTGCTGGCTCACACAGGTGACTTCTCATTTCACTCAAAGTTGCCCCTGTGCCTAAATGATATTTCATTCAGTATTTAAGTTCTGAAGTTTAAATGATATTTCTCAGTATTTAAGTATTTATTCTTTTCATCATGAATAGCTGGGGTTTTTTTTTGTTTTGTTTTGTTTTTTCTGCTATGATCTCTTCTGGCTATGGGCTTTTTAATATTTTTTTAGCTTTATTTCATTACTGGCAGCATGGAAGTCTTGTAACAGGCAAAATATAAGTCGAGTATGACCTTCCTTTAATGCTACAGCTTAAAGTTCTAGTCTCTAGCAGGTTTCAAGCATCTGTCTCTTTCTGTGGCATTAATATGTAATACTTTCATCCAAAATTTATCCTTCTTTAAAGCATGCCCTTATACTTCTCTTTACAGGAACACTAGGTACTTGCAGGTCTACTTAACTTTTCATATTTGGAAAACTTCTCAGACTGGCTTATCTCTATTCACTACAGTGGAACTAGCTTCAGACATCATCCTTAACTTTTTGATAGTTAGCCTTTTCTAACTTCTTTCTGGAAAGCTCAAGCCTTTTCTCCTTTTTTTTTTTTTTTTCCTGTGTATCTTTCTTTTTCTAGTTATCTATGCACTTTTTTCTCTACCAGCTCTTTTTGCGACACTGTTCCAGATAATTGATTGTCTTGAAAGGAATTGAGGAGCTTTATTTCCTGATGCTTTTCTGCCAGATACTTGGTGTATGTTACCTTTTGCAGCACTGCATTTAACAGCTGTCTAAGGAAATATAACCAAGTGCAAGAAGACAACAAGAAATAAGATTCCTGAGAATGCTTTTACTTGTAATGATACCTTTATTTTACTTGTAATTATATTGCCATGGAGCTGGATGGATATTACTTTTAATGATAAAGTCTTTTGAGAGGAGTTTTTATTATATAATTTTTAAAAACATTCACCTTAAATTTATATATAGAGAATGCTTAAAATAATCTAGATCTTTCATAATGGAGTATTGTCTTCTAGGAGATTAAAATGATAATATTTGTTAAGGAATAAGATAGGGACTCATTTGAACCATACCAATATTAATATATACATATCTAAATGTTGATTTAATTTCATGTTTCTGTGCTTTTTTAGTTATAGCACCAGGAATTTTTAGGCAAATAAAGTAATTTTAACCCTATTATTTTTATTACTTTTATTGTTATAATTTCAGGCATCTCCTTCTGATTATGATTATTCTCACGATCACTGCAAACATGTTCCTCACAAATCATGTTCAAAAAAGACAAAACACCTGTGATATAATTAAAAATCTGCCAAAACAAGAAAAAAATCATTAAATTTGGTATCTCATTTCTGAGGCTCTGTAAAACAATTTCCTTTTACTTCTTGGTAATTGTTAGCTCCATGTTTCTTTTTAGATTAGAATGAAGTGACTTATGGAAATTGTAATGCTTATAAATATAGCAAATATTATCTATATTATCAGTAGTGTGCAGCATCACCTGTTTATTTGTAGAGTTGTTCAATTGTGATATATAAGAATGAAAATAGAATCCTAATGCAATTAAAAAGCAATTATTTTCTGTGGAATTTCACCTAATATGTTTTTATTTGGACTACAGACTTTTAATTCGGAAGATTTCAGTAAAATTAATTCACTCATTATAAGACAAAGACAGGAAAGCTTTGATTCTGCTAAGAAATTCTAGGAATTTCTCTGAGCAGAGAATAATTTTATAAGAAAGATAGCAGGTGTTTGGCAGGGTTTAGTCAGAAATATATTATGCATTACAGAAGAAAGGAAATGGCAAGATAGAAGTGAAAATTGTAACTGGGCTAGTGGATATTAATTCAGCTGGGAGATGGATCCATGAGGCGGGGAAGAATAAAGACTGAAAAGTTCCACCAACACTGACAGTGAGTGAAGAACTGTGCCCAAATAAGAGCACAGGCTGAACAGCCTGGGGAAGCCCTGGCATGAGTTGCTTTGCTTATGTGTTGCATAAAAAGAGGAAATAGAAAACTGGTTTGATGAGAAATAGAGAGCAAGAAGAAATGATTCTGTCTGAACAGGGAAGGAGGAGTCTGGCAGAGAAACACTGGTAAGCAAAGGTGATCAAGCAAGAAGGTGAAGGAAGTGAGAGAATTAATAGGGACTGAGTGAATTGGATGTGAAATGAGTAGCCTGAAGAAATGAATACTGTAATACACACTCATATTAGGTAAGGCTGTAATAAATAAGGTGTAGAGTAGTAAGGGCATTCAGTATCATTTCTGGCAGCATACTAAAGCAAAGTAAAATACTAATCATTTGAAAAAAGAAGAACAGAATGTGCTCTGTGCCGGAAGCTTCAATATCAGGTAACTGAAGAGTGAGATTAGGATGAGGATCAGGGTAGGGTAAAAGTAAGTAAGTAAGACTGACTGCAGGGTATGAAGAGTGTGCTGTGTTTGGTCAAAGCATTCATCACAGTTAGTGCTTTTGAAACACTGTGGAATAAAAGCCATCAGAAAACAGGTATAGACAACAGATGTTTTTAAGACAAGCTTAGGTAATACATAATAAATTAGGAGGTGATCAAGATGGAGGAAAAAAACCCAAACACACAGATAACTCCCCCACCCCGACAATCTGTCTAGAAAAACTACAGCTCTGTGTATACTTTCTTGAGTTTGATTTTCTGTCAACAACTCTAGTTGCATGATACTATCTCATAGCTCACCAATGAATTCCAGAACTTCCTAACTTTGAAACAATATTCTGAATGTACTTCCAATATTATGTTAAAATGTTTTTATATGAGCACCATTTAAAGCAGATATATTTCTCTAACACTAATAGTAGCCAGAATTGACTAGGCTTTGTTCTGTTATCTAGGAAGATTTAATCTTCTGATAGAGCACTCATAATTCAAAGCTTTAGTCCTCTGAACAGCTCTTCTGGGATTTTTCTAGTTTAAAGACTGAGGGGTCTACTGCCTTCTACAATTGTTAAAGAGCATAAGATATATAGTTAGAGATCACCTTCCCAACAGTCAGCACCAGTCTCAGCCTCTAATAGAGCTATTCTGAAGCAGCAACTTCAGAAACAGTTGGGTCAGCATGGTTCCTTGGGGAATCACATAGATTGCTGGATGCCCAAAAGAAAAATTGCCAGTGATACTAGCTGGCAGTGCTTAGCAGAGCTAAGCTGTGAAACAATTCAGCTGTACTCAGCCACAGTAATGCAGTATGACTGGCCGACTTTGTCAATTCTCCTCTCTAGGTTAGTTCTGTCTCTTGAAACCAGAAATTAATTTTCATATTGAAATAAGTTAAATGTAAAGAACTTAACATTAAACATTCAGTTTTCTAAGTGCATAGGTTTTTTTTTTTGGGTTTTTTTTTTTTTTTTTTTTTTTTTTTTTTTTTTTTTGGTTTGGTTTTTTTTTTTTTTTTTGTCCCCAGGAAAAAAAAACAAACCCTGTGATCTATTTTAAGGGAGAAGAAATAAGTTTCACTAGTGAGTTTCCTTTTCTCAGTGGTGTTTGATTTAAAAAAAAAAAAAAAGTGAACAACAAAACCCATCCTTCATCTAGAAACAACAAACCAGCATTGCCCGATGTTCCAAGCCATCAGAAAAAAATCAGGTTCGGATCCTTCTCAGTACTTAAAATTTATCTAAATCCCAGAAAATATTTGATCTCATATAGATCTCTAGATCTTGAATTAAACCAAAATTCAGTAATCTCAAGTCCTAACCTGAAATTCTAAGCTCATGTGCACTTGTGTCTTGGTTTGCTTTGAGGTTTTTCGCTTATAAATCCAGAAAATAAGTCACTGTGTCGCATTTGACTGTTTAAACAGAATACTAAGAAAAATATCCTTTTCAGCATTACGTCAGAAAATGAATAAAATCTGTCTCTTATCATTAAGCCAGATAAGTGCTACCTGCCTGTGGAATCCTGTGAGTAGTCCTTACCTGGACAGGGAACTGTCAGTCCAAGATGAGAGTAGGAACCAACACCTCAGGGTGCATATGGGGCTTCATAGAAGGGTTTCCTAATGTCAAAGAAAATAATTAAATAAGACTAACAATTTGATTGTGGGGGGACACAAGGCACAATTAAAAAAACCCAAAAATATTATGGTAAACAGCATTTCAGCATGTCTCCAATACAAATATGAAGTTAAAGAAATAGCACAAACCTTTATGGGTTTCTAATATATTGCAGAATATCTGTTCTCTTATTTATATTATACTTTTTAATGATTACATGTCTTTTGAGAATGAGCATAGAAACCATAATGACATTTTAGGTGCTAATTGTTTACAAAAGTGAGAAATAAAGGCAGTTATGGTAGAGACTTCTCACATTGCTGCATCTATATTTTCTGTGTAGTTGGGTGCATAATTAAAGCCATCAAAGTACAGACAATCCCACAGCTGTCTTTTAACTGAAAGCTACAAGTTATTTTCCAAAAATTCTCTGTTAACCTCTTCTGATGAATCAAATTACCTTTTGAGATCAATTATTTGAAAATGCCCTGAGTTATTCTAAACCTGTAAATGTTTTGAATACTCTTACTAATCTGCAGAGGACCTGAGTGATTAACAAAAAACCTCCAAACTTATTTTTCAAGTTTCAGGGCTTATTTTTTACCCATCAAGAGCTAAGCACCCCAAATCTGCAAATTGCAAACTCTGCAATAGTCAAATTCTTCATTAGTCACCTATATTATCAGGAACAGGACTGATTTCTATGACAAAGCAAATGATTTGACGTGATACCACCAGCGTTCATAATTGCAGAGAATGACTTCACTATTTTTCCTTAGAAGAGGTTTGAGACTGAAACAAGAGTGATACACACTGGACTTAGATTAGTTTTTCAAGTTATGTGGATGACTGCTGATCCAGAAACTCTCAAAGAAACTTCAAAATAATCAGCAAATCAAGAAGATGCAGCTATATACAAAGATACTATTATTCTTATTAATATTACTTTATATATCAAAAGTATCAAAAAGAAAATTGTCTATAATTTCTTGGGCTGTTACAATCACCAAGGTCTCCACTTGCCAACACAACTTCAGTTCCCACCAGTTGACTTAGCTGTTTGAAATATTTGTAAGGAGGGCAGATGCAGTACTTGGTCAGCCTCAAGAACAACAAGTTTTCGAAGTCTGTGCTACTGAACTAATTAAAACATTGGTTTAGTGGTTTTAACCAGAAATTACGAGCAGGTCAAGGATTTTAATGTACCCACACTAATGAATAGGTTGTTTGGATTATAGTATTTTCTAAATAGATAATTAAGAAAGTCAATAAGAAGGCAGCATTTTAAGATTTCTTTTGGCGAAGAGACTATTTCTTAATCATGCTCCTGACTTGAGATACTTTGGCTTGTATTCCCCAAAGGTTTCAAGTAAGATAAAAATCTAAAGCTTTCATAATCTGCACTTGACAGAAAGACAAAAAAATATGGAAGTGCACCAAAATGAGCAGATGGAGAAATTCATGCCATAATTCCCCCTCTCCTGGGTTCACTTGTAGCTAGTTTACTTTTATCTCCTTCCTGAGATTTTATTGAGTGGAATATGTTTAGTTTCTTCATTCTAGAAGCTGCAAATATTTACTTAATTACTTCAAAGTAAAACATCTTAAAAAAAATTAAGCAAAATTGGAAGTGACGTTTCAGGAGAATCCAGAAGGTTATACAGTTTTGCACCAAAAAATCCCCAAACAACCACAGTAACAGCAATTCCAGCCACCCAGTGTTTCCATTTTCTGAGATCTGCAAAAGAAAAGCTAAGCAACTTGTGTGCTAGAGTTGCCAGATTTCATTTAGATTGGTCATGAAATGAATATTTCTGAACCTTATACCATCTGTAAAGTACTGCATTTGTTCCACTTTTATACAGAGCAATTATTTTCTTTTTTGTACAGTTATAACCCATCACAGTTATTCTATAGATTAATACAGAACATAAAGCTAAAGTACAACAAATTTGTCTTTTGAGAGGTTTGACACTGAAAACAGATGCACTTAGTATCTGAGAGTTAATAGATTAAGACTTCTTTTTAAAAGTGAGCAGTGACAGGCACATTGAGCTCCACTGTTGATTTCAGTGTAATTGCATTTCTACAGCTGAAATGTTATAGTCTGCATTCTCAGTTAGCACTGCCAGAGAGAAACTGAAGGCAATTTCACATATGCCCTGTCAAAACTCCTGTGGGTTTGGTTACTAGATGCTACAGGAGAGAACTTGCACATACACTGGTTTCATCAGTTCTTGCTCAGTCATTGCATGAACTAGTTGTTTTCCTCTCTAGGCAAAGAGACTTGCTACTCTTATTTAAAACGCATCTGCAAATAGAAGGACCTGAACTAGACCGAAGTTATAAAATCATTTCAGTACACAACTTATCAAATCCTTAAGCATTCACATTTCAGCTCCTCTCTCCTTTGTGCTCTATTTCATCTAACCAGCACAAACATTTCTTAGGATAGGCAGAGAGAAGATTAGGAAAAAAAAATAAGCCAGAAATTCTTAGTTGTGACAGCATGGAGATTGTACACTGTTCCATGCCCACTGTTTTTCATGTTTATCAGTATAAACTCAATGGTTTCTTAATTACTCTCTTTCCATTCATCCTTAGATTACTAATTCCTTAGGACACCCAGAAACCTTTGAACTTATTCTGCATTTTTTAATCTGTGAGCTATTGCTGAGACCACTGAAATGTGTTCTAACAGAAATTTTCAGATGAGTTATACATACCATATTGCATAGTGTATCTAAATGCAATCTTTTATACAAAAAGAAAAGAAAAATATATGCTTTCTTTAAGGAGGAATTTAGAAATCAATTTCAAGCTTTCTTATGCATTTTGAGGGTTGGGAAACAAAAATGTGTTATTTTTCAGATGTAATTTATACTTTTTTTATCCATATACCTGATTAAAATGTTGGTGATTATAGAAATTACAATACTGGATGGAGCTAAGCAGGCCAGAAAAATAACATGCCTCCTTCTTATCCCTCAGTGGCCTCATTTCATGTTCTGGCATGTGTCTTTGTGAAGTGTCAAAATCTCAGCTTGCTGCTTGCAGGCTGATGGTAGTTTCTACATCTTCAGATATGTCAAATGTAGAGAAAAAAGAGGAAATTCTTTGAAAACATCAGCTAGTCATAAGATTAGATCTACAGCAAGACTCTGTAAAGACACAAGCTTTTTAAATTTCAGCCAAAATCACAAAAGTTATCAGAGTTCTTTAAGAAAAAGTACTGTCACTTTGGGTTATCCATACATACACATTTTTAAGTGTCAGAAGGGCATTTCTTTGTCAGACTTGATGTTACTACACTCAAACAGATTCTGTCTCAAGGAACATCACTAAGGACATGTCTAGCAGACAGTAACACATTGTAAAGACTTGGAAAAAAGGAGAAGCACTGCGACGTGAATTCTAATCTCTGCTATTGAAATATATTTATATGTATGTGTAATAGCCAAGATCAAGATTCCTGGCTGTGGTTTACATCATCTTGTCATGTTTATGACAGAAAGACACCTAAAGCAAGCAGATGACCGGGGTGAAAAGCAAGGTGGCTCCCACAGATTTTAACTATTATTCCAATATTATCATATATTCTTTTGGGGACTTTGTTAAAACAGCGGTTACAAGATTGAACTGTAGGATACATCATGTACAACAAATTTGGCCTGTTTAAATTTTACTTCTGAAGGCACAGAAAGTATTGCTTTAACCATCATTATCTCCTATAGTTTTACGTTTCTTATTAGTTCAGAAATCCTTCCATATGGATTTCTTAAATGTAAAAACTGAGAAGACAAGGCCCCTGAAAACCACACATTTTCCTTCCATCAGAAGGTTTCTTCTTTTCCCACAATACTTTCAAGACTTCATCACTTTGGAAAACCTATAGGTGTGTTATGTAAGTTTCTGTGTACTTAGTTTTCCTCTTTTCCCCCTCTGTTCAGCATCAACTCCCTAATTTTCAGTGTCTTTTCAAAGCACGTCTCTTTACTGCCCCCTCACCTCATTATAAATATCACCATATCAATATGGGTGATTGATAAATGTGTACATGAATCTCTAAGCATGCCATCAGAGTGGCCAGTTTTGGGAACAAATATTATGAGTTGCTCTAAGGTCAATAGGCAGTAAAGTCTTCCGAGCATTCTCCACCTCAGATTAGAATCAATTTCTTGACTAAATAAATACGCGGCCAAGCTGCATCAGACAAAAAGAGCAGCAGTAAAAAAAGCAGTGAAGGTCAGCACTCTGGGTAAAATCTTTTACATGGTGATCAGACAGATCTCATCAGGAAATAACCAACTATGACAGATAAGATGGCCTTTGCAGGAGCATTGGCAGTGAGCGATTGATTCCTGTGTCAAAGCCTACACCTGCCAGGAGGAGAAAATCAAAGTGGGGTCTCCGCACCACTTTTCTAATTGAAACAGGCACTGGTAAGGAAGAAGCAAAAAACTTGATCTTTTTGAAATGTAAGAGTCAAACAATGAATATTTGTTAACTATAGAACTTGTTTGTAAAACCAAAATAAATTGTCCTGCAATAAATTTAGCAATAATATAAAAGTATGTAGAAAAGAGTCAAACTTGAAAACAGTAAAATGTTAAACTTGAAATAAACTTGGCAGTGATAATGGAATTGAATTTTTCTTCATAGGCAGCAACAATTAGCATATTTAGAGGGAAATATCTGAGTCTAATATTTTATCTACTTTCAAACACATTTTCTTTCCTCCTTAGAAAAATATTTTCTTTAATATTCTTGATTTTATTTCATTGGCAATTTTACAAACCTTATAATATGTGCCTTCTGGTGGTATAGAAAGGCCTTCTTCTGAGTTTTGCCAGAAAAGCACTTAGTTTTTCTGACACATTAAGAATCAGGGAGCTCCCAGCTCTTGCTTCTGTGGAAACCAGAATAAAAATTTCATTCCAGTGGAATAAAATTTCTCAACAAAGCAACCTGTGAAATCTACAAAAATTAGAAATCATAACTTTTTATGATTTCAGACACCTTATTAAAAATGCTAGTCAAAAGAATAAATACACATTTGTATTTTTAAACAGTGTAGAGGAACAGACAATAAATTTCCAGCTATAAATATTCAATCAAAAAAGCATGCTTAACAGAAGAGTCCATTCTATTTTTGTCTCTTCCTTCTGTTCTTACTTAATTAAGATTTTAGGCATTATAAAAAATATGGGAAAATTATTTTAGAATCAGTAATATATTTGGATTATATTTATATAAAAACATACATACAAGCAGCAGGTTGTTAGACTCCTAAGATTTTATCCCAGGAAATGACATTCTAACATAGGAGGTAGCCCTCCATGAACATGTCCAAGAAGAAGAGTAAATCTTTTTTTGTTAAAAACTATGTAACCTAAAGTTCATAATGTCTCATCTACATCTTAGAAATGTCACTACTTAAACTTTTCTTCCTCACTGTGCCTATTTCTCTTTTCTTTTTAATTTCACTTATATGTGGGTGTTCAGACTTCTTAATATCCTTAAGCTTTTTTTATATACTTTTAAAACTTACCTCACTCCTTTTTGCATAACTTTCCAATGATTTTTGAAATTACCAGTCCCTTCAAAGTCCATTAGGTACATCCAGTTGCTTATTTGAATTCATATTAATGAGTATTTAACAATTTTGCCACCTCAAACTTCTCTTTTTTATAATTCATTCTTTTCACACAGAAGACCTTCAACTTCCATACAAAGGATCTATTTTACAACTACAAGAATTAGATGGAAAATCATTCTGTGGAATTAAAGTTTTTTAAAGCAAACATTCATACAAGCAATGTGCTAAAATTATAATGCAGGAAAGAGTCTGCTACTTTGCTTTGGATCTCACACAGATTGACCACACCGCATAAACCATAAGTTGTTTTTTTTTTTTTCATTGTGTTTTTTCCTTGTGTTTACTTCCAAATGCAGGTCACAGCTGGTTCAGAAGGAAAGACATGATCTGATCATTTAATGATTCTGTGATAGGGATTACTAATTGCATCCCTCTGGACAGTGCTCCAGTCTCTCCTCTGGAGTTATAATTTATAAAGACAGTACAGACACTAGTCAAACTAAAATGTTTTTCCCTTGTCAATAAAAATAAAAATGTTCAGAATCAATTCAGAATTTCCTTTGTTTCTCTTTGACTGTTCCTCCTCCGGAGATCTTTTTCTATAGTTGCCCCCCATCAGAATGGATTTTCTCACAAGCATCTTCTGTTTTCACCACAAAAGAACTCAAAAAGATTTCTCCTGGAAACCTCGACATCAGACATTATGATATTAAAAAAACAGTGTCATTTCCCCCCAAAAAATGTTTAACTGCTTTGGCACAGTTTTTTTTGTTTATCCTTCCAACCCACCCTCAGCTTGTCCACAGCTTTGCCTGATCTTCCAAGCCATCCTAAGCACTTGGCTATCCCAGCTCTTTGTAAATCACTTAGCTGGAACAGTCTGTATCCTGGCTAATCCTCCTAAGAATCTCATCCAAACATATTAATCATAAAAATATAGTAGCTATCCTTACTCTTGTCTGTTGCTTTGTTTACCAGAAAGACAATCAAAGGAATAAGACCCTTCTCTTCCCAGAATCTATAGTAGTAGATGGCCACGACATTCAGAGTGCTTCAGGAAAACTTGAGAAGGCTTCAAGCATCAGCAACTTGTTATCTAAAAGTCTTCATACCTTTTCTATGCAGCCTTCCATGGACAGCTCCACACAGCTCTGGCTCTTTCTCTCCCTCTTCTCCTCCTTCTGCAGCTCCAGCTCACTCCTTCCTGTCCCTCCCGGCCACCTAACCCTGTCTGTCCCTTGCACAACCTCCTGTCCCTTCCTCCTCACAGCACAGCCAGCAGACTCCAACTGACTCCCTACCAGCTAACTCACTCTGTACCACACCCATGGGAAGGCAAGGCTGTTCCCACCCTTGGGTAATTAACGCTGCTGCAATGTATCGGGGGCAAGCTTGCCTTTAGCACTCTCTCTATATCTTCCCACAAAAATCTTTTGCTCTGAGTCATTTGTTCTGAACATGAGAGATCTTAGATCCTTTATAGTTGCATAAGTGAAACATGACTAGTCTGCATGCTTTTTCCTAGGCCTAGTTTTTAAGGCTATGCAGAAGCTATTTTGTTTGAAAATGCCAGGTTTTTATTGGCTGGCATTGTCAAACAAATGCCTTAAAACTGACAAACACCAAGTCACAAACAAAAATAAGGCTTTGTCATTATAACCCTCAGCATTGTGGACCCCTAGAAATGGACAGCTATCTCTGAGAAAGCCATTGGCAACACTGATATGCTTATTTGTGCTACAGAAATAGAGATTAGAAAGGTACCTTAACCTGGATTGGTAATCATAGCCATCAGCACTGACTATAGTCAGTCTGTAGGAAACACCAGTGTAAGGATGTGAGTGAAACCCTGCTCTTCACTACAAGGGGGTGAGTAATTCTGTGTAGAGCCTAAAGACCTATACATTGCTCAGAAAGAAATGCCTCATGCCTTTTCTGAAAGTGGTGGTGGTGCTTTTGCTGCTTAGTCTCAACCCTTGTCTTAGGTGATCAGGATACTTGGCTGTGAAGGGTGTCCTGAATGTCAAGGCCTTCTATCTTCACATATGAATTTAATGTCTAATGAGTCTCTTGTGTTTTTTCATTCCCATGATTCAGGCAATCTGGACTACACACTCCTCCATCTTCTTCAAACTGAGGAACAGGATGGCTTACATCTTAGGAACTTCTTACACTGATCCTGCCATGCAGATTTTTGTTGAAAAATGCAAAAATAAAGTTTGATAAGCTGCTGAAGTTACAAGATCAAGCTTCTTTAATGGAACTTTGAGTCACTTCCTACAGTGTATGTCAATTATGCTTCAAGAACACTGCAACAATTAAGATTCTGGATAAACTTAAGCAAATGTAAATGTAAATGATGTAAATGATCTGCTTCTGGTTTTTAAAGAGAATCAGACAACCATATTCTGTCTTTTCACCCAGCTATCTCAAGGAAAGAACATTTCTAGCTGAGTATACAAAGCTCTGTTATTGTTCATAAGAAAGGTTCCTTTGTTTTTCCTCCCCTTCATAAATGTAGATATTCCATAGTCTCTCTTGCACCGAAAGAGAAGGTAGGACCTGGGGCTTTTGCCTTCCCTAAATTTATCTCTCTAATTACTCTCCTAGTGAGCTTTGACTTGGGAAGAACTACATTCTGAAGAACAAATCCACTGACAACTGACAGATAAATCTGCAAAATAAAAGAAAAC
Organism: Phylloscopus collybita; assembly: GCA_027886175.1. Taxonomy (NCBI): domain Eukaryota; kingdom Metazoa; phylum Chordata; class Aves; order Passeriformes; family Phylloscopidae; genus Phylloscopus; species Phylloscopus collybita. The sequence continues at coordinate 38,954,549 of JAJNNQ010000009.1, read as the reverse complement.
AATGTCCTAGCACATGTCTTCTGTTTATAGTCATTCCATGATCATAAGAAAGGAGGGAGAAAAAGCAGGAAGTTAAAATATAATATGGTTATGTTATCTGAAGGAAATTATATGCTTATTCACATTAATCTGTTACTACGCAAAATTTTAGGAAAACATGCTTCTGAAATATAAGGAATAGATGACATATAAGGCAGGGGTTTTTTTTATTTTGCAGCATGATAAAATTGGTTAAGAGATGTAGGCATGTATAACAGATGTTGTCAGGCACTGTCCTTGATTTGTATGCTGGGCAAATTCCCTAAGCAAGGCACATATGTGTCATATCCAGTGGAGAGGAAAATACCCCTGTAGCAGATAAGGAAGAAAACAGATTTAAATGAAATTAGCATTTTTACTTTTTCATTTCAGATTTTTAGTGTTATGTACTTGCCAGCAACATTGATATTATGAGGTCTTGATATTTATTACAAAAATATACCTAAATATATATTGGAATTTTTTGATGGTATTGCACTATTCTACTGCATTTTTGATTACATGAAGTGCAATTAATTTTCATATAAACTGTTTTGACATAATCTCACTTTTGAAAGTTACTTGTTTCTTCTTCCCTTTAGTGCTTACGTTATTATTTGTTAGTTAGTAGAATACTTTAGACAATAATGTGTATCAAAATTTTAACCTTCCTAATAATTACATTGATATAAAAATATGTCAGTGAAAATAGATTAAAGGCAATTACCAAAGGCATATTTTTTTTAGGTGGTTGTTCAGGTCCTGTTTTCAGAATGTCTTTTATTCTCCAGTGAGGTGCTCATAAAAAAACCCCTACTATTAATGTTATTAATTTTATTTTTGAGCTCATATATCATGCAGTTGGCAATCAAGACACTATGTATAGAAAATCATAGAATATCTCAAGCTGGAAGGTACCCCACAGGGACCATAGAGTCCAACTCCTTGATTCTCATAGGACTACCTAAAGAATAAACACTAATATTATTATGACCAACACCATCTCAGTAGAGTAGGTCATATGAAGTAGTAGAAAAAGAAATTGCATTACACATGAAAAATAAAACAATGAGTTCTGCATCAAATTTTCCAGGTTCTCTTTCCTTGTCTAACCACCAGGCACATATAAAAAGGCAGTTTGCAACACACACACTAAATTACAGAGCACAGGTAGAACACACAAGTAATAACGTGATAGCCCTGTACTTACCTTTTACATCCCTTTCTGATTATCTAGAGTGTTTTCAGAGGACATACCTGAATCTTTCAGAAGCAATTCTTCTTCAAAAATTTCTGCACTTATTTTCAGTCATAACATCAAATATATTTTCTTTTCCTCATATGCTTTAGAGATATTGTAGACTATGATAGAATAGTTTGAAAAGAGCTTTATTAAATTTCTTTATGTGGGTAAAGCAAAGGGCTTCTTGATAGACGGTTTTACTGAATCACAAAATTCATTACACATCTGTCTGACTTCTGGATCTTTAACAGATTTCTAGACATATACATATATATATATCATTATTAGATCTCTAGGAATTGAGAGATCTCTGAGGATTAAAGTCTTCAAAGCAATCTGAAAGAGGTTATTAACACAACAGATTTAAAAAGAATGCTTAGGAATTCCTGTGTAAAAGGCACTCCTCATCTGTATTTCCTTATGGTAGCACCATGCAGCTTAAAGTATGCTCAAAACATCTTAAGAACTCAGTCCCAAAAAAACCCACAAGCTATGTTAGGCAATATTTTCAGTCCTTAAGTCTTTTTTTTTTAATTGAAAAACAAATGGGGGTTTTATGAGATAAATTAAACTTAATTTAGCTATAATTTTGTGGATTGCCATATGGTATCAATAAATAATTTCTCAGTAAGAAACTCCTATCCCTTAAAATATATAAACATATGTCAGTGTATTGGGTTTGCATGGCAAGAGTTTGGTAGCAGGGGGCTGCAGGAGTAGCTTCTGTGAGAAGCTGCCAGAAGCTTCCTCCATGTCTGATGGAGCCAAAGCCTGCTGGTGCCAAATCAGACCCACTGCTGGCCAAGGCTGAACTCATTATGAAGGGGAAAAAAACTGCTGCACCAGAGCAGCTGGGAGAGGGGAGTGAGAATGTGAGACTGCCCTGCAGACACCAGTCAGTGCAGAAGGAGGGGCAGGAGGTGCTCCAGGCACCAGAGCTGAGATTCCACTGCAGACCATGAGGAAAACCATGGTGAGGCAGGATGTGCCCCTGCAGCCCATGGAAATCAGCTGCTCTCATGCTGACATCCTGCTCAGCATCCCTGATCTGGCAGGGAGCAGAGATCACCTGCAGCCTATGGAGCCCCACACTGTGCAGGCAGATGCCCACAGGTCAGAGGCGGCTGTGGCACAAAGGAAGCCAATGCTGGAAAATGCTCCTGTCAGGGACCTATGACCCTGTGGAGACAGGAGCCTAAGCTGGGGCCAGTTTTGCTGGCGGGACTACTCCCCATGTGGAGGACTCATGCTAGAGCAGTCTGTTCCTGAAGGACTGCACCCCACGGAAGGGACACACACTGGAGTTTGTGAAAAATGGTGGCCTGTGGGAAGAACTCGCTTTGGAGATGTTCAAAGAGGACCATCTCCTGTGGGAGAGACCTCCTGGATCAGGAAAAGAGTGTGAGGAGTCCTCCCTCTGAGGAATAAGGAGCAGCAGAGACAGTGTGTGATGAACTGACTACCCTTCCCCATCCCCCTGTACTGTTTGGGGGGAGGAGCTAGAGAAAATTGGGAGTGAAGGTGGGCCAGGGAAGAAAGAGATGGGGGAAGGTGTTCTTAAAATTTGGGTTTATTTTTTACTATCCTAGTCTGATTTGCTTTGCAATAAATTCAATTGACTTGTCCCCAAGTTGAGGTTCTTTTACCTGTGATAATAATCTGCAAGGGACATTTCCCTGTCATTATCTTGACTCACAAGCCTTTCATTACATTTTCTCTTCCCTGTCCATTTGAGGAGGGGAGTGACAGAGCAGCTTTGATGGGCAACAGTCACACAGCCAAGGCCAACCCACCACAGTCTCTACTCTACCTTAAATCCATATCATTCCACTCTGAAATACACCCATACCAATTAACCACCTTGAGCCAACTGTGATGGCTTCATCTCATGGCTGATTACAGATATTTTATGGATATATATGCTGTGAGAAGCATAGCTATATTCTGCTATTGCATTAGTGAAAACTTTCCCACCTGCATCACAGAGTCCAGATTTTCAGACTTCAAGAATATTCCTCATTCCAGTGGAGGTCTTTTGGTCACAGCCAGTGTCCACAGCATCATTAGTCCTCTTGAGTGAAATGGCTCTCAGAAAAAAATTTTAAAAAATTTACTTTACCATAGCACAAGAGTCAGGGTTGAGGTAAAAAAAAAAAAAAAACCAACAAAAAAAAAAAAAAAAAAAAAAAAAAAAAAAAAAAAAAAAAAAAAAAAACAACCAGAAAAACAATTTCTTTAAATAGCATTTTCATTCTTCAAAACTTTTAGAATCTGGGAAGGGGGATGTTGTCTTTCTGGAAATGGCAACAGAAACATTTTGTCAGGTTATCCTTTTACTTGGATTTATAATTTGGCTGGAGAAGCTTTAACACACTTTGAAGATGGTTCATTTTAGTTTGGAGCCTTTGTAAATCATCCCTGGCTGAGAATACTTGAACAAGTGTGGCCAGAGCTTGTTCTCAGAGCTGGATGTAAAGCAAACACAATTTCAGCTTCAGCTCACTATCCATCCCATGAAACAATCTACGACAAAGTGAGAGATGGAATTAGAATTCAAGTCCACTTCCAGAATCTCTTTCCCTGAGCATCAAGCTCCAACTCTTTGATGCTATACATAAGCCTCAGCACAGGCTAGCAGCAGTGAACCTGTTGTGGTGGCTTATGACAAATTGAACAGCTTGGATATGCTTTCAGAATGGGAACTTCTTTTTATAACTGTGCCTTCTTTTTCAAGTCTACTGTGGCAGCACAGAGTGAACCTTTGCATAAGAAATCACATAATTCCAGTAACCCTACAATTTTTTATACAATCTTTATACTCAGTACTTATTTTAGTTTTGGTAACTAACGTTGTTGATCTCTAGGACTGGAAAGTTATTAGGTGCTTTTTGTTTGTTTTGAGGTCTTTTTTTCCCCACTGACCCACTAGGAACACCGTATTTTACCACCTACATTCTGTTCCAGAAAGCTTATGGCTTTCTATAAAGAATTACTTTCTACACTTAGGGGAAGAGATAGGTCAGCGAAACAAGAGCTTAGAAAAAGCCATTTTGTAGGGTCAGAAAAGAAAACATTGTAATCAGCATACTACTGCTGTTGCAGTATGTCTGACCTCTGCTGAACTTGCAGCATCCAACTGAAAACTCTGCATCCTAAAATATTTATTCTCCACACTGATGTTTTCAGTTTAACTATTGAAATTTATTTAATTTTTTTTTTACCAGAAGTGTGAGAAAAAAAAGATATTTAATGCTTTAATGTGTAACACATTCTAACTTACACGTTGAAAATGTAATGCTAACTAGACTCAATTCCCCCTCTTTATGAGCTAGCCTGCTGTCAGTAAACTTTATTCAGAATTGTCCAAACTGTGATCATTAAAAAGCCAGCATCAGAGGCAAGGAGATCAGGAGCAGAAACATGCATATGTACCTACAATGCTACAATACAACTGAGTCACTTTTAATCATAGAATCATAGAACTGTAGAAACATAGGATGGTCTGGTTTGGAAGGTACCTTCAAGATCATCTAGTTCAAACCCCCCTGCTGTGGACCTGGTCCAGTAGACCAGGTTGCATAGAGCTCCATCCAGCCTGGCTTTAAACATTCCCAGTGTTGAGCATCTGTTCTGGGTAACCTGTTCCAGGGTCTCATCACCCTCAGAGTAAAAAATTTCTTTCTAATATCTAATCTTAACCTATCTTCTATAATTTTGAAGCCATTCCCCCTTGTCCTGTTATTACATACTCTAGTAAAAATCTCTCTCCATCTTTCTTGTAGGCTTCCTTCAGGTACTGGAAGATCACAATTAGGTCCTCCCTAAACCTTCTCTTTTTCAGGCTGAACAAATCCAATTCTCTTAGCATTTCCTTTAAACATATTTTAAGTCCAGGATTCCTGTATTCTAAGCTATGTGCAGAATTGCTCTTCCCTACTGATGACTGGCTGCTCTCTTAGCAGTAGCTATGCTTCTGCAGAAAGCATTTACAAATGCTGATTAAGGTGTTGCTGTACCCTTTACTACAACTGGAACACTTCTAAGAAGGAGACATGTCCCTGCAACTGCTGTAATAAATCATCTGTTCATATATGAAAAGTATATTCAAATACATGTTAGCTGTATTTGCATTAATCAGCATCAAAGATCTTTTAATTGTTATGTTCATAGTACCAATGCTAAATTACATTTTTCGTCTGCTATTATATAGATTTAGATTTGCATCAACATTTAAAATTCTTAAGAATGGAAGAAGTTTAAATTGTCATCAATGTAAATAAATCTATCATCCAACGGAAAGCCTGCAGTAAAGGTGAAGTATGACATAATTATTTCAAGAAAACTCCTCAAAAGAACCAACATACACTCTTATCTGAAAGTTATTCCTGTCTTGAAGAAAAGCTTACCTGCTTGGATAAACTTTGGAACCTTTCTGGACAAGATAAGTCTTCAAGATGATTTCATCTAAAATCTACTCTTTACTATACAAGCTTTCAAAAGGCTGTCAAAATTTATAGCTCAGAGAAATAGGACATAGCAGGACTTCTATTAACATATCCAGCAGAGAGCAAATTGAGTGACCCAAACACCATCACAGGGGCAGACTGAAAATGCTTTCTGGTTCTCTGTATTTTGATAGGGAAAAAATAATAAAATGTCCTATATCTCTCTTGGTCATCTTCATCTTTCCTGAGGAAAAAGGTATCTATCGGTGAAACCTGATTGCATTTATACTTCCTTGGAGAGAAGGAAGAAGAGTGTCAGTGACACCACTGTCATTTCATCCTAATCTCCAGCTTCATGTTAATCACCTTTTCTGTGGTACAGTAGTTGCCATGGTAAAGCTTATCTGAATCCCTGTTACCCAAACCCCTTCTCTTTCTGTTTCTCCCTTCTTTCACTTTTCTACAAAATGTCAGAAATCTCTGATTTTTGCTTTATCTTTGAAAATGGAAAAAAATGGTTATAAATGAAAAAATCTCTCTGTTTTGTTCGAAGTTTTTGGCACATGCAAGATGCTACATGCTGTAACTTCTGGAGCCACTCTTGTCTAGTCTAGATGCAGACCAGTATCTCCTGTCACATATGTAATTACTTATGGGTAATTTTTTTTTATGAATTCTCCCATTTTCCACAAGTAAGAGAAGATTTATATAGTGACATGAAAACTGTCGTGCAGAATACAAAACAGGGAGACTTAGCACAGAAATTAACAGTAATGTAAACAATATTCAAACTGACAGAAAATTAATACATTTTATTTATTTCATTTAACTTACTCTGCTTCTGTCTACAATAATGATTTGAGATGGTTTTGATAATTGAGCCTCTCTGTAAGCCATTCCCATCAATGACTGTACTCGCAAACTGTGCAGGACTACCTCCAAGTCTTATTTCAAACTGTAACCATGTTTAAATTATTTAAAGGAAGACATATCCTAGAAGATTAATATTTATTAAACTGCCAAAAAAAAAAAGAAAGTAAATATATTCTTTCCTTCACAGTATTTTTGTAGCCCTGCTTTGGATGTTTTATAATGGCTTTATATCTTTCTTATGCTGTGGTGCCCAAACCCGCACAGAATATTGAAGGTGAGGCCACACCAACACAGAGCAGAGAGGAACAATACCCTCCCTCAACCAGCCAGCAAGGCTGTGCATGAAACATTCTAGAAATAAAAATTGCATTTTTTTAAGGAAGACCTTGTGTAATTAGCCTGAAGTATAAGCTGAGAAGACTGTATTTTACAGAGTGTTGCATTGAATTATATAAATAGAAATATTGTGTTTTGGTCTGCTTAGGAATTTCTGTTTTGAATATCACTATGTATTGTAGAAGATGAACAAATTTGATGAGGCAGGTGGTAAAAACAACTGTGATATTTTAGAATCTTAAAGTCTTCCACTATCCATAACCTGTTATTCTATTATGAAATTTCAAGTATAAACACTGAAAGTGTTTCAAGTATAAACACTAAAATTGTTCTGAAGTAGCTTGGACAACTTTTCATGACAACAGGTTTATAAACATTCATCCAGCTGAGTGGTGGTGCCAAAACCTCCAAATGTGGGGCCATTTCAAACTAGTTAACGCCTTTAATTGACTCAGGATGTTGTGTGGTGGATAACACATAACATCTGAGGTTACAAGAAAATTATTCATAAATGAAGATGAAGAAAATGTGATTAATATTTAGATCAAGAAACACCTATTTCAGAAATTTTTTTAAATTGTGTAAGTGGGAAATTCTCTCCTTATTAAAGCAACTAAGAGATATACCCTGACTTTATTCACAGAACACCTTCTTATATGAAAGGCAGGGAAAGGAAGAAAAGTACAAATGCTCAATATGTTTCATAGACAAAACAGTTTGGGATAATTTTCATTGTGTATTATTTTTAATTAGAAACTACTGTTCCCAGTTAATTAACTTCTAAAATTTAATTTTTATGAATATGTATCCTTTATAAATCTTTATGATTTCCTCCATTCTCCTTGCATTCTACTTTAAATGATTTTTGGTTGTTTTATTTTTCCCTTGGCTTACTCTTGAAAGTCTGTCACTGAAATTAATTTCAATCATCTAAAATATATGCTGTTCCAGGCGTTGTAACAGCATGGAGAGAAATACTGTGTTTGAATTAGCATAAGGATAAACTATTAAACTCAGCAAACTACTTAAAATATTCAATAAAGATTTTTTCAAGAAGCAAAGGAAAATGGAGGAAAATGCTCTTTCATACCTTAGCTTGTCATTTCAACCAGAAAACTTAAATCACTGATCAAAGTCTCTAGTGCTATAACATAGGTGGTACACATTGCACATAGGTATGATAATTTTACAGCTAAGAAACATTCCTTAAAAAACGTAATCTTTGAAACATTATACATAATTCCTTCTTTTCTCTTTGTCCTATGGTATGTTTCCAATACTCCATTTTAATCTGCCAGGAAAGTGGAGTTATTCTCTTAAGGGTAGGAAATAGAGGCTGGAATAACAAGCAGACTGAATAGTGGCATAAGAAAATTAAAAAATCAAACCAAGCATTCTAACACAGAGATACTTGTCATCATCTTAAGTGTTTCTGTTACTCCTGCAAAAGGGGACTAAATCTTAAGAGGATGGATTTGTTCACTACAAGTTTCTTCCAGTGTTAGAAATGACCATCTGTGCAGCTTGTTGGAATTTTCCCAAGTCCAAGCTCATGTTCTTACAAGAAATTACATCTGCACTATGAAACAGATATTTAGTTAAATGCTTTTGCAAATATTAAATTATCAATGTAATCTAGATAATTATTATTATACTATAAAGTAATATATATATACATTTAATATACATATAAAATAATGGATATATTACTATTCATAGAGAGAGTTTGGTTTCAGATGAAGTTGAGCTCAAGTTTACATGTAATAATAGCACCAATGTGAAACCTGTCTGTTATTCTCCTCATTAGGGCTGAATTACTTTCTTAAATTATTCCACATATATATGACTTTCAATTTAAAAGTCAATTTTACACCTTTTTTTTTGGTGCATTTTCATCTTTGAATTTAGAAGTATTTTACAAAAATTCAGGAAAATTTCTATGGCAGTATTATCTCCTGGACTAAAACTTACATTATAATTTTTTAAACTATAATATGTACTTACTAAGTATGTTGTTCATTGATTTGTCTACTATTTTCCAAAGCATATGTTAATAGGTAAAAAGGTTAGAAAATAATATAGATACTTAGCCTCCCTTGAGTACTGATTATGAGAGGGTTCTATGCCTCTCTGGAAGTCTCATCCACACAGTCAAGTTTGATAGTCACTGAGAGGATTTCATGCTTCTTAGCCCCTATACATTCCAACTGTTACTGCACCCTAAGACAATAAATCCTTCTACTTGACTTTGTGTCACATGAAACAATAATTCCATTTTTTTAAACTTTACTCCTTGTTGCATATATTTTACCATGCAAAATTGCATTGTTATCTTTCTTATTCATTGCAGGATTGACACATTTTTGGAGTAGACTTAAGTGGGAGAAAAACAGATTAGAGACTTTTAATTTTTTTTTCTTTTTCTATAAATGTTATGTATAGCAAAAATTATATTTGAAGATCAAAGATACTTCTTATGTTTGTTATCAAGCTTATAGTACAACCTAGACTTTTAGATAACTATTCTTGTCTATCAAAAATTGATTTCTGATAAATATTATTTATGTCAGAGATATTAGGAGAATAAATGTTGGAATGTCTAGGAACTGTGGCAAAGCTTATCAACATAATATCATTTGGACAGCTTTCTATAATTTTGCTTTTCAATAAGAATAAACATCATGAAGGAGAAATACCCACTGAACTTATGTCACTGTAAAAGTATCATATACGTACAATTTGTAAGGACTAGCTAGAGTAATCATTTACCACATTCACCTGAACATGTTAAATTAAAAGAATTGTGAAATAAAGATTCTGGGTTATCATAAGTCTTCAAAGTATTTTTGGTCCCCAGAGGCAGTATCTGTTAACACGACATGTGAAAACATTTACAAGATGCTAAATAAATTTTCATTCCAATGAAAATATTCATTTTCAACCTGCATTGGAAAGTATCCTTTGACTTACACCTTGTCCAGTGTTTAAAGACATTTACAATAAAGTTTTGTCGACTGTATTTCCAGTGAAGCATATTACGTATGATTTTGGGTTAATGTACAATTATTTGTCAAAAAAACCAAAGAAGTAGTCAGACTTCTGTTTTTATATATGTACACCTATGTGTGTAGCAAACCAAAGGATGATACAAATATTCATCTGAAGTGGTTTTGCATGGATGAATGAATATATTTGTTGACATACACACAAGTATATTTGTCAATTTCTGTATAAAAATGTGGATGCCTGTGCATATATTATAATGAACTAATATATTTTTAAAGCATGTGCACAGATTTATAAGAAGAAAGAGAAATATTTCATTCTAGGACAGTTCACTGCCACAAATATTCTTTTACTACCCTGCATGAAATATTCTTTTGTCACAGGGAACAGTGTATATTTGTAGTTCAAAATGATGTTTCTTTAAAAGAAATATAACTTCACTTTTGCAAGCTACAGAATAGTCTGAATACAGGTGAAAATACCCTCAATATTCTGTCCTTTTCTCTTCAACACCCCCTCCCCTTCCAGTCTGAAAAAACCAGAAACCTATCATAAAATAAGCACTCAGTAAAACTAAATAAAATCAAAATGATATATGTCTGCCGTGGGATGAAAGAGATGGTGTAATAGTAGTTAAAGCATAATATGTTTAAGCCTGGGGATACAGTGAAGTGCAGATGTGTCATTCCTTGAATAAAAATAAACTAATAGTTCAGCAATACAACCATAGCTGCAAGGATTTTAGAAGCAGGTAAGAACACATCAGTTTTTATGTGCCATCTAAGGTTTTACATCATAGTCTCTGGCTGATCCTTCTGTTGGATTAAGAAGCACTTCTACTCACAAGTGCTGTTAAGTATTCCAAATGTAGGCCTTCTTCTTCTGCTTAAGAAATGTGATTTTTTGAAGCTTCTGTGTGGTTTTTTGTTTGTTTAACTCACACAGGGTTTGAAGCCACACACAGTGGTATATCTTACTTTTTGAAACATCCCTTCCTGCTTGGAAACAGTCACCCTACTCTTGCGTAACTGCCCAGCAACCAGTATTTTTCGTTTTCTCAAACTGTATTGTTACCTTTTTAGAAAGCAATAAGGATGAGGGAAACCATCATGCTACAAAGAAAGTTATAGGTCTCATATGTAAATGCTCAGATCTGGCCATGCCACAGATTTCCTGAGCTATGTGGAACATGTGGATAGAGTACAGTATTGTATTTATACAGTACACTAATACATATTGAATATATAGGTTTCCCTCGAGCAACTAGCAACTGTAGAGCATGGAGCCTTTCACCTGCATTTCACCAGCAGCTAAAATCTCCCAACCCCAGACTGCTGGAGAAAAGAAAAACACTACCTGTTCTTAAGTGAACTAAGCCAGAAGAAACTTTCATAGAAAATTACCCTCTCTCTAAAAGCAGCTTGAATACACTTACACATTTCTCCTGAGCGAGCACAAAAGATGTGTCAGCGCTCATGAGAGAGGTAACTATTCTTTCACTCTCTCCACACACTCACTATCTTATCTACTTTGACCTCTTCTAGAGGAAGAGGTGCTTTTCATTAAGTCTAAAGTAATGATCCTCTACTTTGTAATATTTTTTTCAAGTTAAGTGTTAGCAAAACAGGAAAAAGGACTGCATGTGTAGTCAGGTAGAATGCTTTTAGTCTGTGCTTGTACCATTTACACTATCTTATGCTGCTATAATAGGCTGTTAGAAACGATCTCAAATGCATGAATTTGAATAAAGAGAGAGAATCTAGGGTGAGAAAGACACTGTTGAGTCATGAAATGGATTCTATTTTCGAGACATGTTTTGGGTTTTTTACAGAATGAAATACTAGAGTAGAAATCTGTTAGGCTTTGTGTCACGAGAGAGAGCAGCGTGTTCTATGACAAACCTGACAAGGAAAATTCGCAAGAAGAAAATAATACGTTAAAGTGATTTTTTTTTCTCCTCTTTTCAAAGTGATACTTATTTTAAATAATTTTAATCTTGTGATGACTTTAGCTATAGAAATGAAAAAAAAAATTACTTTCTTAATCAGGAAGAGCTGAAAACTCAATTTTAATGCTTATAACAAATGATGTTAGATAAAGCTGAAAATGTCTATGATCCAGCGATAATATTACACAACATTCAAGAGCTATATTCATGATTTAAAAAGGCAGGAAACTGTAATTTATCAGAATACTTTCACCATTAAAATGCAAATTATGCATTGACAACATATTTAACAGCTCCTATTGTTTTTGCTTAGGAAAGAAAATATTATGCTTCTTCTGTTGAGGGGGAGCTTTTCCAAATCACTGTGATTTTCCTTAGGAATTGAGCTAAGTAAAACATAGTAGCATAGTAAATCATAGTATCTAATGATAGACACATATTGTAATTTGCAAACCAAGTTTGATTGTCATTTTTGAACATACAGTATTATGAATTTTACATGAAAATTACACAGCCCCAAACAAAATATGTAAAGTGAAAAATATACCCCTTGGCTGCCCCATTCCAGACCCTCTTGGTAGTTTAGAAAGCAATCACAGAGATTCTTCTATTCATCCACCTTACATACAATCACATTCACTGTCTCTGCTACTGGCAATTTATTCTCTTTTGCCTCAGGGGAACTCAAGCACCTTGAGAGACCCCTAGAGAGACACCAACCCCCATTCAGAGGTAGAAGAAAAAATGATGAGTTTCTCCTCATTATTTTTCTTTCCTCCTACCTGACTCCTTTTCTTTTTCTTGGTTATATACAGCTTCTGTAGAACTGAAGTCATCTAGCTAAAGAGCATTTTCTGATCTACAAGATATGGAACATATTGCTGAGACAGATTTATAATTTCTGCTTGTTTTAGGAAATTAATCTAGGAAGAAGAAAGAGTGCTCTGAAGAACCACTTATTATCAATGGACTGTATCTTAATATACAATGAAATGCAAGCCTTTGAAATGTTTTACTTTTCCAATAAATTTTATCTGCAACCGTTTTAATAGCAACAAGAACTCAGCTCAGTTTTTTCTTCCTCTATTTCTTATCTCTTATAACTATACTCTGCCAGTCATTTTACATGAAGATTGTTCCATGAAGCAACTGAAATTCTCTTTTACCATTCAACTAAACTATTCTGTAGAGCCATGAAAAGAGGTAATTTATGTCAAATATTTCAAATTCAGTGAACTCCTGTAGGTAACAATCTTTAAGAATACATCAAACAAAAATGAAAAGGGAAAATAAAAGAATGTGTTTATGAATTTATAGCAAGGTTACTTTTTTCAGTCTAGGTGGTGTTAGATCTTTATCCATCTAGATTAGTATTGTTTGGTTGAATTAACTACATTTTTTTGGTTTTGCTTTACAGGTTTGAGTTGTTGGGTTCGTGTTTTATCAACAGTGAAATTCCATTCTTACCTGAGATTCTGAGCTTTACAAAATGCTCCTTTTTTCTGAGTGCTCCCATCCCCATCAGGTACTGCTATTGAGTGCTTCTATGTAAAGGGGTTAATCTGTAGGAAGAGAGGTGGCAAGAGTACAAAACAAGCAAAGCACTCAAAACTGCAAAGAACGTGTTGGAAAGGGGATTATCAATATAGCATTTAACAAAAGCCTTACAAAGACAAAGGATACAAATGTAAGAGCAAACCAAAGAAATAAAAGTGTACAGTATTAATCCTTCATTAGAAAACCAGCCCAGACATCTCAATTTTAATTGTCTGATAAATGTCTTAGAAATTATTTTCACTGAGGAGGAGAGTTTCAAGGGCAGTGTATGCAAAAATACCACCAGCATAAAATCAGAACTTTAACCAGAAGCTAAAATGATTTAAAACATTTAACTAACTCCATTTTATTAATAAAACAGAACCTCCCAGAAATTCAAATCAAGCCCTGTCCAATAAGTAAAAGGTATGCTAATATAATTTTAAGGCAGCTGGAGAATTGAATATAAACAAATAAATAAAAATACATCAAGTATCCATCCTGAAATATACAGTGTTTCAATGCATAGTAGACTGTACTTGATCACTTGGCCATCTTTCCTAAAATTTATGTCTGTGTTATTTGTGTCTATCCTTGCCTTAAGGAGAGGCTGGCTCCAACAGAGCCCTTTGGAAAAGAGGGGCCACTCGTAATCAGGGAATTTCTGAGTATGCAGGGTAGGAAAGGTTGCTGAGTTGGCAAGCAAGATCCAGCCTGAGGGCTGGAGCTCATGCAGAGGTTAAGAAGCAGAAGAGAGGATGAATCTGGTAGCAAGGCCAAAAACACAGAGGGAAGAGCTTCTCTGGGACAGAGGAGAAAGGATGAAATTTTGCTGCTGTTCAGAAAGTATTAAGCTAATTGAACTGAAACACAACAGTGAGTTCCAGTCTACAGGGACAAAATGGGCAGCATGAAAATCTCTCCATTTTTGTTCCCTTTTTCTCCCCGTTGCTTTGACTTCTTTTCATTTTGAAAGTCAATACACTTAGACTTCTATTTTGGAATGAAATTTATTTCTGAATCTAAAGTCTTTTGGTTTCTTTGGGGATTTTCTCCAGGAGGAAGTTTAAGCGCATCTGTTCTGCAGCAGGGTCCAAAACATTTTCATAGTTAATATGTGCACAGATACAGAGCAAGGCTACAGCTGCAGCAATGTGTTCACAAAGAAAAAAAACCCAACCTATCCCTTATTAAATAATGACAATGAAGAGAGAATATCAAAATGCTTCTGTAGGTGATGTGAGGCTCAGATGAAATGACAATTTCACCTCATTGTCACAGAACTAGGAGACAGAGTAAAAATCAACTTACTTCTCACTCTTCCATTGCTTCTATCACATTTATGTTATTTCCCAGGTAGCTAAAATATAATTTGTTCTGTTTTTCTACTTGTCACACTGGAAATAGCACTCTTAACTCTTTCGTTGCCCTACAAATATATTTTTTGCACTTATCACTCTGATAAAAACCCTGCAATATTAGTTTCTTTGCTACCTTACTAATTGATTTACACTTTTAAAGCAGATATACTTCTTCGGGTTTTTAGGCCTTTTTATGTTGTTTTTTAGCTTACTAACCTCACTTTCTTTGGTTTGATTTCCATTATTTTCCTTCTTATCCTATTTCAATAACTTCATTTCACATTCAGTGAAGTTGCTAAGGCTGGATCATACCTGTTTCCTGCCTTTTGTTTGTGTTCACAGTAAAATTCTTTTTTGTCCATTACTTCCCTGCTGTATTTTTCCCAACATGGTACCATTTTTACCTGTGTTTCCTCTCTGGGCACAAACATAAATAATGCAACATTTGGTTGAACAAAACACATCAAAAGAAAGCCACAAGGTGTACATCCTTGTTCTTGATTTCAGTCTGCTTTTGTACCTTATCACTCAAAATTCCTTCTTTTTCTCTCCTAAAAAATTAAAATATGCATGTCAACTGAGCTTCCTGCCACTTCTTGTTAGAGAAAGAATGAAAATCCTATCTCCTTTTTCGTTTTGAAGAGAGATCTTCAGACTCCTGACCTCTGCAGGGAAAAATCTTCTTCTTTGCTCCTTCATTTCTTTTCAAATTTTCAGGAATATTCTACTGACAACTCAAAACCAAATCTTTTCCAATTAACTGATATAGCAGAGCAAACTTTTGGAATTCAATACTGTGCTTTCTCTACGAAAAGAGAGAAACTTTCATAATTTTGCTAATTAAAATTTATCATGTTGGGAATCTAAAAAATTGCCAAGGCATAATTCTCCTTTGGTGTGGTTTACTGTTTTCCTGTGGCAAGGCTACTTTGACCATTTGTTCCTTTTGCAAAGGTGAGATTATGTTATTATTTCCTTGTTGATGAGTTATGAGAAGAACCACCAATTGTCACCACCCCAACATTGTTTTGTTAGATGCAGTAGAGGGAAATGCTGGAAGGAGAGTGCATTGCCCATTAGCTTTTCAAAGCACAGTCATGCTACATTATAAAGGAGTACAAGCTGTTGTCTTCAAATGAGCCAACAAATATGAGTATCCTCTTCATACTTCCAATAGTGACACACCTTTCTCTGAGGCTTTTCCTCTTTTATTTTAGTTTGTGTATTAAAATGACATCTGACAATTGAGAGCTTAGAAAGCTCCTGTTTTATATGTGCTTATACTCTTTTATTTTTTCATTATCCTTAGAATATTTTATCCCCAATCACATTTTTTGCATTTAAATAATTCTTTTTTGCTAAATGACTTTCTTCATTGGTATCCTTACTTCCATATTTAGAGCTGGGTGTAAATGTATCAGCTTTTCAATCCAGCTAAATGCTTAATTTCTTGATTGACTTTTAGATTTATACTTTAAATAACAATATCAAGCACAGTTGTATGTACCATGATCAACCTTTCTTTTTCCCTTTGTTTGAGATTGTTATTTTATATATTTTCACCATAACATATCAGGACAACTTCTGTAGTAAGACTTGAACTCAAACTAAACCAACTGTAATTTGAAATTCCATCCAATTTTTTTTCTAATAAAGTAAAAGCCAAAAAGAGCCATCATTTTAAGATGCTTAACTGAAAAGGAGAGGGAGAGAAAGTGTATTTAGCAATCTTTTCAGTAAAGACTGTTCAGAGAGGTAATAATTACAGGGCAGGTAAGAAGAGATTGCATGTACTGGGAAAGATAAGGTTCTAAACATAGTAATAAAAAAAGAGAATAGTGAAAATAGAGCTAAATTTCTATAATATCTTTCCAAAGAGAACAAGAACTAAATGTTGTGCACAAAGGTGTTTGGTACAAGGCTATACCCTGGACCCACAGACAAAAAAAATAGCTGCAGGTAAACAAGAGTTTTAAAGATTGATTTTAAATGGTTAATTTTAAAATGTTTTGTGGACTTTTTCTTATGCTACACTGACTAATGGACTTGCTAATTAAAATCTACTTTTTATTTAAAAAATAATGAGAGCACAGATTTAATAGAAATTGGTAGCAGAGAGGCAAGTCTATTAACAGCAACTTAAACAAACCGAAAAAAGAAATCAACTGAGCTTAAAAAGAGATTTTAAACTTATCAGAAATCTGTCCTAGGGATAAACCCTACTACTTTTATTTCAGTGAAATCTCTCAGAGTTTATAACTATTTTTTCAGTTTAAGATTAAATCTAAGTTTCAACCTAAGATTCTTCTATGTGATCTAAGAATTTTCTATATGACCCATTATATTAAAATCTAACTTTCAACCCATGATGTTAAAAAAAAATTAAATTCTAAGGTTGCAGAGTTTCCTTGGCAGTTTTAAAGTCTACTTCTGGGCCCAGTATTGAGCCTTGGGGGACATAGTTTGTGACAGACTTCTAACCAGACCCTGTGCCACCAATTGCAACCCTCTGGGATCTCCCACTCAGCCAGACCTCAATTTCAATTTTCCTCCAAAGTAATAAAAAATTCTTAAAAACAAGGGTAAATATTTAAAGGGTGTGTGAATAGCACATTTAGTACGCTTTCATGTCCCTGAAGGCTTAGAGGTATTTGGTTGCACCTGTGGTTACCTTGTGATATATTCCATAAAAATGAGATCTTGAATTTAATTCCATGAAAATGTTTGAGGCATTACTTTTTTCACAGAAGAGTAGCCTTACTTTCTGTTCACTTTTTTCTCCTTAAACTATGGAAAAAAAAAAAGAGGCAATTATAAGATTTTTATAGAAACAGAAAAGACATAGAGCACACCTAAGCTATTTTAACATGAACATTATGACATTAAAGGTTTCTTTATAACTGTATTAAAAAAAAATACCAAAGAGCACAACACCTCTGTTATTCTTGTACTAACTTTTTTTTTTCTTCTTCTTTTTAATCTCATCCTGTAGAGCAGTGAAATGATATGAACTCGGGTCTGTTGAGTGCAAAATTTGTCATAGATTTTTTTTTTTTTTTAATATATAAACACCAGAGTGTGAAAAAGGATAAGGAGAATTTGAAATTATTGCTTGACTAAAAATGCTGCCTACCTTTACTCACTGATCCTCTGTTGTCTTCAGGCTCACTTTGAGTCCCATTTGGGTTTGGGGCTCACAGACTACAGTGATTTCAGAGAGGTTTTTGTTGGGTTTTTTTTTCCTTCTCAGTTATAAAGAATGTGATTGCTTTTACAGAGAAAAAAGTATTTGAATAAAACAGCCCATTACAGAGTGAAAATGTCAAAGCTTTTGTTTTGGTGATTGTTACTAAATTTTACATTTTATAGCAGGGGTATCAACTGGTGAACACTTCTGGTGAATACTGAATAGATGGGAGTTTCATATGCTGAGGATATAAAATGCAGAAATAAAGTTCTCCTCCTGTCAAAAACATCAGAGATTTAAGAGAACAGCAAGCTGATCTAAAGCCATGAGTCAATGTCCATTCACTCCAGTGCTACTCAGCAAATAGGCAAGGGATGCCACATAGGAACTATGGTGTCTGTGCTGGAACCTTATGGCCTTAATTATAGAGGTCTTCCTGGTTTAGTTCAGACTAATTTCCTTTGAGTCTTATGGTATTTTACCTACAACTTTACCCACCACACAGCTGAAAGTGCCAAATAAAGTAAATGACAATATCATAGTCATTGCTGGTGTCTAGGATATCTGAGAAGACATAAAATTGCAATACAAGAATCTAGAAGCAAAGAATATCTGAAGGCCTGAGTGAACACATAGTGATATCAATAGAAAAATGTAAATTTACATTATTGACACTTGATCAGACTCTATATTTGAATTTAAGCCTTCAGAAAAAATAATGGAAAGGACATTTGAGGCTATTTATGTTGATGCAAGCTGACCTGAAAAAACCCAGATTCTGTGCCAAATAATAATTCAAAATACAAGTTAATTGAAAAGTATTTGTATAAACGGATTTGAAACAGAAAATGCCAAGATCAAGAAAAGTGTTCAATTATTTTTATGTGCAGATTTGGGGTACTAAGAACCAAGCTCATGAGAGAGAAAAAACAGAAAACCCTTTCAGGAACAGATTAGTAGTTCAGAAATAGGCCTTTGAAAACTCCAAATCCTGCAGGATGATTAATTATTCTGCAGTTCACCATGAAGTATTTTTAGCTACTTTAACAAAGACAGAAAACTCCTGCTTTGTCTACTGAATGCTGCAAGAAAATGAAGATTATGAAGTGTTTCTGAAGTGCATAATTTCAGAAATGCTTTAAGTAATGAATCATTGCTTTTACTATGCTACTTGGAATTCTGGACCAAGATTAAAC
The DNA here is from genome assembly GCA_027886175.1 of Phylloscopus collybita. Taxonomy (NCBI): domain Eukaryota; kingdom Metazoa; phylum Chordata; class Aves; order Passeriformes; family Phylloscopidae; genus Phylloscopus; species Phylloscopus collybita. The sequence continues at coordinate 38,935,400 of JAJNNQ010000009.1, read as the reverse complement.
TTTTATATACATTACTTCATGGTATTAGATGTTCCCCTCCTTGACATTATAAATTTAAAAGAGGCTCATCTCCTCTTTCACTTTAACACCTGTGGGTTTATGTAAAGGAATAGGATCATTAAGAGAGTTTTTATTTTTGCTCACAGACTATCATGGTTATCATGAAAGGTGACTTCCACAAAAGAAAATTCTTTTCAGCTCTCCCTTAAATTCCAAAAATGTACAGACACAATTTTTCTACACAGTTCAATCCAAAGCATAGGGCTTAAACTCACAGACAATCCATAAGAGATTTTTTTGAAAAATTATTTTTTTCAAACTCTCAGCCTGAATTTTGGCCTAAGGACTTTACTCCTTTAAAAGAGTCTTAAAAATAGATTTTTTCAGGAACAAGTATGGAACTAGACATAAGTATTTCTGTAAAATTCTAGGAAACTAGTTTATTTATTTATAATAAAATAAAAATGTTCATTTGGAAGGAATCTACAATTATCTAGACCAAACACATTAATTTAGTTATTTTTAAAATGCAAGTAAACTCATCTTATAAAGAGCATAATATTGCTGAATAAGAAGAAAACACAACAAAATCAGTGGAACTGATAGTACTTGAAGTAAGGCAGGTGTAGAGGTCCACACTGCTTGGCTTGTATCAAAAAGAGGGGAAAAAAGCCCCTGTAATTAAGATAATTTTCATGTAATGTAAAACTGTCATTAAGTGAACTGATAAAAGTTTGAATACCTATGTAATACCAGTTTATAAATGGTAGAAGTATTTATCAGGGTTTTGAATATACCATAAGAAATTATAATTAGGAAAACAAGGTTATAGAGAACAATAAGCTTAAAACAAATACTTGATTCTAACCTCTAACAGTCATACTCAGAAACTGCAGTTCTAGTGTCTTTAGGAAAAAAAGGTTTTGTGATTACATTATCAGAAAGATGTAATGAGCCCTGAAATTATTCTGGGCTAACTTCCTAATATTTACTGTTACTTATATTTTACAATATCTTACATACCAAGAAACACACTACACTCCCTGTAAAACCTGAAAAAATTATCTTTTCACAAGGCTCACTCCATTAGTCATGAATTCTACAATGTTCTAAGAATTGATCCACTATACAGAACTAATATAAATAGCTATTTAAGAGAAAGAGGAGACTTAGAGAGACTTGTAATGGATCTGGCAATGAACTGCTTTTGTTGAATAGAAAATCTCTTAGATTTTAATATAAGGTGAATATTAGGATAGTAATTGCATATGGCAGGGACCCCATTTACAGTCCCATTATTGCTTTGACAATAAGAAATTGGCAGTTCAAAGAGAATCCTCAAAATGGCACTAAGCAAAGATATGAAAGCTACTTTAGAAACTGAAAAAAGACACACACCTCAGATAAAACAGAAATTAGAAAATAACTTCTTAGGAAAATGGCAAACTGTTACTAAAGGAACTGTTTAAGGACTGCTTAAAGGAAAAGAAGAGATTAAGGGGTCCGTGGCTTAGGAAGACTGACGAGGTCTTAGGAGAGGAGAAAAGAAGTAAAATAAAAGAAAAAACAATGAAACACAATAGTACAGAATGCTTAGTCTTGAAACAATCTCTCAAGGAAAACAGAAGAAATTATATAATTTGCAATATTCAATTAAAACACTTCAATGAAAGCACTAGGAAAAGTACTCCTCCTGCCTCCCTCTCTTTGAATGCAGATAGAAGCAAGCCAACCTGCTTTCCTGTCTCCAGCAGCTATTATTTTGCCTTGGTAAAATATCCCCAGGCCTAGTAGTAATATGAGAAACTAGTAGACTGGAGAAATTAGATTAAAAAAAAAAAAAGAGAGAGAATAATAAATTATAAGAAAATGTTGCTATTATACATTAGATACCTATTACATCTATCGGCAATGTTTCAGGCAAGGACAAATCCTTCCAATATTTCAGACATACAAATTTCCTGAATAAAAGTTGTTGTTAATTATCAGAGACACTGAAAAGAGAGAGAATTCCTGCAGTATACTGTTATTTTTGAGTGCCTGAAGCATAGAGGGCAAAGCACAATGAATACATGCTGATTACTTAACTACCTTTCTCCTCCTTCTTAAAGCAAAGTCTCTACTGGCGTATTGTAATGCAGCTTATTCACTGAAAATTCACAGAAATGAGTCAAAGGTGATTATTCTCACAAACTCCAAAGGACAAAAAAATACACATGAAGCAGAACTTAGGTTCTCCAGCCTTTGAAGACGTACCAGCTTTTGGCATACCACCAAGAAAACTAACAGAGCAGCAGGAACAGGTGTATTTAGCAGCAACACAGAATAAATGTCAAATAGAAAATTTCTTATGGGTGTTCTCAACTCAGTTGTCATCACTAGCCATTAAAGCACCTGTTTACATAAAAAAAGTGATAGCAGGAAAGTATTTTTAGCTGCCTTAGGGGATACAGCAATGAGAAACAGCAGAGCTCCCACTACATGACATGTCAAGAATGCCTGGGGTACCAGCTTGCATGGTGTCAAACTGCTGCCACACTTGTTTGAGAACCATTGCCATAGAAAAGGATGCTTTTCTCTAGTCAAAATTTCTTCTTAGCTTTCGTCTTTTATCACTGATTTTCAATTACACTTACTGCTGTCATTTCAGTAATATCTTTGTTTTAGTTGAGATGCAACCAGTCAGCATCCGTGAGATAATTTCAGACCTCTTACAGCTCATTGGTTCTTCCTTGCTCTAAATTACCTTCATTTATGAAGAAGAATATTTCAGGTAATTTTATTTCCCTTAAATGTTCTTATCTTCCCCAAAATATTCTGGCAGTGTTGCCTGTGGTTTCAAAGGTGGCCGCTCTTTAATAAACTTTGGGGTGACAAGAGTCCTTCCTGATTTTTGAGGGTTGAGTACACAAAAACCTTGTGACCCTCTGTTACATGGCATCGTGTCCCAGGCAATGGTAATGAAGGCAGTGAGGAAAAAATAGAAGAATCCATAAACTTACACTGGACATTTTTACATGACATTTTTTGTCACTTGAATTGTTCATCTATGATATTTTCCTGTAGTTGTCTAATTATTCCTGTACAGTGACTCATCTATGTTCTTTTTAATTGCCTCTACTAAAATTCAATTTCCATTTTGTGATCAATTTCCATTTTGACTTAATATCTTCAATAATTAAAACACTCCACAGTTCAGGAAGTACTTATAAAGCTCCATATACAATAATAAGCCCTGAAAAAGATCATCACTGACAGGAGTTAAACTACACTTATTTTAAAAGGCACACAGAACTGAGATCTTAGTCTTTTAAGACAGTTCTTTTCAAGTAAATGGATATGCTGCAAGATTATGTGGTAGCCCTGCTGCATTTTAACTTAGATTAAGACAAGGCATAGCAGGAGGTAAAAAAAAATGTTATCAGTCATGAGAACTTAATTTTTCTTGACCAATAAGACGATTTTCAGTGATTTTCTATGTGTCAAATGATGCTTTCATATCTTCATAGAGCAAAGAAAGAAGAAAGGATTACATGACCATGAGAAAGAGTCTCACATTTTCATAGGCAACAATATTTGAATATGCTGAATTTGGAAAATTATGAAATCCAAAAAATTCTCGACTTTTGAGAGTTATTAGATATAAGCTCTTTGAGATGTACTAGCAATGTTGTTATTTAAAAGTGAATGCATGTACCGGACATGAAGGCAGGGAAAAGTATTATGTAAAGCTTAAGACCTTTGCAAGATCATATGACAGTATATCTTTTTAGGTCAACATTTTGTACCTGACTGCTGCCTGATGCATTTCTGCACTTGAGGATTAATATCTAAAGGAAAATGGAGTGCTTTCTACTTGTGTCTTGAATTCAGTAGTTTGCAAATGAAAAAGAAATGTTTAAAAAAAAAAGTGTAAACCACAAGACTTTGTTTAGCTGGCCAAATACTAAGAAAAGTAAGAATGGTATAAACAGGCAAAAACAGGAAATAAAAATGTCAGTGTAGTACAAACTATTTCTCATGCCAATTTTTTTGGTAGCAACAGTTACAACAAATTGATATAAAGTATTTTCAAGTCTTATGCTTCCCTTTAAATCTAAATCAATAATATTTTGTTCTCTATTATTTTTCCCCAGTAAGGTTCTATGATAGCCTCAAGAGACTCAAAACAGAACGTGGTCTCTTTTAGGTGATACAACTTGTTAGTACCTTCTCCTCACAAAAGTCTTTTCTCGTACAAAGTAAACCCCCGAAGATATTTCTAACCTCATTTAATCCTTTCAATACCTGGATAACCCACCCTGCAGTATTTTATCTTTATAACAGTCATGGAACAAAGTGCTTTGGTCTGCAACTTTTCATGGGAACAAAATTGCACCTCAGACTTGTGGTATAAGACATGACACAGTAATGTGTGAACCATGAATTATTGAAAAAGCAAAGGAATCCTGAAACAGAATCTGTTTTCCGAAGGCAAAAGTTCAGTCCAGGTTTGCAGGCTGGATACCCTAAACATCAAAGCCAGCCAAACCATGACCTACAGGGAGATGAGTCAGGATGTCTCAGGTCACTTCCTGACAATCAAGATTTGTACTGAGTCCAACTGTAACATGAATTTTTCACTGAGATAACAAAACAGATAGCTGCACCTCCATGTTTAACACCTTTAAATAACTTTCCCTTTTTCACCACCACTCCAAATATGATCCAAGCTAATAATACAGTAAGTGGCAAAAACAAACAAACAAACAAAAAAATGCTTCTCCCTCAAAGTACACAAAACTCCACATCCCTACCCTCACACACCCCCCGGAAAAAAAAAAAAAAAAGAAAAGGAAAGACTAAAAATCACTCCTGGCAGAAAATAATAGCAGACCTTACATTTTGAAATATTAAGATTAATAGGTAAACTTAGAATATTTAATGTACATATAATATATACCAAACCCAGTGGATTGATCCATTTCCTCTAAAGCTGACTGAGAGGATGTGCTCCAGTCCCATTTCCAGGGCTCACCAGGAATGAGGCTGAGCACTCGCCCTCAGGGGCGAGTCTCAGATCTCTGCAGACACAGCTGCTTGCAAAGAGATTAACAGACAGAACAGGATTGGCACAGGCACCCACCTAAAACAGGAACTGCCTGAGTAATCACCCAGTCTGGGGACTCTTTGGGAAAAAACCCTGCCCAGATCTCACCAGTGGTTGACTCCCAGGTGCTCCATCTCTCTGGGATGCTGCTATGAGATCTAAAGTCTCCAGTTAACCAATTCCAAGACCCCTGGTAACCCCATTAACTTCTCCTGCTTGCAAGATATTCTGCCTTGAAGTTCTGGGTCATGTGCAGACTGCATGTTATTGCTTCTCTGATCACTGGTTGCTCTTTATGTCCATTTTGAACAGAAATTAGTCAGATATCCTTTCTTTGGTCAGCCATTCTCCAGTGAACAGTAGAATGAGGGAAGCCTAATTTCATGGGTTTCTCTCTTTACTAAATTCCTTTATATTTTATATAGTGAGGTTTAAAATCAAGCTCCCTCAAACTGCACGATTCATTCAGGCTTTTTCTATAAGCTACCCAGGAGGTAACGAAAAGCAAATTAGTGAAATAAAGAAATATGTAATTCAAATATCATGTAAATAGTATTAGGGACTTCAGAGATCAAAAATCTATCCATTTAGGTAGAAACAATCTGACACAAATAATTGTAATACTTATCAAAATAATGGTTGTTTAATAAACTTAAAACCAGCAAAACTTTCTTGAGGTGGTTTCAATTTTAAATTTGTTATAGCAACTAATAAAGTTTGATTCAATTTCAGTATCACACATATCACAGTGGGCAAACAATTAATGTAAAGGGATTTTTCCTCCTTTTTATAATTTTAAACTCCTTTTACTGACATTGTGCTTCTGACCAAGAGATTATGAACTTACTTCAGATTTATTATGCCAGATTCATCTATTTTGGGCTAATACAAGAAAGCAATCTGTGGTTAAATGCTATAGTTTGCATGGAACGTACTAAAGGGATTTATACATTAGTTCCAAATGCTGAAATTCAGAACAAGAATGAGAAAGAATATGGTGCTAAAGTAAAATCAAAGACTTTAAGCCTTTTCCCTGTAACTTCTTTCTTACTTTTACCTTGAGATAGATTTTTTGTATATTCCTTCACCTAACCATAAGGATAACTGCTCCTAATATTTTTCAAGAACAAAGTGAGCAGTCTCTTTCCAAAAAAAGAAAAAAGAAATCATCTTATAAATGCCACATAAATTATAGCTTCTCCTTTTCCCCCTAAAATTATAATCTTAAATATTTGCTATATTTTCCTGAAGGAAAAAAAAAAAGTTCTTTTTTAAACATAATTAACAACAGATTTTATTTTTTTTAGCTCAACAGTAATTTTCTCAAACGTTTAATACTGATTCTTCTATATCAGGCTCATAACCTCAAGTGCTTTTGGGATTTTTCAAAGTAAGCCTTGGAAATGCTGAGTGTCTATACTTAACTTGAAGAGAAGACTTTGTCTACTATTAAGACTGGTTTCCAGCTCTAAAATGATAGAAAATCTGGGGACTTAGACAATGTCTTAAAAATTGAAACTTTCTGTATTATTGTTATGGAGTAAAATTATAAGACAGGACCAGATTGAAAAATACATACTAATTCCAAACATACATGCATATGCATAATGTACTTTAATCTCAGTGCTCCTGTTGGGCTTCTATGGAATTCTAATCATGTGGCTGCAGGACAAAAAAATTAATTTAGTTATGTGTTTATAAAAAGTGACTATTTAGATTGTGCTTTTCAAAACAAGTATTGCTGATATGTTTGAGCTTTGTTTACGTTTCTAGTTTGCAGTGGATCATCTTGAGTTCTTTTATGCTGGAATGCTCTTAAATTGGAAGCTATACAGGATTAGAATTTGTAAGTCAGCAACAAAAAGTATAAAAATTAGTATGGAGACTACAGCCATAAAACCAGTATGGCCTTCTCCTACTGCCTTTCTTTCTAGACCTCAGTTGCTGAGAGTAGAGGTGCCATTCAGTGAATGCCAGCTCATCCATGTAAGAGGAAAAGGATAATATAATTTTTAAAATTTCTATATATATATCTGAAAGAGGAGTCAAGAATATTAAAATGAAAGAAAGGTCAGAAAGTTCCCAAAAAGCTGGGTTTTTGAAGGAGATGCAAATATTCCTGGTCTGCATTGTGAACTCTTTAAGTAGAGTATTGCCTGCTACTAATAAAACATTTTAAGGTTTTTTTGTGGTGGTGTTGTTGTTGTTGTTGTTGTTGTTGTTGTTGTTGTTGTTGTTTTTAATAATTCCATTTCCACAAAGATGTGGAAAGGAAACAGTCTCTTTAACTAAGGTATGTGCTTTTCTCCAGTAACTACTTACCAAATGCATTAAAAATTCAGAATGCTTATCCTCACATTCCATCTTTAAATTTGGATTTTTGGTTATATTTTTTTTCTTAAATGGAGTGTAGGTTCTGCCATGCTGAAGTGATCTCTCATGAAGATACCACACTGTGGTTTTGTGAACCCAGCATGGGCAGTGCCTTCAGATGCTGTGAAATTCTGGCAGCATTTGTTGGCCCAAGTGTTCAGGACTATATTCACCCATGAAGCACAGTTTGCTACCTTGGCTTCAATGCTGCTGCCTACAGAAGGTACTTTAAAGAAGGTAAAAAAGAAAGATTCACACAAAGCAAGCCTGCCTTCCCCTCTGCACCGCCATGGACCTATTGAAAGGTGTCAGGTACACCTGGAGTAACAGAGAACTATTGTTCAGTCCCTCAAAGAGTCTTCTGCTTTGTAGCTTATCCCAGCTCACACAGGAAGAGGGGTAAGGAACAGAAACCTGAGAAAAAATGGAAATTATACAGTATGATTAAAAACTTTGCAGAAGAGGGGTTAAAAAGTATTTCAGGGATACTTGATCAGTGTTGAGTCCTTATTCCAAATGTGAAGTTTTTAAAAAATAATACAACATAACATTAATGGACAATACAATGTATACAAATAGTATGAATGTAGGTGTGTAGGAGTCCAGGGTATTCCTTTGGAAACCCTGGACCAGCAGAAACCTGTACAGGGGGGTTTAAAACCTGTACAGGGGGATCGGAGATATGTGCAGGGGGGGTTGCAGACCCTGGCATGGACCCCAGACAGGCAGGGGTCTCGATTATAGTCCATGGGAAAAGCTACCAACACTATGGGAAGAATTGCAAGGCCTTGAAAGGAGTAGAAAGTATTATAATTTTCACATTAGAGGTTTCAAGATAAGAAGGACCAGAGACAAGATGGAGGATTCTGGGCGTTACCCTAGAGTCTTCTCCTTCTTCTTTGTCTCCATTTTGCACAGTGGTGATGACATGAGGTAGATTTAGAGGGATTGGGTCAAAGTAGAAAACACCTGTTTAGTGTCAAGTGCATGCATTGGGTCACAATTGTAAATAATGTACACGCAATTATCTGTATATAAGATGACGAGCCGTGGGCAGGCGGGCAGCCGTCGCCTGTTGTCCGTGCTGTCCAGACCTTGGCAGAGCACAGAGAGAATTTTAGAGATAAGATAAAATAAACAAGGAGGAAAACCCAGAAAAAGAACATCTGAAGACTCCTCGTCTTTTCTGTGGGCGGCTCGGGGCTTCCCAAAGGACCAGGGGCAGTGCCCATCCCTCATTCTCGGGCAAGCAGAGACCCCATATTTACAAAAGTAAATACTAAGTGTGGCCCTTGGCAAAATATCTTATTCAAATAAACACTTGAAGAAAAGTTCTAAGAAGTTCCTCAAAATACGTATCTATCACCACTTATTTTCTCACATCAAAATTGTGTTGAACACTAGCAATAGCCTTTATATCAATTATTAGTAGTGGTTATGGATTTTTCATGTGGAGCAAGTAACAGCTTGCTCACATGTAGGAACAGAAAGGACACAGAATTTGTGTTACTGCTAATGTACAAAGCTACTAACAAGGAATTCATAAAGTTCACAATCTTTTTATTCAATCTTATCACCTATGAGATTAGATTATGGTGTGTCTTTTTAATGCCTTTAAAAAAAATCTGACCTCTAAAATATCAAATAAGACACTCACTTATAAATAAACATTAAAAAAAAAACCAACAACAAACCCACAATATTTGCACTGTTTTTTCTTCAGCACTGCATTTTATTGGCTGTGTTTCAAATGTACAAATTCAAGCCTTGGCTGCTTTTTTTTCTATTTTTCAATTTTTTTTAAACTTTCTTTCTTTTAAAAGACTTTCATTTAAAACTGATGTGTCCATTGACAACAAGAAAATATAGATGCAATCCTCTTGTCCTGAAGTATTAAACCAGTCCTATGATCTGAACTTCTATTGTTATGCCTAAGTTCTAAGGCCACATTTGTAAAAAATATCTGACTGATTTTTTTTCCTTAAGTCTTATTTTAGCTGCAAGAAATCTGGTATACTGCTAATAATGCTAACAAGTACTCTGCTGCCAGAATGTTCCACTTGCATTAGCACTTTGCAGGTTTTCTAGCACTGATCCAAACAAGGAAGAAGACTAAATATAGTTCAAAATCCTGATCATAATGCGATTTTTCATACCTTAATGCATCCTTGATCTGAATGCCATGAAATTTTACCAAACACAGTTGTGATGGTGACATATCAGGGCTTCGTTCTTTCTGCTTTTTTTTTCCCTTTCTAAAAGTAAACAAATAATCATACTAAATGCTTTGTTGAACCCACAAATAAAGCTTTGACATCCCCACAACCATCTAGAGAAGTGAATAATTTTATGTAAAAGAGAAAAATCCCTACCAAAACTATTGAGTAACTTAGATAATCTCAGCTGACTAGAATGTGGTGCTAATAACGCCAATGTTGTGGGTTTGATCCCTATACAAGCCATTAACTTAAGGGTTGGACTGGATGACCCTTGTGAGTCCCTTCCAATTCAGAGTATTCTGTGATTCTGAGTGTCTTCATTTCAGTGTGAAATGAATTATATCCAAGAGCAGCATGAAATGCACCTGAAATAGAGAGAATAACAAGAACTTGCTAATGATTATCCCTATTGCAGTAACATCCAGGACATGAAAACAATGACCAAACTGCACAAATTTAAGCTAACTACAGCAATGGCAAGAGTGGTTTGTTGGTTTTTTTTCCATTTTAAAACCCAGCTTTCTTGAAGACCACAGAGCTACTACCCATGCAAGGAAAAACATAACTGTCACATAAGATACTGTGTAGAGTTTCATTGTCAAGAGAGACACTACTTATACTAATTCTGTCCCTTTCAGTTGAGAGTAATCATTTGACAGACAGATTACCTAAATATGAGACAGCATTAGCAATTGACTTTCCTCGTGTGGCAGGGTTCA